>JAQPZY010001485.1:825000-2025000 GCA_029931535.1 Margaritifera margaritifera | reverse complement strand
TGGTCCACAATTGTTTGCCTCCTTGTTGCAAACTCAAATTGGCAATAGCTGCTCCGATGACACAATACACTACAAAAATTTGGCAGAAAAAGACGATTTGATTTTTAGGCACACGTTCTCCGCACCACACCCAAAGCGGTTGTTTTTGTAATTCTTGAAGAGAAGAACTCTGCGAAGGAGTCGTTGAAGTCGTGGTTGCTGTGTTGAATGGCATGTTGTTGGGTTACTTCTTTTTCTTTTTATAGTCGACGACTTGAGAAGCAGCAATCCAAGAATCAAAACTAGGAGGATATCCTTTCCAACGTACTTTGACTTCTTCTACTCGACGTTTGCCTACTTTACGTGTTCTTTGTTCGAGAATGCTTTCGATGTCGTACAAGGCGTCTTCTTTTTTGGTCACTCGTTGTAACTGTGGCAAGTAAAATGTTCCTTTGAGTACTTCACCGTGCATGTCTTCCAATTTATAGACGGGAGGATCACGACCACGGACGGGGGTAGTGACACGAAACAATTCGGTGGTCCAGTTGGGTAAATAACCTTTGTCAAAAGTACGTTTGGTTTTTCCGATGCGAACCCAATCTCCCGTCTTTAACTCCAGCAAGGGTTTCTTCTTCTGAGGTGGTTTCCTTTTTGAGGTACCAAACAATTTATCAAACACGGTCACTTCGTTTTCAGGGCTGACCTCTTCGGGGGCACATCCGATGCTACGATTGATTGTACGCTTTGACCAAACGGGGTAACACGTCGATGTACTTGAGAGTATGTTGATGTGTAAAATATTTCCACATGCGTTCTTTCAAAGTTCTTTGAAAACGTTCCACGATACTGGCTTTGGTTTCAGGATTTTCGGAAGTAAAAAAATGAATTTGTCTTTGTTTCAATTCTTTTTGAAAAGCGTGGTTGAGAAATTCGGTACCTTTGTCAGTTTGCCATCGTAAAGGTTGGCGTCCACTTTGTTTCAAGACCAATTTTAAGGCACGTACCAATTCGGTACTGCTTTTAGAGGTCAAAGGCACGACCCAAGCAAATTTGGAAAACACGTCAATGACACAAAACAAATATTTGTGACCACGATTGTAAGTGGCTAAATGAGAGACGTCGGCTAAATCGGCTTGCCATTGATGATCGATGCCTTCCACTTGGGTTGGACTTCTAGAAAATTTACGTCGAATGGGTTTGTGTAACGTGTAAGTCGATTGTTCTTGTAACCATCGTCGTACTTCGGGCAAACGTACACTTTTCAATTTACTTTTGGCAGCTCGATATAATTTTTGAACTCCTCCGTAACCAGCAGCATGGCCAGGATTGTAATAAATGGCAGCTAACAGTTTCTCCATGATTCCTCAAGAATAAGTCAACCAAGTACCAATGCTCTTTTCTTCGTGGGGTATCTTTTTGGATTGTTTACGTGTCCGACGTGCCACTGGTGTAAAAGAAGAAGATGTGGTTTGAACAGGGGTCACGAGTTCTGTTTTGACTTCTGTCTTCACTTCTTCCTTTTTCTTTTCTGAGGGTAATGGGGTAGACAACATCTTTTTCATCGAACTTGGTGTGGCTAGCTTCTTCTTTTTAAGAGTAGGTGGAGTTGGTAACTCTTCTTCTTCTTCTTTTTCTTCTTTTACGGTCATCCCTGTGCCGGTGTCTGTTTTAGTGGTGGTGACTTTAGGTTCGCTTTTCATCAGGGCCTTAAAATCTCTCAGAGTGGGTGGAGCTGTTTCGTCGACTGCTTTTGGCGAAAGAGTTGTAGACGTTGTAAAAGTTGACCGTACCGTTGCGATTTTTCTGTTTCTGACAAATCGCTTCGTTCTATCAGGGTTTGTAATTCTTGTTGTAACTGAGACATCTCATTGAGATTAGGATTGGGTGGTAAATGAGGTATCCGTTGTTCGTTCCAACGATGAAATTCCATCCATCGTTTGTAAGGTACTAAAGTCAGTTTTCGTCCTTCCATTTCATCCAAAAGTACCAAAAAGGTGTGGTCTTTTCAGAGAAGGGTGGTCCTTTTTATCTTCTTTTTTTGTTATCGCATGACACCTCCTAAAAGTGGTCCAGCAATCGTTCCTAACAAAGGACCCGCTATTTTTAACAACGGTCCTAACAGCATAGGTAGATATCCTCCTCGTTGCACCAACATTTTTTTCTTTTGTTGAAGAGGTATTTTCTTTTTCACCATTTGACGAAGAACGTTCCGATGTTTCCCTAATTTTTGTTTCTGTATCTTGGACAAAGGTACCGTTCCTTTCAAAACGTTCAAACAACATTCACACACGGTATCGATGATTTCTTTGGGGGCTGTTTGAATGAGTTGTTTTCGCATGGGAGGATTGGATTTGGTCAGGACAGACAAGACGTCCCAATGTTTGGCCAGACGAGGTGGAAGTCGTCATTTTTTGGTGGTTTTACTTTTCTTCTTTTTTTGGTGGAGGTGGTTGTGGTGTGCACGTTTGGGAGCCATCTTAGAGGTGAGGAGTAAGTCTGAAGTCTCTGGCAGGGTACCCTTCTATTTTATACTGGAACACGTCTCCACTGATTGTCTGCACGACGTACCAACTTCACGACAGGCATCACTTGACGTTGAGGTGTTTTCAAGGGATTAAATCGTCTCAATTCTTCTTTGGATAAATCCAACAAACTTTGTAACACGCCGGTTCTTTCTTGAACTTTGGTTTTAGAGGATGGTACATTGTTGGCGGCCGCTGCCATAGCCAAATCAGCCGATGTCGTCGAGGGTCCCGAAGTGGTGACTTTCGAAATAGGTTTCCATTTTTGCATCAAATTAGGAAACACTTGTCTTAAGTCTGGTTTGGCAGGCATCATCGTGAAGGGTGGTGAAGAAGACAAAGATGATGGGGACGAAGGAGAAGGAGACCTCGTCACGGTTGTTTGTCGTGGTGTCTTGCGGGTGTACGTTTGCGTCCTGGCCGCAGTACCTCTCTTGCGGCTCCTTGCAGTGGTGGTGGTAGGTGTTTTCTTCTTCTTGGCAGAACTTTTCTTTTTCTGGTGGATGGTTTTCTTTTTCTTTGGACTTTTCTTCTTTTTGGGTGCTTTGGGCTTTTTGGCTTGGGCATTAGGATCCCATTTCAAAAGGGAACGAATCATGACCCCTCCTAAAGAACCACTTCCACCAGGAGTTAAAATGATTTGTTTTTTAGTCCGTGAATCGATTCTAGGATCGGCTAGTTGTGACAACGCCCCTTTATGTTTTTGAAAAAAACGTTGAGTTTGATGAGGAATGTGAATGATGCCTTGCAGTAATTGACGTGCCGTCAAAGTAAACCATCGTAACACTTCTTTAAGACTAGCTTCTAACAAATGAGCACGGACTTGTGCATTTTTTTCACAACTGATGCCATACAAGGCACGAATCAATTTAGCCGAAGGATGAGCTTGAAAGGAAGTCATCTCTCGAAAGAGTGTGAGACAGAAATGACGTAGTGGCTGTTTTTATAGTTTTTTTCTTTCAAAAATTGGCTGAAGGGGACGTGTAAATGACAGGACCACCTTCTTGACCCCAAGGGTGAAACAATTGAGCACGAAATCTCAAATAGTCGGGAGTGGTGGGTTTTAAGTCGATGAGTAAATACTCGTGAGGGGTTCGAGTGGCATCGTCGTACGCATAATTGAGCCAAGGAGCACCTAACTGTTTGGCTAACACTTGTACTTGAGATTTGTCTCTGGGGCTTTTAAATAAGACCACGTAATGAGCGTTGAGACTCCGATGGGCTTTACTTTGTTGAAATAAATTTTGAGTAATGTATACAATACTAGCATTACGATGGTGTCCTTTTCGTGTAAACCAAAGTTTAATTTCTTCTTCGTCTTCTCCTAACATGTCATCAAAAATAATGGGTTTGACTCACGTCCGACACGATTCCATCGTCTTCGTGAGGAATACCATCCACAAATGAAATGGTTTCTCCTTGACTTTCTTTCAATAACGTGTAAGACGATTGCCACTCTTTGTAACACCACACGATACGTTGAGGTGGACGATCGAACAAATTAGCTTTTTGTTCGATCAAACGTTTGACAAATTCAGTTTTGCCTGAACCACTCGGTCCAGCAATCAACATGTTAAAAGGATGGCGCAGATACAAAGCGTTCCAACTTTGACGATCTAACTTTTCGTCAATCACTTTGACTACAGAAGCAGACGAGGCAGAAGATGATGTAGCCATGACTGAGGTAAGAAGATTTTTGAGAAGAAGACAAAAAACCCAAGACATTTTATTCGTTTCATACACGTTTATTTATTTTTTTTGTAAAAACAAACTAACACAACAAACAAAAACATTTTTTTTACAAGTCATGAAGGACAAAAATGCAGACCGAAAAAATGGTCAGGTACAAGATTAAGGCTACCACTAAAAGAATGAAAGTTCTGTATAAACAAGTCAATGTACAACATTCTGGTGTGCTAGGAATGGAAGGCCCAGGCACTGGTGGTAGTATTATTCTGTTCGTCTTTGTTCTGGTGGAAGAATGAAATGTCTCTGACGGTAAGGAGGGGGTGTGTTCCTCAGAGGGTTGTATTTGGACGACGACAACGGTGTGGTCTTTCTCTGTTGTGTCAGGTTCTACTTCCAGGATGGTTTCTAAGGTCATTTTTTTTGTGTGACTTAGGTTCCCATTTCACTTTTGGACACTTAGTGGTGACGGGCCAGATCTTTGGCAAACTGTGGTACTTCTTGTAGCCAAACATCGAAACCAACACTTTTCCAGTCACGTACATCTTTCCAACCGGTAAGTTGTTGGTGCATCCAACTAACAAGGCACACTTCTTCAAACGTGTCAAGGCAAGATAAAGTTTGACTAATGTCTTCTTCACACGGAGGTACCCCACTTGTGATGTTCATCACCACTCTCAACACTTTGAGTATAATTTGTCTTTCGTGTACCGATAAAGCATGAATGCTCATGTTGTTGTTTTTTGTTTGTTTTTTTGATGGTTTATCAAAATAGTCCAAAACAACCACGGGTCCTCCAAAATAATCCAAGGCAAACTCTTGTCCTCAAAAATACTCCACAACGAATGTCCTGGAAAACGAAATCCAAGAAAGGTAGTCACTAAGACACACACTGCATAGCGTCCAAAATTCAATGGAAACAGTTCTTGTATCAAGTCTTTATAATCCTCTAAGGTCTGAACACGATCGTTGACTTCCTTCCACGGAATACGTTTCACAAGTGAAGACCACAGATCAGGCATGGTGAGCTTTTATAGAGTGAGGTTCCTAAGGTGGGTATCTTTGGTGGTGGGTTTTTATATCCAGGTTCTTTTGTGATAGACTATTCCCGAGATTCTACAATGAAAGGTTTTCTCCAGAATCTTTCTTCTGACAGTTTGGAAGTAAGCATACCTTAAAAATCGAGAAATGACTTTGAGTTTGCGTTTCACTTGGATCTTGACAAACTCTCGGTAAATGCATACTCGCACCTCCAAAGGCAAACCACGAATGTGTTCTGGTAAAGTTTCCGATTTGGAAAGAAGTAACTCTCTTTTGTGTTCTTCACGATAGCGGTGATAGTTATTGTCCAGAATCAGATTTCTGATACGGTGAAAGTCACGGTAGTGTGCAAATCGAGGAATGACTTTGAGTTTGGGTTTCACTTGGATCTGGACAAACTCTTTGTAAATGCGTACTCGCAACTTCGAAGGCAAGTCACGAATGCGATCTTCTAAACTAGGGACAAAATACTGGTAAATGCGTTCTCGCAGCTCCAAAGGTAAACCACAAATGTATTTTTGTAAAGTATCCTCCAACATGTTTTTTTACTTCTTCTTGACATCTGGCTCATCGTACCCGTACTCTTCTGAGGCCACTAAAGGTAAGAACTGACAGTGCGGAGACCATCTGGCATGTTCAATGTAAGCTGAGTCGGTAGGCTCCCATTGGTGAAGTCTCACACCGCAACTGAAACATTGAACTTTATCTCCTTCTCCCAAGTAGATAAATCCAGATCTGGATAAAGCTTTGTCAGTAGTGGATTGTAGTAGATATTTAGGCCACTTGTCTTTGAACGTCTCGAGTCGATTATCATACTTGGAATAACCAGGCAAAGCCACAGGTATCGTCAATTCTTTATGACATTCACAGGTACGTTTAGCATTCTTCCCAATAAAGAAGAAAGGTCGTCCTGCATCTCTAGAGGGACGGTGAGGCACACGTGCTGCATCGACGATGTCCAAGCGTACGGCATCCATCTGATCGTGTGAATCGATGCTGTCAACGCTTACGGAATCCGTCTCGTCGCATGGCACTGCATCGCACTCCAAGTCGTAATGGTACTTGGAGTTCACACCACTAGATTTCTCCCTCGGTGGGTGGGTGGCATGAGTATTCTTATTCATCTTTGGTGGGAGGATGACAAAATTACTCATCTTTTTTTTCTTCTTCTTGCTCGGTCAACGTTGAAAGTCAGAATGAATGGTTAGGTTTGGAAGGGGTGCCCTTTTTATACTGCAGATCGGCGTGTCCGTAATGTAAAGTGGTGTGGTCTGGAAGTCTCACTCGCTTCTGGTACATGATCTGGTACACTTTTTGTAAAGGACGAGTGACAATTTGATGATTAGGTAACCGTACGATCTTGTGAGGTTCTAACGTGTGCACTTGAAAGTCTTCCACTTGTCCAGACAGCAAAGCATTTTTCAAAACCTCAAAGTTAACCACTTGGCTGGTTAGGGATGCCTGCTTGTTGCAACAGGAGTTCTGCATCGTTTCGTTGTTTGGCTCTGTCCGACTGTCGAATGTTATTCCAGACTCTTTTCCATTCTTTGCTCTCGTTCTTGTTGGCATACGTTCGCCCCACCACAATAGCCCGAGCCAAGCACATCTGGTCTTGAGTATTGTCGATTTGGACGACACTGCGTTTGGTACTTCGAATATCGTCCACCAGTAACGGTTTCCTACTTCGTCCACTTGCTCAAGGAGGGGAAACATGAGTCAAGTAAAGTGTGGCCTTTCCATCGGTGATGGTAAACTTGTCGTTCGATTGTTGAACATATTCTATTTTGGACATGACTTTGTCTGGCGTTAATTCTGCCGGGGTGCTGAACTCGATCCAAACAGGACTCTTCAAATTGTCATGATGAATGGCCAGTCTCAATCGATCGTCTTCTTTGGCTCCACATTGTCGTTTCAAGTTCATTAAGACAGAATCCCACAAATCGCTAATGAACCCCGCCGCTTTCTCGGGAGGTACTTTGGACTTGAAGTCTTTAAAGTGAACAGTGTGAATGTAAGCTGTAGTTTTAAATTTTCAAGAAGTTATTTTTTGAGTCTCTAGAATCCGATAGTAATTTTCAGAAGGAGCCAAGGTAGTAGGTAGTCTTTTTTGGTCAGGGGTTCTGGTGTTGGTAGTGGTGGTGGTGGTGGATTCTTTGGGTGGGTTAGAAGTTTGGGTTTCAGATTCACTCATCTCTTCCTCGAAATCGCTCGCTTGGACTTGAGCTAGCACTTCATCTAGTGGTGTTTCAGGCGGCACGGAAAATCGTCTTGGTCTCTTCGTTTCTTCTTCTTGTTCTTCTGGTTTCTCATGGCTTCGGCGTGATCTTTTCATCTTGAAGTTTACTTTGAAACTGATTCAGTTTCACCCAGGGAACCTATATATATATAGACCTTCTTACCCTCAGAATCACTAGTCGTGATTGAACTTTCAAACTGTGAAGATGGAAAAGTACTCCGCTCGAGATAAAAGTCAAGATACTGGAATTGAATTGAATAAGTATGTTCATAAGGTGTATGATAATTATGCTGCTGACATACTTGGTAATGTCTATCATATGAAGTCTGGAAGGAAAGTCAAAGGAAATTTGAATTCATTTGGATTGATAAAGATTAAGGTTACTGGTAAGGAAGGAAAGAGGAAGAAACATACAAACCGAGGGAGATTTGTCTTTGAAGCGGTGAATGGAGTGGATCTATCAAGACAGAGTGAAGTGGTACATCTCAATGATGTACTTGATGATGATAGAATAGAAAATCTTCAAGTGATGACTGCTAGTGAACGAACATGTTTGCATAAACATGTGAAGAATGATAAAGAAAAAAGGAGAGTTAATTTTGGAAGTGATAGAAGTGTGTTGTGGCAGTTTGTTGGTGAGACAGAGGAAAGAAGATTTGAAAGTATGAGAAACGCTATTCAATATTTTGATTGTCATGCAGGAAGTATCCACTTTTGCTGTACTGGGATTTGTAAGTCAGTCTTTTCGAAGAAGTTCCAGAAAAGATTTCAAGCTAGATGGGAAGAGCCAGAGAAGAAGAGTCAAGGAACTAGTGGATTTGTGAGACCTGTGAAATTAACTAACTTGAATTCAGGATTATATAGTCGGATGGATTCCATTTGTGATGTGGCAAGATGTTTTGGATTAGATCATAGTAAAGTTTACAGGATTTGTCAAAAAAGGCAGTGGATTCAAGATGATAATGGACATTTTATTAAGTTGGAGTTTATCAATGAGTCCAGAAGAAAGTTATGAGAGAATTGTAGACAAGAATCTTCCTGAAGTGTCAGAACAATAAGAGAATGAAATGGTAAATATGGAAGTGTATTGAACTGTATTGGACCTATATGAAATTGTTTATTACCACGAGTAAAATAATGTATATACATTGAATAAAATATAATTATTATTATTGATGTATATCTCTGAATGGTGTTGTGTGGTTTGTTTTTTACCCACCAAACCAAAAAAAAACCTTTCCCTTGTATATTTGTGGTGTGTGTAAGTTTGTATTTGATATAAAAAAATTTAAAAAGTTAAAAAATGATTTGTGTGGTGTATGTAAGTTTGAATTTGATATATAAAAAATTTTTTAAAAAGTAAAAAAAATGGATTGTGTGGTGTGTGTAAGTTTTGTGTTTGATATAAAAAAAAATTTAAAAAAATGGATTGTATATTTGTGGTGTGTGTAAGTTTTGTGTTTGATATAAAAAAAAATTTAAGAAGAAAAAAAATGGAGAGTGTGGTGTGTGTTTTGATATAAAAAAATTTAAAAAGTAAAAAAAAATGATTGTTTGTGTTTTGATATAAAAAAATTTTAAAAAATAAAAAAATGGAGTGTGTGGTGTGTGTTTTGATATAAAAAAAATTTTAAAAAGTAAAAAAAATGGTTGTGTGGTGTGTGTGTTTTGATAAAAAAAAATTTAAAAAATAAAAAAATGGATGGTGTATATGTTGGATAGTATGTTGGCGTGATTTCATCCCTTTGTCATACCCTTTCGTCTGATAACAGGTTTTTGGGGTTTTTAGGCAGCACACAAGGCATTTGGGATAGTGTGTTAGGTTTGGGTTTGGGTTTTGGGTTTATTTGGGTTTGTATATAAAAAAATATAAAATAACAAAAAAATTTAAAATGAGTTACGAAATTTTAGTACTATTTATTAGTCTCAGCCAATTTTTTTTTTCCGGATTATTTTCAGTCTCCGCTAACGTCCGATACAATTTCGGAAGTTTAGTGTTACTTTTAGTCTCAGCCAATTTTTTCCATTTTTTTTTCCGGATTATTTTCAGTCGCCGCTAACGTCCGGTACAATTTCGGAATTTTAGTGTTACTTTTAGTCTAGGCCATTATAATCTAATGTTCCGGATTTTTTCTAGTCAACGCCATAAGTCCGTGACGGTTCCCGAAGTTTAATACAACTTTTAGTCACGTCCATTTTAGTGTTATTATGAGTTGGTTCCCTTGATAAAAGCTATTTATAACATAGGTATAATATATGCAAATTTACTGACACCTTCAACATGATCTGAGGTATAGGTAATGCTTTATATATAACTCTAGGCTATATAGATATAGCCACTATGCAGAACATTGGGGCCTCAATGGGCTCTATGTTAAATTCCCATAAGACCCCATAGTGCCCCCCAGCCCCATAAATCTTGGCACTTTTGGCCCCATAGTACCCCCAATGTTAAAATCCCATAAGACCCCATAGCACCCCCACGACCCCCAGTACCCCCCTCTACTATGGAGGAGGAAGATCACAGGATAGTGGAGGAGAAGGAGAAGAGGAAGGAGCCTATCCAGCCTCATCCGATGATAGAGGAGGAAGATCACAGAATAGTGGAGGAGAAGGAGGAGAAGAAGGAAGAAAATTGGGAACCAGAAGCGGTCCATCCTCCATTTATCCTGAAGAAGCGCTGTAGGAGGAGTCTAGACTCCTGGAGGAGGAGGAGCTGTCCCGCTTGTCGGACCAGACCTGGGAGGTCTTTAGGACCACCCATTTTTCAAGAAAGATTAATTATTCCCATCATTGCCATGTCCTACACACACGACCCACGTATGTAGTGACGAAGACAACGTCCTCTACTATCAAAAACACCCCCCACCCAGTTTTGATGGTAGAGGACGTTGTCTTCATCACTACATACGTTGTGCTATGATAAATTCCCGTACGACCCTATAGAGGCCCCCCTGACCCTATAAATTTCTTCACTTTTGACCCCATAGTGCCCACTCTGACCCTATAGAGACCCCACAACGTTAAACTCCCGTACGACCCCATAGTGCCCCATTTGACCCCCAGTCACCCCAGCATACTACTGAGCTTGTTGTTCAGTCTCGTGAACAAGTACACCAAGGATCTCCCCCCACCCCACCCCAGTCTAAACGTGGATTCTACAACGGATTGGTGTAGAGACTACTTTGCCTCTCCTGGAGAGAGTGTCCACCAGAATATTCTTCTTGCCAGGAATATGATGAGCCCGGAGGGTAATCCCTTCTGGGGTTGTTCTGCGAAAAAGGTTTTAAACCTCCATACACAGAGAGGGTACATGTGTGCCTCCTTGTCGCCTGAGGTACAATACCACTGATGTGTCGTTGGAGGAGACCACCACACCACTCTTTACTTGGTTGACACACTCCTGCAGGGTTAAAAAGACATACCTCAATTCCGTATTGTTTATGCGGATGGGAGTTTCTCACAGAGACCAGGAACCCTGAAGAAGAATCATTTCTGGTTTCAAGTGAGTACCCCACACTGAATCTGACGCATCTGTGAACAGGTAAGAGTGAGGTTCAGGGGTGTACATGGGGACTTCAGTCATAAACGAGTCCCAACTTGCCCACCAACTCAAGAGGTGGTGAAATTCTGATCCTAGAGAAATCCAAGTTGTCAGGGGATCCTTGTGTGCTTTTCAGTTCACCTGAAGCAGTCTTCTTATGAGAACTAGATCCACTGCAGAGTTCAAGGTCCCCAGATGGGATAGATGTAAGCGAGCAACAATGAAGTATTGGCTTGCAGCACCTCCAAAAGAGACAGGATTCTGTCTATTCTTTCTAGAGGGGCACACACTGATCCCCTGTTGGTAAGGAGATTCATCCCCATGTAGACAAAATCCTGAGATGGAACTAGCTCCGAATTCTCTAGGTTCGGAATGAGTCCCAGCTAGGTCACTATGGTCCAGCAGTGGGAAAGATCTTGTCTGAAGGACTTTAAGAGGTAATTGTAGCTCAACCAGTTGTCAAAATATGGGAGAAAAGGGGTCCCTAGTGACCTCAGGTGGGCAGCAACTACTCCCATCACTTTGGTAAAGGCTCTGGATGTAGAGGCACGGCCAAACGGCAGAGCACGAAAATGGAAAACCTCCTGGTCCAAACAAAACAGGAGGTACTTCATGTGCAGAGAAAAAATTGGGATGTGAAAGTACACATCCTGAAGGTCGATGGAGACTGCCCAGTTACCAGGCCTTATGGCATAACTGACTGAAGCTTTAGTCCTCATCCTGAATGGTTCCTCCTGAAGAAACTTTTTTAAGGTGGAAAGATCGACAATCAGTCGAAACTTTCTGCCCTTTTTGGATACCAGGAAAATCCGGGATAAGAAGGCCGGAGACGGGTAATTTAACACCCTCTCTACTGCGCCCTTCTGTTCATGGGTGTGCACCTCTTCCCTTAACTGCACCAGATTTAACTGGTGGAAAAAAATGGGGGTCCTTGCCAAAGGCGAAAATTCCCGGAACTGATGCCAGTATCCTTCTTTTATTACAGAGAGGACCTACCCATCATCTATTATGCTTGACCAGGCGTCTGAAAAGAAGGCTAATCGAGTGCCCACATGAATCGTTGGGAGAGGGATGCACAGCAGGAGAGGGAGTGAGTCCCTAGGGCTGCCCTCGCCCCTGTTCTTTAGGGAAGGGAGAGAGGTATGTAAACTTCCTCCATGGGCCTCTCTGGTGACCATGTCAAGCTCCAGACGGGTGAGAGGGAGGCTTAAATGGAGGCTTATTCCTGGACTGGGGATGCATCCCTTTAAAGAACTTCACTGAAGGCTCCAAGGAGCGATCAGGTTGCATATGCTTCCTGGCCGGTTTTGACAGACCAGGAGCGGATGCAAGGGAATGGTGTTCTTGGTCTCTCAGGTCCTGGGATGCCACGGAGGGGATAAGAACTCAGAAGAGGTTCTCTGCCTCCAAAGGAGCAACCCGAAGAAGGTTCTTACTGTGATCCAGTAAGACTTTTGACGTGTCCTGGGCAACATCCCTGCAGAGGTAGAGCAGCTCTACTGACAGCGCAATGGACATGGACAACGAATGCAATGAGGTTTTGGCAACTGCCTCCAGCAAGCACTGTAGTGCAGGTGGAGACAGCAATTCCTTCTTCAGAAGGTTGCCAAAAACAGATTAGTGTGTGAGGCTATGGTGATGAGCAACCTAGCCTTAAGCTCTAGCACTTCCAGTGACTTAACTGAAAGGTGAGCCCAGATTCCCATCAAAATTACCACTTGTGATGCTCCCTTGTTGGGCACTGGGACAACCCAGAGCACCCTATGACAACCCGTTAGGGTAACTGCGATTTTTTGGCACAACAGCCAAATGCACTGACCTTGGGGGATCACAGAACGATTGCTACTATAATGCCAATGTGGTATTTAGCGAAATATCTTTTGGCAATAAGAGTTCCTTTGGGGTATGTAGCACCATCTATCACTCATGTTACTACACAAAAACCATGTGATCTTCGAAAAAGATATGCTCTGAAACATTACCATTATAGGCCTGAAAAATAAACAGTCGGTGAACCTGCGAACAGAGGGCATGGTATTAGTGACACTTGGCGAGCGTGTTGGCAGGCGTCATTTCCAGATCTAGAGATATCAAGGAAACTGACATATTCTTTAACCTCATTGCATTCAGGCCAGTACACCACAGCAACAGGTTAGAGGTGCATGTCTATAGATGAGCTAACCCCCTACCCACCTGGATCAATTAAACTTTCATATTAAGCTCCTTATTGAGGAATTATAATTGACCACACCTCACTTTACCCAACGCTCCAAGACCCACAACATTTTCGCCTAGAAAAGATCTGTGTGGCTGAAGTCTCCTGGTCTCCTGGGCAGAGGCTGAAAAGCAGTGCACCTTCTACAAAAAGTACAAGCACACAGTGTTGCATGGTGTTGACACTACACTGATGACATTGGGCACTGGTGTGGCAGGGATTGGAATATTGTGAACTGTTATTGCCGCCCCCATTGCAATTGCCCTACAGATCGCAGCTTTAAGCTGTGGTTTGCTTTCTGTAGATGGAAACTTTGTCAGCCAGCAATTATCCATAAAAGCCAAACAGCACGATGAAATGCGCATCTTGGCTGAAACAGAGCTGAACACAATCTTAGACGACATATCAAAAAGTTCAAGCTCATCCTCGATGAGCTTGACAAATACACTAACTTAAGAAATGAAAGATGGGCTGCATCACACAAGGCATACACTTTGGTTGTAATTGACAAAGTGGCAAAATATGAATCAATAACCTGTGGAAAAGCTGAAGCTCATGAGGAAATCATGAAAATCTCGCTGGGAATCCATAATAAGTTGTATGGTGTCAGCTGGAACAGCAGAAAGGACAGAACCATTGGAACAACAGCTTTCTGACTTGAGGCCTATTCCCAGCACCCACCCACCATATAATGCATTGTGCCCACCTTAACTTGCTTCTCAGGGGCATGACAAATACTTTTGTTTTGCTTTTTTGTGCAGCTTAGCATACACAATTGGGTTATCTGAAGAGCTATGGGCACACATGCCACAGTAAGTGCGCTGACTGAAAAAGCACCCCTTCGCCTCCACTGCCTTGCCAGAATCATCAATCAGTAGTGCAGACCTGGAATGACCGGCAGCATGGAATGGAGTTGCTTATCTTGTTTGCAAACAAAAATGCTTCTCTCTCCCTTCCCTTGTGGGCCATGATACACTTGAAAAAAGATATTGGGTGCTCATGGACGGCATGTATGCTTCAATGGTTGCATTGCCTTCTGCAGTACATTGGCACTCTGGGCTTTACAAACATGTGGTGGTCAATTATTTTTCCATCTCTTCCACATGCTTTTTCAGTGTTTGCTCATGCACCTCATACAGAATAACGGTGGCCTCATGAGCCATCGCCAGTATTCTGAGCTGGTGAAATGTCAGCAGTAGGTCATTCACAATCAGGACAGTTTTTACCATTTTTTTTTTATTGTCCCCAAGCCAATTGTCCCTGTACTCACTGCCATAATTCCTGTCCCCACAACAGTAAGTGCAGCAACTGTCAATACAATTAGTGTCAGAAAAATGTCAATAATAACACAGCCCATACACATTTTGTATTGCCAATAGTATGGCGATAGCAATTCTAACTCGCCAGGATCGCTCTGGTTGGGTGGTGGGCCGGGTTGGGGGTGAGGTGGGCAATCCCCTATATCCTCCCCATGGTGATTATGTGGACACTGAGCAGACCAACTCTGTCTCCACAGACAGTCTGTGCTGGTCTCATCCTAACACACACTTTACTACTACTTTGTTTTTGCCATTCCCATAATCATTCTTGGGTGGGCAAGTAGTAAACAGCCCTCATAAACCTGAGTGAATATAACAATTAGTAGGGCAGGCCAACATTCCTTCACGCATAATAAACATTTGCTTATGCAATCACGTGTCAGATACTAGTACATTCATGGGGATAAACAGTGTGTGGGCTTTCTTTTGTCATAAACAGAATGTAGTTGGCAAAAATTTTAGTTAAATTTTGTCACCTGACATGACACTTTTTACCTAAAAAGAGAAGTGATAATCGCTGTGAGGTAAGACCTGTTCTTTCATTCATTAAGCACACATTTTTTTGTTTTTGTAACAGGCAGTTTCACCACTTCGCCCATAGTAAAAACACTCTAGAGACATAAGGGCTATGAGGGGGTTGAGCTGGCTGGTGTAGGACAACGCTTTTAAGGCCCCAGAGGTGTTTGGACCCATCTTGGGGGGGGGGGGGGGACTGGGCCCAAACCCTCATTTTACAACTGGGGTGGGTGGGGCTGAGTTTAAACTTCTACTTTACACCTGCTTATAATACCTCGCTTCGCTGGCCGTATTTGTCTGGATGAATGTTTCTCTGAAGCTCTTTATACGACTTTGAAAGGGCGTCTGTATCTAGGCTGAAGTCCGGTTTAAATCCAAAGGCCTGAAAGTAGTCTATATCTGATGGAAGGGCTTGGATGACTCCACAATTACAGAAGAAAAGTTCAGACACATTCGTAGTTTCTGACTGGCATTTCCAACACTTTCTGTCCTTGAGGAGTGTCGAGTGGCACCTGATGAGCCAAACTGGTGCACTGAACTGACTCTTGTTAGGCCTAAATCTAGCGTCACTTCCCGAAACCATTCCATTCACAGTATATTTCATGTTATAAGTTGTCACTGCAACCGAAAAATAAAGTCTGTTTCGTGATAAATTTGTAAATGGATGAATACTGTTGGTAACTATTCTTGGAGCAAGAATCATTGGGACAAACTTCATGGGCGCTGCCATCTTGATTTCTTTTCTGACTGTATCTCAAATTGTGTAAAAATGTTACATTTCTAACTAGTTTCAATTTTTTTGTAAAGTTTTTATTCACTGTCATCTAAAAGCATTTTTTTTTCCCTGCTGCTCTTATGACCGCTATAATCCAAATGTTCGATTTGGGAAGTAAACTAGGAATAGTAGACCAGACAAAGAATTAATTAAAACTAGTTCTGCAACACAGCGTGCTCGACAGTGAACAGCGTTGGGACTAATTACAGCGTTAGGTACCTCTTGCACTCCAGGCATTGTTGAAAGCAAAGAAAAAAAAAGAAGAAAAAAAGGACTATAACTCTATTTTACAACAGTATATTTAGCTGTACAAAGGCTGCTATTTAGGAAAATGTTTAAATCTCGTGTAGTTATCTATTTTCGAGGATTGCGTCTAAAACCCTCTTCAGCTGACCCCCTCACCCTTTTCCCCTTTTACAGAAATTAATAACGTGTTATCCCAGATGATTAAAAGTTTTCTATCCGTATATTTTACAATGGGTCTGTTCCCCAGATTAAACATTACCAGCGTGACGAAAAACATCCAAAAGTTGCATTTACGGAGAAATAGTACCTCAAATGCTCGCCAGGGACCAGGGGTCTGAACCCCACTTCCACATACATACGGTAGTGGGTCATAAGTGAGTAGCCAGTACGATAGGTTAACTACAGTAAAATAATGCTGTAGTACCGTTTCTGGGTGCTATATATACACTGCAAACATCGAGTGTAATATCTTGGTGCTGCACATCATAGAGCTATCACACAAGCAGAAACGGACAATATTGCATTTATATGAGAATGATTTCACTTGTAGGAAGATGGCAAATGTAACAAAGTAAGATAGCTTGTTTGAAAAGATTTGGTGAAAATCTGACTCGAAGCAGGAGACCTACAATCAGTGGTGAGAAAGACAATCGTGTTCTTAGTCGACTGCTGCACATGAACTGTTGACAGACTTTGGAAGATCTAACTGCGAAATTTAATAATATAATACCAGTACCTGTTTCTCAGAGCACTGTCAAAAGGAAATTAAAATGTTTTGAATGTAAAAAATACAGTTTTAAAGATGACCAAGATCTCTCCAAAAAATTGCCATTGCAGTGTTTCATGGTGCCATGAGCAACAAAACTGGACTGTTAATAGAAACTGGTCCAATATAATTTTTAGTGATGACATGAAGGTTATGTTAGACTGCCATAAGAAGGTATTTGTGGTGAAAACCCAGTGGGGTATGGAAACTGAAATGTTTGGGAATATGCAGCAGTCATTCTCTGTGTAAAAGCATCTCCACTACATTTTGGGGTTGCATAACTTTTAATGGAATCTGGATATTGATAATTCCTGTTGAAGGTATCGTCAAGTCAGGGAGGTACATAACTAACCTGGTTTAGAATTTATGGCCTGTTGTTGCCAAAGAGAATTTCCAAATGGGGGTGGTTGGGGCTGAATTCTTTAAGATTATTGTCCTGTGCATGTAGCCAGGAGAGCAACTCAGTTAATGTTGTCATAGATATTTGGCAGTCAGTAGATTGGACTCGTACAGCATTCCCATGTTACTGGGAAACAGTAGGGGAAAGAATAGATTTGTTAGGAAAAGTCCTTTAATTTTGCAAATGTTGATCATTGTCAAGGGAAAACCCAGGAATTTTGAGCCACCACTTGATCCCCCTCCAAAATACATAATTGAGTTGTAATTGAATTTATTGTGAGTTCAGTTCATTGAGTTTTTACCAGACATTTTGGAGGTTATGGAACTTTTTAGTCAGTTGAGGTAGAATTGCTCTATGGATCATTTGTGTGCTTGCCGTATATTGAATAGTCAATCCAAATGCTCAGGCAATTGGATTTATTAAGTAGACTGGTTACCCTGTTGTCAGCTCCTTTTCATGTGTAGAAGATATGAAGACCAGTCTAGCATAACATTATGTCAACAAGTGAGAAAGTTGTCTGCGACTTATGATCTCGATAAATTAAAGAGAAAAACAATCAAGCTTATCTTCCCTTGTTCCCTTTTTGATATATCAAATTACGGAAAATGTATTGTGATCAAACTTTGCTTATTTAATGGTAGTTTCTACTGGGAACACGGTATTTAAAATTTTTGCAATAGTAACCTTCAACACCAGTCCCACTCCCAACTCACCTTTGTAATGAATTTTACTTTCAGACATTAA
Source organism: Margaritifera margaritifera (assembly GCA_029931535.1). NCBI lineage: Eukaryota > Metazoa > Mollusca > Bivalvia > Unionida > Margaritiferidae > Margaritifera > Margaritifera margaritifera. The sequence goes on along the minus strand of JAQPZY010001485.1, from coordinate 2,007,011 downwards.
ATACATATAAATCTATTGACTGCTGGGGCTATTTTCTAAGCAGAATACCATGCTTTGGGTGCACTTCACACAAAATTTGAAAATTCGTGGTTGTCCCTGGGCAACCAGCTTTTATAAACTGGTTGATTGCCCAGCAGATTGTTTCTGGTAGCCTGGTAGATTAGTGCAGTTGCCCCCAAGATTGCTGTAATCAAAATGACTCTGCAGCTTTTGTCATATATATAGTTAGTCCTAATTGCATACAATTCTTGTAACTTGCCATCAGTCCTACTCATGGAAAGTGTCACACATGTTTACATGCTTGCTTAATCTGTTTGAGATCAGTCCTACTCATGGAAAGTGTCACACATGTTTACACGCTTGCTTAATTTGTTTGAGATCAGTCCTACTCATGGAAAGTGTCACACATGTTTACACGCTTGCTTAATCTGTTTGAGATCAGTCCTACTCATGGAAAGTGTCACACATGTTTACACACTTGCTTAATCTGTTTGAGATCAGTCCTACTCATGGAAAGTGTCACACATGTTTACACGCTTGCTTAATCTGTTTGAGATCAGCAAATAAAAGGTAATTGAACAATTTCCTTGCTTTTTTATACTCCAATAAATCGGTCCCCACACCTGTAATGGTATTGATGGGTTACCACACCTGTAATGGTTTTGATGGGTAACCACCCATCAATATGAATACAGGTTTGGGGCCAATTTATTGGACTAGATATCTTCTTGTCCATCAGCTTTCAAATAGTTTTCCACCCCTGACCAGAAACATATTTATATTTTATGTTTATCTGAGTTTGCATCATTATGGTTCACATTATCGTTAATCAGGTACTATTATTTCTGTGTCTAAACTGTCAGTTAAATGTAAACTTTCCATGTTGAATGTTTGTTTAGCCATTACCCTACAGGCCAATATAGTATGCAACAACAGTTGTGATTAGTTTGATTCTTTATACTTGCCATATTTTTTTTAACTAAAGTTGACAGAAACAACTGTCACATGCTCTACAGCAAGTTCCCATTTCTTCAACTGACCAATGGGAAAGTGTACTTCTAGATCATAGGCATTCAGTGTGTCAAGTCAAAGATGAAAGATACTGCTACCATATGTTGGTGTGTTGACAAAAGACCAGCATTCTTAAGTCTTGTTACTTTAAGGGTACACCCTGAGGGGCTAGTAGTTTCGAATGTGATTACCTAGTCTAATAATGAGTAGCCAGCACATGTGGATTACTGTGGTTTATAAGATAATCACCCAACACTCAACTACAGAATTATATGAAGATAATTCAGGCACACTGCTATAGGTACACAGAGGGACAATTTAATGAACAAGTGTTTGTCACTGGAAAAAAAAAATTGCAGTATAATTCATAACATGATAATTTTTTTGGTCGCCTGACTGGCTTTGACATTGGGAAAAATTAAGAATTTCAACTATTTTTTATGCATATTTGCTAGTTTGCAAGCTAAATTTAAATAAGACTCTTATTTTGAAATTGTTATACATGTCCTAATAGGATTTGCACTTTCTTCTTAGTATATTTTAATATGGTGAAAGGTCAAGATCATCAGGGACATGGGGACCATAATGGTAGAACATATTTTTTGTCAAATTATTTTGAGAAGTCTTGGTACCGTGTCACAAATGTTCATTGTAAACCTTTTTATATTAAAAGTTTTACATTTTTTATTACTTCATTATGTGGACATGACATTTCCCATTGAAAGTATGTCATACCATGTCCAGTCTTAAAATTTACATAACCCTAGAGAGGCATTGGATATTGAAGTAGGGTTTCAGTGCAAAACTACCTAAATTGTTTAAAATCACCAAATCAGCGGGATGAATATTACGTATTGCAGAAAGAATAAATATCGTAAAAAATAGGACATTTTATTATTCCACTTGACAGTCTGGTATGTTGTAGAGGGGCGAATTTCTAAATGAAAAGTGAATCCTGACATTTGAATGATAGGATTATGTGTTGTTTAAGTAGAATCAGGAATGCGTATGTTGGTGTGAATAAGTTTTTTTTAAGCATTCAGTATGTACCAGATGTGGCAGATATCTAGCTCAGTATGATTACCACAGAGTTCAAATGCGAAACTATGTACTCAGAGTGAATACTTCGTGTTATAAAGCAAAATTGTGTTTGATATCAAATTTAACAAGTTTAGCCAGTCAGATTTTCTTCAAATTTTATATACAGAAAATTCAGGTACTTTAATTTCCATACGTGTAGTTGTAGGAAAATCGTTTGTCAGAACAACACAGGGCAAAAAAATACAGAATTTAAGCTATTTTCAAAGCATTTTTGCTAGTTTACAAGCTTGACTTAAATGGCTGCAGAAGAATTCTGATGTAAAAATATGATAAAAACCATAACCTAGACAGAATTTTATTTGGATCATAAGAGATGAAGAAAGTCCCAGTATTGGGCAGTTTTTTCACTGTAATGATTGAACATCATGCAGATGACGTGTGAGGAAGTAACAGTTTTGTAAAACTATCGAGAGTGTAACCTTAGTTTCTCTGACACTATTGTATGCACAGTCATGAAACTTGATGGGTTCTACTCATGGGCAAAGGTAGGTCATGGTGACCTCATTTTCAAGCTCTAGTGATTGTTTTTGCATTTAGCTCAGATTCTCTGACACTGTTGTATGTACAGTCATGAAACTTTATGAGTTTTTTTTTATTGATCTTTGAGGGTATCACTCATCACTGGAATACTCAGCCATTTAGTTAAGTTTCTTTGATACCCTTGTATGTACAGTCATGAAACTTGATGGGTTTATTCATCTTTTAGGGTACTACTCTGGCAAAAGTAGGTCATAGAGACCTGCTTTTCATGATCCAGTGATTTCACGATCCAGGGATTACATGAAGTTTTTGCATTTATCTCAGTTTCTTGGACAGTGTTGTATGTACAGTAATGAAATTGTATATTTATATTGGAAATATTAATCACCTTAACGACCTACTGTTAATATCACATTGATCTATTTATCTAAGTCTAGTGACTGTGCAAGGGTTTCGAATTATGCCATGGTTACGGCACAACATAGCAGTCTGCAGAATTCTTGTGTTGCCAATCAGAGCTTTCAATTTATGGTAGTCAGCTAGCCTGAGATTTGTAAATTTAGCTTCAGACAAGAGTTACGTTTAAGAACACAAATCTTCAGTCAATACCGCCTATCAAATGGCGGACAGAAACAGCTTTCACTTGCATGTCTAGGAATTGTAATATGTAATATCATCCAGTTTTCTTATTTTATATGCACTTAGATTGATTTTGGATAAACAAGAGTGAAAGTTAATCATGGTATTTAAACTCTACCCCTGCCAACTTACAAAACAAACTGCTTTATATTTTGTATATGAAGTAAAACTGTCAATTCAATATTTACAAGAAAATGTATGTAATATTCTTGTAAGAGGTATTACACATGTGACATCAGATTGTTTGCTGTGAGAATACTTAAGTATGCATTCATTATTAACCCTATATCTTCTGTATTTCAAACAGTCAGTTTCCTTTTCAACAGGGGTTCCATTTATTTTAATTTTTGGTTGTCCTAGATTTCCAAGGATCGAAATTTGGAAGTCCCATACCTTAAGTCTGGAAGTCCTATCATTTCACTTGCCCAAATATATATATATATATATATATATATATATATATATATATATATATATATATATATATATATATATACAGATGTGCAGTATTTAGAAAGAATTAATTTTTTGTATCCTTAACAGAACACCAAACCAACATTTAATCATATATCATTTACAAATTGCACCCTTGTCCTATGATTAAGATCAATTTAAAATAGAACTTTATTGATGTACATGTATTGAATATTAAAAAGGAGATAATGTACTTTTTGATGACTTAAAAAGCTATACAATTGATATATTTGCTAATTCAAGACCACACAAAGATACCAAATATAGTTTCTTATTAATCAGGCCTTCAATAATGTTTTTATATATATAGTTTTATTGTTGTGGATACGTATGCTAGTTTCAGTACAACTCTCCAAGTTCAGTTTAATCTGTTCATCATATGTGTCTGCAGTTTTATAAGTTTCTTAATTACCGATACAGCCCTGTACAGTTGAGATCTACTCTTTGTTGAAATTGGTTAGGTTGTTTTACAATGGTATATATGATATTCATGCAGGCAAAGCAGAACCAGTCTCAGATAAATGACCAGTGTACTCTTGGAAGTCTGTTACCCAGTCTGCCGGTGAAATCTTTAGTTGTCAACACTAAGTATCATCCACACTGCCGCTTTGAGCTCCAAGTTCAAGTACACATGTTCTTTTAGCAAGATGCTGGCAGTAATTCATTTCAGTTCCAGTGACAGTCGATTGGCTTGAAATTAATGTAATTTTTATGGACAGTTTGCTAATATATCCATAAATTAACTAGCACCTTAGATTGAATTATATCTTTATCAATGTCCACACAAGGGTGACACATTAGGCAGGAAATGACACGTGAGTCAGCATTGTTTTTCTTTATTGGGTATTATAAATCAATTAATAGGTTTAAGTACCTGACTCAGGTAGCTGTTGGGACAGTAGGGGTTTAATATTTGGATGTACAGATAAAAGAAAGGGAAGTCCCTAGGCTTTCCAGTGGTAGAATTCTGGATGTCATGTACATCAGGCGTATAACACACCGTGACATCCGTTTACTGAATCCCTGTTTTAAAGTCTTTAATATTTGTGTTAAATTTTGTTTGCCTAGGCAATGAAATTCAAGTAGTTTTTATCATTTTATTTTAAAGATTAGCTTATAAAATTGCTTAGTATTTTATTTATGATGAAAAATAGTTCCAGTTTAAATTTGACACATGATGGGGGGGGGGCAGAAGATTATAAATTCTTCTAGCCTTCTTGCCATGTAAAATAATTATGTTAATTTCAAGCCCTACCCCTACTATTTTGAGACTAGCTTTAAGTATAAATGTTTTCTCTGCCATTTACTGCCGCACACTTGATTACCAAGTATTACTACTCTGGGCAGGTGTGGGGATCAGTGTCAAAGGCTTCTTCTAAGTCCTGTACAGAAATATCAGCTTTGGTCACCGTTAGGTAAATTGATCCCTTTTCCAAAATTAATATGATCATATTATTTCTAAACCCATTGTTGATGCTACTTGTTGCGTTAATGCCATTGTGATGTGATACCAACTCAGTTGAGATCAAAATCAAGTCAGTGTGCTAATCTACACACCATTATGGCAGTAATGGACTTTTTCTAAAATTGGAAAGTGATTTTCTGATACTAAAAAATAAGTGGAATTCACCCACGATTGTCATCTGCCAATAAGATAGCTTGTGTTCTTTGCATTTCTAGACTGATTCCCTGTTTTAGAAACTTTGCTTTTCAGGAAAATATCTTAAATAAGAAACCAAAAGGTTCATAGCACAGAGATACCATTTGTAGCATCAATGTGCATGTGAATTTCATTTCATGTTATAAAGTGATTTATGTGGCATGTTATTGTGTGAAAAAAATATCTCTTCTGATATTAGGAAATCATTGTATAAAATTTTAAAAATCATTTTTTTTTTAAATATTAGAAAATTTTCTAACACTAGAATATCAGTTTCCCATTATAGAAAACTAAAATCAATGCCTAATATTAGAAGATAATGATTTTCTAATAGTAAAACAGACCAGTAACATAAAGTTTTTTATCAAAACACTTAAGTTCTTCTTGTTGATTCATTTGATCACATGTTCAGCTACCATTGCAGGTAATAACTGAAGAAAACCTCGTGACCATGAGCCGAAAACAGACTCCCAGTGAGTTTTTAAAGCAGATCATTGGTAGACCCGTGGTGGTAAAACTCAACTCTGGTGTGGACTATAGAGGTCAGTTGTGATAATGTTTTAACAAAAAGTTCTTAATGATCCCAATAGCTTTTATTTCTTTTCTAACAACCGACTTTACCATACAATAAAACACTAATTATCCAGACCCATGAGAAGACACTGAGTTTGTCTGGGGATGATAGATTTTCAGTCAGTTGGGAATTTTTATTTTTAGGCGACATAATGGAAGATGGTACCAGTTAACACTCAAGATAATATGCTTTGCAGTATTTTAAAGAACTGCATAATTTACATGCTAATTAGCTGCTGAAGGTACTGAGATGTGCCAGTAGTCCGATTTACTTCAATATTACAATGAATTAGCCTTGAAACTACTAAAAATAAGCCACTAGAACTATAGTGACCAAATTATTGATTGAAAACTATGAAATGAAGCATTGTTGAAGACCAAGTGCAAAAATCTTGAATTTCTATGTATAGCTGACCATTCTATCTCTCTTCATGAGGAAACAGTGTCTCAGTTGGTAGAGAGTTGGACTCATAATCCAAGGGTCACAGGTTCAATGCCTAACCAGGATAGTCCTTGTTAGCTTCTGTGGTGTGTCCTTGTTAAAAGCACTTAACTCCTATTACCTCCACATGACATAGCCTATAATGTGTTTAAAGTGGATTTCAGAACCATCTTTATGAGGTTTTTATTTTATCTTTGTTGTCTTGCTAGCATTTAGATAGATGAAGGTGTTAATTTTGGCCATAACCTCCTTATTGTCATCAGCAAGGTTAAGATTTTAGATTAACATTTTTAGCTCACCTGGCCATAAGGCCTAGTGAGTTTATGGTATGGTCATGTGTCTGTCCTATATCTGTCAATATTGGCTTGTTACCACTCTGGAACCCATGGTTTAATCCAATTTTGATCAAACTTGAAATATAGGTTTATGTCATCAATATGTCATGCAATATGTCATACAAGTTCGAATATGAGTGTGATTTATGCATATTAATGAGGTGATCTTGCACCTGATCAGTCTAGCTGGTCACCACTGAGGAGGTCATATTTTCTGCTCTGATTTTGATTGAACTTGGAACATATACTTATATCATCAAGATCTAGGACAAGTTCAGTAATGAGCGAGATCCACACACACTAATGAGATTATCTTGAATCTAATTGGCTGAGCCTCTTACGACTCTGGAGAGCATATTTCTGATACAATTTTTATCAAGCTTGGAATAGATACTTGCATCATCAGTATCTTGAACAGGTTTAATAAAAAGCAAATACATGCATATTAGTGACGTGATCATACATCTGATTGGCTGATCTCGTTACCACTTAGGAGGTCATATTTCTGATCTGATTTTGATCAGACTTGGAATGTGGGCATAAATCATACTGTTGGATGAGTTCTATAATAAGCATGACAATACATATTTATGAGGTGATCTTGCATCTGATTAGCTGAGCTTGTCACCACTCTGGAGGCCATCTTTCTGATCAATTTTGATCAAAGTTGGAATATAGGCCTATGTGGTAAAGATCTCGCGCAAGTTTGATAAAGAGTGAGATCCACACATATTAATAAGGTGATCTTGCATCTTATTGGCTGAACTTGTTATCAGTCTAGAGACTATTTTTGATCCGATTTTGAGTAAACTTGGTAAAGAGACCAGCGAGTTTTATTATGAGCAAGATTTGCACATAAAAATGAAATTCAGCACTGTTGGAAATAGTTCTCAAATGGTATGCAATTTAAACATTTTGTTTGCTTTAAAATACCTAATCTCAATCTCTCTTTAAATTAAAGCAAGGGAAGTAACCAGTGATATTGACAATTGAGAATCACAGGTTGAGGTTTCTCTTGCAAAAATTATGAAAACTAGATATACAAAATAAGTACTAGAATACGAAATACATAAATTTCAAAAGAACAATTTATAAAAATTAGCAAAAATAATACAGCTTAGAGATTAAAATGAATAATTTGTAATTTACAACTGAAGAAAAGTATACATAGTAATATTTTAAGAGAAAATATACAATTGCAGTCTAGCATAAACTTTATGCCATGTTGTAATTAAGGATCAGAATTTCTGTACACGTTTATAGATATTTGTTTGCAAGTAATTGTGTTTTTTTTCTATATTGATTTTGCTCAGATAAGAACATATTTATCATAAAAACCAGGTCTAAATTTATATATTTGTTTGCCTTAGAATTATTTCTCAAAAGTTTTGCCACATATGAAATTCTTAAATATTTGGATGCAAGTTTGATATATTTAGTGAAACAGAGTCTGACAGTTGCTAGTATTTTCATGTTTAAGTGCCTGAAACATTTGTCATTTAAATGTTATCACATTGTGCATTATTTTATGGCATTTCATATATTCAATGCCATTACCATATATACTTGCGTATAATGTTACCAACTGCAAACTACATAGACCCAGATCTGCCGTTGCATAATGAGCCGGCAGATCTGGGTCTCTGCAGTTTGAAGGAATATTCAGTAGAACAAACAACATAGACCCTGATCTGCCGGCACATTATGCAATGTTGTTTGCATTTGGACCCGGCGTAAATGCAAGTATAGATGCTACTCACAAATTCTCAGTCCTTAATATTTTTTAGTTTTTAATAAAAAAAATACTAGAGTATGCTTTTCTTATGAAACTGTTTCACATTTAATTACCACGAGTATGGAAACTCATGGTCTTAAAAACACCCTTTGAATTATAATCGAAACTCATGTGAAAGCAATGTGACTCTGTAGACCAAAAATTAAAGCTTGTTCTGTAAACTTAACTTTTCAACATCTTGGATGATTTCGATTATGGGCAAGAGATTATGCATATTAATTATGCCTTTCTCTTTGGAAAGAATTTTTATCAGACTATATTAAAATAGGTATAATCAACATGATATAAAGTTTAGGAGATAGTATACATAGGTTTTGTTCTTACAATACTACCTAAGCCTGCTTAGTAAAATGGTCAATTGTTAAGTTATGTAAGCTAGGTGAGCGATATTAGGCCCACTTAGGCCACTTGTTTGAAAGTACTACCACACATAGTACATTTTGATGGTGAGACATTGTCATTATTGGGTGACCTGTTTTGGTATTTTTGCCCAAATGCCAGGAATACGTTCTCAGATGTACTTGGATGTTTGCATGCAAAAATGGACTAATGCCAAGAGCTTATCTCAGAATAACAAACCGGGAACATCACATTCAGCATGCTCCACCACTTTGTTCACTTCACTAGTGTTTTAGAGGTGCAGTGAGTTTTCAGCCCCAAAACGATGTTTGTGAACCAAGTTCTTTTTGTTAGGGCAAAAAGTTTGACAAGAACATTGTTCACGTTTCAAAAACTGTTTTGCCTGACAATCCCCATTTTGTTCCACTTAATCCTTATTTACAAATAAATCGTTACTAATGTATTGACAGGTGTGCTTGCTACTTTGGATGGCTACATGAATATAGCACTAGAGCAGACTGAAGAGTATGTGAATGGACAATTAAAGAACAAATACGGAGATGCCTTTATTAGAGGAAATAATGGTAAGTAGTGTTTTGTTAATCAGAAATAGAACCGAGATGAAGGGATAGGAGTTCCCTTCCTGGTAACCATTTTTTAGCTTAAAACATACATGAACATTAGCTGTATATTCTTTCTTAAGTTTTTGTGTTTAGCACAGGTTTTTTGTACCCTGTATACCCTGTGTATATACTATTATACCTGGAATCATGAAACTGAGTGAGGGTATGCATCTTGAGTACTACACTCTAATCACAGAAATATGTCACTGTAATCCATATTTCCCGCTTCACTGACTTTAGTTAAATTTTGTATTTTAACTTTATTTCTCCAAGTTCTTAGTGCAATGATACATGGATGTAACAAGTGATGTCATATCAATGAGCAGTAAGCATTTACTATCATTTACTAAAGTGGACATCCTTAAATATTCATCCTGGTAATATAAAGAACAAAAGTCATATTTTAGGTTTGAATGACTAAAAGATAGAGATAATTGGTATGCATATACATGTAATAAATATTGTTTTACTGCATGGTGAAAACAAACAACCAAACAAATACACAAACAAAAGAAAATGCAGTGGTCCCTAACTATATAAAGTCTCAGATATACCAGTGTCCTTCTGGGACCCAAAATTCACTTCCATTGTATATGTCTGGAAGATTTCATTCTGTCATTGAGCTTGTATGGTATAGCTCATGTGATTTTTTTCTCCATGCACCGCAGTGGTGGATGGAGAGTGTGTGTAGAGGATTAAGAAATAGTCCCTCCATCATCTTCCCACATGTCCTGACAGTTGCTGCAACTTCTTGCAGAGAATAGCTCCACACACCACGCTTTCTCGCAGAGTCAATCCGACCACCACTGTGGAGTGGATGGGGTGTCGATCAAGTGGGCGTGATTTACTGTTTGTGTCTCCAGCAAGCATGCTCAACAAGGAGTTCCATTGAGAGAGAGAGAGAGAGAGATAAAGAGCATGGTGTGGCATTGAGTTATCTATGTTGTTATACTTATAAAGTGAACAGACACATTTTTTTTGTTTGTATTCTTCCAAATCAAATTTTATATAACCTCAGTGTTGTTATTAGCTACATGTAAATGTCAAATGAAAATATGGTGTATCATATTCAGAAATTATTAAATTCTTTTGCGAGAGAGAGAGGGAGAGGCAATGTGTTCATGACTGTTAAAGACATGTAAATCCGTACTCATTTTCACGATACATGCATTCTCCCCCCCCCCCCCCAAAAAAAACTATATAAACAGTGCCGTATATTTGATGAAGTTCCATATGCAACCACTATTTTGAAAAAAATAAAACTTGCTGGAGACATGGTTCTCTTCACAATCATGTCTGTCTGATGCAGACACATTGATATTAAAGTCAGTGTTGGTGAAGATGTTCTTAGCTACATGTATATTAATATATTTATATGGATATCTTTAAAAAAAAAAAAAAAAAATTAGGCTTAATTTACAACATTGGGAGAGAGAGAGAGATTAGGTCGTGAGCGGTCACTGAAAAATGTGCTGCAGGACACCAAGTTATGTCTGAGAGTGAATGTCATTATGTTAAATTAACCATGATTGGGAAAAGATGTAAAATTGAACTGAGAATAACAGAGAAGGAGAGAACAAATAGCAAATGAAAGAAGTAAAGTTTGGGGCTAAAGGATTGGGTATGAATTGTCTCAACATCACGAAAATAGAGTATCAAAACCTCGATTTCATTATCAGCTAAAAGTCAAAATGAAAATACCATTTTCCAAATCCTCAAATTTCTTTGTGAGAGAGAGAGACCTGTATGCAGAATTGCCAAAGACAGACTACTACATGAATGCGCTTATTTTCACTAAAACTGAATAAAAGTTACAGAAAACAATCTGGAATTATTTATTTTTTATGTGCAGAACTGGAAAGTATACACGATTTAAGATATATTCGGTTTAGTTTGGGGTTGTATGGCAGAAAAACCCATAAATTCAAGGAAGAGTAGGGACTGGAGATCTAGCCTTCCCCTACCTTCCCCCAAAACCCTGACAATTCAGGTGCCAAGGCAATTAGAGATGGTTTGCCTACTATGGTGTGTCCCAGCACAAGACATTTCACACTTCACATATTTCTTTGCTTAAGAAACATGAACAAACTCAAATTTTAATATTGACAGTGATCCACAGGACAGTAGCTTATATAGCTACACATCTTTCCAATAAATAAGTAAACTAAATAAACTGGATTTATTAACTTTAACACAAAAAAAGAGACAGCATTTTGGATGCTGAGATCTGGTAGTCTTGAACGTCATATAATTTATGCCAAAACAAGAAAATGCAAGCAAACAAACTATAATTGCTGGTGCGAGGCATTTTAATACAGTAATAGCTTACTCTTTTTTGTGACGAAAAATCTCGTCCGTTGGATGTGAATACATCCTCCCATGGAGTGGATAATTGTCATCAGGACACAGTCCACTCATGTACCATGCATACCGATGTGCAGAATAGTCATCTTTTTCAAGGATACCATGTTAATAGATGTGTGCACAATGGAAACAGAGAAAAATTGACTGTTGATGGTCATATACCACATTGCAGTCTTTCATTCAACAAGATTTAATGTCTCTGTGTTACATTTATTCCTTCTCCATACTTATTTACCATGCCGGTAACACCCCCCACCCCACCCTTATCAGAATATTGTTCATTAAGGGACCACATAGGTGACCAGATTGTATCCCAACCCCCGAGGCATTTGGGTATCCTTGTACTTTATATCTAAATTACAACTGGTTATGGATAAGTTGCAGTATACCCCAACATAGTAGGAATTATTCCTTCCTTCCTTTAACTATTGTCTAAATACCAAGTTTGGTGTTTTTCTTGTTGTATTTTGATATTTGTTTCTGTGACTCACAGTTTTAATGCAGTGTTGCACATTGAGTGTGGGCTTACAGGTTTTCCACATATTTTTGTCCTATGTCCCCCAAATCTTGATCTTGTGTGCCCCTATGGATGCACTTTTTTGTCGAGGGGAAGAAAAGAAAAAAACTACGCCTACAACATTTCTTTAGAGGATGTCCATTCAAGTGTATGTTGACACTATCAAAGGCCAAAGTTGTTAAAAGCTGTAAGATGGTAATGAATATTCATTTTAAAACAGTATATCTGGCATTGAAAACGGTCATTGTTTGTGGTAGTTGGTCGAGTTGCAATGTAAAGTCTTTTATGGCCACTAGTATAATGTATTTTCGAGGTTAAAGTCACAGCTACGACAAGGAAGAGTTAAGTTATTTTTAAGTTGAATTAACGAGAAAAGAGACTAACTTGATGCAAATACACAATTTGTCATTCAATTATTGATTTACTTATTTGAAAAGAAAATTAATTAAGAAAAAAATGGGTATTTATTATAATAAATGGTGGTAGATGAGTGTACACTAAAGTAAAATGAGAACAAGATCCGGAATGGAAAATTCCATGATGCAGTTCATTTCAGGTTAACCAGATATTCAAACATGTTAATGTTTTCATGAGTTACTACATGATAAAACTTGTATTGCAGCAATAATGTAAGTGTCCAAGGAAATATGATAGTACAGTGCAGACCACAAAGTTAAGGTGGCAAGACCACATAAGCAAATAAGATTGTTTTTTTAGCACTACTAGTGCATTAAGTACTACAATTTTCCTTTGTTCCTTTAAAATGTTGTTTCCCCCAAATTTGGACAGTGGGGGACACCATGTCCCTTACCCTTGGGATCCTAGGTGGAACACTGTTTATGTGTGTATGTTTGCAACTTGCTCCTTTATACAGGTGAGTTTCAGAAGTTTAACAACGGAACATCTTACCCTACTAACAAAAGAAAAGAGAGGTGAGTTTTCATTGGATACCTAGTGGTATCCACTGGGGTGTGTATAGTTCAGAATTCTTAGGTTCTCTCTCACTGCAAAATGATTAGCTCTTCAGGTCAGAAGAATACTCCTAGGTCCCAGGAGATTATGGGACCAGTCTCTTCAGAGACAGGTGAGAACCCTCTAGAAAGTGGGAGTGCATTGCCTCCCTCTGCAAGGGAGGAGCAGCTGAGCAATTCTCATGTTCAGAGTAGTGTGTTGCATCCTCTGAGGGAGGAGGAGCACTGTACACCTCACATCTTGGGTAGCGTGTTGCACCCTTTCCATGAGGGAGGAGCTGCACCGCACCCATCACTTCCTGGCTAGCGTGTCATGACCTCCCGAGTGTGAGAAGCAGCACTGCACCCATCACAGTAATGGATCGGATCAACAAGGTTCTGACATACCTATGTTTCCTGACTGATGACCAGTCATTAATAGGTGACTGGTCTGGTCACCGGTCAATGTCTGGTCAGTTCATCCCAGTGATCAGTCAGATCCTGTGCCAATCGCTGTTAACCAGTCATCATATAGAGGCCTCTATGTGAGGGGATAGAGTTTGGACCAAGTTACCCCCTCTCCCAACTTGACCATCACATCTGATGGGAGTTCGGACCAGAGAAGGGAATTGGCTCAGTATCCCCCCCCCCCCTTTCCTATTATTCCTATGAATCCTTATGGGATGTGGGCCCTCCATGCCTCCATAGGTCACGGGACCCTTAACCCAGAGTAGAGCTGATGCTGCAGCTCTTGAACCACGATCAGCCCCATATCAGGTGGCATCATTCAGGAAGCCTGGAGGTGTGGCATCATTACCATCCAGGAAAAACCAGCTGTCTCGTCTTCCCACTGGAACTTCTAGTACACACAGAGCCCCTACTCACCACATGGAGTTACAGGCAGTAACACCAAGTGCTCCTATGTCACATACGCCTCCACTGTTAATTGCTTGGTTATAATTGGGGCTGTTAAATACAACGCTCCAAGTCAGTTGGCTTCATGTAATATAAATGACACCTTCCTGAGCCAAAAGTGACATATTTGTTTGATGATAATTCTTGTAAATATTTTATAACAGTGTTGACAGTGGCTACTGCTTTGATTTCTGTAGAACATCTGCTTTTGATGTCTCTCTTGGGGACAGTCCATTTAATTTTCTAAAGGGGTGGGTGGGTGGAGTGATTAGGATTCTTTTTTGAAATGCTTAAAAACAATTATCTTGCTCCAATTTGAGGGAAAAAGACCTTACTGTATACTTCATTTTACTTGAGAAAAAAAAAAAAAATCTTGTAATGAAAGAAAAAAAATATCCTGGTTGGAAAGAAAACTCCAATCCTCGCAAAACCCCTGCCCCAAAAATTAAATGGTCAGTCCCTAACCATACACATGCAGTAGGCCCTATTGCATCAGAATCCAGCTGGCTCAAAATTTTGAAATTGTGTATATTCAACCTCAGGAACACATGCTGTAGTTGACAGTGTGTATTGCCATTACTGCTTAAGGACTAAGCATATGGTTTGCATTTCAGTGTAAATTCTGTGTTTTCTGTTCTTTTCTTTTTTTTTAAATAGCAGTAGTTGTCATTTGGAATTTAACTGTCCATATCTCAGAGGATTACATTTCCTTTGTAACAATAGGACAAATTTATGCTGTTCAAGGGAAGGTGAAAGGTGTGCCACTCGTCAAGTCTGTGCATAAGTTTGTTCAGATGTCTTTGAATAACGTAAAAACATAAAATTCGTGTAAGTGTCTGTGATCTACATTCCACTAATCAAAAGTATATTGCACAGAAGCTGATCAACCTTTTGTAAACACACATGTATTGAATATGCAAGACTCTTTTGAAATGATTTTTTTATTATCAAATATATAATCGACAGAAAAACTATTGATTCTTCAAATGGTATCTGATTGTATAACTCTGATGTCTCAGTCTTTTTGATGGGTGGTCTTCATGCATTGGCTATTCAGATGTCAATCAGTAATGTCGACCAGCCCACTCTGCAGTAGAGAAGCACAAGACATGCCTGCCAAGTCACAGTGGTGATTTGTATTTATTTACCCCTCCACCACAGAGTTTCATCACAGAGCAAGCGTGGAGGCCCCACTGCCACACGTGGAAAAATGAAAAATCGTAAGAGCTGATCTGCATATGGGGCAATTCATTCAGATCCCAACTTGTGTATAAATATGAGAAATTACAGTATCTCTTAGCAGGGCTCAGGAAAACCACTCGTCCTCTCAACCTTACGGGGGAAAAACTGACTGTGCCGAGGAAAACTTTGCTACTTACTCATCCCTGAGCCGAGTAGATGCAGATCTGCATCTTGAGAATAAATATGTGCATTTTCTATCCTTAACAAGCGACTAAGTTCAACAATACTTAACATCTAGCATGTGTCAATTATCAATTAATTTTGCATATATTGCCTGCTTGTTGTCAGTCCAGAACATGTAGCAAAGGAAGCTGACTTTGATTAGTACACAGGTAACCAATGCAAACTTAACACTAAAATGAGTCCATTTCATGAAGACATTATGTTTGGTGTGATGATATGTTTGGTGTGATGACAATGGTTTAAAACCCTTCCAGCATGGCCCTTTATATAAATATATAATAAGAGACAAGGTTTGTATACTAAATTGAGAAGTTGCAGTTTCACACGTAACCCTCGATTTCTTAATGGTATTTGCGCTTACAGTAACACTTTTAGTAAGCTAGGCAACATTTAGATGTGGAGAAATTTTCCTTTTCAAGGTGCTTATCACACATCTTTATGAGTTAGACCTGTGACAAGTTAATAACCAGCGAATGTCAACATCTTGGGATATTTCTTGTGGTCAGACAGTGTTATGCTCACCTCTGGTCACCTGTATATTAAAAACTGTAGTTTTATTGATACTTTGTCTCGCCAAATTGAAGACTCTAGCAGATATTTCTGTAAGTATGTACCAGCAATGACTTTTCACATGAAAAATGCTGCAAACTTTCAATCAGAAGAAGTATTTTCAGTGTCTTCACCGATTTTCACCAAGTTTTATATACAATGCAGGCCATTACAGTCTATTTTTAAAGCACATAAAGTCCAGATACGTGATTGGTTGTAAATTAAATGGGGTCACGACATAATACATTTCCAATTCTTTTGGTCAGTCACCAATATTCTTTTTGATAGGTGCCCTTGTGTAGTGCTGTGGAAATAGAGGTTTGACTGGAATGAATTTATTTAGTACAAAAGTTGGTTAAATTCCATTGACATATGGAATTCTTCAAACATACGTTAGCAACATTTTTCATTTGAAAAGTAATTACATACTTATAGAAGTATCTGATGGTGTCTTCACGTTGGTGTGACAAAGTATCAGTAAAGGTAAACAGTTCTGAAGATACCGGTGACCTTGGGCGAGCGTAACACTTTACGACAAGACAAAAAATTACACAATATTGATATTTTCTGCCTCTTAACTTCCCACATGTCTAACTCATAAAGATGTCTTGAAAAGCAAGCTTTCTCCACATTAAATGACACCTAGATGACTGAAAAGTGTCACTGTAAACATGAAAGCCATTAAATAATTTAGGGCTAGGTGCTTGGAAACTGCATACCTTATCTCTTTGATTTATGTAAGGGGTTACATATTCAAAGGGTTTTAAGCTCGCTGCCTTCACTCCAAACACAATATTTTCATGGTTTGGACCCACTGTAGCATCAAGCATTCATTGGGTGCCAGTGGATTTTTTTGTGAGCGCACAAGTAGTGTAGTTGGTAAGTGTACTGTGTTGAGTAAAATGATGATAGGGACGAGTATCCATTGCAACTCACTTGTCTCAGGGACGAGTGTTGGGTATTAAAAAAATTCCTGAACCCTGTCATAGTAAGTGGAGAACAACTATATTCATTCTGATCTTTGTATATTTCAGTTTTGTATATCAGCACACAGAAGAGGAGAATGTGATACAACAGTAAACACTGGTGGAAAAGACTAAACATAATATCAATAAGTCTGTAGGTAGTCTGAAAGTCTCTTGATATCAGCGTTCCTATCTAGGAAGCAGAAGTAGCCGAAATGATGCACCACTAGACAAGTGAGAGAAAACAGACTAATACAACATTTGTGAGAATGTGTCATCTTTATGTGCTATGTCATACATGTTCAAATTTTCACATATAAAATCCAGTCAAAACTCATGTATGTACATTTTTTAGATATGCGAGGGAGATGTTTTTCATTGAGACTGTAATTTGAGATATTGTGTAAAAACATTTGTACAAAATATTTAAAATTTCCCCATACCAGCTCTAAAGTAAATGAAACTCTTCAGCAACAGAAGGTAAGGCAATTTTGATACATAAATCCTCTAATCCATTTTGTGACTGAATAGACAGATGTACATCCATATAACATGCTCTAGGATTGTAAATTGTAATTTGCATATAATACATTTTAATTAAGTCAGTAAATTATGCATATAATCACAACAAAATTTTTGTGGTGATTCACAAAGCAGCCAAGTTCAGCTAGTAAAAGTGAATAGCATTTGTTTCACAAACTTTTGTTGTTGTGTGTGCTGAATTCATAAATTTGCTGATTTACAGTATATATCCAAAAACCATATTGATTATAATTGGAAGGCATGTGATAAATTCTTTATTGTTATTGTTGGGTGTAGTCCATCTATATGAAAATATATTGAGCCTCTTTCACACAGAAATGTGTATAACTGTTTTGAATAAAGCCACAGGAGCTTGACATTATAAAGTAATCAAAGCAGCTTTTTCATTTACTTTTTATGATGATTTTTCATTCTAGGATCATATTATTTAATAGATAAATAGGTTTAAAGATGAGGGCAGTATGTTGGCAGCTTTGTTTCTCATTCATTGAATGATAAAAACAGATAATATATTCTCAAATCAGTTACTGTCATTAATCTGAATATCTGGACCCTCCAATTTTCCAGACACAATATTTTCAAATTCATTATAATTTTCAATAGTCCATAAAATTTCTGGACACATATATGTTTTTCAAGCCAACATAAAAAAATCCAAGTTGGAACACAAAGGGAGGAATGTTTTACCCATACTCAAAAACAGGTGATTGAATAGAGATGCCTGTCAAACCTTGAAGCCACTTTGATTACCCTAATTATGGCCCAGGTTCTTCCTCCGGCCCTGCCTGCCAGCTTTTTTATCATTCTGCTGGCTATGCGTGCCATAGACTGGCAGGTAACAAAATCTGAAGATTTTTATTTCTTCGAAGGATTAATGTATTCGTGCCACTTTGTTGCCTTATCTTAACAATTTCTAGGCATGAACTAGCATGCAAAGGGGGTCAAAATAATTTTACTTTCAATACACAACTACATTAAGAATTAAACTATACTTCCTTTCCTATGTAGAGGTCAGCACATTTTAAGGATAAAGGTCCATTTTTGTTCTGTTTACAGTCACCATTGTTTTGACTCAACGGGCAAGTGCAAAAAGGGGAAGTCATTCTTACGGAAAACGATGACTCATGCTATACTTCCTTTACTATGTAGTGGCCATCAAATTTTCAGGACAGTGGCCTGTTGATTCCATTTACCATCACCATTATTTCTAATCAGCAGGGCATGTGCAAAAAGTGGTATGTCACACTTACTGAAAATGATCACTTGGCTGGAGATGCATGTCTAACACAACTATACCTTGGAGCACACTTATCTCCAATGGCAGTGTATCTATATGAACAAGAAAAAACAACAAACAAAAGAACTGTAACCAGTTTTCTTTATTTGTAAAAGAAAACACCAAACACTGTCATGTAAGTGGTCTTTATTTGCGAGCAAGAATATAATGCAGGCTAGCTTACTTAGCCCTCTTCTAACTGGCATTCAACATGCTAAGTGCATCATTATACAATAAAGATAATAATTTTTCAGACAGAATATCCTGGAAAGATGATAATTTTCATTTGCACACAAATTATCTGGACAGTGAGAACAATATTTTTTTATGTTCCTAAAAATTGGATAAAAGATGGTTAAAGTGTTTTGCTTACATTGGGGGTGGGGGTGGGTTTGGGAGGGAATAAATCAAATTTGTATACATCAAGTTCATGGCTCAAGCCATGCATATCAATTCCATCCACTTTTGTGTGAAATATCACAGTGAAGATGATTCTTTAGCTGCGCAGTTATGATATATTGCTGACCTGTATTTTATACCCCAACAGTTGACCATTCCACTAAGCAGGCTTATTTAGTACTGCAAGAACACTATGTAAATTATCTCCCAAACTTTATATTGTGTTGACTTTACCTTTTTTACTAGTCCAATACAAATTATCTCCAAAGATAAAGGTACAATGAATATGCATAGCCTGTTGCTGAAAATCGAAAATCATGCAAGATCTGTAAAAGTAAAGTTTACAGATGAAGTTTTAATTTGAGGTCTACAGAGTCACATGGTTTTCACACTAATTGAAATATAATTCACATGGTTCTTTTTTTCATTAAGGCTGTGTTTCTTTACTCTTGATAATTAAATCTGGAAGTGTTTCAGAAAAAACACATTGGGGCAATTTTTTCATTAAAAGCTAAAAATACAATATAAGTTTCAACAACAAAAAAATGGAGTAATGGCACTGAATATATGAAATGCCATAAAATAATGCATAATACATACGATAACAAAAAAAAAGGCAAATGTTTCAAGCACTTTAAGATGGCAATACTTGTAAATGTTCAACTATTTCACCAAACGTTTCAAACTTCCTTCTGAATATATAAGAATTTCAAATGTGGCAACAATTTAAACTTAGGGTTTTTTAAAAAAAAAAAATTGGTGTTATTTTAGGAAAATCAATATTAGAAGAAAAAAAAATCAATTACTTGTAAAAAAAATATCTATAATTGTGTAAAGAAATTCTGATCTTTAATTATAAAACTACAATTGCACTTTTTCTCTTAATTCATTTATGTTTTATACTCTTTCTTCACATATAAATTACAAATTCATTTTAATATATTAGGTGTATTTTATTTGCTAATTTTTGTAAACCGTTCTATTGAAATTTATGCATCTTGTATACTAATATTTTTATTTGGTTCATCTGGTTTGCATCATTTTTTGAACGGGGGGAAAAACTGTAACCTAAACCTGTGATACTCAGTAGTTAATATCATGCGTTCACATTTCCTACTTTCCTTCTAAAAGAAGAGGGGTGGGTATTTTAAAGGACAAAAATCCCTGATTACGTTACATATGCTATGAGAACTATTTCCAACTGCTGAATTTCTTTAATACGTGCAGAGATTGCTCATAATAAATTCATTGAACATCTTGATGATTTAAGTCAAGATTCCAAGTTTACTCAAAATCGGATAAAAAATACAGTCTCTAGAGTAGTAACAAGTCGAGTCAATCAGATGCAAGATCACCTCATTAACAAGTGTGAATCTTGCTCATTAGAGATCTTTGATCTTTGATCATATAAGCCTATATTCCAAGTTTGATCAGAATTATGACCACAGAGTGGTAACAAGCCCAGCTAATCAATGCAAGATCTCCTAATTACTGTGCATGGATTTCACTCATTATTGACCATACCCAAGAGCTTAACAATATAAGTCTTTGTTGTATATTTCCTTGTGAGATATTTAAATATATCAGTGGGAGAAAATTTGTATTGCCAGAGTTTTATTCCCAATGTTGCTATCACTTTTTAAACTACTTTCTTTTCCCCAATTAGGAAATATATCTGCTCTTATGGTATTCAAACATGTTTCTATATCTAGGCATATTTCATATTTCTTCTTCTCCTTCTCTCTGTCCCTCTTTTCCTCTTTCTCTCTACATCTTAAAATATGTCAAGACTATACCTTTATGTAAGCAATGAGGAGGTCCCATCAAAAATTGCCTAAAAACTAACTCCAAACAACAAACAGTAGGCTTCAAGTAATATTAAAAACTAGAAAAGCTGCCAGAGGGAAAGTGGAGGAAAAGTTCTAGTACAATGTACCAATGCATCAACTAGAACTTTTCCCTCTGACGAGTTACAAGGATAACGAAACCAGTCAGGAACCAGGGGTGACTAGATCACCCCAGCAGATGGGAGGGCATGCCTCCACTTTCCTTCAGGCAACTTTTCCAGTCTTAACTTGACCAGAAGTTAAAGTGACCATCTACCAATCTACAATGAGTACATCAACACTTCCATCTCGAGTCTCTACAGGAGTTTATTAACACTATTATGTAGCTCTTCTACAAAAACAGTCATTAGAAGAGAGGTCACTAATAATCAAACAACAGTCCCTCAAAGGGACTGCTGCTTTATTGTCTCAAAAGAACTTCCAGCAATTCAACTGCTGAGTGTTGAAACCATCTCTGATGCTCTTCAGCAATAACAAGATTTTTAAATTAGCTGCTGTGGATGTCAGACTTGCACCATTTTCAATCAGGACCAACAAGACGTCGCAAGAAGCCTTATGATGTAAACCCCATGTTGATATGACTTTCCATTTTGGAGAAGTAATAATAACAAGATTTTCAAGATGGCTGCCATGGTGGCCATATTGAATAAGATTGACACAATTTCCATTTAGGACCAACCAGACATTGCAATAGATCTTTTGTTGAAAGCACAATATCGATATAACCCGTCGTCTAGGAGATGTAGTTATAACAAGATTTTCAAGATGGCCATTGTGGCGGTCATATTGGAAGTCAGATTGGCATCATTTTCATTTACAACCAACTAGACATAACAAGAAGTATTTCAGTGAAAACC
Organism: Margaritifera margaritifera; assembly: GCA_029931535.1. NCBI lineage: Eukaryota > Metazoa > Mollusca > Bivalvia > Unionida > Margaritiferidae > Margaritifera > Margaritifera margaritifera. Next base: position 1,984,932 of record JAQPZY010001485.1, on the reverse strand, counting down.
CCATGCTGATGTGACAATTCATTCAGGAGTAGTGATAAAAAGATTTTCAAGATAGCCACTGTGACGGTCATATTGGATGTGAAAGCGGCACACTTCTCATTTAGGACCAACTAGACGTCATACAAGGTCTTTTGTTGAACACCCCGTGTCAATATTACTTTTTGGTTAGGTGTAGCGATAACAAGATTTTAACGATGGCCACTATTGGACACCAGATCAGCACCATTTTCATTTAGGACCAACTAGGCATCATAAGAAGTCTTCTGGTGAAAACCAATGTCAGTATGACTTCCCATTCAGGAGGTCTAGCAATGAGATTTTCAAGACATTAGATTGGCACCATTTTTATTTGGGACCAACTACACATCATAAGAAGTCTTCTGGTGAAACCCCATGTCAATATCACTCTGTTCAAGAGGAGTAGTGATAACACGATTTTCAAGATGGCGGCCACATTGGATGTCAGATCTGCACTATTTTCATTTAGGATAAACTAGACATAAGAAGAAGTCTTTTGGTGAAAACCCTATGTGGATATGACCATCCATTCTGGAGAAGTAGTGATAACAAGATTTTCAACATGACTGCTGTGGGGGTCATATTGGATGTTCTAGTGGCACCATTTTCATTTAGGACCAACAAGACCTTGGAATGAATGTGTGTGTGTAAAGTTTCATGGCAATCCTCCAAGTAGTTTAGGAGAAGTAGCGATAACAAACTTGTGCTAACTGACAAACAGATGACAGACCATCGCATAAGCTCATCTGGTCTATGACCATAAGAGCTAAAAAGGTTAATTAATGCCCAGAAGCCAAGCGCTTGCTACTTCTTAACCACATACTCCCCTCTTTACAAAGATAATAGGAAAACCCTATCCAATATGTTTAGTTACAAAAGGTAGCTGACTGCCTCCAAGAGACAGCCTCAAAGGCAAAATAGCACGAGGTTTTAATATCAACTTGTACTCCAGGTTCAGATTGCCCTGAATTTGAGCCCTCCTGGAACATCTTATGCAAAACCTCAATAAAAACTAATCTGCCCGACCTTTACCCACACACTTAACAAAGTAGATGAGTATGAAACAACCTTTCAAAGATCCAGAAAAAATCTTTATGTTTTATGGATAAATCATTCGCAAATAAAGTATTGGATTGCAATATAAGTTGCACTATTTGCATCAAAATGGAAAAATCCAAAATCTTTAAAAGCACTTATATAAACCTAAAACATACTTTCAAATTAGGAGGTTACTGTACCATACATATCATTGTTTATGTACACATCTGTTGCACATGCGACAAAATAAAAAATGAGACCATATGGGAATTTCAATTGAGAATAAAAGAAAACCTCTGCGACATCCACAAAAGGATACCCCAGTATCACTTCAATCTACCCGATCACACACTATTCAGTATCAAATAATAGAAATTATTTTGTCTGACCCAGACGTTTTAGTACAACAGTGAGTGTAAAAATAGAGAATATTTTTGGATACACCAAAAACACTCTACAATACAGCTAGGGATTGACGTGAAATTTTCCAGGACTTTCGCAGGACATTTCACAATTTTTCAAGAAGTATTTATACCCAACAATTACTCTTTTTAAAGAAATTTTTTTATCAAGAGACATAAACTTTGGCTTATATCAAATGTGTATTGAAATAGCACAGAAAATATTTTTCAGTTTTTCAAACAATAAAAATTGAAAATAAAAAGGACCAAAATAGTTCACATCGGAAATATTTTTAATCATATGATTACATTTAAATATACAGAAGTCAGTAAACTAGAATCATCATGTACATCTCAACTGAGGTTTTCACTTTCTTCAGTCCTTCCACTTTGCAATTTTGGTAGAAAAAAAGTTCTGAAAATTCTTATGCAAATATTTCTTAATTTAAGTATTCGACTTGCCTAGAAAAGCAGACATACAATATCTGGTTTCTACTTTGTGGGATGCATCATTCCAAAATCTACTGTGAATATCCATTTGATTTTCTTGAACCTTTTTGTTCAGATTTTCATCAAAAAGTATAACACATGAACCTGCAATAATGTTTTTCAGTGAAAGCTTAAAATGATCTGTCAAGCCAAACATACTTCTGTACGCTGCCTTTCTCTCACTTCAAGCAAACTGTTTTGCTATGTCACAGTCTGCAAACATGGCTTGAACAAGTTTCATAGTATTTTCTGAAGATCGAATAGAATGGTGGTCTGTGGTTAGTTTTAATATCCATAATATTTTGGATTTTACACCATCGTCCTCTGTTATGAAGGTTCCAATGCTGCATAAAGCAGTAGACTTAATGCTAGCACTTGGTTGCAAGGGCAGAGGAGGTAATGATGACTCCGATGTTGGTTTTTCCTTTCCATCGTCATCAGTCTGTTTCATGGAAGATGGACTGAAGAAAGATTTGATTTTTGGACATTTATAAACACATCGCCCCTTGCATCTATACTCATTCACTAAGAATTCTTCCTGCTTTGCTGGCCATGTGCTTTTCTAGAGGGTATACTAAAGGAAACAATCTGAAGATTCCAAATGACAAAATCAGACATGTTCCCAGTTGTCTTGTTCTAACTGGTGTTAGCACTAAAACTGTACCAGGGCAAATTCATCTAGGCAATCCTGATACACTTGTAATACCATCAATCATTTTATTTAAATGCAAAAAAGCATTTTTTCTTTCAAATAAACTCCAAAAAACTATTTCTTTTATTCAAGCTATAATAGCTCAAGAACGTTTTGGCAAAATTCAAGGATTATTTTTTTTCTTCAATATTCCAGGACTTTTCAAGGACAAAACCCCTTATGACCCAATTCCAGGAGTTTTCCAGGACCCCCTTTAAATTCCAGGACTTTACCAGGCCTGTGCGATCCTTGATTGTATCAATCTGTGCAAGAAATATGTTTACTGACAAATCTTGTTATTTTCGTCTTAAAAGAGTCATTGATTTGACAAATACACAATCTAAAGCGTTATATGTTGGAGCTAATTTATAAAAAGTCACTGTCCTAAATTATTGTAAAATTCTGGAACTTTTATCGGCTTAGTAATTCAGTTGGTAATCACATTAGCACAGAATGGACAAAAAATCCTTGCAAGCTGACTCGTGAAGTGGAAACATTTGGTATTGTTATTTGTGACTTTGCCACTCATGACAACACAACGTTTCAATTTAATTTGTGAAATATTACCTTATATCTACTCAAAAAGCATAGATATCCTCTAGATATACCAAGTTTGATTAATATCTGATCAGAAATATGACTTCCAGAATGGTAACAAGGTCAAGCCAATCAGATGCAAGATCACCTCATTAATTAATATGCATTGAGTGTTTCTTGCTCATTAACAAACTTGTCCGAGATCATGTTGACATAAGCATATATTTAAGTTTGATAAATATCAGAGAAGAAATATAGACTCCAGAGTGATAACAATCTCAGCCGATCAAATGCAAGATTACTTCATTAACATTCATGGACTTGGCTCATTACCAAATTTGCCCAATATCTTGATGATATAAGCATATATTCCAAGTTTGTTCAAAATCAGATAAATAATGGCTTCCAGAATGGTAACGAGCTCAGCCATCAGTTAAAAGATCACCTCATTAGTGTGCACAGATCCCACTCATTATTGAACTTGTCTGAGATCTTGATGATATAAGCATATATTCCAAGTTTTATCATAATCAGATTAGAAATCTGGCCTCCAGAGTAGTAACAAGTTCATCCAATCAGACACAAGATGACCTCAATAATATGCATAGATCCTGCTCTTATTCGAACTTGTCCAAGATACTAATGAAATAAACCTGTGTACCAATTTTGATAAAAATCTGATGAAAAATATGGGGTCAGAGTGGTAAGAAGCAAATGTTAACAGATGGACAGACACTGGGTCATGCCATAAGCTAACTTTTTGGCCTTGTGACCAGATGAGCTAAAAAGGATAAGGATGCGTGATACAGCAAGTACGTGCCCTGTCTGCAATGAATGGCAATCAATGCTCTCATTGGTTGTAAGATATGCATAGAAATAGTAACTGGTAACTGTGCATGCTTTCATGACACCACTAGTGTGTTAGACTTGGCAAATTCTGAGCACTGGTTTGATAAGCTACTGGGAGAGACAATGATTTTTGCTGTTAGATGCGCATTTTGTGTCTCTCTGATCTTAAACCATTATAAGGGCTTTAACAACTATGATAAACATAACATCAATAATTGTTTGTACCATCATTATTGACCGAAAATTTTATAAAATAACACATACCACCACTCCTGATGCTGCCATATTTATTATTTAGGCAAAAGAACAAAAGAAAATTCAGTAACTGAATAATTTATTTAAGTCGATTTCAATTAATAAAACCAAAGTTTTAAACACTAGAACATTCCAGTAAAATGTTTTTCATAATCAACAGGTTGACCAAAGTGATCTGGCAGTTCAACCTAGAAAAATGGGTCTTGCTATTCATGTATCCTATATGCACTGTGCACAAGAATTATCTTGTTCACATAAAGGATGTACAATGCATGCATGCATGCATGCCACTGGTACCTGTTTCTGCAATGTACTAGACCCTAATACATATTATAATAAGTCAAACTGCCATGTCACTTTGGCAGAGCTATGGAAATAGCTTTTTTGTATGACAGGTTTGATACATATTAGAGTACTGAGATTCGACTTGATTCTGAAGTAAATAAATACAGTCAATAATAAGGTTAAATACATATCTAACCATTTATTCAATCTAACCTTGGCCAGCAGTGAATATCAATGACAGCCTTTTTAACATAAAGTACTACAAGCAATGAAATACATACAAATATTTGAACCTATTATAAAATGACAATAATGTTCATGTATTGGTGCTCTAAAACATTTCAGGATACAAGCAAATATATGTATCACATATGAAGTTAATGACTGAACAACATGAAATTATGGTTAAGAGTGAAAGTTCAAACTTAAATGCTATATCTCTCCTTGATGAAGACTTGAATAAAATAGTTTATTTTATGTATTATTGCATGCATACATACAGTTGAAGTATTCATGCATGCACAGTTTATTTTGGTATTATTGCATGAGAACATATTTGTCCATAAAAAGACTTATTTATACAGTGGAATCTCAAGACCAAAATCCCACAAGACCAAGTAAAAGTTTTGGTTTTGAGAGATTTTCAGTTGAGAGAAGTTTTCAAATTTCACCTAAAATGAGATGCAATCAGTTATGTACCCATAGTTATAACATAATGTGTATACTGAGAGGTGCCTACTTTCCATTTCATTAATATAATGATCTTGTTTCTTCTGGTATTTATACTGTAAATGTTTACACTAATTTAGTTACAACAAATGCATTGGTACTTTTATGTACATTTACATGATTTGATAAAATGTTACTAGACAGAACAAGTTCAAAAGTGAGTTGATTGTGGATAATTTAGGTGTATAGAATTGGAAATAGATGATTGGCAAATAAATCTCATTTGATTTGCACAACCATTATAATTAAGTCTGACAGCTGTTACTTCAGCTAGGTGTAAAGACAACTGATTAGTCTATTGTTTGCAATGGCTGTAATATGTGCCAGGCTTTGTTATACTTAATTCCATGGACCTAGGCTATTTCCAGACCGTTGGCCAACCTCATAGCTGGAATCTGGCAGCTACCTGGCCACATTTTGAGTAAGTTTCAGTTTAATGGGATTAATTTGAGTGTAAAAAATTAAGAAATCTGGGACCAAAAATTTGTTTTTGTTTTCAGAAAAGAGGGGTTTTGGTTTCCAATTAATTTTTATTTAAATTAAAGAAAAAAAAATTAAGAACTGCAAAAATGTTTCAGCTTTAAGAGGATTTCAGTTTAGTGGGTTTCCGGCTGGAGAGGTTTCACTGTATAAGGTCTCTATTGTGCAAAATTATGCTTCATATGCAAAGAAAAAAACAATAATTCTGATAATGAAGACAAATAGCAACTCTGGGTAAGACACTCATGACACGAGAACAATGGTCTATCCATGCATTTCTTCCCCTTAATGAGAAAAGCACTGAACGTAAGCATTATTCTTGGGCTTAAATCTCGCACTATCTCTGATGTGGAAGTGAATGTGAACAAAGATGGCAGAACAAGCAGAACATTATTGTATTTGCAGATGACTTATTTGGTGTATTCCAAGCATTTGGACAATGTCAAATGAGAACATCCGTGAACTTACTCTCAGCGTTTGGGTGAAAAGCTGACAACAGGTCACCAAAAAATGACCACCAATTTCATCATTAAAAACTGGCTAAGACACGGGTAATGGAATCACTTGATTTTTTATGGAAAAAATTGGTCTGTCTTGGAGAGAGGAATTTGCTGCTTAGCAATAACCTGCTTTAAAATACAAAAAAGCACATCATCACCAGCAATAAATTAGTCAACCCAGTTCTAAAGACCACCTCTTTATTATGGGACTGCCTGTCATCGGAGTCCACAAAATCTGATTCTACATTTAATACCTCAGATGCTCAAAAATGCTGCATTAAGGGATCAACATTCTGGGACCTTTTTTGGGGTTCCCATAGGAGGGGCTTAAATTGATCATGTGAAGTGAGTAACAATAAAGCAAGGTAAGAAAATCTGCTATGTATTTATTTGTACTTTGTAACCTCACCAAAATTCAACCCAGCAAATATAGTCCGGTCATGCAGAGTTGCAAAAAACACATGTTAAATTTTGTTTATTCAATTAGAAATGTATTCATGTATGCTATTAGACTATGAATGTCCTTTGTAACAACCAAAAAGAATGAAGCCATACAGAGAGGGAATGAATAACCTTCATTGGTAAGTGGTTGTTAATATTGGTTTATTAGTTTATTGATAGCTTTGTGAAACTTTAAAACTGGCTGTTTTACATAGCTGACTGCATTCATAAAGAAAAGTTCTAAATCAGACCACAAAATACAAACATTATATATTCCATAAAACAACATACAGGTAACAACTTCACAGTTTCATATTTACATTAAAAAAGCACCATAAATGTTACATTATATGCCCACCCATTGTTTAATAATTCTGTATGTAGGGACTAGCAGAGCATGCCTGACTCTGGAAAGCATTGAAAAATTGATTACAGTGGCCTTGATCATAACTTTTTACCCCTAAAATAATAGGTTTTCTTCCTTGCCCAAAAGGTAATCCATTTATAAAGCTTGGCAAGAGAAATGGTGCAGAACACAAGTTATAATTCAGAATTTTATTTTCTTTCCTTGGGTTGTTATTATGCTGAGCTTTAGGCTGTTTAGCTCAACAGCTGTAGTTTTTTTTTCTTCCCATAACAACAAGCCATCCCCAAGTTTGGTGCCATTATGCCATTATGTGGTTTGAGGTTACTTTACAAAAAATGTTCTGTTGTGACAGTGACCTTGGCCTTCTACCTTTTGACTCCAAATCAATAGGTTTCTTTCTAGCAACAAAGTTTGGTAAGGTACGTGGTCTAGAACTAAAATTATAGTGTGGAAATCATTTTCTTATTTGAATAACCCTCTGACCCAACTATCTATAGGTTTCCTTCTTATGCAAGTGCAAGCCATAAAGTTTGGTCAAGCTATATGGTCTAAATCTAAAGTTGATATGCAGAAACCATTTTTCTTCACATCAATGTGTCCTTGTCCTTTGACCTTTCATCACAAAATAAATAGGTTCCTTCCTTATCTAAGTGCAAGCCATTCAAAAAGTTCTGCCATAGCACATGGTCTAGAACTAAAGTTTTTGTAAAGAAACAAAAAATGGACAGAAGGCTTGATATACTGACATCCAAGAATATGCTTCACCTTACGGCAGGCATACAATAACAGACACATAGGTAGCAATTAGAATTTCATATAGCAGCATGTGTTATATATAGGCTTTCCACACTTTCTGATTCACAAATTTCCAGGTCTTTTCCATGTTTTTTCCTAAATGAAATTGATTTTTTCAAGGTTCACTTATGACCCTTACTGAACAGATTCAAAAACATTTAGGCTTAGAAAATGTGCATTTTTTCAAAAGCTGTTTCTATTTTGAGACTCTTCCATAACATATGACTATGTACTAAATCACATGATATATCACTAGAAACAAGCATAACTATTGAAATTTATATCAATTTGCATGCAACTCCTTTAAATGTAAAGAATAAAAATGTAAAATTTACTTTGCTTAACTGCACATGTTGGTATGATTAGCTTTTTTAGAAAAGGGTTGTTTTAAAATTTGACAAAAAGACCTTAAAATTTTTATACCTCTTTAAAAAATGGAAGAACAGATTTTTAAAAAATAAATCCACCTATGCCTGGTTGGTGCCCTAACATCTACTTTCAACGTAATCAAACTATCTCCTGTATATTTAATGCAGTCATTGTCAAGAGCACCCAGAGCATAGGATTCTGCATCGAAAATTTGCCCAACGGTCTGTAGATTTCTATGTATTTAGTAAGCTGGATGTGGCAAAAGCTATTATTGATGATAATGCTTGACAACATGTTCCCAGTGTGAACTACCAAATAATAAGCAAAGATTTATCATGACACATTTTCGTTAACTTTACATATCAAAAGGGGAACTGGGAAGAAAAGCTTTATTATTTTCCTCTTACACTTGCTGATATAACATGTCACAGACATGTTGGCATATTTTGATGCTAGACTGGTCTTCATATCGTTTACATAAAAAAAGATTGGTTTTGGTTTTGTGGGGTCTAGTGCCATTTTCAGCACATGACAGACTATACATAGCAGCCAGAATATTTAGCGGAGGAAGAACCTGGGAAGAATGATGGAAATACCCACTTTGATCAAGCCGAGACATGAAAACTCATGTGAACAGAGGTGAGATCTGCGAGTGATCTGTAAAGGCGAGTGCCTTAGACCACTTGTCTACCCGGCACCCCATAAAAAAAGACACTGATATGGAGCCGACCAAGTGCTAACCAGTATATGTGACCAATCCAATTGCCTGAATGCTTGGATTGACTGTACAAAATATATTTCGGGTAAGCACCCAAATGATCAATACAGCCATTGTATCTCAACTGACTGAAGAGTCTGAAACCTCCTAAAATTCTGGTAAGAACAGTAACTCATGATCAGTTTAATTACGACTTAATTATGTATTTTTATGTGATCAAGTGGCAGCTGAAAATTCAAAATATTCCCAGATTCTGATCAATATTTGCAAAGTTAAAGGGCTTTTCCCAGTCAGAAACAAATCTATTCTTTTTTTTCCGACTTTTTCTGAATTTCACCCAATAGAGAGAGTAAGAACTCTGTATATATTGATGCACCTAAAAAATGGAGTGGCCACAATTTCCATTAAGGACCAACCAGACATCATAAAAGTCTTTTAGTGAAAAACCCATGTTGATATGACCATCCATTCAGAACCATTTTAATTTAGGACCAACTACACCATGTGATCAATGTGTGTGTAAAGTTTTATGGCAACCCTACAAGTAGTTTAGGAAGAGTAGCGATAACAAATCTGTGCTAACGGACGGATGGAAGACAGACAAAAGACCTTCCCATAAGCTCTCCTGGTGTATGACCAGTAAAGCTAAAAACACTTAGCTTTTTAACTATAACACTTCAACAACAGCATAACAAATATGACTGGTATTTATGAATATCAATCCCACTTAAGAAATATACTTTGATGAACGTTTTTTTCTTCTCCAGATCCAAAATACTTTACTGTATTATGATCACATCATTTCTAATCTAAACATGCGACAAAAAATTTGTAAAATAAACTTTATCATTTGGTGCACATAAGCAATGAAGTTTTTTTTACAAAGATTATGCACTTGGTTCTTTTGCAAAGAATTTTAAAAAATATGATTGTTTTCTTTTGGTGAGGCTCTATAATGGGGCACAATCATAAGTCTGAATGGCACAAAAACGAGCAAGTTTGTAAGGTCTGGAAACTGAACTAAAATAGTCCATAATTCTTTGAACTTTAGCACAAAACTATTACTCAAGCTGAAAGTCCTTAAATTATCCATTGTGACATTTTGCAACTTTCCTCTCCTTGCATATTAAATATCTTTGACAAAAATTTTATTTAAGTTTTGTATTTAATTCAGGGATAATGAGCCTGAATCTGAGTTTAGACATCCATGAGTTTCAAGAATATATCTACCCATATCACAGAATTTGGTTAATAAATTATGTATGTGTGCCTAAAGAATGAATTCTGAAATATCCAGATAAAGAATTAATATACTGTTCTGTAATATTATTCTACATGAGGTCACTGCAGTCTAGTCCAGCTCCTTAATCTTTCTGCAGATTTCCTGGGTAAACTCTGAACACTTTGCTTTTCCACCTAAATCTCCAGTTAGAACCTAGAAAAAAAGTAAAAATATTTTTAAAAAAATAATAATAACCAAACTATATACTGATACATTCTATGTTTAGTTTGCTTTTAAGTATATATAAACTATGCTGATACAATTCAAATACTGTCTGAAAAACTTCCACATTCAGTTGCTAGATTAGCTGTTATTTTCTTTCCCTAAATTACAGCCAGAAAAGTAATCATGCACATACATACACACACACACACAAGGAGAGTGTGATTCCCATTGTGGTATATGACATTGTTTGTAATCTAACACAGCAGCAAATGATTGGTCAATCAAAACAATGATTGCAGAGGCTTAAGTTTGTGAGAAAATTGGCATCAGGACCTGAAAATTCAGCATATGCTACCTAATATTTTTGTTTTGGTTTTTTTTTTTTTTTTGGGGGGGGGGGGTTAAACTTAACATCAGTGACATTAACTTTTAAATGAAGAGAAACTTTCTATGACACCAGATCACACTTGATTGATTCACAATCATTGACAAGACTTTTTGAGGTCACTGTCACTATAACTTTTATTTACGGTGATAATTTTTATGTCCATCATGATAATACAGAGCAAAGAAAACTTGAAGGGGTTTGTTTTTGAAAGCAAAATGTCCCCCCACACACACAATAATGTCAGTCTATTACACTGGTACTTGACAGAAGAACAGGCAAAAATCTTGCAAGGTGAATGAAATGATGACAAATGATTCCTTTTATGTTGATAACTGTGTCATGGGAAAAGCAATATTATTGACAGTAAGACCTGTCTACAAACTAAGGATGCACAAGGAACCGCTTAAATTTGTCCTTGATGAACATTTTAGTTTAAAAGATCATAGACAAAAAAGAGAAAGGACACAGAAATGTCCTTTAGCAGTAGTTGCCCCTTATATGGACGTGTCTGCTAGGGCAGGTTTCATTGTAATTAGGTGGGAAAATCTAAATATATTGCTTACATGCTTAGCAGATCTTCCTCACCCACTCACAATGCATAAACCCCCAATGCATACAGAATCTTGGAAAGAAAAAAAGACCTACATTTGTGTTTGTGAAACATGTATTCTCCCCACTGCAGACCAAAAAAGTAAGTCAAAGCAAGAGTACCATGAATGGCACATTATACACCCACCCCATGTGTAACAGTCCTCTATGAAGGCACAAGTAATGAATGGCAACTCTGGAGATTATGGACCAATCAGTCTCAGTGAATTCAATCTTTGATAAAGGTGGGCAGTCATGAACTTACTTAATGTACAGAAACCATTATTTTCTTTTTAGATTTACCATGATTGTAACCTCTGACCTTAAGACCCCAGAATCTATAGGTTCTTTATTATTCTAAGTAAAAGCCATCTAGAAGACAAGTTATTCTGCAGAATCCATTTTTCTTTGAGCCATAACTACCCTGATCTTTGACTTTTTGACCCAAAAAAATCAATAGACCTCATCCATACCTTAAGTGCAAGCACTCCATAAACTCTGGTCAAGGTATGTGGCACAGAACAAAAGTGATTATGCAACAACCATTTTTCTTCTTTCAGTCACAGTGACCATGACACCATAATCAATAAGCTCCTTTCTTACCCCAAGTGCAAGTCAGGCACAAACTTTGGTGAAGGTATGTACTTGAGAACTGAAATTTTTGTACCAACACCATTTTTCTTCCTTCAGTCACAGTGCCCTTGACTTTTAACTGTTTGATTCCCAAAACGCTAGGCTTCTTCCTTACCATAAGTACAAGTCATCAAAAGGTTTGGTCCAGGTGTGTGATTTAGAACTGATGTTATTGTGCAGAAACCATTTTCTTCTTTGTCACAGTTATCTTGACCTTTGACCTCAAAATTGATATGCTTCTTCCTTACCCGAAGTGAAAGTTATCCACCAAGACTGGTCCTGGTATGTGATGCAGAACTAATTTTATTGTGTGGAAACTATTTTTTCTACTTTCCATCACAGTGATATTGACCTTTGTCCTTTTGAACCCCAAAATTGATAGACTTCGTCCTTACCAAACATGCAAGTTATACACAAAACTTAGAAAAAATATGTGCCATAGAACTCATGTTATTGTGCAGAAACCATTGTTCTGCTTTAAGGTAATGATCATGAACTCTGACCCCAAAATTGATGTTTATTTTTTACCCCAAGTGCAAGCAATCCACAATGTTTAGTAACTGCAGATGATGAAGAACTGAAGTTGAGTGGAAAAGAAAAAGCTAGTGGACAGACAGAGAAACAGACAGAGACGGTCATACTACACTATGCCAAACTGCAGGCATATAAGAACTGTGGGACGAGTTGTGTTCATACGATTGTGTACAGACGGATGGATGGATATAAGAATTCCTATATACCCTAGCTGCTACAGTGGCAGAGGTATTAAAAAAAAATATAAGCAAACAGCAGGAGGGGAATACAGAGGTCAGCGGAGTATCTGAGGTGGCTGTTGATGGAGATAACCAATATGGGAGGTTGCACTTTACTTTGAGAATTGGTTGGAGCTACAATAATATTATCTAACAAATAGAATATTTTCAGAAAATTTGCTATACCTGAGATTTATTACAAATGGTGTATATATGTTTATAACATTACCTTTCCTTCCTTAATAGTCTGCAAGGCAGCCGTCTCTATTCTCCGAGCATGGTCCCCAAGTCCCATGTACCTTAACATCATGACAGCACTCAGTAACAGGGCTGTAGGATTAGCCTTGTCTAGGCCAGCTATGTCAGGGGCAGTTCCATGAACCTAAAAATCATGTGTAAATACACACAGATGAGGTTATTCTCTAATCTTCAATACAGCAGAATACGTCTTAAAAAATACTTCCCTATAAAGGACATGTACACTTAAGACGTGTACCCATATACTCTGAGGATTCCACAATGAAAATCCTCAAATAAATGCCCTTCATATAAAGAAAGACTGTCTAACATCATTTCCAACAGAGGACATCTGACCTTACTACAAAATGATATTATGAATCTCTTCATAGAAGATTTTTGTGACATATTTGTTCATTTCATTCACAGAAATAAGTTTTGGGGCTTTGAATAAATGTAAATTATACATTTTTATGCAACAGACTGAACCAAATCTATTAGCGATGGCTGCATCACAAAGGGTCCTGCTAGCTACTATTTGTTCAGCAGGGCTTAAACAGAAGAACTTTGTGGAAACAAAAAGGGTTGTATCAAACAATAATTGATCATAACTCTACAAAATGATGATGTAAAATGGTGGCAATCAAACTCATGCAAGAGTTCAACAATTTTAAGCTGCACATATAATTTGCTTGTACTCCTGAATGATTCTGTGTAAAATACCAAAAGTTGGAAAAAATGGGCAATCACTCCACTATTTAATGATATCGTAACTTTACAATGAATATCATGGTAAGTAGACATCTTAAAATTAAACACATCTTAGATCTCATCAATATAAAGCTGCACACCAAATCGGGTTGAAATGTGAAAATCCTAGGAAAAGAAATGTTACAGCAACCAAAGTTTAGAAGGACAAGCACTTACATGCCATAACTCCTATAAATGATGGTGTGAAACACTAGAAATCTAAATCATATATAGTCTTATCAACAGAGATGTCAACCCCTATCAATTTCAAATAGAAATGTTACCATTTAAAAAATCAGAATATGAACATAAAAATATGAATACTTAAATTTTTGTCCAACAGTTTTATTTAAACATTTAACCTTACTCATTCAAGGTGATATTTCATTGAAACATGCTTACACAGTTTTTTTTTCTGCCATGTGCCACAGTGAAGTCCATTGAGAAAAGACTCCAAAGACATGCTATTCAACCAGTGTTGATGCTTTGTATATCCTATTTTGAATTTCTGAAGGACACATTTTTAATCAAGGTATGATCCTTCTTGGTCAACTTCCATTTCATGATCTTTCTTAAAACTTGCTCAGGTGAATCAGAGCACTACAGTGACATCATTTTTCATTAGTCAATATTCAATTGCTTTTGTGATACAGGTACCTTAGATCACACACATAACAAGAACTTCAGTGATCTAGATATACTGGTTTTTAAGTTGCAGTTCACGTATGCAAAATTTAATTTGACCATAAAATTGGAATCTCATAGAAGTGACTGTAATGGTGCAATTTGAGGTTAAAATTTGGAATGATGCCAAAATCAGAATAGCTAGCATCTCGGCATCAATATCAAGCTCCATGCCAAATCTGGTTGAAATCCAACAATAGTGAAGTTATGCTGCAGAAACCAAAGTTAGGAGGACTAGAAATCAAGGGCCAGAGCTAATGCAATGATATCAAGGAATGCTGGAACTTAAGTTTGTTTGAGGTCTCATCATGATAAAGCTGCAAGTAAAATATGGTTAAAATCCAGCAATCAGGGGTTATAACTCCTGTACATGTTGCTGAAAGCTGGAAATTTAACTGGTTTAAAGTCTTACAATCCTTGGTAAAGTTATGGTGTGGAAACCAAAGTTAGGAAGATGGGCTATCAGGGCCATAACTCTAATAACTCGAGTATATGTAAAACACATATCCCCACGATCCCCCGCATTGTCCCACCACAAAAATCTGCACCCCCAGGGTCAAGTCCCCGAAGGAAAAGAAGAGAACCTGGAGTCAATTTTAGTTGCATATCTAAATATGTCTTTTCATGCTAAAAGTACATATATGGTTATTGGGTGGGCATCTCAATTGTTTCCAAATGTATAACCTTACGGCTAAGTCCCTGGGAGTAGGGATGGATCCTGGGGTCAATGTCAGTTTCAGGCATATGTATTTTCATGCTCAGTAAAGGTATATATGGCTAAAGGGTGGGATCTTGACAGTTTCCAACTTATGACACCAGGTACTAAGTCTTTAGAGATTAGTAATCGACTCTGACCAATGTCAGTTGCATGTATAAATTTGTCTTTTCTTGACCATTAAGTGTATATATATGGTTATAGGATGGGGATCTCAAAAGTTTCTATGTGATGACAATGGGGTAAGAACACACACAGGGAACAAGGTAAGTTGAGTATCTGAATTCATCTGTTCATGCCTAACAAGTGTATGTTATAGGTGGAGATCGCAATGGTTTCTAAGTTGTCATAGAAGGGCCACAATTGCATGCCCTCTGGGCATGATTCTAGGGATTCAGTGTAACAGGGCCTTATTCTAACCCATCCACCCCATCTGACATGTACTGAAGTTTGGTTTTGTGATCACATACCAATTCTCAAACATGCTGGTCTCGTAATTTTGGAGCTATTTGAAATTTATGCAAAACCACCCTCACCCCACCTAACTCCACCCCAAAGGTTTGTATCAATATTCTGAAACTGTTGTGCACACCTACACACCAAACCCCCATCATATTCCAAGGTCTTACATGTATATCTTAATCCGTGTAGGAGGAGCTGCACGAAACTACAAATGATCAGCTAGGCATGATTATATAATCCCTGCCTTTTCTCCAAATAACGTACGGGTAATAATGTTGTAAAAAGCTGGAAATCGAACCCATTTGAGGTCACATCAATATAAAACTGCATTCCAAATTTGGTTGAAATCAAAAGTTGGAAAATGGGGCAATCAGGAGCAATTACTCCTTGAAATAATTACTAAGACAACTGAAAATCGAATTAATGCAAGCTGCAAAGCAACTTAGGTTGAAATCCATCTATTCCCAGTAGAGTTATCTTGCAGAAACCAAATTCATGATGGACAGAGAGATGGTCTGATGGATGGATGTGATTACCATAGGGCTCTGGCCAATTTCATCAAGAAGGGTCCTAATTAATTTATTGTGGATATCTTTTGACCCGTGGGTCTTGATTAATTCTTTCAATTTGGCGAGAAAAATTAACAAAGATATCTATGGTAAAAAATATGTAAGGGCATATAGGAATACAGAGCTTCTTCTTTATAAACTCTGCCTATAAGAAACAAATTTGTCATTCCTTTAACTGTCTGCTATGGAGAAATTTTAGGTCAATGGATAAGATGGCCGTTATACAGGCACATCTGTTGAATTCTAGTGTTAACAAGCCAATGCCTCTAGTTTTTGAAAATAAGCTTCGTTAAATTCAAACAAATTTGCTTGTGCTGAATACAAACAAAAATAACATAACCTTTCATTCCAATTTCATTATCAGATATTATTAGTGTGTGCTTTCAAAGATTACCGAAGACATATGAAGAATATAGTTTTGGATGGTGACATCTTCTTTACAACTAATCTACAACTAATTTGTAAATTTGTTTAACTTTCTGCTAATAAAACTACATTTCTCTTAAGAAAACCTGCTTTTCTACACAAAAGCTGCAAAAAGGCACAATTTGTGCAACTCTTCTTACATAAAATCAGCAATAGTGATGTGAACAGTACATTATACACCCACCTGTTTAATAGCCCTCTATATAGGTAATAGTTGGGCATGGTTGACTATTGAGAGTAATGACTAAAGGGTTTCAATAGCCTTGATATTTGGGCAAGGTTTGCGATCTGACACTAAACTTACTGTGCAAAACCAATAATTTTTTCTCATTAGATTTACCATGACCTTGACCATTGACTTTTAGACACCAAATCTCCGTTTCCTTCTTACCATAAAGTGCAAGCCATCCACAAAGTTTGGTCAAGGAACATAATCATGAACAAGAGTCTCTCGAAGGGACTGATGTTCTATTGGCCAAAAAGAATTTCCAGGAATTCAAGATAAGACCATTTCTTCTTTTCAACTGCTGAGTGTTGAACCATCTCTGATATTCTTGAGTGATAAGATTTTCAAATTAGCCACTGTGGCAGGCATACTGGATGTAAGATCAGCACCCTTTTCATTCAGGATGAACTGGACACAATTAGAAGATTTTTGGTGAAAACCCGATGTTGATATCACCATCCATTCAGGAAGAAAAGTGACAAGATTTTCAATATGTTCATTGTAGCAGCCATATTGAGGCCAAATTGGCACCATTTTCATTCAGGAGCAACTAGGTATCATAATTAGTCTTCTTGTGAAAACCCCATGTCGATATGACTTTCCATTTAGGATTAGCAATATCAAGATTTTCAAGATGGCTGCAATGGTGGCCATACCAGCTGTCAGATCAACACCATTAACATTTAGGACCAACTAGACATCATAAGAAGTCTTCTGGTGGAACCCCAATGTTTATATGACTTCCATAAAGGAATAGTAGCAATAAGATTTTCAAGATGGCTGCTCTGGTGGCCATATTGGACATCAGATTGGCACAATTTTATTTAAGACCAACAAGACACCACAAGAAGTCTTCTGATGAAAACCCCATGCTGATAGACTTTCCTTTCTGAAGTAGCAACAAGAAGATTTTCAAGATGGTTGCTGAGGTGGCTATACTGGATGTCAGATTGGCACCATTTTCATTTAGGACCAAATAGACATCAGAAGAAGTCTTTTAGTAAAACCCCATGTTCATATGACCATCGCTCAGGAGGAGTAGCTATAACAAGATTTTTAAAATGGCTGCTGAAATGACCTTATTGGATATCCATGTGGAACCATTTACATTTAGGACCAACTAGTCATTATAAGAAGTCTTCTGGTGAAAACCCCTTGTCGATATGACTCACAGTTCAGGAGGAGTAGTGATAACAAGATTTTCAAGATGGCTACCATTTTAGCCATATTGGATGTCAAATCGGCACCATTTTCATTTAGGACCAACAAGTCATCATAAGAAGTATTTTAGTGAAAACCACATGTTGATATGACCATCCATTCCTCCGGAGTAGCGATAACAATACTTTCAAAATGGCTGCTGTGTTGGCCATACTGGCTGTCTAAGCAGCACCATTTCCATTTAGGACCAACTAGACTTTGGGATGAATGTGTATGTAAAGTTTCATGGCAATCATCCAAGTAGTTTGGGAGAAGCAGTGATAACAAACTTGTGCTAATGGACAGACGGACAACAGGCCAACCCAAGTTCTCCTGGTCTATGACCAGTAGAGCTAACAAAGGTTATTGTGCAAAACTCATTTTTCTTTGAGTCACAATGACCATGATCTTGGACCCTTTGAACCCAATATTAATAGGACTATTTCTAACCTTTAATGTAAGTCCTCAATAAACTTCAGTCAAGGTACAAGGTCTAGAACTAAAATTGGCATGCTAACAACATTTTCTTTTTTTAAATTATTTAACCTTGACCCCTTACTTTTTGACTCCAAAATGAACAGGCTTTCTTTCTTACCCTAAAAGTAAGGCATCCCACAAACTTTGGTGAAAGTACATGGTCAAGTACTTAAGTTTTTGTGCAGAAAACCATTTTGTTACCTAGACATTGAAGATAAAACCTTGACTGTGATACAGGAGATCCCATCACATAGAGAAAAATGTACTTTTTTGAGGGGTAAAACTAGTTTTAATGATGTAATACTTACCTGTTCTTATTGCATAGCTAGTACTTTTCCGGGAGGAAAATACCCCTAGCAAACGATGACAATTTCGTCCTCCCATTAGGGTAAACCAGAAGCTTTCAAAACACTGGGTCACCCCTGCATTAGGACCCCACACATACTGGGCATGCGCCCCAACATCCTCATTATTTTGAGGGAGCAACCTAACTTTGTGGGACATCAGTGTGGGGCAGGAGGAGGGAATCTGGCAATAACAACAGGTAAGTATTACATCATTAAAATTAGTTTACCCCCCCCCCCAAACTACACTTTAATATCAGTAATACATTACCTATTTTTATTATTGCATAGCTGAATTTGTCAGCTGGTGGGAGGCTGATGATCCCACAACTGGTGAATAAAAAACAAACACAAGATATACCTGAAGGTTTAATACAAAGATCGCTGGGCAAGATGCAGTAAACCTCATTTACTGCTTTATTGAACGACCATTCCTCCTCCTCAGCCTCCTTTACAGAAGGGTTAGAAGGGGAAGGGGACCCGAAGGGAATGGGTTTACCACATTGGCCTGCTCTGTCAAACTTGTTGGCTTCAACAAGGACAGAAAAGGACACCTTTGTCCTGCACTCTCTCCTGGGAGGCAGGACTTCATGATCCAATGTCTCTCTGTTTCAGGAGAGACTTGGGAGAATTAGAAACTTGAACTGGTAACTCCTCCTGCAGAGTTAATAAACTGTTTATAGCAGTGGGCTCCACTGGTGGTTCAGGGAGACTCTCTGCCCATTTAGAGTGTTTTGGGGAAGATCTATCCCCCTCCCTCTTTTCAGACCCAACCTCAAAAGACAATATATGTCAAGAGCCCGCCAGCATGACCTCACCACAATGCAGCCCAGGTCCAGAAGTCCCTGGCTGTGTGTAGGAGAAGTCCAATCACTTCACTGTGGTGGAAGGCCCCACATCCCATAGGGATTTAGAGCGATAAAAGTGAAGTCGGGGATGCCAATCTGATCCCCTGCCCTAATCTGGCATCTGTGAGCTGATTCCCAGTCCCCTACAGGATGAAACAGTAGTCTGGAGAGAGAGGAGGGGGGGGGGGTGATACTCAGCCTGATCCCTATCTCCATACCATAGGAGCTCCAATGACCAATGCCCAGTGCCCAGGTCACCAGGCAAGGACTCGATAGGCAACTAAGATCTGTAGGAAGATCATCCCCAGATCTGATAGACTTAGATCTGAGTACTCCCCTTGTCAGAGTACTCAATCGTGTTGCCGACAATGGGTCCCCCTTATCAAATATTAAAAGGAAGCAACACTAAGCTTTAGGACAGAAAAAGCAATAAACAATTCACGATATAGGTAAGGTGAATTAAATGATTAGCAGGCGAGTCTGTAGACTGGAAAAACAAGGATAGGGAAATTAAACTAAATTGCCTAGAATTTGCTGCTTAGAAATTGTTTTTTGAATTATAAAAAACCAACCAATTTTGAAACACTAACACCCTGAGAGGGGGTAAAAAGGACAAATTAGAATGGCAAGATGTATACCAGGTGTATGGAACAAATGTCTAAAAAAACTCTCAAGAGAGCTTAAATAAACAGTGATAAAAGTCTATCAGGGTATAATCCTAATGTTTAAGAAGAATATAGCACATGAGGCAATTGATAATTCACTCAATGACCCACAAGGCGGCAGCTAATCTTCTTTATATAAGCGATGTTGAACATTACAACATGGCAACTGAAAAAAATAATAAGGTGTGACCGAGTGTTCTGAAAGCTTCTGGTTCACCCTAATGGAAGGACTAACTTTTTTGTTGTTTGGTTGGGGTATTTTCCTCCTGGAAAAGTACTAGCTATGCAATAACAAAAGGTATGGTATTACTGATGTTAAAACAAGTGTAACTTTGTTCATCCCTGAACCTCAAAAGATACAAAGCAGAAAAAAATCAACTGTGAAATATATACATGTGACCTTGACCTTGAAGACAGAACTCCAAAATGTTGAATGCAAAACATCATCTAGTCAGAATATACAAGTATACCAAATTTAATTTGTCTTAAACAGCTCACAAGTTACAGGGCAGAAAGGAAATGCTACTGAAACCTAAAATACAGGCCTGTGACCTTGCCCTTGAAGATAGGACCCAAATGTGGCACACAACAAATATACCATGTTTTGCCTCTTAATCTAAAAAGGCCTTTAAGTTATACAAAGGAAAGGAAAGTGATCAAAAACTTAAAATTCTGACCCATGACTATGACCTTGAAAATAACATCCACCACCACCACCACCAATGTGGTAAACAAGACACATTCTAATGATGTTATGTATAAGTATACCAAGTTACATCCCTAAAGCTGAAAGGGCTCTAAAGTTATAGAGCAGAAAGGAAAGTGTGATGGAAAAATTAAAGTAGTGACCTGTGACCTTGATCTTGAAGAGAGGATCACCTATACTGAACACATCTTCTAATGATGATATATCAGTATACCAAGTTTCATCTCTTAACCTCTATCAGCTCTGAAGTTACTGACCAAAATGGAAAGTGTGACTGAAAACAAATAATATTTAGCCATTACCTTCAACTTGAAGCTATGATCCTCACTGTGGTACACAGCACACCATCTCATGATGATGTACAAAGCATAATAATCACAAACAGCTAAAATGTTAGAATGGAAAGTGTGATGGAAAAGTTGAAATACTGAGTCATGACCTGGACCCAGATACTAAGACCCCCCAATGTGGAATGCAACATGCGTTCTAATGATGTATAAGCATATCAAGTTTCATTCCTCAATTTTAAAATGCTTGAAAGTTGTAATGTGGTAAGAAAAGTGAGAGAAAATGTCGAATCGTGACCATGACCCTGAAGATAGAACCCACAATTTGTGCTTTGCAACGCACCTTGGAATGTTGATGTACAAGTATATTAAGTTTCATCCCTTAATCTCAAACAATTGTAAAATTATCGAGTGGAAGAGATGTGTGACAGATGGATTGATGTAAATGTGATACAAATGCCCTACACTTTTTGTAAAAAAGTGGGAGACAATAAGGTGAATGTACCATGAGAAGGCAGAGCAATATACCAGCTGCTCAGCTAGCTATATCGGATAACTATACAGCTAATTTTGAAATGTTGTTTAAATTAGTAACAAACAGTTTTCACACTGAGATGAAAAACCTAACTGCAACTTCTTGTATGAAACAAATTTCACAGAGAATCACCAATTATTTGGTTTGCTTAACTAACCAAAACAAAAGAAATAGAAAATGGTTATGAAAACACTATAATAGCAAATATACAGTCTCTGTAATTTCCAGGTTACTGTATCTTGTTGGTACACTAGAAGTGATGTTAATAATAGATTCATTTTTCAAAAAGAGTACTTTTGATTTCTGTAGTCAATAAATGAGGTGAAACTTACAGATTCAAAGATTGCACCATCCTCTCCAATGTTACCACTTGGAGTCACGCCAAGACCTCCAACAAGCCCTGCACACAAATCACTAGAAAAAGAAAAGCAATAATTATAATTATAATAATAATAATGTCTAATCTGTCTTAAGAGATCACCCCTTCTTGCAACAAAAATTGCTTCCTTAAGACAGGTGGTCTCGCATTTGAGTCATCGCAATTATGAAATTCAATTGATCCAGAATGTGGTCTTTCATGACAGGTGGTATGTCAAGTCAGATTTTGTAGTAATAACCAGAACAGTAACAACAAGCCTGCTCCTCCTACTCACCATCATACAACATCCATGATACAAGAGTAGACAACTACTAACAACACTGTAATACAGAATAGTCCATCAAGATGTGTTCTTTTATCAGAAGTCATCACATCATATTACACAATTGGTCTATGCATGTAAAATGTGGTCTTCCATGACAGGTGGTCTTTCAAAACTGTGGTTTTTCAACACAGGTTTTACTGAAACAACAGTAACAACGAAACTATTCCTCCTCCTACTCCCAATACCATCAATCTATTTTAGGCCGAGATTTAATAGATATCAGTTCACAATTTACATCATATGACCACACTTGATGGCAATAAAATTTACCAAAGTCTTAACATTATCTTCAACCAATTGAATGAATTTTATTAAAAACCATTTAAATATCAGCTGTGCATGCAGTTCCTTGGTACTGTAGTTATAAATGAATGCAGCTGTAATGTGCATTTATATCTGTCGTACATCATCTATGATACAAAAAAAGACAGTTACTGCCAACACAGTAATACAGAATACAGAATACTGTATACATTCTTCTAGTCCAGGGGTGGCCAATTCGTATTGCAGTTTACTGGTCAATCACAAAGTAGTTTCTGGTAGACCACACCGAGTTGGTATGACTCGTTAAAAAGAAGATCCCATGTCACTAAAGTCTAGCCACACCCTACATATGTACATTTATTAAAAGACTGTTAAAAAGAATGCAAGAGTGTTTGATATATCCATTGCCACATTAATTGATTATTAAAAGAAATTCAATATTTTGTAACATGTTTCAATGTTTCGTGAAGGTGGGGGGCATGCTGGTAGACCGTGTTGGTATGACTCAGTAAAAAGTAGATCCCATGTCACTGAAGTCTCGCCACCCCTGTTCTAGTCCATTACATTTTTTCTTCAAAAACACAGCAGTAAAATATGTCAAATGTAGCTTACAAGATGTTCACGACATTCAGTATAGATGTGTATGTAGTACAGAACTCGATGCCAAAAAATTCATGTTACATCTCAAAGTTTTCCAAAATTTCATAGTTATTATAAGTTGCCCATGTAACTTAATTTTGAAACACAAAATTAGGGACAATTTATTTCCAGATGAATGGAGATAGTTCCTCATAGCTATTGTATAAAAAATAAAAAAATTGTGGGGGGGGGGGGGGGTTGACACAAGATGAAATGTAAGACACAATTTGAATCTTTGTCCTATAATTTAGCAATATCATTGAAAATATTTGAAAATATTCAACTGATGTGGTGATTGTGTAATGATGGACACCAAAGAACCAATCTTTCTATATTCAACATTAAGATCAGTATGTGAAAACTGAAGTCATTAATTGGTTGGAGAGATAATAAGACCATTTTTGCTTTTCACTAAAAGATTATGAAACACATTAGAGGACTCTCCAAATGAATAATTATCAATTTTAAAGGTTGAAGTCGACATAAATATTTTTACATCCTTGTTTTGCAGTTTGTTGGGTTAATATTCCCAATCTGGTTAATTACAATTTTCACATCCTATGTTACATCAATGGCAAGGATTTTTCTTTTCTATTTGGTGAATGAAAGCACTCCCAGTCTTATTACATTATCTCTCTAATATAATTAATGTAAGTGGGATCATTTATTCATCATTTTCTGTTTGTCTTACAGATATGTCATTACTATTCACTAGGGTTTTCTTCTGAATAAATGTGATGTCAAACCCACTCACACCTGATCATTCCATGTACAGGGAAAAGTGGGTTACATGTTACATCTCAGATTTCTAATGTGACCTTGACGGTATGGTTTTACTTGTACTGATTGCACATGACAACTCTCTTCTTTTTTCCTGAAAGAATTACTGTTATGAAATCATCCTCAATCCAATATCAAAAAGTATTGTTTAAACATGAAATCTAATGAGTATGTAAGAATGGACATGAATGGAAACTGGTTATCCAGCATGAACAGAGGCTGGAAAAATCCCAAGTTCTTGAAAATCAGTTTTAACATTCAAACTGTTTCCACATGAATTTCAAACAAAATACCATGTCAACTGAAACTGTGCACCTATTTATACTATTTTTCATCTTTACTGAGCCACAAATTCCATACACAAATGGTTGTTTACACAGACATAACTGTGATGAGAAAGTAGACATACCAATCAACCAGTCTGCCAATCAACAAACAAGAGTCCCTTGAAGATCCTAACGCTCTACTGGTCAAAAAGCATTGCCAGGAATTCAAGATAAGACTATTTCTTCCTTTTAACTGCAGAGTGTTGACGCCATCTCCAGTATTCTTCATTGAGAAGATTCTCAAATTAACTACTTTGGTGGAGATATTGGATGTCAGATTGGCACCATTTTCATTTAGAACCAAGTAAACAAGTCTTTTGGTGTCATAATGATCGTCCATTCAGGGAGTGTAGTGACAACAAAATTTTCAAGACAGCCATAGAGGCAGCTATATTGGATCTATGACTGGTGCAATTTTCATTTAGGGCCAAGTAGGTAACATAAGAAGCAGAGATGCTGCCAGGATTTTATCTAAATGGGGGATCTCCCCCCTTGTCACCAAAATAAAGGGAGAAGCAGACAAAAATAAAAAAGAGGTGGAGGAAACTGCCATAGTTCAATATTTACCTAACAATTAAATATCCATCTCTGTTCCGGCTACACTTGGTTAAGGCTCTATTGAAATCAAAATCCTCAAAAGATGTCCCCTCTAGTTGTATCAACAATAATCTGTTGATTGTTTCTGAGCTTAATCTGTTCCTTATCTGTGCATGAATACTGTTCTGTGCTGAGAACCCCCTATCACAGTCTGCTGTCTGAATGGGCATATGCACAACTAGCTTAGCCAGCTGAAAGTGCTATATAGTTGTCTATCACAAGATCTCGCAGTACTGAATTGTTTGAGAAAAGAAATAAAAATTGCACTCTACTTTTAAATTGACCATATTTTTTTTAGGCTTGGTATTCTCCATTTCAACATTTAATTTTGAAATACCACAGAATAGGGGGGTTGACTGGAATGCCGTCTGTTTATGTCCATTGAACATGTACATTGGACTCGTATTCAACATCATTTTTGGGTTCAAAATCACTCACTTGTATTTCCAGTAACACTTTCCCAGCTCCAATAATCTGATATACTTTAAAACTTTCAAAATCATTGTCATCATCACTATCATCAGCTAAAATTTGCTTGATGAAATCGTTATCTGAAGATGAACGATGTAAAGAGTATACCATTTAAGGTTTTCTAATTAGTCTGTATTTTAAACAAGCATTTGTAAAACTTCCCTGATGGATGCAAGGTTGAAACTATGACACAATGCTTGTTCCAGGGCCCAATTATACCAATAAAATTTAGATGAACTCATTCAGCCGCGATAACTCCTATACTTGTGGAGTTATTTTCATTCAATGGCAGATGCCACCTATACTCATGGTCTGTTTACTGCATTCAATGGCCAATTCTACTTCAGTCATAGTGAATGGGTCAGTAGTAAAAACGTCTCCAATTGGTCACAAATGGGGTTTTTCCAAGAATCTGACGATATTGAACCAATCAGAATTGACTTTACTTTTCTTTGTTTAAATATTAAATATTCATAAGCTAAGGTTACAAATTGACAGCAGTTTTACTACACATGTTCATTCATGAAAAATAGTAAACAATGGCAGATTTCAGAGCGATATCTGATGATTATGAGAGTGAAAATGAAGAGTTTCTTGGATTTGATCTGGAAAACATTTAGGAAGCAGAGGAAAGATGTGT
The DNA here is from genome assembly GCA_029931535.1 of Margaritifera margaritifera. Classification (NCBI taxonomy): domain Eukaryota; kingdom Metazoa; phylum Mollusca; class Bivalvia; order Unionida; family Margaritiferidae; genus Margaritifera; species Margaritifera margaritifera. The sequence continues at coordinate 1,958,610 of JAQPZY010001485.1, read as the reverse complement.
TAAACAGTTGCATATTTTACAAGATTTAGACTCGGACATAGTAGTATCCGAGACTGAATTGTAGAAAGAAGAGGATAATGAGAGTGACGATGATGCACATAATTTTGTAAATAGTTTATAAATAACTAGTGAAAGACTTGGAAAACTAACACAAAATATATATGACTGTGTCGATAAATTTATTTCGAACAATTGGTGAAAATTTCATGGATTTTTATGGGATATAAGAAGAGAAATTAAGGTAAGAATGAATGCATGTGCATGATGTTTACACAATTTTCTAATTAGCTAAAAACTGTCTAGGGCAGCTAGGCACAGCTTAGTGCTGCTGGGGCATAACTGCAGTGATACTGACAACAGTGTTGGGGCTGAATGAGTTAACAACCATTCATGTCAAGCTAAAGTACACATGTGTAAAAAGTTGCCTACCTTAAAAACGACATGTCGTGACAAGCACCATGAGACCTCTACTGGCAGCACAACTTATGTCACGACAAGCTCTTTATGGGTTAATAGATAAATAAAAATTGTATACTGTGCGGAGTACATTTGTACATGTGTGACTTTGAACAAATTTGCAGGAGTACTCGCGCATCACTGCTTTTCAAATGTGCGAACTCATACAAATTTTGCACGATTTGTGTACTCGTGTGCCCTGGCAGCATCGCTGATGAAGTCTATTGGTGACAACCCAATGTTGATATAGCTATTTATTTGGCAGGAGTAGTCATAACAATATTTTGAAGATAGCCATGGTTAGTCATTTAATTTAAGACCAACCAGACACCATAAGAACTCTTCTGATGAAAGAACCATGTCAAAATGACTTTTAATTTAAAAGGAGTAGCGAAAACAAGATTTTCAAGAAAGACACATATTGGATGTCAAATCAGCACCGTTTTAATTGAGTATCAACATTATAAAAGTCTTTAAATGAAAACCCCATGCTGATATGACCTTTCATTCAGGAAAGTAGTGATAACAAGATCTTAAAGCAGCCACTGTGGCAGCCATATTAGACATCAGATGGCACAATTTTCATTTAGGACTAACTAGACATCATAAGAAGTCTTCTGGTGAAACACCATGTCAGTATGACTTTCCATTCAGGAGCAGTAGTGATAACAAGATTTTCAAGATAGCTGCTGTGGTGGCCATATTGGATATCAGATCTACACGATTTTCATTTAGGATCAACTAGACATGATAAGTCTTTTGGTGAAAACCCCATGTCAATAAGACATTTCGTTCTGGAGGATAAGCAATAACAAGATTTTCAAGATGGTCACTGTGGTGACCATATTGGATGTCAGATTGGGACCATTTTCATTTAGGACCAACCGGACATCATAAGAAGTCTGTTAGTGAAGACTCATTTTGATACAACCATCCATTCAGGAGAAGTAGTGATAACAAAATTTTAAACATGGCTGCTGTGTAGCGGATATATTAGATGTTATATCAGCATTATTTTCATTTAAGACCAACTGGACATCATAAGAAGTCCTTTTATTTTGGACCAACTAGACATCATAAGAAGTTGTTCAGTGAAAACCCAATCTTGATATAACCATACATGTAGAAGTAGCAATAACAAGATTTTCAAGATGGCTGCCATGGTGGCCATAGTGGACGTCAGATTGGCACCATTTTCATTTAAGATCAAACAAACATCATAAAAAGTCTTTTAGTGAAAACCCCATGTTGATATGACCATCCATCCACTTAGGAATGTCCACAACACTTTGCTTGACAATTTTAGTTTTTACATTTATTTTACTTATGATCAAGTAAAAATATACCAATATTATCTCTCTCTTGTTAACTGTAAATGATTTAAGCACAACTTCAGGTTTTGTTTATGGTTTCTTTAAATATTAACATTTTCTATAGATGTAACACCTATTTCATTACATCAAATTCTGTACCATATTTCAAAATGCCTGTGGTAAAACAGAATGTACAGTGATTCAACTTAATATTTATTCTTTATAGTGTGATAAGAAAAATATAGGTACAAACTTTGGTCACCATGGTATCACTTTTATCTCAGTGTAAAGATTTAGATTTCCAGGATGAATTTGAGGATATTCACAGCACCTTTGTGGTCATCAACTCAAGGCTTTCCAAAACAGCATAAGGAATATTGTGTTACAATCTGTCTATCCATTATGCTATCTCTTCCTGGTGCTTTAAATGTTCCTTTAAGTAACAATTTGCACAAGGGATATTATTTTCAGCTTCACCTCACCCCACTCCCTCTCAAGGGTACCTAGGAGAAGGTCTAAATGTCAAATGTACCCAAATTTCAATTTATGTGGCATTTTAAAATATATTCTGATGAAACTTTTAACATGCAATCATAGCAGGAAATATGCATGATATTTCAGATTATGACTGCAAGGTCACTTCCTAGCTGGGTGGGGCAGGAGGATACGTTTTAAAATAATACTGTCACAAATCAGGCAATATGTGACAGCATAGGAATTTACAATAGTGAGCCAATGAAAGTACTTTAGTTTTTCAATTTCTGAGAGACAGAATGATCTTTGATAGCTATTCCTAGCAATTCTCATGCAAGCGAAATAATTATGTTACCTCTTCAGCATTACACAATGTGTGCATCATACCTCAGAATGTCACCATACAAGTTGGGCATAACCAGCACATCAAATTCTGTTGGATCTAACACCATCTGAAAAACATGATTTGAATGTCAAATTAAAAATATTCTAGTAATAGGAGATAATCTGTTGTAAAGAAAATTCTAACAAAAAAAAAAAAAAAAAGAAATACACAAAGATCACCCTAAAGTTTTGCAAATTGTCGAGTGTTACTTGAAATGGGAGGTTTAAACACCAAAGGAATGATACCGCATATACTCACTTATAAGTCAAGTCCAACTGCAATCTGTACAGACCCAGATCTGCTATCACAAAATACGCTGGAAGATCTGGGTCTATGCAGTTCGTTAGGAGTAATCACTAGAACAGACAATAGAGACCCTAAACTGCCAACACATTATGTCATGGCAGATCAGGGTCTATGTTGTTTGCAGTTGGACTTGACTTATAACAGGCATGATTTTAGTTCATTACAAAAAAAAAAAATTAAAATGTGAAAGGGGATCTGGGAGTCCTCCCCCAGCGGGGTCTCAAGAAGTGGTGCCCCTGATCAGGGGGTCCATATGCATTTTAGACTCTGAGAGTATACAAAATTGCTCCTGGTGACCCTTATTATCATAATATTTTGCAAAGTTGTTACTTCATTCCAACAAAAAAAATCATTTGAAAATAACACACTTAATCAACTTTAAACAATACTTGAATATTTTCACAATGTTCATTGTCACATCAACTTGTTCTCCAATAATATTAGTGCTGAAGTTACTACATGTGCATGTCAGTCACAATTCAGTCACAATAATTTGTTAATTTTTGCAGCACACTTTTCTCTTTTCATAACAAATCTGTTTTTTTCCTTTCATGGTAAAAGTTTTTAATAATATACATCCACTATCGAAAAATATTCACATAAATTCACTTGTCTTTTCCCCCACTGGAGACAACCTGTTGATACTGATGTGCTAGTCTTGCTTTTTTTGCAGCCTTGGCAAAGATTTCTTTTGCTTTCCTTTTTGTAACCATTCATTTTGTGGGCTCAATGTTCAATTGTTTTCTTTTCATTCTCAACAAGAGTTTTTTTTTTCCTTTTAAGCTGCTCTTTGTATTGTCTACATCCAGTTCGTATATTCTGACGCAGGACTGCATCTGCCCTCTCATGTAAGAAAACTTTCTTAAAATACTGTATTGCACTTTTTTCCTGATGCCTTCAGGCTGTATTTGATGTTCTGTACTGAGTTGTAGGTTTCTATGTTTATCCTCTCTGATTTGGAATCAATAATATCATTCATGGCATTGAAGGATGACTCTACTTGTGGGCCATGAAAACAACTCAGTAAAGACATGACCATCTTTGATAGACAAGGGTATCTAGCAACAATATCATCACTTCCCCACCAGTAATCTATATGTTGTCCCTCCTTAAATTCTGGACGGGAATCAGTTTGGAATCTTCTAACTTCCAAATCATACTGGTCCAACTCCTTCTCCTTAAACATGTTAGATGCTTGAGTTGGCAATAGTAGTTCAAATCTTTCTGGCAAAGATCACAAAATGCTATTCCTCTGGCATTCAGTTTTCTTACAAATTGACCAACCGCATTCCCATCGTCTTTGCATTCAAGCCATTCCCATTTCCACACATTTTTCAAACCTTTATTCAAACTTTTTGTGTCTGTGTCTCTATCGATAATCCGAGACCCCATGTTTGACAAACATGCTTCTTTCTTTCCATTTCCATCAGTTTCCATTACATGAAGATTCACTGGACGAATAGAAGCTTTTGACCATTCAGAATGCTCTTTAAAACAATTGTCCGTTAAATAAGATATGGAACGAATACTATTACAAGGATCATCTTTATCTGATTAAATTACTGTGGAATGGGGCTGGAGAGACCATTATTTTAAAACTGAATCAGAGATGATAGAAAAAAAACTGATCATATTGAGGAAAATCAGGATTCAGGCTACGAGAAAAGTGGAATTCCACTTTAAAACGAAAAAAAATCAACACTGTCATAAGTGAGTACATATGGTATATTTTACAAAACTACTTTATGGCTGTGAACTTCTGCTGGTACCCAGGGTCTATTCTAGAATGCTCAATTGTGGGCTTCACACTGATTTCTAACGAATTACACTGACAAATCAACTGAATGTGCAATTTTTGCTCATTATATTTTCAAGCCCCCTTTATTTCTTCATTAAAACTAACTATATTCAGAAAATTCACCCTTTTTTTCAAATACAGATAAAAATTTCCCCTCCTAAATTTTAAAAATTTTAAGTTCTAGAATAGACCCTGGGCACCACTCCCTCCCCAAACCAACCAACAAGGCTTTAAAAATGAATTATGAAAATACTGTCTTTAAAATAAAAACCAAGATAAAATAACCCAAGTTTCAGACATGTTTAAAGCATTTTAATTGTCTGAATCAATTAACAAGTAAACATTTGAAAAATGAGAGAAAATTGTATTTTGTATGCCTTATTCACTGTAAACACTTTTCTTTCCCCTTTCAGAGAGCTGCAATTAGCTTATCTGCTAAAGCATCAGACTCATAATCCAAGTGTCATGGATTCAATACCCACCCAGGCCAACCTGTGTTGGCTGCCTCAGTTGTCCTTGGGAAGGGCACTTAGCTATCATTTCCTTGGCATGATATGGCCAATATTGTGTTACTAGTGATGTTAACCAACCAACCAACAATTCTTTACTATATTAAATAATTGAGAATGCATAGGTGTTCTCTTACATTCAAGCAGAGTGTATCTAAATACATTTCTCTGAATTGGATGTCTTTGTTTTTCTCAGCAACTTGTCGACAGCATTTCAAAAATAATCCATCAGACATTCTCCTGAAAAATATCAAAATTAATTTGCATTTGCACTTCTAACCATGACAAGTCATCTAGAGATGACATATCCCCACAGTCACATGCATATGTCAAGACTCTTATTAAAAGTACCCTATGGTTCAGTACTCTGTCAATTTATATACTACTTATGCTATACTTTGTGTCCATAGTAACAAAAATTATTGAATGTGGAAAATTCTACAAATCAAAAGACACCACCGAAATGAAAGTGTGGAAAATGGATGGATGGTTGGATGGATGGACAGACCAAAAGACACAAAAAATTTGAAGAACAAGAGGACCAAATGGGCCCGATACCATTCACCTGGGTAACTGACATATGTATTGAAACTGTGGAATGGAAAAAAAAGTTTGGAGCACTTAGTTGCCACATTGTCCATTAGGCCTAAACAAATAATATGCATGTTTGCAGTTTCATCCTAAAAAAAAAATTAAAAAATGTTTGTTGCTTGGAATAACATTCCTTTACTACTCATTTTTCCCCCTCCATTTAGCCAAAAGTGAACCACTGTTGAATTACCTAATTTTATTCCTTTGCGACAAGACCTTGTCAGTAAATTACTCGACATCTTGATGTTATATGATAGTTTGATATGCATTCTCTATATATGCAGGGTATAAGCGTGAGCAGGGTATACTAAATATTTTTTACACGATTGCTGAATTTCTGCAGGCTATATGCATGGGCGGATTATACATGTGGGTGGGGTATCTGCTTGTAAATACAGTAATAGTGGCTATATCTGAAGGTAGATCAGTATAATTTGTATACATCTCAAAGCCTTCTATGCCAGGATGCTTTCTGTTAAATTTGGTTAAATTCTGTCAAGCAGTATTTGAGAAGAAGTCATTTAAAGATTTTCTATTTTTTGCAACACTGACCATATTTAATGACAGATCAGCATCATTTTTTTTACAACTAGAAAGGTCCTCATGCTGGGATACTTTCTGCCAAGTTTGGTCAATTTGTTTAAAGGTTTTTCTCTTTTGCAACAACAGATTTTCTATTATTAGTAATGGTGACCATATTTGATGGCTGATAGGCATCATTTGTATACATTTGAAAGCTCTTCATGCCAGAATGCTCTGTGCCAAATTTGTTCAAAATTGGTCCAGTGGTTTTCGTCAAGAAGTTTAAAATAGCAATTATTGACAGACACATGATGGATGATGCATAACAGACACAGCAAGGTGCCATACGTTCACTTGGCCTTATGGCCAGGGGAGCTAAAACTAAAGAATTGTGAATAGCAAAAGACACATTTGGACTACTAGTCTAATATGTATACCAAGTTTCACAGAGAAATCTTATGCAGCTCTGGAGTTTTGCACTGGAAACAAAAGTGGATAATGGATGGATGGACAGATAGAAAAATGGAAAAAAAATAATAAAAAAGAGCACTGTTAACAGCACTTAAATTATATACCTGCCCTGTGTTTATTAGTCCTCAATATAGATAACTTGTGCAGAAAACATTTTCTTTTTTCAGTGACCTTGACCTTTGGACCCCAAATTGATAGGCTTCTTCCTTACGCCAAGTGCAAGCCATCCACAAAATTTGGTCAAGGTCTGTGATGTAGAGCTAATATTGTACAGAAACCATTTTTCTTCTTTTAGTCACAATGATCTTGACCTTTGTCCTTTTGACTCCAAAATCAATAAGCTTCTTATTTACCCCCAAGTGCAAGCCTTCCACAAAGTTTGGTCCAAGTCTGAGATGTAGAACTAATGTTGGTGTGTGGAAACCATTCAGTCACAGTGTCCGTGACCTCTGACTCCAAAATTGATAGGTGTCTTCCATACCCCAAGTACAACCCATCCACAAAGTCTAGTCCAGGTGTGTGACACAGAACTAATGCTATTGTGTGGAAGCCATTTTTGTTCTTTCCTTAACCTCTGATCTCAAAATCAAGAGGCTTCTTCCTTACAACACATGCAAGCCATCCACAAAGTTTGGTCCAGGTATGTAATGTAGAACCAATGTTATTGTCTGGAAACCACTTTTCTTCTTTCAGTCAGAGTGACCTTGACCCCTTTGACATTTTGAACCCAATACTGATAGGGTCTTCCTTATCCCATGTGCAAGCCATCCACAATGTTTGGTACCTGAATATAGTGGAAAACTTAAGTAATAATGCAGAAATTATTTTTATTCTTTCAGTCACAGTGACCTTGTCCATAGCCTTCTTCCTTAATTCAAGTGCAAACCATCCACAATGATATGATTTTTCCCTCCCATATGTGCAAGTCATCCGCAATATTTGGTGTCTGAAGATGGTGGAGAACTCCAGTAGTGCAGAAACCATTTATCTTCTTTCAGTCAGCTTGACCTTTGCCCTTCCCCTACCAACCAATCAACAGGCTTCTGTCTTACCCTAAGTGCAAGTCATCCATAAATTCTGGTAAGTATAGATGATAGACAACTTGAGTTATTGTATAGAAACAAAATCAGTAAGAGACAGATGCTGTCCGCATCATAACATAATACCTTAAGTACAGTGTATAGAAATATGGAAACTGAAGAACGCTTAATGGCAAAATTCACATCTGGACCACTAGTCCAATATGAACAAAAAGTTTCACAGTGATACCATGAAAGGTTTGAGAATTGTATTCTGGAAACGAAAAAAAAAATGTTTATGGATAACCATCAACTGACAGACGGATGGACATAACAACAGCTATATTTGCCCGTATAACACACCAGGGTGATAAATAAATAAAGTCAAAGTCATCAAAGTAATCCATTTCCTGGTTTTAAAAAATCATGTTGGAATTACACTAAAGCTATGTTGCAATTCAACATAAATATGCAATCACTCTTTATATAAGGGAGCTTTTCAATAATGCTGTGTTCTGGTAGAGCACAAAAAATATTTCTTATGTTTTTACCACCAGATGTTCAAAAAGTTGAAACAGAAACATATTTCATTTCACATTTCTCATGTCCAGTGTAAATGTTTTACTAAGTTGATTCTGATTAAAAAAAAATTAAAATGTTTTTTTTTCACACGAACATTCGGTTCAAAAAATCAGGCACAACTACAAAAATATGAATGTGATTTTGAGATGCACGCTGAATTTATGAATTCAACACTGAACCCATGCCTAAGAACTTTTAATTTAAAAATAAGAGCTACAAGAACAAGACATGAACAAATAAATATCCAGTTTATCAATATTACTAACATTATATTGGCCTTGTGGACTGCAGTAACAGTTCTTCTGCTATTGTCTCTGGCATACTGAAAGGCGTACTCTGCCACTCTCAATGATGCTGGCTCTGTGATCAGCTTAATACTCTGCACAACACCATCCACAATCTGTCAAGGGAAAATCCATATTATACATGACAAGACCCACATCTAAAATAATAATTGTATCTACTATTAATTAACTATTTTAACTTTCTTACATAAATTTGATGACATACTTCAATGCAAAGTAATGTAAGTTGTCAATTTTAATTATTTCCCCAAATCAAAGACTGTTGGAATTGTTAACTCACATGTTATTACTTTGATATAGCCTAAAGTATCATTATTTCAAGATGTTTTTCTCACATTTTATTTTCACTGGTTTGTGTTGTAAGTGTATGTATCTAACAAGATAAAAAGTTACACAAGTATTAGCTTCCCAAAATGCTTGAAGACTCTGCAATGTTTACTTCATTGTTGGATTTGTTTGGAAAGAATTTTGTTTACAAATTAAAGAGGCAGGGGCCAGGAGAAGTAGGCAAGGTAATGTATTTAAAGTTGGATTATTCTTGTAATTGTTGAGTAGCTGTGTAATTTTGCTTTAGCCCTTTCAACACTAAGTAACTAAAGGGAAAGACAACTATTAAATACTAAGTAACTTTCAAGATGTTTAATAAATATTACCAATATACTTTCAATAATTTGTAAATATTTCATTTCTTAAATTAGGAATACATATTTGGTACTACTGTAAAGACGACAAATTCAGGTCTCTGAAAATATGCTCCTAAACAAGTTGAGTCTCACATGGGTGATTGAACAGATAAATCAAAAGGTAAGTTAAAGGTAAATTTCATTGTATTCTCTCTAAAACATTAAATAAAACTTTTCAAGAGTAATATGTAGTCTGTTTTTGATCCATTGTAGTGTTCTTTCAAATCAAGACTTGAATAAATGTAATGTTATCATACATTTCAGGGACAGCCGCAAGTGTGTAAACAATATTTCAACAGTTGTTAAAATACTGAAATATGCATGTTATGATGTTCATTTTTATGGAAATAAATATGAATTAAAACAAGCATCTTGACTTTGTTTTCATCAGATTAATTTCACACAAGTTCAAGACAGTTCTTTGGCAAGCACATCATTAGCATGTACATTCACACCTATACAGATGTGAAAATCACTGCCAGAAGTATACTAGTAGTGGTAGAATGGGAGCTTGAGACTGTGCTACTGAGTAGGGTCTGCACCTTTGTTACCCCATGACTTTACCCTTCTTTCACTTGCGAGTGCATGGGTCCGCCACACGAGTTTGAGATTTTTTACTGATCCGGATCCACACCTTTGTTACCGGGTCTGCACCTTCATTACCACTCATGTGTGCCCAAGTGCTAATGAGCTGATAGTGAATTTCAAGTCATGGGATGCTCACAGGCGCGCACATGCTGTACACGTGATCCACAAAAATGCTATACAATTCATTAGCAGCCACACATGCATGACACGCACAGGAATGTTTGCTCTGCATCTGGTTGTCAAAATCTCAGTGACTAGCATAAACTGTACATGTGCACTTATGTGCTGTTGCTCATGGATGTCTTTAAGGCTTTCCATGCAAATGATTTTAAAAAGGACTTCTTCAAGCTGATGAATAATGCCATGTTTGCAAAACAATGGAGAATGTGCGAAAACAGATTCATGTTGACCTTGTCCAGAACAGTGACCAATGAAAACTTTGCAGGCTCACTGCGGACCCAGCGTTCAAGTCCCATAAAATATTTGATGGCTGACTCGTTGCCGTACATAGCAAGAAATGCAAGTTAAAGTTGACGAAACCCACTGATGTTGGCACACCCGTGCTGGATTTGTCAAAACTGCTAACGTACGAGTTTTATTACAACTCAATGGAACCAGGGTACAGTGACAACATTAATATGCTGTACATGGATACGGACTCACTGCTGATGCACATCACCACCAACGATGTCTATGAAGACATGGGACAATTCGCAGATGACTTCGACAACAGCAAGTACCCAAAGGATCATCCGGTGGTCAGCAATGTCAACAAGAAAGTCATGGGAAAGTTGAGTGCACCGGCAAGCCCATTTCAGAATTTGTGTGACTGCAGCCAAAAATGTACTTGACTGTGGTTGGCTCAAGTAAAAACATCAAGAAAGCCAAAGGAGTTCCTCGGGTCGTGGTTGCAAAAGATTTTAAGCACAACATGTGCATGGAATGTCTTCGGCAATGATGTGAATTTACACAGGCTGCAAATCTTATCCAATCGAAGAAACATCACATGAGCATGTACCATTACAAGAAGGTTAAGTTTGTCCCTGCTGGACACCAAGCGGTGTATTTTCCTGATGGAATCACCACTTATGCATACGGGCATCACGCGATCAATGTTGGCACTTGTGCACTGAGGACTTTTGCCAAACACGCAGTCATATTAACCCATAAGGGTAATGACAACGATGCAATTTGGCATGATCCTGCCATTGCTGATGGAAAAATTGTATTACCCAAACTTGCGCTTTGAATGCCGTCAACAAGTCCATCAGTAACCACAGGATCATGTTTTACATCATTTATAGAGTCTGGCAAAACATCTATGATTTCATTCCTCACAACGACCACAGACTCAGTCAAAAGCGCTGTCAAAGAGAATTTTCAAGGCAAATAAGTACCCAATAAATTTTCAGTTCACCATGTCATGTGTTTGTGGCATTTCAAACAAGGGACAATCTTGGTACACAGCTGGAAAATCCAATGATATTTTCAAAACTGGCTGTGACTGAGGTCTCGCTGAGGTTAAAAGGGTCACCAAGAACTCATCCAAGACATTTTGCTCAACTTTGAAAACAATCATGTTGCGCGTGTGTATCATTGGCTGTTGAAATACATGAGCAAAGACCCGAACATTGACACAGGCTTGCAGATTTCTTGAACGACTTCACTACATTGTACCCAATTTATTACTTTTCTCTAGACCATCTAGACCTGGTTAAGCAGTCCGTGGTGGACATGTACTTCAAAGCACATTTATGAGGAGTTGCCAGTTACCTAGAGTATAGATGTATTGCCATGATTCTCTCCGACAAGACTGTTGTTGCAGGGCACAGGTGGGCGAATGAGGGTCATTGACGCGCCAGTGGAAGTTATTAATCCAATTGCAACTTGATCAGCCCATGGCTGCAAGACAAAAGATTACCTCGGTAACATTAAAGTTATCAAAGTCGGAGGTGGTGCATACACAAAAGAGCGGCAGTGTATTTCCATTTCTCACGTCAATTCCAGCACTGTTGGCGGCTTCAGCTCCCATGGTTGCAAAAGCACCTGTGTTTGGGGCTGTCGTAACTGCAACACGATGGCCCTAAAAAAGGCAGTCGGCGGCTTTACAAATTAAGGAAAAGGTCTGTGACTACCAGGGCAGACTCGGAGCAGAAGAGGTCTTTGGCTGTGGTCTTACCGTTGATGGCCGCAGAAGTGAAGCTTCTCTTGCATCCATTGACCAATTTTTATTTACTCACGATGACGAAATCAAACATTTCCAAGGTATTTGTATGTGGGCTGAACTTGCGTTGATGATCCCCCGCATGTGGGAAACCAGAATCATTAACTTGGGTTCTTTAACAAGACCTGGAACTCGTTGGGTCGCATACACGGTTATGTCATGACACCTATTGTACTTTGACTCATACGGGCTTGCACTGCCACATGAAGTTGTTGATTATCTAAGCAGAAGCTTCACATCAAGAAACAAAATTCCGCCGCTGCTGTTTTATTCAACACTGCCATGACAAACCTGAACAGACAGTCTAATATGTGGGCATCCCATTGTTAAAGCATTGCACACACTCATGGGAAGCAAAGCTCATTCACCGACACCATGTACGCTTGTCAATTTTGTGTTACCACTTAGAAGCTACACTTAAAACATAGATGAAATGCCAGTCAACATTTACATATGTGCGAGCGCATTAACCAACAGGGCGGTACCAATGTGGATCTGACCAGGTATGCCACCAAAGCTGATTTGGTTGAGTTGGCCAACCAGGTTGTTGTTGGTGTTGACCCTGGCAAGATTGTGATTTTCCAAGATCAAACTGGAAAAATGCAAACATCCAACGTTGACATCAACAATGTTGTTTTGAAGCTGCAAGGTGCTGTCACAAAAAACTAGCAAAATTCACCAAGAACCAGAAAATCAGAGACTCCGGTGTGTCGGTGGCCTTTATCAAAGACTACATCATCACAAATATGGAATTGCAAGTTAGAAAATTTGGCGACGTAATGAGTGGAGACCTCATTATGAATGGAAACCAAATCCAATGGATAAAAGAACCCATCAACGATGCTGATGCTGCAATGAAACAATACAAGGATGTAAAGGCCGCCCAGGTGTTATCAGCTTTACCCGTACCAATATGTGTAGTAACTGCATTGGGAGGATACTTAGAAATACTGACTAGTGAAGGAGAGAAAAAAACTGGTGCCTCAATCTTAAGCGATGTTTTGGATGAATTTGATACACCAAAAACACAGCGTGAAGGTACACGAGTCTGGATCATATTTATTCATCTTATCTGGATATACTGGCATGTGAGGTGTAATGTCAATGTCGATAAATGATCATGAGCGTATAAGACAATTAGTAACACGTACCAGGTTAAACTACAATTTTGACAAAAATGTCATATGTATAGTATCATTATCAATAGTCAATTTAATTCAGTTCGAAGGACTTAATGTCTATCTGAGCGAGTACTTAACAATCTTTGGTGATTGTGTTTAAGATTTACCATTACATATACATGGTGGATTCTGAACAGTCATGTGATGATGTTGTGGAATTTACAGATGATGCATTTGATCGGCTGACAGAGGATGCCAACATCGATGGCAATTTTGTGCCACTTGTCAATCAATATCTGTGCGAGAACACCATTACCAGACCCTCATATACATTAAAATATAATCTATGCGAGGGCCAAATAGAAATCGGCTGTTGGAACCACCCTGCTCTGTCAATACTAACTCAACATGGAATCGTTGCATTAGCACACGAAAACACACAGTCGCAGACTATGCTGTCAGATGTAAAAACATCCAGGGATTGTTTCTACGATGATGAAGTAATATTCACCAACAAATCCACCACGATCAATTTCTCAGACAAGACTATCAAATCAACAACAAAAACTCACCAACAAAAAAAAAAAAACCAAGACTGATATTCATCAAAGACATGCTCGTTTGTGTAACAGTTCTTGCACAAAAACGAGAAAGATTGCTGATGAGACCAAGCAGGGGTGTAATCAATATAGTTCTAGGTAAACCTAGAAGCATGCAAACAAATCGCCGGAGACATAAATTCTCCCCGGGGAAATATTTTCAATGATTGCATGGCAGTTGTACTAGTAAAGACATATACTAGGTTGGAAGTGCGTGTGCGTCTTGCACCCGAGTGAGAAACATCTGGACATGGTCTGCCTGTTGAGCAATTATACTTAGCAGTGATGTTATTAACAGAAGAACTGTGATGGACACTCAAAGTTACTGACGTGAAAAAAGAAGCAGAACAACAGCTGTGAGATGAAATTGCGAAGAAAACCATCATACTCACAAAATACAAACGCATGTGCAATCACGGATGCGATTTGTGGACTTGCTGCAGCAACAACCATTGGCCTTGGTGTGGCGGGAATTACGACCATGGCAACTATCATAGGCACACCTGTCGGATTTGCTGTCAGAGCTATATTGATAGTAACCAGTGTCGCAGGTGGCACTGGAAAAATAGTTTAGTTACGGCTGCATTCGCAAATATGTGTCTACGAGGAAATTCTCATGTCGACACAGCACAGTCTCAGTACAATTAGTAAACTGCACTCAGTGGCCATCAAAGATAAAACAATTACCACAACCAAGTTCAAGACAGTGTTGGCAGTAATGAAAAACCACTGATGACTTCATGTGCAGATACGGAATCGTGAGGCAGAACTGAAACAGGTAATTGATCTGCATGCAGAAAACGGTCACAGATAGGGTAGTCGCACGGGTTACTGATCAACAAAACCACATGGGGTGTCATCTGGGCTTGTTTTCTTGTTTTCTGCGGACTGGGGTTTCATCGTGTGCAAGTGTTTGTTCTCTACCATTCCAGTGTCAAGTGTGTGTGGCTGCTAATGAATTATATAGTGTTGTTGTGGATCACATGCATCACACCTTTGCACATACCATAAGCTGAAATTTGCTATAAGTTCGTTAGTGCTCAGGCATGCATGATGAGTAATGAAGGAGCGAACCCAGATCAGTAAAAAAATCTAAAACTCGCATGGGCAGACCTGTGTTTGTATGCTCATAGACAATCCCTGCTCTCCATTTGTGAGTAAAAAAAAAAGGGTAAAGCCATGGGGTAATGAAGGTGCTGACCCTACTCCGTAACTGCGGTCTCAAACTCCCATTCTACCACTACTATACTTTTTTGTGGTAGTGGCAGATTTCACCCAAATCTGGATCCAAACAAGCCAGAAATTCTCACTTTTAGACCAATACAGTTTGTCTGTCATATTGAATAACCTCCTTTAATACCAAAAAGCCATAATCTCTTTTATTTCACCGAAAGTGACATCAGTCCAATCAACTTTGTGTTGATCTGGATCAGTCTCTTCTTCAGGTGTGCATTCGTATTCATAAATCTTCTATTTCAGAAAACATCTAGTCTCTATAAAATAACTGAAAATATTCCAGAGGTGTTCCAGACCCATTAGATGCTTATGCTGGGCTTACATGTTTGAAAAACTGGTGAATATTACAATCTGAGCGAGTTTTAGTCCACAGACAAAATTCAGGTGTCTCATTATGCATCAGCGAGTTCAAAGCCTGCAAATTCCTCATTGTCATTGATATTGCCAACAGGATTACTACATTCTTGTTCTAAACATTTCATCTCTTCTTGATTTATATTAACAAGATCAAAATTGCAAATGTTTGCAATTATTTTGTCTCAAGACTATTAGGACTCATAATCAGACGAGTCTGACATTGTAGATCTACTTCAGGTGACCTTGAAGATTTACATGTATAGATCAGAAAACACCCCTGACTTGTTAACAACCTACCTTAAAGTCTGAATGTATCCAAATGAATCATACTACAACATAATTATCTACTCATGGGCTATCCCCAAAACTGACTTACCTGAGAATTGATCATCTAAACGTGACATGAAGTGCTGAGCAGGAGTTATAGTTCCTGTACCGCTTTAGCAGTTTGCTGTGTTGAAAGGGTTAAGACTACTTACTGTCATGCACAGACTGGACATCTTAGTAATATCACAAAGTTGCCCCCCTTACATATATCTGATGGAAGTAAATCTTGCCTGCCTAAAAAAATGTCCCCAATGCTGATCACATGAATTTAATCCCACTAAGAATCATGCTACTCAACACATTTTGACATTTTAAAGTGCAATGCAGGTCAACATCATATGGACTCAAAAATATGAATGAGTGCAATATGTCTTAGTGGTGGGTGCAAAAAATACACGTAGCATTTTAATTCTGTGCCAGTCTGCAGGTGACACATTCTTAGCCAACAGAAATTTCTTTAAGATAAATCTGCAAACCCACATACAATGAAATAAAACAATAATTTAGTATTGCGCCAGTAAGTTAGTCTGTCACTTTGGCTAATCAGGTGTGCTCTCTACCATGGAATTTTGGTACATTTACGTAAAAAATGGCTGAAATACCTTCCAAAATGATATATACTCCATGCCTTGATGCAAAGCAATAAGACTAGAATATGTGACAATTTATTCAAAGATGTGCAATCTACTGAAATGAAAATTAAAATATATACAAGATATAATAACCATCTACTATAAAACTGGTGAGAAATTTTTTGTATAAATTATAACCTAACAATGTCAATTTATATTAAATCAGCATACTTGGGTACAGTAAGCAACATCATTTGCAACTCTGTTTTTCCTGTGACAGCTGTTCCATCTATCGTGATCCTCATGCTTTTAGAATAAAACAATAAAAAGTAGGTCAAGCAGCCTAAGAATGGCTACAAAATGTTTCATCAAGGCCTTTTGGATACCTGAGTTTATTCCCACTCTTACATAAGGTTAGCAGATTAGTAACACTCAACAAAACCTGTCTGTTTCACCAGAGCCCTAGTCACCAAATTTAAGAACTCAGATTTCAAGAGAAGTTACCCAGTATGCATGAAATTCTGCACTAATGACTACTAAAAAACTGAGCCTTACCAAATGTTCAATACCACTGTATTCTCCTTCAGTATTTTCTCTGATGGTAACTAGATTAACATTTGGGTACGGTGTTTGATAACCCTCTATGGACTTGCATGGACGAACATTTGCATACAAGTTGAAAGCTCTGAAAAAAAAAATAGCTTTGAAGTTGAAAAAGTCCTATTGATGGCTCAAGAACTGCATGGTTTCTATATATCTTCCTCTTGAAATTTGCTAAAATAATTTACCTTTCTAAATCTCCTGAGTCTGTTTTTGTGCCCAACTCCAATACAAACAACCAAAAACAAGCACTTTAATGGTCAATGTTCACCCACACAACGAAATGTAACATACTTGAGTAACACTACTCTACAAGTGTTCAGATTGCAACTTAGTATTTTTAAAAAAATCATTTTTCTGCAGTGTTAGATTATGTACCTTATCAATCAGAACACTGCTAGCCAATAATCATCAACTGTGCTGAGAGTGATGAAACTGTAACTCTTTAATGATGGAGGTAACTCAAGCTATTGCCATGAAATTGCCATCTTGTTACAATTTTTACTTAAGCATTGGAATTGTTTCATTACTGACACATAATAATATTGAACTTCAAATTACTTTTATCTATATATACCACTGACATTTTTTATTACCAAAGAAAAAATTACAAGATGTATATTCTACGACCTTTCCTTAACACATTGTCATAAAGGATATTACCAGCAGATTTATCCTCATTAACCCTGCTAATAATGGTTACCGTATATACTAGCATATTATCTGATAACAACTGCAAACTGCATAGACCCAGACCCATCGCACAATGCGCCAGCAGATCTGGGTCTATGCAGTTTGTAAGGACTAATCAGTGGAACAAACAACATAGACCCTGATCTGCCAGCGCATAATGCGACGGCAGATCCTGGTCTATGTTGTTTGCATTTGGACCCGGTTCATTCGCAAGTATATACGGTACTTCCCCTATACACAGTATAGTGAATAAGAAGCATGTAACAATGAACAGGAAAGGCTGCTTGATCTTTTCACTCACCACCTTGGAGTGCAACCTGCAAATAGATATCATCAGGATGAACAATGAAAAAGAAAACTTTGTCAAACAGATCTGTATGCCTCTGACTTCGGATAATCACAGGTCTCATTCTAGTACTACATTATTACATTATAGGTATACAATGAATCAAATTTAGTGCTAGAGATAATGCACATACATTAATTGATTCTTGTTTCAATGGAAGCTTAATAACTGAAATGAAGACCACATAAAACCCACCAATTCCATATCTTTTTGGAGTTAAGCTAGAGATAACATGTGGAAGAATTCCTTTGACTTCACAACGATAAAATGAACCCACACATAACATGAATGTGTGTCTGTATAGACTGTTGCAGATCCATTATGAATTGTACCCCAACTCCTGTGTTCGAAAGTATTTACCTGGCACAATTACAATCTAGCTGAGGATTATTTAATCCCTTCATACCTAACAAATTTCAAACCAAATTTTGTTCTGTCAGCGCAAACTTTTGTAATTTGGACAAATAAAGTCATTAACAGTGAGTGCAATGTTAAAGAAATGCGATTTTTAGTAGACAGAGCAACCTAATATACATTGTAAGGTGCATGGTTGTTATGCACATCCTTGTGCAGGTAAAAATAAAAGTCTGCACCTCTATACTGTATACAACATGCAAGATACAAGTGCTATAACTGGTAAAATGAAAAAAGGGGGGATGAAACTACAGTGACAAAATTCTCTGAATCATAAAAATGTAATGTAAGTAGAATATAGACTTCATAATTTTTTTAAAAATTATATGCCACACATTGCAAAATAATGCAGTCTGAATAAAAATGGCTTAATAATATTTTTGTAAAATCCGTAATTAATAAGTATTTAAAATGTCAGTACCTTGACTACATTTAAAGTAATAATTAAACCAAATCAATGATGAATGCGAATACAAATAGAATTAATATTGGAAAATAATGGCCAATAGTTTTCTTGTAAGGTGCATGGTTTTGACGCAGATACTACCACAGGTAAATAAAAGAAAGTCAGTACATCAAATACCATATACACCATGTAAGATACCCACCGCTTTAACAACTACAACAATAATAAACGGATACAAAACCAGTTGCAAAAGTTCTCTAAATCATAAATATGTCATATAAGTAGATTATACATTTTTATCATTTTTATATTATATGCTAAACATTCCACAATAATCCAGCACGAACATTTAAAGATAATGTTATGTAGACATTATTATTATTATTATTATTGCAAATACAATATAAATAATTCCTAAATACAAGTTTAAACATCTGATAAACATATACATTATTATTATTAAAATTATTTGTTGATTTCAAAATCTGATTAAATTTCCAAGTTTAAAATTATAATAAAATAATCAGCCATTATTTTACAATATTATTTCTACTTTCATTTGTATTCATCATTGATTTGGCACACAAAAATAGTGTCATCTAATATTTTAATTATTACTTTGATTCTGTATGCATATGTATATGGTTCTTTATATCTTCTATAATAATAATAATAATAATAATAATAATATCTAAATTACTTGCTCTTTAAATGTAGTCAAAGCACTGACATTTAAATGCTACTTAATATTATAAAGCCTTTTTATTTAGACTGCATTATTTTGCAATGTGTGGCATATAATTAAAAAATAAAAAAAGTTTAGAGCCTATATTCTACTCACATGACATTTTATGATTCAGAGAATTTTGTCACTGTAGTTTCATCCCCTTTTTTTTATTTTTACCAGTTATAGCAGTTGGTATCTTGCACGTTGCAGACAGTATAGATGTACCAACTGTTATTTTTACCTGCGCAAGCATCCATGTAAAAACCATGCACCTTGCGATGTATATTAGGTTGCTCCATCGACCAAAAACAGTATTTCATTAACATTGCACTTGCCATTAATGACTTTATTTTCCAAATTATTATGCTAACGGAATAAGATTTGGTTTGAAATTTTTAAGGTGTGAAGGGATTAAATTAATCCTCAGCTATATTGTAATTGTGCCAGGTAAATACTTTCAAAGACAAGAGATGGGGTATGATTCATAATGGATCTGCGACATACTATAGTTTTGTTTTAAGGCACCTTAGCACAAAAGTGGGCTATGTAGTGCCAAATAAAGGTAAAGTTCGGAAAACCACACATACATGATAAATAGCAGATCAGTAAAGGACAACTTATGCCAGATGGCCTTAACAATTGCAAGGCCATACTATACACTAATTCACTTCCTCGGACTAATGTTACATTATGAAAGACTATAAATGCAAAGAATATGGAAACATCAAGACTACTTTCCATAGATTAAAACTGGATAGATTGTACTCACTTTCTCAGGGCAAGGTTCAGTGACTGATGACCTTTTCCAATGGGAGTTTCAAGGGGACCTTTCAGTCCAACTTTTGTTTTTTTCATAGAGTCAAATATTTTCTGTGGCAATCTAAACTTCCCATCAGGTCCTTTCACAGGAGTCACATCCACAGGATCCCAATCTACTGGAGCCTTAAAATGTACAATAAATTTTCATACAAAATTTCTTGAAGTTTACTGCAAATAAATTGTAACATATGATTCTCATATGATTCAATATTCATGGATCATGGGTTTCCCGCAATTTTGTGTCCTATGTCCTCCAAGTCTTGACCCCTGGGTGCACTTTTTCGGCAGGAAAAATAAAATATGTCTACAACTTTTCTTTAGTGGATGTTCATCCACATATTTTGGCACTAGCAATGGTCAAAGTCACTAAAGGTGATAAATATTGTAAGATGGCAATTAATATCCATTTGAAAACAATATATCTGGTGATGAAAACATTCAAGGTTTGTCGTGGTCGGCCAAGTTGCAATATAAAGTCTTTCAGGGACACTAGAGTAATGTATTTCGAGGGTAATGTCATACCTATGGCGACAAAAATTTAATTTATTTTAAGGTTGAATTAATGAAAAAAATAATAATTTTATGCAAATACACAAGTTGTCATTAAATCAATTATTTATTAATTTATAAAGAAAACCAATTCAGAAAAAATGGATATTTATTATAATAAATAATAGTTGATAATGAATGAACACAAAAGGTAAATGAGTGCAAGATCTGGAACAGAAAATTCCATGGTGCAGCTCATCTCAGGTTAACTAGATATTCAAACATGTTAATGTTGTCACGAGTTACGCACATGATAAAACGTTTATACATGTAGTATCCAAGGAAAAAATGATAATACAGTGCAGTCTGAAAAGTTAAGGTGGCACAACTGTCAAAGCAAATATGATTCTCTCATTTTTTTAGCCCTACTAGTGCCTTATGCACTACTATTTTCCTTTATTGCTTTAAATTGTGTCACCAAAATTTGGAGGGTGGGGGACAGTTAGTATATATAGAGCCAGAATTGAAAATAACATGATCCCAGTCTGACTCGTTAGTCACAGCCAATATACAAAATACCATTCTCTATTGACTTAGACCTAGAGTACAGGGCATCAGAGCCAGGTGGGAGGATAGAATCTTTGCAATAGTAGCAGGAAAGTATTACATAATTGAAATTAGTTTTAACCCCTCCTCCGCCCCCCCCCCCCCCAAAACTACCTCCCCCACTCTCATAACATCATCCTGAGTAGTGATTCATATAGGTCCAAGATATAGCTACAGCCACAACTTTATGGGCTTCAATTCTCATGAAAGAAAGGTCCCATTCAGTGAGGGACTAATAAGCTCTCTTGATACCGAGGACAATCCACCTGGAAATAGTGGCTGCCAAAATATCAGAGGAACCCCTAATAGGTAGGTAGAGACATTTCCAACCTTTCCTTATCCCTTCAGAAGAAGCCAAATAAAACTGAAAACTCTAACTGGGCAAAAAAGCCTATTTTGATCATCCACTACAAAGATACAACTGAGACTGGGGATCTCAATAGAAAGTGAGCTACTGAAGGTAGCTGATTCTTAGCCAGAAACCCTGGTTGGCAAAGAAGAGAAACTGAATCGTAATTATTGTTGAACCATAAATAACCCTTTTCCACTGACAAGGCATGAAGCTCGCTCCTTTCTGCTCACACTAATGGGAGCAGGAAAATAGTCTTATGGGTAAGGTTCTTGAAGGAAGCTTCATGCAAAGGTTTATAAGGGGGTTTTGACAATGCCCAAAGAACACAAAAAAGATTCCATCTAGGCATTAGTGAGCGAGATATCAGTCACTGAAGCTCAAAATACATGATGACATCAAAAAGATGAGAGTCTGACTCAATGGCAAAACTCCTAGAGAACTCAGGACAGTAATGAATTTTTTTACCAAAATCTGTACATAAATAGACATGCCTACATGACCTATGTCACATCAGAATATGAGTAATTCTAACGGAAAAATTCTGACCCACCTGACATATGTCACAAAAGTCTAATTGTGAAATGCCTATGAAAATACTGGCCTACCTGACACATGTCACAACTTAAAAGCATGGACAAAAGTTAAGTATGTATTTTCAAATAAACATACAACTTACAATCATAGACAAAAGTTAAGTATATAAACATCATACATAACAGATGATACAGATTTACACACCATATCTGATCAAAATGTTATGAGACTTATGGACTCTGGAGTGCTCACAAGCTCAGCCAATCAGATGCAAGATCACCTCATTAATAAGCATGAATGTGACTCATAATCAAACTCTTCTAAGGTCTTAATGATCTAAGCTTACATACCAAATCTGACTGAAATCTCATCAGAAATGAAGCCCTTAAAATGTTCACAAATGAGTGCTGAGGGATGGACAATGGATGCAAGGCCATATCATAAACTCACTTGGCCATTGGCTAGGTATATATACATATGCATATGTAAAAGAACTAATGTTTGTATGGATCACTCTTAGATTATTTCAGTAGTCATCAAGGTCATTTCTGTCAATATAAATACTGTTTCTAAACATTTTGCATAATAATGACTATATACTGGGAGGATATCTCTCTTATCTATTACTTCTTACCCCAGCAGCATCACAAATTTCTTGAACAGCAGCCGAAATTTCTGGTCCAATTCCATCTCCTGGTATCAAGGTTACAAGTTGTCTCTACAAAAAAAGACCTGTCATTATTAATTTTCATAATTAATATCATCATCATTTTTAACAAATTTAATTATCACGAACTTTTATTCTTGTTATATTGATGGTTGGAGTCCACTGAGTGCCATCATGCTATGTAACATATTGTGTAATAGTGCAACAAGTCAATTAACTGAAGAAAACAATGCATGCATATCCCCTAACAGATTGGTGGAGGGGGGTTATAGGAGTGGGCTTGTTTCTTCAATGGCACAGCTACCTTCTTAAATAAATGCATATTAAACAAGAAATAGTGATAACAGTTTAACACAGTCATGGCATATTTAATATTTGATTTTAAGCATCAAACCATGCATTGGTACATACATGTACAGCATGAATAGTTAAAGTACAGATATATGTACTCAACATATGATCTTACTGCAACACAAATGCATATAAAACATACAATCATACAATCTTTTTTTTTAATTTGAATGGATACAAGGCATTTTTTCCTGTTTCACAAAAAGGCAATGTGATGACCCTATTGTGTATAAAAATCATCATATAGTTTTTCAACTTTTTTTCTGAACCTTGTCCAAAATATACAACAGTAACCACTAGGGTTGATACAGTGATGTTACCAAACTGAACAAGTTCTACATATTTGTTATAGACTTTTCTTTAATGAACATCATCCACAGAAGAATCTACAAATTTTTACCGCAGAAATTAAATCTCAGACACCTAATATTTCATTAAAAAAATTCAGTAATTACCATAAAATCTTGGAGGTCTGCACTCTTAAGTGTTTATTTACTAGAAATGTATATACACAACATGCCCAAGCCAATATGATGCAACTGAAAGCAAAGTTCTAAGTCAAATTGGGGCCATAATGACATGAAGGGGAAAATCGAACTTGACCTACATCTTTTTAATGCAAAGCCTCATATAAAAGTTTGGTATTAATCACAAAGTCCTTCTAAAGTTACTGAACAGAAATTGAAGGGCAAAGTTCTATATCAAACAAGGACAACAACTCCATTAACATTTTTTGCCAGAAATATTTGGTTCAATCCATAAAGTCCTTAAATATTATTAAAAATAAATTAATGGGCAAAGTTCTCAGTCAAACTGGGGCCATAACTCCATAAAATTCTGCCTGAAAATAGTGAAAGTCAAACCTGAACTTGGTTGTCTTAATGTAAAGCTCTATAACAAATTTGGCTGCAACCCATGAACCCTTTAAAAATTGATGAACAGAAATGAAATTCATGATGGACATGACATGAAACACATTGGTAAGAATTAGTCATAAAACTGTATTTTGTACAGATGTTTTAAGACCACCCACCCACCCACCCATACCACTTCTCACTTTCTTAATTAGTAGTGTCACTCTGTCTTGAAAAACTTCTATCCACAACTAATTTGTCAAAAAGATATTAAATAACTTACACCGCCAGAATACTTTCTTGATGATGTATAACATCTACAATTCAACTGAAATGGAAAAAAAGAAAACATTTAAACTTACAATAAACAACTCAAATTAACAGAAATAAATGATTGGTCTGGTCTGGTGGTGTTTAACGCCATTTTTCAGCACATGATAGGCTATGCTTGGGGGCCAGTATATTTTGGTGGAGGAAGAACTCAGGAAGACCCTGGGAAGAACCACCACCCCATGGGAAGCTAGTAGCAAGCCTTCTAACATACCCACGTTGGTTGAGCCAAGACTTTAATTCACGCAGACATATGTGAGATCTGTACAAGGCGAGCTGCTTAAACCACTGGGCCATCAGGGGCCCCCAGAAATAAATGAGTTACACAGTATTAAATACAACCTGTTTATTTATCAGCTAGACACATGCATATGTATCTTTTTATCATTTTAGCACAAGGACTCTTTTCTCCCTGACATTTCCAACATCTACTACACCGTGCCATGTGCGATACCTACAATCATACACTAAGAAAAAAGTACCATGAATTCATTTATATTCTTTGGTATCAATTTTCTGGTTTTACAAAAAATAATATTCTACCCGAGTTTAAATTAGTGGATTTGGGAAAGGGCTCGTATTACCTAATTAAATCATTGTTTATTGTGAATGTTTACTTAATCCTTTTGATTGAATTATCCGTGCACTTTTGATTTACATTTTTACACATCCATTAAATTGCAATAATCTGATAGATGCAGATACATCAAAGAATTTGATTTATAGTTACTTACCTAATTTTGTTGAATCCTTACCTTTGTACAGCTCAATGTTGCAAAAAGATTATACACATCTATTCTTTCATGGAAGTCACCATATTGTTTACATATATAGTTTGAGATACTTTCCACATGGTTAACTCATTTGGACCTGATCCCGCCTATACTCGTGATCTGTTTTCTGCATTCAATGGCCAATCCCGTCTATACTTGTGGTTTGTTTACTGTATTCAAAGGCTGATCCCACCTATAGTCGTGGTGTATGTGTCGGTAGTAAAAACATCTCCGATTGGTCACAAACGGGAGTTTTCCAAGAATCTGATGATATTGAACCAATCAGAAATGACTTTACTTTTCTTTGCTTAAATATTAAATATTCATAAGTTAAGGTTACGAATTTACAGCGGTTTTACTACACGTGTTTCACATGAAAAATAGTAAACAATGGCGGTTTCTTAGCGATATTTGATAATTATGAGAACAAAAACAAAGAGTTTCTTGGATTTGATCTTGAAAATATTGAAGAAGCAGAGGAAAGATATGTTAGTTAGTTGCATATTTTACAAGATTTAGACTCGGATATAGATGTAATCCAAGATTGAATCGTTGGAAGAAGAGGATAATAACAGCGATGATGATGTACATAATTTTGTAAATGGTGCATAAATAACTTGTGAAATACTTGGACAAATAACACACAAAATATATGACTGTGTAGATAAATTTATTTTGAACAATTGGTGAAAATTTCATGGATTTTTATTGTATATAAGCAGAGAAATTAAGGTAAGAACGAATCCATGTGCATGATGTTTACAAAATTTTCAAAGTAGCTAAAAACTGTCTGGGTCACAAGCAGCTAGACACAGCTTTGTGCTGCTGGAGATAACAACAGTGATACTGACAACAGTGTTGGGGCTGAATGAGTTAAATGACATGACATGATGCAGGTGTCAAGTCAAATTCCAACAGCACATTCCTTTGATGTGTATCTGCGAACAATTAAATCTTGATCCAAAATGTTCTTATGTATAAAATACTAAACAACGCTTTATACTGAACAATTTTTACAATCCTATTAAGTATTATCATTAGATTTACTCGAGAGATGATACCTTACTTTTTACTCTTGTGGAGACGCATTTTGTAAATATGTAAAGGATTATATTATACACATAGCCCAGGTATATAAACAATCACCCTGTGGAACAATGGAAGGAAGGGGAATACAACTGTGAAATGCAAAGCACAAATGGAAATCATGGGTAAAAGAGAAATTTTGGTCTCTTAAGTGGCATAATGCCATTCTAAAATTTTTGCTCTCTTTTTAAGTAAGCAAATCTTTATAGTACCGAGATTTATTTAGACTTTTTTGTTATTTACTGGGACACTAGATCCTTTAAATGGTGAAATGCCATTGTAAATCTTTTGCATTCCTAGACCGTTTCCGAAATTTTAATGGCATAAAGTCGCTTCAAAATTTGATAAATGGTAAAACAAAAAAAAGTTTTCCATATAATCTAGAGTATGTCATTTTAATATTTACAATCAATTCATTAACATCATAAGTTTTCTACATTAATCCTCTTCAATTCATCTGTAATGTAACGTATTCACTGGATATGTAGTTTCATTTCCATTGGGTAATAAATGCTGTAATATCAATACCTAAGAAAGATAATATTATAAACAATAAAATTCATACATATTAGTTGGGACAGATATTCACTTTTATTAGAGGAGTTTTTATTCACATAATATTATTTTCACATATTCTCATTGTTGGTCACATATCAGAATTCATTTAGTGTTATTGTGCAATGCATATGGAGAGACATACTAGATTACATGTTTTGACTTAAGTTGATGTCCTAATTTTATCTACTGTACTCCATACCTCTAAATTCCTGGTTTATGAGTAGAAAAATAACAAAATGCTATCAATATTCATAGATCCACAAAATTGAAAAACTTACTTTTTTTGTGTCTTGGCATAAAGCCATTTCTTCTTAATCAGTTTGCATATGTTGAGGAACATGAAAAACAGCATAATGCTAATCATTTCCCTTAACATATTTTCCAGATATATATTGGTTTTGTGACATATTAGTATTTGACCATCTGACAACTTGATTTTGCGATGTTAACTTTTATGCAGTTTCTCCATGTGTATGTAATAAGAGTTTGAACTAAGAGTTATTACAAATCATCCTAATTTTATGTCTTGTGAATAATAAATTAATGCTTTGTGAACTACTTAGTATCTTGAAGCATTTTGTGAATATCGTATGTTATTTTGATCGAGTGAATAAAGTCTATTAACTGTTTATGTATCTTGTTGATACATTAAGTTAAGTTTGATAGCATTAAAGTGATAAGCTGCAACCCCTATACTATTGATTAAAATTGGTTAGTCAATACTTAGTCATTTTAAACTTCATTTGGATGAGAACTAAAGACAAATTCGTTCAACTGGAGATAATTTTCCGCTACACTGATTTTCTCCTCCTAGGAATATGGACCAGACAATTATCCTCCTGGAAGGTCTATTCCCCATTTGGAAACCCTTTTGCAATATCTGTCCAACATTTTTTTAATAAAGAATTCTTATACACTTGTCAGAGTCAAAAAGTCAATTTTCCATCTGCTGGGGTCAGATTTCCAACACCACTGCAGGTAAAGCACACACTAAAACATGGCCAAAATATTCTTAAAAGGCAAGTGTGCTCTGTACATACCTAAACACTCTGGATGCCATTCTTTATTGTGTTTTCTACAAACATAAACTTCTGATCTTTGCCCAAAACAACTTTTAGATTCATCGCTAAAAATTACTTGTGACTACTAGTTTTCAACTGTCTAGTTATGTCTCTCTTTAAACTACAAAAAAAGCAATGCACAATTCCGTCGAGAAATCATAGCTCGCTTCCTTTCAGTGCATCTCCTGAATCGTAAACTCTTCAATCTTCTGTTGACAGTACTTTCAGACACAAGAACAACTTTCAGACACAAGAACACTGGCAGACTCATTAAAAGCTATGGTCAAGTCCTGCAAAGATTGTTTGTGATTGCAATGAACAAGATGAGAAAGGACATGAACACCACTTCTGCTTGTGATTTTGGTCTCCTGCTTATTTCTCTATTTCTATAGATATTTTTTTCTACCACTAAAATCCTTCTTGACTGACTGAATTATCATCAGTCAATTCCTTACATTAAAGCACCATGTTTTTGCTTATATCACCAGTGCACACATATAAAATCAAGCTCGCAAAATATTTCTTATCCATGCATTTGAAATCAGACATTGCTATAAGATGTTGACTTTTTTACTCGGGTGGCTACTCACTTATGACCTATTACTAAATAAATCAAACATGCATAAAGAACATGATGAAATATGATTATACTTCTCATTTCCCTTGAAAATAAAAACGAAAATATCAGCATAAAAATGTAAATATTTAAAGTTTGGAATGTGAAGTCCAACATAACTGGACTAAAGTATTCGCCAACCCTACCTGGCAGTTTTACCTCCCTACTCTGTAGCAATTTTAAAAACGAAAACCATTAAGGATACATAAAATGCACAAAACTTAAAGTACAAATCATACAGGTCATGTAAGCATTTGGTGCCAATTATTTCAGTAACAGGTGTCATTATTGAGAATTTGATGACACATATTTTTAAATAATGATGATTCAGTTTATTTTGTTCCTCAGTGATCAATATTACTTGGAAGATCATAATATAAATGCACTGCAAAATGCATATGGCAAAAACAATGTTAAAGTACGTGGACATATTTGGCGGGGTCAAGCAAGAGGTATGTTCCAGTATAAACCGGATTGAATGTCATGTGCTATGATGTGACAATGAAAGCACCACGTGCTGGAAAACATTCGTAATACCCTGCATTGGTAATGCTTATACCCGACATCCTCTTATCTTGACTTAGTCAAGTAACTGGCCGCCATTATAAAAGTCCATGGCAATCAATCATTTTTGTCTGGGAGTTTTGTGATGACAACTAAGGTGCAAAGCATTCAACAATCTGGACAGAATAGACCTTGGTTAAACTATCTTAGTATTACATTTTACAACATAAAATATTTTATTGAAGATCTGTCAATGCACCTACATGACTACAGTCTGTCGCAGGTTCATTATGAATCATACTGCACCTCCTGTCTTCTAAAGCATTTACCTGGCACAATTACAATCTAGCAGAGGATTATTTAATTCCTTCATACCTTACGAGTTTCAAACCAAACCTTGTTCCATCAGTGTAAACTTTTGTAATTTGGACAAATAAAGCCATCAACAGTGTGTGCAATGTTAAAGAAATGCTGTTTTTGGTAGATGGCGCAGCCTAATGTACATCGCAAGGTGCATGGTTGTGACGCCGATGCTCATGCAGGTAAAAATAAAAGAGGGTACATCTATACTGTATACAACATGCAAGAAACCAATCACTATAACCAGTAAAATTAAAACAAAGGGGATTAAACTAGAGTCAAATTCTCTGAATCATAAATGATAAATCTGAATAATAAATATGTCATTCTCTGAATCATAAATATGTCATATAAGATTATATATAATGTGTTATGGAAAAAAATGTTAAGCAAAAAAGAAAAAGGGAAACAACTTAATAGTGAATATAGAGCTTGTCTGTATGGTACGGGTTATATCCCTTTAATATTCAAACTGTTTTGACATGCCTCCCTCTACTTGGTACACTTTATAACTGGAGCTTCCCTCGGATGGGAACGCTGTATTGCATCATTTGTTTGTGCCTGCATATTAAGGTACAATCAACAGAGACCTTCGTGTGTCTATTACAGACATTGGTTGTTAAGTGGATAGTTATTCTTTAGAGAGCACATTCATTGGTAAAAAAAAAGCTTATGGAAGGTCTTAGGCCCCATACCCAATTTTTTGTTAAAGAGGATTACATACATCCAGAAGTGACATTTATGGAATAAGATAAGCTCCCTCCTCATGATGTTGATAGTTTCAAATCTAGGTCACAGGGGTTTACCAATATGTTTCTTACCTTTATAGATGAAAATACTTTTTTTTCTCACTTGCTTAAAGAAAACTGACCTTGAAAGATTGTCTGCAAACCAGAAAGGTAAAGAAACGCATGTTTGCCAGTATACATTGATGTACACTTCATATAGTAAAAGTCGTACAGGTGGTGTATGCGTTCAGTACCAACTATTTTAGTAACAGGTGCAGATTTTTAGAATTTTAGTACATATACTTTTAAATGGCGATTATTCACTTTATTTGGATCCTCATACATCCATATTCCTTTGGAAGGTCATTATTTACACGCCCTGAGAAACACATATGGCAAAACTCAATGTTAAAGCATGTGGACATTTTTGGACGAGGTCAACCTAAAATTGTGATCCAGTACAAACTGGATTGAATGTTGCATGCTGTGATGTTGAAAACAATTTTGTACTACCCTATATTGTGATGATTATACCCGACGTACTCTTCTCCTTACCCAGTTTAGTACCTGGCCACCATTGTAAAAGTCCACAGCTACGTATAGGGCTGTCAGAGGACATAACTGTTTCTGGCTTTCTGATTTCTCAAGCTGATTAGGTTCCAGAACGGTGGTATGCTTGTACAGTATATTTGCAAATAAATATGGACATTTTTTCATGCAAAAACGTTGGAACCCGACAGAATAAACATCCGGACATATGCTTATGACACTAAGTGGCCTGTGGATTGAACAATACAGCATTGAAAAAATGCAAGTATTTTACAACCTGTTTACTTTCTGTGCTTCATTTGTTAATTGAAAAAAAAGATGATAATTTTGTGCACAACATTAATTTTATGATATTCTGTGTTAATTACCAAATATAATGTCTGTAACTAAGCACTCAAATTGGACATCAAACTCAATTGTTCAAGCATTATGGATTTAAAGCAATGAATACTAAAGTAAAGATTATATTTAAGTCCATTCAAATAAGACCTTTTAGAGCCATAGTGATACTGACATACAAGTTTGTTTTATCTATTTCAATGCAGGTTTTCTTTGATATAAACCTTTACCTAAACTAAAGTGTTGAACTTGATTAGAGACTCCCTTTTTAAAGTCTATAACATCAGAAATATTTTACAGTAGCATGTTATGACATAATATTTCCATCCAATGGAGAAAAAAAATTAGATTCATGCAAGTAACCAAAGATATATAAATATATACACAGTGATGAATCTAGGTCTTCAAAGTAGGGGGAAACAGTGACCCCTACCAAACATTTTGGGGGACATTGAGAACTTTTAAGGGGACAGGCATTATTTTAAGGAAAAAAAAAAAAAAGAAAAAGCAAGGAAATAAATCACAATTTATTAAAACAACTGAAGGTAAATATGTGCACTGACATCTTAATGAAAAAACTTTCTTTTGTCCATTCTCCACATTCTGAGTGCAGGTTAAAAGTCAAATTCTTCTAAGGTGGGTTTGAAAGTTTGATCTTAGCATCTACACAAACCTTACAGAACATTCCAAATTTGATACAAGAATCTGATGAAAGCCACGCAAATTTTGATTTCCAGTCCATCAAAAAAAAACTTGATCTGATCCAAGAACAAATTTTCTTCGCAGTCAGCTCTAGATTTTGATGTGTATCTAATTCTTCTTCACTTGGACCTACATCAGGTGGTGGACCCGAATTAAGTGGGAGTTATGGTCCTTAAATTCTCATTTGGCATCACTACCAGTACCAGAAATTGGCTAACCGGAATAATACAGTAGTTACATTCCACTAATCTACGCTTGTTCATAGAATGTCCGTGGATAGAGGGCGCTGAATTATTAAAGTTAAAAATCAGTTAGAGAGTTTGTTTACATTCCATTGCAAGGATGTAGATGCTTTCGATTGCCGACAAGTCAACTTAGGTATGGTTTTTTTCTGAATTTGAGAATCTGGAGAATTAAATTTATTTTAAACATTTCTTGAACAAAATAGGGATTGACACTATTGGGTAGAGCGTGCCATACTAGATGCAATGTATTTTATTCTGGGGGACATCAGCGCTAAAATTGTGGCATTGCCACAATGCCGTACCCTAGATACATCACTGTGTATATATATATAAAACAATGTACACCACATTCACACACACAGTGGGCACTGAAGTGAGCAGAAGTTGGATGTGCCAACTCCTAAAAAGTTTGGGGTTTTTTCTCAATATATTTCCAATATTTTACTTTATTGCATTGTCAGTAAAAGGAAAGGTCTATTGAGTTATCTCCCCCTTATTATGATTCCTGCAGAGATATTTTTCATTTCTCAAGTTTAATATTACTTAAGCATGGATATATTCTGCTGAAATAAGTTTATCAATACATAAGTAACACCTGGAATGAAAGTCCAACAGTTGTGTTAGATTTCATAAAAATAAATATGGGGTAGGGAAAAGGGTAGATGTATTCCTCAGGTGGCTGCCAACAAATGTGACTTAATATAGCTTTACTTCTTTGTCCTAATTAAAACTGAAGCTATTAACATGTATTTTAGAGTGATAGACTTGATTCATTTTCATGAAATTAAGTGGAACCAAGTTTGTCTGAAAATTGAAAAAAAGGCATTTTGGGAATTGCACACCCCAACTACTTTCATGTCCAGAAATCAGGCCAAGTAGCATCACAGAAACAGTTCATAATTCATTTTTAGCATTCCGGGATGCATCTTCATCAAAAAATAGCTTGGTTTAGTTGCAAAAACCAGTACTTCATTTCCCATATCCTACACCTACCATAGCGATAAATAATTTTCGTCTGGAAGTTTCTTGTTGACAGTTAAGGTGCAGAGCATTCAATAATCAGGATTGAATTGACTTTGGTTAAACTATATTAGTATTACATTTTAGAACAACAATTAATATTTAATTTAAGATGAGTAAATGCGCCTACATGACCACATTGACATGCACTTTAGTTATTTCACCAATTCATAATTTCTAACCAGATTGTCGCCACGGGGTCCCTTACACTGTCGTCTTGTTCGCGTTTCAGACATTGAGATTTCTCATTGTTTTTTTTTTCATCTGAAGGGGAGATGGTACAAATTGACAGGGGGGTGGGGGTGGCGAATACCCTAGTCTATAGGCCTAACGAATTTGGAGATCGGGCACGTGACCTTGATATGACTGAGGTGAATGTTGTTACTTGCGAACTAAAACAATAAAAATAAATTTAATCCATGCAGTAAAAATAAACATTATTTCTCTTTGAAATGAATGATTTCTTGCAGTGTGAGCCATAAAAAAAAACAAATAACCTCTGATGAAATGCTTTGAAGCAGACGCTGCACTACACGTCCAGCCATTTTCTTCTTTCTCTGAAGGTTTAGGCTTGATTGTATCAATTTTCTCAATAAAGAAATATAGGTTTGATACCCGTCAACTGGTAGTCGGGTTTACATTAGTTTTCTAAATCTATTAATGTCGTAAAAAATTTATGATTAGCAGTCTGATTAATGCACTAAATTGGTTGACAGTATTTGATTGGTTTAAATTAAAAACATTGGATTTTGGAGCCATTTTTAGCGGATGGATTAAAAATTAGGGATTGAAAGCTTAACAAAATTGTATATTGTTCAATTACTTTTTCAAAATGTCAAGAGAGGAAGATACACGAAAAATATCGCCTGCACCAGGTGAAGTAGAAACTGAAGGCAAGAAGATGGGTCCACCACCTCCTCCTAAGGTGATGGTGTTGAATTGCTACATGTTGAGGTTGCAATAATGTAAACAAAATGGCCTTGAGTGTTATCAAGTTGTCTTACACCTCAGTTTGGTATTTAGTCCTTTGATAAAGTCTGATTATGTCAATCATATCTTTAAATTTGATAATAAACAGTTGAAAATATATTAAGTGGTTTGACCATTAAACAAATAATTTACGAGTCGCACTATACATCTCTGATTCTCTTTTCAAAGTCGTCGTAAATGGTCAACATCAAATGCGTCAGTGAAATTGGGGAGAGCATGTGGTATTTTTTAAATTTGTTGTCTTAAAAAACAAACAATCAGATACCATGTTTGCAAGGTTTTTAGCAAAAACAAAACTTTCAAAATGTTTCCCTTGAGCATCCTATAGAAAAACCTAATACATTAGGGATAACGGGCAAAATTCATAAATATGGTATTTTTTTGAAGGTCAAAGCGTCAGAAGTTACAAATTAGCAAATAAAATATAATCCTTTTTATGCTTTTTGCTCATAATAAGTGCAAAAAAAGTTATTTTATCACCTGCAAAAAAAATTTTTCTTTAAAAGTGATTATCTTATGTACAGTGTATATAATGAATACGAATCAGATAATGGAATATTTTTTTGGTTAATTATTCAAGTTGTCACTACAGAATTTAACCAGACTGTTCTTGAGGCATAATTTACACATTTATGTGGTATATAAGCAGTTTTGTATGGTTTAGGAGATCATATTGAAGTATAAAGATTACAAACACACTTTTATCTTTTCATAAAAAAGTTGACTGCATGTGATAAATGTGGGTAAAGCCAACATTCAGATAAACAAAATAACTAAAAACCAAATAATGAACATGTTTATTCATGTGAAAATGAAAAACAAATGATATTTGTAACATCCATCTCCTTACTTTTCAAATGAATCCAAATGGAAAATGTAACAATATACAATCAAGGTATTTGTTCCTAATAAATAAGTAACTGTATGAGAAACTTTTTTAGACTAACATCTAAAAGTAATTTTTTTATGATTCAAGATTTGCATGAAATATTTATTTTTCTCCAATATTTCTTGTGAAAAGTTCAACACAGTAATACTCTATACACTTTTTCAATTTGCGTTTTTTATTATTTCACAGTTGTGCTCTGATATATTTTGTGACATAACAATATCAAATTTATTTTTTAAAAAGGGTAGAACAATGATAAAAGCACAGACAAATGAAGCTGTTTATGGAGGGGGATTGATGTTACAACAGCCTGAATAGGGAAAAAAAATTGCTCGGGGGGTCGCCTTATTCTTGCAGAAAACAACCACATCTGCACAAGATACTAGTATAAATTTGTAAGAATCTTCTTTTTACTACATTAATTTAGTAACCATATGTATCAAGCAAGTTTGATACTGTATTGTAGCAGTAATGATAAAAACAGTATAAATATCGTTGCTACTCTACCAGCTGTTCAAGGGAGAGAACTCATTTCAGGTTGAAAAAGAGCAGGGGGTATGTTAAAATACAGCTCTATTCCCACAAAATGAAGAGAAGTCATACAAAATTCTCAACACATTCCATATTTAGATACATAAATAAAGCCTCTCCTGAGTGAAACTGCCCCGATCCACACAGTTTTGGGATTTTTCAAGAAACTTTTCTCAGTGGCATATGAAATTTAGGAAAGCTAATTGGTTTCCTTTGTGCAGATGATGACGTAAAATGTTCCCGCCATCCATGAAATAATCCAATCAGAGATGAAAGAATGGGAGTATCAGTATATCCAGGGAGTTTTATTATGAGCAAAATTTGCGCATATGATGATATTAATAAAATTCAGTGCAGTTAGAAAGTCTCTGATAGTCATAGGGTTAAGTGCCAGTGTTTTAAAAAAAAGCCTGTGAAAAGGTGAAATTTGTTTGGCAGGATCAGTTCTGGAATGCATTTTTACATCAAATTTTCACTGAAATGCTCAAGTTTGATGACAGAATGAACTCATTTTGAAGACTGGATGTTTGGCTAAAATTTACCAGTTTATAAAGCACATGATCACAATTATGTTAATTTACAAAATACTCTTCATGTGTTCTTTGTACTTGATGTTGACCATATCACATGAACATTGACTGAAATGATAATCTGCAGATGTACAGTGTGAAGATTGGACCAAGCATTTGATTACTATTTTCAACACTGATTATAAATGAAAAAGTTTAAATAGTAGTAATGCATTACATGTTATTATTAAAATGCTTTAACTTTTCCTTTTGTAAGGGTAGGTATAATCCCCAACAAATCTGTTTAAGTTGTATTTTACTTTCAGCATGTCACAAGGAATTTGTAAGTATGGCCATAAGAAGGCTTCTTGGGACTCACCACACCTGCTTGGCATGTGCTGAGTGCACTTGCATGGACAAATGTCCTATTTTTGCCTTGTGACCAAATGAGGTGTGGGATCTGGCTGAAAGTTCTCGCTCCTATAGCAGCAGAAAGAAGAGAGCTGCATCCTCTTCATTAGAGCCCCTCCGATCCTGGGATGGATCAGTTACACTTTCCAGTTCAAGGAAGTTATCAGCACTTGCAAGCAAGTCCTGCCTTTCTGGTGCAAGGAAAGCATGGTCATCTTCAATTCGCTTGGGTAGACCTATGCCTTATTCAGGGGGTCTGTATCATCAAATGAGTCAAGTTCTCTTGTTAGGGGTTCTTCAAGCAGGTCTCTGTCGTCTAACTGGTCATTGACTAGTGCCCAGGTATGGGGTCTAGGCACTGTTCACATGGCAAAGGTGTTGAGTCGGGAATGTCACCTTTTTCCTCATGGCACCATGGATGAGTTTCTCATTGCCCCATTGGTTGGCAGACTGGGCAGGCTATAGAGCCTCCCCATCCTCACATGCATTGGAAAGGGATCGCCAATCATATTCTCTACATGAAAATGGTGCCGTCCAGACATCCAATATGGCCACCATGGCATCCATTTTAAAAATCTTGTTATTACTTCACCTGAATGGATGGTCATATCAGTATGGGGTTTTCACTAAAATAATTAGGATGTCTACTTGTTCCTAAATGAAAATGGTGAAGATTGGACATCCAGTATGGCTGCCACAGTGGCTAAAGAAGTAATCAGGGTTCATACAAAGTCTGGAAAAAGTATGGGGGAAAAGAGGGTGCTTTTCCAGACCTGGAAAAAGTATGGAAAATAAAGATTTTGCCCTAATGGTCTGGAATAAGTATGGAATTTTGGGTTGCTGTGTTTTATTTTGCTAAAGACACTCGTCGCATGGGGCGCCGTTTGGTCTAGTGATGGCTCTGCTGGTTCAGTGTAGTTGGCGAGACATGTGACCTATCACCCACTTGTGATTGGTGGATACTGTTTTATATTATGCGGATACCACATGTTCATTTATAGTGATACAGACTTCGAATACATGTGCCAGAGGGGTCTGGAAAATATTGCAATCCAGTCTGGAATTTGTTTTACCAACAGCTGTATGAACCCTGAGTAATGGTCTTGAATTCCAGCAAATTCTTTTCAGACAATAGAGCATCAGTCTCTTCACAGGACTCTTATTGTTTGAGTTATTGCCCTTTTCATGTTGTAGCATGACACAATCTTGTTAGTGGAACCAGTCACGCAGTTTTTGGCTTTATTGGTTGAAGACCAAAGGAGCTTATGGGATAGCCTGTTGTCCATTGTCCATCTATTGTCCATCCATCTGTTAGCACAAGTTTGTTATCGCTACTCCTCCAGAACTACTTGGAAGATTGCCATGAAACTTGCACACACATTTATCCCATGGTCAGGTTGGTCCTAAATGATCGGTCAGTGGAGCAGATTATGCTATTACCCTGTCTGTCCATCTGTCCATTAGCTTTTCTGCATAATGACTTCAGTTCTACAACACCTGCCTTGATCATACTTTATAAGCAAGTTATTCTTGATGAAAGAAAGAAGCATGTTGCTTTGGAGGTCGAAAGTTCAAGGCAACTGTTGGTGAAAAAAGGAAAATGGTTTTCACATTATAACATTGGTTCTACATCACAAACAAGGACCAGACTTTGTGGATGGCTTGCAATTGGGGTAAGGATGCAGTCTATCGATTTTGTGGTCAAAAGGTCAAGGTCACTGATTGAAAGAAGAAAAATTATCTCCACCCAATAACATTAGTTCTACATCATAGACCTGGACCAAACTTTGTGGATTGCTTGCAGTTAGGGTAAGAACTAAGCATATTGGTTTGGGGGTCAAATGTCAAGGTTAGTGATTGAAAGAAGAAAAATGGTTTCTGCAGAAAATTTCAGTGGGGGGCATGCACACAAGGTATGGAGGAGTGTTATTGATTTAATGGTCAAAAGGTCAAATGTCAAGGTCATTGTGGCTTTTAAAAAAAATGGTTTTGCAGAATAACATTTTTGAGTAAGTTCTCTGGCCAAACTTTGTGGGTGACTTGCACTTAGGGTAATAAAGACACCTGTATATTCTGCAGGCTTTCAAGTAGCCAGACTTTTCCATATTTATTCATTGGGCTCCCTATTTTTTCATTCTTTTCTTCAAATCAGCCTTTCAATCCCTACTTTTATAACCTTTCAGAGACAATCTTTTATCAATTTAATATGTATTTACCATTGTGGAGAGGCATTTTGGCTCTCGGTGCTTTCTTTTCATTAATGTATGCAGTTTTAATGGAATATCTGAGGCTCTAATGTTATAAATTGACTCAGATGTCTGGTCCATCTATTTGTTAAGCTTCATGAGTGGTAGAGGCAGCATGTCACCCTTGTCTGAACTGAAGTTTCAGATAAAGGCTGGATGTTGCATTATGAAACCTGTTTATTTTTGGAAAAATTCTGGATTGGAGGATCAGATATCTGAGTAAAGATACAGTGGTTTAGCTACAAAAGGTAAGTCAATTGTATGATTCAGTCCTACTTGTCTGTCTGATTTTCCCAGTTTTTCCTACTGTTTCCCTACTTTTTTGGGAAAAAGAGCCCTACTTTATTCCTGCTTTTTCACAAATTGGTGCCAGAAAGCCTGAATCTGGAGTGTAAAGGTCAGAGGTCATGGTTATGGTAAGTCTAATAATAAAATAATGCTTTCTGCACAGTAAGTCAAGTTCAAGACCATGTAACTTGACCAAAGGTCCATGTCATTGAGGTTCTTTGGTCTGTAATCTCCAGAGTCAACCATGCCCTACTAGAGCTATAGCATACCCAGAAAGCTATTAAACATGGGGGGAGAGGCATATCATTTAATCATGTGCTGTTTATGGTACTCTTTCTGACCTGTTACTAAAATGCTGACCCAGCCTTACTTCTGCAATGACATGTATATGTCAGTTTAATCCAGCTAGATATATATATACGATTGAAAACAGTTCACTTGAACAATCTTGTAGTTGGTTGAATTATTTTTTCACTTGTGTAGGAATTTAAATTTTTGTTCTCATTTTTTTGCAGGATGTTGAAAAGCAAGAGGAGGAAAAACTGAAAGCAAAATATCCTAATTTAAAAAAGATGGGTGGTGGATCAGCTTTATTAAACAAACGGTTACAGAAAGGAGTATGTATTGATATTTGTCATGCTTTAAAATGTGAGACATAGGTATATCAATCATCACTATTTTATGATACATTACATATTATGTTCTGACCATTTTTTACCCCCTGCTGGCTTGGGGATGTAGAATTGGCCCAGTGTACCCTCTTGCATGTCGTAAGTGGCAACTAATGGAGCAGAAGCCATGTGGCACAGTGGTTAACATTCCGGACTCACTACTGAATGCGTGCAGGTTCAGATCCTAGCATTGGATCAGTCAGGGTTGGCTCCCATGGTGTGTTCTTGAGCAAGGCCTTGGCACTAAATAACCTACTTGTGTTGCTGTGCTGTAAAACACCAAACCAAAATCAAGACCATTATTCAATTGTACCTGTATAGTTGCCACTTATTTACAGTGTAGACCACCTATGTAACTGGGCTTATGCAACACTGTGCAGGGTCTGACAAGTTTGAATATTAGATGGTTTCAAGCTGATTAGCAGAAAAAGAATCGGATAGACACAGCTAAATTTCAGTTACCCACATAAGTCACTGTTTGCTTTATGAATTCCAATTTCATTTGTTAAGAGTCTCTAATAATTATTGTCCTTTATAAAATTTGTCTTTAGTTAGCTTTTGGAAAAAATGCTAAAATCAACTCATACTTCCATGTAGTATCCACTGGGCTACCTAAATTTATGCAGTGATAGCCCTTAGCTTAGGGCAGCGGTTCCCAAACCCCAGATCGTGACCCAAAAGAGGGTTGCGAGGACCCTCCCAACCCTATACTGGTACTGCATTTTGGGTCACAAAAGATGGTATTTATGGTCACGGTCAAAATAGTTTGGGAATCACTGGCTTAGGGCATAAGATTTGTTGAACCATGCTGTGCTGTGGGATGTATCTGTTCAACTTTTAGTAAATTAACCAGTTGAATTATGTTTCTTGTAATTAATGAGGCAAATACACAAGATTATCTGCAACTTGTACAGGTAGACCCAAATTAGGGTCTATCGTCTTCATTGCAATTTAGCCATAAGACCATACCAGCCAAATGTAGTAAAAGAGTGCCAGAACAACACCAGGGTTCCATTGAATTTCACTTGGTCAATTGTACAGTACATTTAAAACAATTTACACAAATAATATTTACATCAGTTTTTTGGGGGGTGGGTGGGTGTTTTGTTTTTTAACACTTTCCACATGCCGTCGAGGAAAGGCATACCGGCACACCAGTCTCTAAGACACAAGTTTTTACACAGCACTTAAAGTACCTACAGAACTTTACAAACCACGGAATGACATACTTGAAAATTTAGGGGCCACTTCAAATTTTAGGTCAACAAGCCCAAATAATTTGGGCACAATATACATTGAGAGCCGAAATCAGTTGAGGGGGTAATTAATAGTTGAAGGTGACGAAAAGTGAAGGTTTTGGTTAAGGCAAATTAAAGAGTAATTACATGAATAAGAAAGTATACGGTTGTTTTTAGTAGTATATTTAGATCTGTCTGACAGAACTGTTAGCATTCATCACCTGCTTTAACCTTGGACCAGCGACTGAAATTCAATATTTGGAGTTTTCTAAACCATCTCTCTACATATTGCCTGGCCTTAGATTAACTGATAAAGGGCATTTACTTTTGCATTCTTCTGCTGATAGTTTATATTAATAAAGCCGTAGATCTGCATTTATAATAGTTTCACTGACTAATTATTACTGCCAATAAAATTTTCTGTATTTATTTCCATGTCCACAATTTTCTAGATCTGTACCATATTTACTGAGGCAGATTGCACAGGTTATGTATTAGACTGGTCACTTAAAGGCCATGAGCCAAACATGTCACATGTAAAGATGGTGATTTCATGTAGGAATCATGCTATAATTTTTAAGCTGCCTGAGATTAAGGCATGAAACTTGATGTACATTATCAGTAGCAGGCTTGTAACATGCCACATTGGGGTACTTTCTTCAAGGTCAGGATCTCTGCTCAATATTCAATATTTTATGTTTCAATCACTCTTTCCATTCTGCTCAATAACTTTAAAGTCTTTTGAGATCAAGGGATGAAACTGGGCATACATGTACATCATCACTAGTAGGTGGGTCATGTTAGTGTTTCCCACAGAATCTGTAAAAGGCATGGTAATCATCCTATTCCGAGGGCACCTTCAGTCACAGGGGGCACCTTCAGCATGTTTTTAGCGTTTTGAAGGGCAGCCTTTTTATCACAATGTAGCGTTCAGTTTATAATAATAATAATGCTCAGTTTATTAATATTAAGTTGAATACATACTTTTATGAGAGAAATTTCAGCACAATTAACGTGTTCAAGTTTTTATCATCTTTAATGCATTTATAAATAGCATGCAAAGCTTTAATTATAAGAAGTCAGCCATGATTATGATTTATACATTCATGTTGTTGTAAGAATAGAAAATGTTTATCAAAAAGCTTATGTGTTCATGCAGTTTGACAGATGACAGCCTATACATGTTGTAAAATATAAACACTGCTTAATAATACCTAATTACATATTTGCAAGGTTTGAATTCCATAATTGTTGCAAATATATGTAAAATACAAATAGGCAGGCATAAAACTACTTCATACATATTTTTAAGTTTATGACATACAAATGTGCTAGACATTTATACTTCATTAATGCAATAATAATCAAAATAATTTTGAAATTGTTTAATACTTTATTATGTGTTAAGTTTGTCATAGAGTTGCTAATCAGTGTGTGAGTCTGTTTAAGGTTACACAGTTATATACACGTGCAGAGGTTGTAACTTGCCTTTATTTAATCACTGCAATTAGTTGTAGCTTCTCCATTTAGTGGGCAATAATTGGCAAGTCATTTAGAAGAAAGAAATTTGACAAGACCAAGCCATAGGCTGCAAAGACAGTTCAAGTTGGAAAAGATAAACCTTTTAATCCTATCTACTGACCGGCATGTTAAATGCTGTTCAGTGAGTGGGCACACAGTCACAAGCAGTTTAAATAAGCAAAGACCTGCTTTATGTATCATCACATGGTGGTAATCAGTGGACACAATGAATAGCCTCAGCTTTGGGCTCAGATGTATTGCCACTTCATAGAAAGTACATCAACCACATAAGTGACCATTTTTGTTTAGTGGGACATGACAAGGGTAATTCAACTTAGAAAGATAATCCCGTTAGTCATATCTACTCGCTGGCATGTCAAATGCAGTTCAGATAAACAAATACCTCTGTTGTGTACAATCATATAAATTATATCATGCACATAAGCGACTGATTGTGTTAGACACAAAAAAAGACATTTTGCATCCAGGGAAAAAGCAAATTGTTAGAAAAAAGGTATGACAGTATGTTAAAAATGGCGTGGCACAGGGAAAATATGGCATATTGCAGAAATAGTATGGTGCAATGCCATCCTAAAATGGCCTGTGGGAAACACTACAAGTACCACATTGTGGTCATATCATCAAGGTCAGGGTCATGGCTCAATATTTCATGTTTTTCATCGGTCTTAATGTTCATAGTCAGATTCATGATTATGGACTTTTATTACCTCATGGTGGTAGGGATGATACAAAACTTCACTGAATTTGAATGTTGTTGTTTTACACCTATGTTTTTGCAGCATTAATTACCTTTACTAGGGATTATCCATTTCAACCAAATCTGCCATGTAGCTGCATGCCCCTCTTTTCCCATTGTCCATTCTTGCTGACTTTGGTTTCCACAGCATAACTCAACCAGGCATTATCCAATTTAAACCTGATTGGGTGTGCAGCTTTGTTTCACCATGATCTTGGATGAATTTCTTTATTAGTATCATAGGTTGATTTTTGTCCCTTGCTTGTCCAGTACACCTACTTTTTTTGTTACTGTACAGTAACTCGATGTATTCAGCGCCACCATTCAAACTTTCATAAGCAGAGCTTTTTTGCAGTGACTCGGTTGCTAAAAACTCGCACTATGAATGGCAATTACAAAATAAAACAGTAACATCATTTAAGTTAATTTAGTCCTGTAAACAAAATTCACATTTTGTTTAGAAAATACATAGAGGACAGTAAACTTAGTTAAAATCACTAACCAATTCTTGCGATGCCTCTTTGTCCTTTTTATCAGTTGGATAAAGGGAGCATGCA
This sequence comes from Margaritifera margaritifera, assembly GCA_029931535.1. Lineage (NCBI taxonomy): Eukaryota > Metazoa > Mollusca > Bivalvia > Unionida > Margaritiferidae > Margaritifera > Margaritifera margaritifera. The sequence continues at coordinate 1,914,835 of JAQPZY010001485.1, read as the reverse complement.
GGTTCAAACCCCACCACCAGATCAGCCATGATTGGCTACCTTGGTGTGTCCTCAAGCAAGAAATTTTATTTTACTTGCAGTAATATGATATAACGTGTAGAGTTTTGCTGTGACATAAAAAATGCCCCAAAAAACAATTGGAAAATAGTTGCCATTGATTTTAAAGGTGAACCAATCAAAGGATAATTTCTTCCAAGCCACATTGTATTTTGTAGTAAACATTAATAATAGATATCTAGAAAATTAATTATGAATCTTTCGATTTCAGCAAAAATACTTCGATTCTGGCGATTACAACATGGCTAAAGCCAAGTTAAACAACCCAAAAAAGCCTCTTGCTGCATCTGAAAAAATGCTGTTACAGGAGTCAATTGGAGATGCCATTCCCACGCCAGAAGTCTTACCACCACGGAAAGCATCTATTACCACTAGCAAGTTGGCAGCGGACACCACTAGCTGAAATAACTACACAGTCCTACTGCAGTCAAATCACACATGCATCAGAATTGGATTGGGTCAAATCTGCAGTCCAAAACACTCAAATATCTTGATTCAGGACTCCAAATTAAAATGATGTAATTAAGAAGATCATGTGTTCTTATGCATTTATGTTCTGTACAAAAGGGAGACAACTTGATTATAGAAAAATAAATTGGTTTGTTTAATACAAAATGCAATTGCAGTATTTAAGGCCAAATATAAAGTTATCATGGATAATTAGGCCTTTACACCTATGGAAATAATAATATAACAAGGTATAGAAGTATCCTCTCTGTTGCAGTAACTTGTCATTTTGAGCAAGCACAGTGTTGTCTAGTTAATTGGACTTGTTTTAATCTATCAGCTGCTAAATTTACTACAACATTATTTATGTAACTGATTTTTTGAAAGTCGGTTAAATTTCAAACTATGATTCATACAATTGTGTTTATCTGATATTCTGAGAGTTATTCTATTTAAATCTGCCCGGATGGAGAGGACACCCTTTTCTTTATTTAGGGGTACCAAAAAGAACGAAAATTATATGAGTTCAACAAAAAAGGTATAAAAATGCATCCCCTCCCTCGGGTTGAGTTAAAGGGAATAGCCATTATAAGCAGAGGTTTCTATCGTATGAACAAGATGACTCTCTCTAGCTATGTATGTAAAACCATGGAGATATTATCAAGAGCATCTGTATGTACAGTTGGTATTTAGTCTTGCTATGCACATTTCTCCACATTATTGATTGTCTACATAGTAAAAGATGACGTCTAAGTATATTTGTGCATTGGTAGCTCTTTTATGTCCCTTTTCACTTCCAGTTCATTCAGTTCAAGTTTGTGTGAACCTGTTATTGTATACTAGCACTGTTCCTACTCCCCTTGCAGGACCAGTTGTAAATTAATTGTCTTCCTATTTATAGCTTTTTTGTTGTGATACTTTTTTAGCACAATTTGTGAAGTTAGATTCTGAAGTTGAGAATTAACATTTTTCAGCTGTACTAAGAATGACAAAAGAATAATGAAAATCGTGGTGCAGAACTCTTATTGAGTTACTTTTCATGAGTTAAATTATATTTTTATACCCCACCACGGCAAAGGTAGAGCATATAGTGTTACTCTTGTATGTTTGTACATTTGACTGTATCTGTCACACCTTGGTGAAGTTTTGTGTTCAGGTCATTTTTCAGCCACAATGGTGGGGCATCTATTCCAAGAACACATTTCTAGTTTGACCTGAATTCAGATTTTTAATCTATTTCATGACTGGGGCAATTACCTAAGGACCTTGTCTATCCATCCATCCATTTACACTTCTTGAAACCACTAAATCTCTGCAACCCTTACACATATTGGATGCCTTTTGGTTAAGTGAGTAGCCTATTACATATAAATGTGCCTTTTAAAGCTTTCGTCTTTTCAGGTCTAATTTTGAGTTGTTGTCCTTTCCCATCAATTAAAAGTTTTCACTACAGCAGATGCTTTTAACCAATATGGTTCAGGACACATTCAACATTTTTCTGATGTAGTTTGGTGTGTACATTGTCTCACAGACCTAAATATATTCTTCATGGGTTTTGTCTTGTCAACTCCACTTTGGTTTGAGCTATGGCCCTTGACAATTCACTTAATATCGTAACATGGGATCTTGCTTGTAACGGGCCCAGCTCAAGAACCATTCAGCATATTCTGATACATTTGGTATGTACATTGTCTCAAAGACTCGCATGCGTTTTTAGAGTTTAGTCTTTTTGAACAGATTTAATGCCCTTTGTGAAGGAAATTCTTGTCTTCACATGGAAACTGGGAATGTTGTTTGCATTCAGCATAGCTCAAGAACCATTCAACATATTCTGATGAAATTTGGTAAGAATATTGTCTCATAGATCTAAATGTACGTTTTATGGGTTTTGTCTCAGCTACACTATTTTGGACAGAAACCATTAAACATATTCTAATGCAAATTTGATGTGAACATAGATGTGCCTTTTATAGGTTTTATGTAGTCAAAACCATTTTGGACAGAGTTATGGTACTTTGTCAATCAGCTTAATATCTTTTATATGGGGTTTTGCTTGTATTGATGAGACCTTGAAAGAGTTGGATTTAATTTTTAGCTCACCTCTACAAAGTAAAGGTAAGCTGTTGTACTACCCCTAGCATTGGCATCAGCACAGATAAAAGCCTATGTGTATATATACCCTCACTGAATGTCAACCATTCTTTCTTCCTATGACATAGGCAACAGTTTGGAGTGGGTTTCATAGCATCTACCCGTAGGGGAGGGGGCTGTGGAGGATAACTTGGTACATACATGTACCTTAGTTGTACATTTTTTTATAAGTTTTTGCATTTAGCTCAGGTTTTTTGCATACTGTTATATCTGGAACCATGAAACTTGGTGAGGGAGTGCATCTTGATGAATACTACACCCTTATCGCCAGTGTAGGTTACTTGACCTATATTTCACTTCACTAACTTTGAAATTATTTTGTGGTGTAAGTTTATTTCTCAAGTTCTGTTCATAATAGAATCATCAAACTATATGACTTTATGTATCTCGGTTAGTACTACATCCTCACCACAAAGGAAGGTCACTGACCTACATTTCATATTTTATTGGCATATGTTACATTTTTTACATTTACCTTGTGACCAACTGAATTTTTTGCACTCTGTATACTGTTATTCCTAGATTGATGAAACTTGTTGAGGGGATGCATCTAGAAGAGTCCTAGATGCATCAAGAAGAGTCATCACAAAAGTTGGTCCCTGTGACCTATATTTATTACTTAAGTGACTTTGGTTAAATTTTGTGTTTTAAGTTTATTTCTTAAGTTCTGTTCATGCTAGAATCATCAAACTAGGTGATTGAATGCATCTCTGTTAGTACCACAAAGAATGTCTCTGACCTACATTTCACAGTTTACTGGGTTAGGTTAAGTTTTTGTGTTTAGCCCATGACCAAATAGTTTTTTGCACCTCGTATGTATATATATACTCTTACACTTAGATCCATGAAATTTGGTGAGGGGATGTATCTTGATGATGACTACACACTCATCACAAAAAATAGGTCAGTATGACCCATATTTCATGCTTCACTATCTTGGGTTCAGTCTCAACCACAGTTCATGCCAGAATCATCAAACTAGGTGATTGTGTGCATCTCTATTAGTACCACACCTTTGCAACAAAAGAAGGTACTGTGACCTACATTTAACATTTGACTGTCCTGTAAAGTTTTTGCAGTTAGCTAATGACCACTTTGGTGTTTTATCTGCTGTATAATACTCCTAATCCTGAAATCTTGAAACTTGGCAAGAGGATGCATCTTGATGAGTACAGCATCCTCATCTTAAAAGTCGGTCACTGATCCATATATCACATTTCACTGACTTTGGCTCAATTTGATGTTGTCATTAAACTCGGTGATTGTATACATCTCACTTAGTACTACACCCATACCAAAAATGGTCACTGAGACCTATATTTTACATTTTTCTGGCTTAGGTTAATTCTTGTACATTTATCTCATGACTACATATGTTTCTGGCATTCTGTGTACATAATAGCCTACACAGAATACTGAAATTTGGGATGCATCTTGATGATCACTGCTCCTTCATTTCAGTAGTAGGTTATTAAGGACCATAATTTATGCATTAGTGACTTGGGTTAATTTTTGTGTTTGAATTTCATTTCTCGGGCACTGTTCATACTAGAATCATGAAATTGATATGTATTTCTGTTACTACCACGCATCTACAACAAAGGAGACTCATTGTGACATATATTTCATCTTTTACTGGCCTTGGTCAAGTTTTTGCATTTAGCTCATGACCACATGAGTTTTGGGCATCTTATATTCATTCTGTCCTAACTAGAATCATGAAACTTGGTGAGTGAATGTATCTCCATAAGTTCTACATCCTTTTTCCCAAAAGAGGTCTCAGTTACTTATATTTCATGCTTCAGTGACTTTGTTCAAATTTTGTGTTAAAAGTTAATCGATTGTGTCCTGTTTGTGTTCCAATCACAATCCTTGATAATTGGATGTATCTCTGTTACTACTACACCCTTAAAACCAAAGGTCACTGTGACCTACATTTTATGCTTTACTAACATTGGTCAAGCATTTGTTTATGATCACATTGATTCATCCATGATAGACTATAAACATCATAGCCTACTCTGAAAGCCCTTTCTGACCAATGCAGTTGGAAGTAGGAATAAATATGTTTATTCCATTGTAAACTTGCCATTTTAATGACTATACATTGCATATTGTGATATGTTACTCTCAGCAGGTTAACTGTATATTGTACATGTGAATGAGTATAGGAATTAGGTGAGTGGACTGCATGTTTTTCATGTGGGGCCTTGCCTGTAGTAATTAATCAGGGTAATACAGATGTATGAACTAAATACTGCTAACTGTCACTCCAAGGTTACTCAAAGCCTGTGACTTTTGCTCAGTAGAATATGTCTTGTAGGGGTGGACAATGATAATAGCTTGTCAAGCAGATTTCAAAAATAATGATTTTGAAAAAAAATAATACACATTATTCTCTGTTTGTTATCAACTCATTATATTACCTTACTTCGATATGATAGAAAAAGAATGTTCTTTTATATTGTTTTATGTCCTTTATGCCCTGTCGCAGTAGATGGGTGGATAGGTAGGTAGATGGTTTCACAATGTCAGTCAGCACAATATATTGGCTATAAAGTGCAATTAAAAGTTAAAATTTTTAATTTTGAAATGAATAACAATAGAGGTGAGTTAGGTAATTTGTTGATTACGCTCTGGTTAAAACTTTACTTTTAATTTGCACCATATAGCCATTATTGTGTGGAGGTACCATTAAGCACTAATACATACATAAATCAAGCATTCAACATCATCTTTTAGAAAGTCATGGCCCTTGAATACCCATCTCCAGACTTTGTTCCTCTGTTTAAGATTATGTGGAGCCAGTTGTAGTGACCAACTGATGCACCTATTTGCTAATAGCTCTAGTTAAGGGTAAAATTTTCACAGCTTAAATTAAGCTGGAAAACCAGTTATCATTGAAAGAGTCAGGCCTTCTTTGATGTTGGTATTTTCACATGGGGAAAAAAATGCTTTGTACTTCGTGTATGAGTTATACTGCATTGAGTCTTTATTTCAAATCAAGAGAATGCTTGGGCAAATTGCGGAGTTACCACTGTTGATGATTGTACTGTCTTTTGTTTGGGTTATACTTCAGAAGATTTGTAAAATTGTTTAGTCTTTGCAGTTATATTTTGTTGTTTTAGAACAAGGGTGCTCCTTGATGTTAGGGTTACCATATGTCCTCTTTTTCATGAACATGTCCTCCTTTTCAGTCCGTAAATCTCCTCTTTGTCTCATATATATATATATATATATATATATATATATATATATATATATATATATATATATATATATATATATATATATACGAGTGTCCTCTTTTTTGAAAGTTCAAATATGGTAACCCTACTTTATGTGATTTTTTGTTCTTCCAGCAAAGCATAAGCACTGTAAAATACAGTGTTTCCACTATGACCCTTAATTTCAGTTCATGGATACACAATCAACATTTGTGTGAAATAAATAGTTTGATTATATGTACACAAACATACACACAGCAAGTGAAACATTTTATCATATTGAGCCAAAAGGGTGTATATATTCTTTTTTGGAGTAAATACTGGAGGTAACAAGTCATTCTCATGTAAAAGCCCCTGCTCCCTCTCCCACCCACACACACACTCACATTAAGCTGCATTGATTGTACTGTATGTAACAACCAGAAACAGTTCATGGCAAACTCCTTCTGTCTTGTAATTGCTTTTGTTTTCAACTTGGTCCTATATATTGATTGTTATCAGTGTGTAATGCTTGAGAATAGGTGGGGGATCAAGATCATCGTGTAATGCTTGAGAATAGGTGGGGGATCAAGATCATTGTGTAATGCTTGAGAATAGGTGGGGGATCAAGATCATCGTGAGCTTTTCCTGCATATTGATGATAATGCAAAGAATAACATTCTGTTTTCAAACACTAATGTTTTTCAAATTAGTGTCAGTAAAAAAAATTGCAAGAAAAGCTTAAAACTTTACAATATTATGGAAACTTTAGCAAAATCTTTATGCTAATATGCATTGTGGGCTGTGGATGAAGTAAAAACAAACAGATATACCCAAGCAAGTTTGAGATGGCAATTTTTAGTTGTTCACAGAGATTAATGTTTAAGTTAGTAATTTTATTCCAAGAGTTGATAATGGACTATCATAACAGTCATTCCATTTAAGGTATTCAGTTGGTTCAAACTTTTAAATCTTGGTAGAACATAAGAGTGAGGTCAAAAACTTGTGCCATCTGATAGCAAGTACTCGGTGGGAACAATGTTTCCTGTTTATACATTTGAAAGGCATCACATGCTTTTGAACAAGAGTGACCTGTCAATCATTGGATTTACAATTTCTTTATTTGGCCTTGGTCTGTGACTTCAGGGAGGTCAGCTCCAGCTGCAATATACAAGCATTTGAGCAGCCTTCTTTACCATATATACTGGCAGAATCATGCTACATGAAAAATTGACAGAGAGAAAACTTGTATAAATGTATGAATAAAACCAATTTTCACCAGCATTTTTGAATGATAAATAAAAACTCCTTTGAATAGGAAATTAGTAGAAATTAAACAAATTGCCTGAAAAATTTCCCAAAAGGGGATGGGATGCTTAAAAGGTTGAATACAGTAAGTTGCAAGATCAAGGTCATGTCAATGTTACCAACACTAGAAAGTAATGCAGCTATAAAAGTTTTACTCCAGTTTCTTCAAAATAAAACTCAAGCTAATTGCTTTCATTCAAGATTTAGTTCTAAATGTTCATAGAAAGAAATTAATTTATATATTTCTAACACCATAATGCTTGTTACATAAATTGACTAATTTGAGTTGAATGAAAACAAATCTGCTTGACAATGACACATTTTGAAGTTTGTTTACATCATTGAAACATTGGGAGAACTGAAATAATATTTCAGTTGGGCATTTTTTACACGTCCTGTGTACTGGAAAGGTGCAAGTAAAAGATTTTTAAATCTTGAAATAGAATAAAACACACACACACACTGATATTCGATCTCATAACATATCCATTTCTGATCATATCATTTTAAAACTATAATTAGCATAAAGCTCCAAGACCAAAAAAAATTGATGAAGTCCAACTTTACCCAGAATTTAGTTGGAAAATAGAGGAATCATGCACAATTGCCTCACATAAAAATACCTTTGCCTCTCCTGCATCCCATCCCTACCCCATGATGGAGAAGAATCTGTTGTCAAAGAAGTGCATAACTCGTCAAAAAGTAGCAAGTACATTGATTGGTAAGCATGCAAATCTTCTGATAATGACTTAATATGTACTGGTACAAAGTTCTATGGCAATTCACTGAAAACTTAAAGGGTAGTTGCATTCACAAACTTGAGTCATTTACTGCAACCAGCTGTAAGTAGAAAAAAGTCTTACAAAAAATAGCAGGAGCAAAAAGATTTGTCAATATACATATCTTTAGATCATAATATGTACCAAGTATCATAGCAATCCATAAAAAAAATGGTGCAAGACTAGGTGCTTTCACAAGATTCAGTCTTGCATTATATTCAGCTGCAGGGCAAAAAAGTTTATAACTCTAACAAGATTGTAAGAGCACCATGATTTGTCAATATGCGCATCTTTAGAAGATGACCATAACATGTACATAGTTTCATCGTGATTCACTGAAAACTGTGACTAGTTGCATTCGTAAGATTTTGTCATACATTACATTCAGCTGCAAGTCAGAAAGGGCAAAAACTTTTTAAAAAATTAAAAAGAGATTTGTCAGTGTGCAGTTACCATAATATTTATCAACTTTTATGACAGTCCATCAAAAACTGCAGGAATAGTTGCATTCACAAGATTATGTGCCAGATGGATGGACATGAAGCTTTCTATATACCGTATATACTCGCTAATAAACCCATACCAACTGCAAACTGCATAGACCCAGATCCGCTATCGCATAATGTGCCAGCAGATCTAAGTCTATGCAGTTTGTAAGGACTAATCAGTAGAACAAACAACACATACCCTGATCTGCGGGCACATTCTGTGACAGCAGATCAGTGTCTATGTTGTTTGCATTTGGACCCGGCATATACGCAAGTATATACAGTACTCTATAGAGGATTTTCAGACTTAATTTCAGACATGTACTCCAGATGCCATATCAGATGTTGGGGTTTTGAGTTTAACTTCAAGTTCAGTGTTACAAAATTGTTATAAAACTACGTCTGGTTTCCTAGGTTCATTTGATGCTTTAGTTCTTTGTACATGTATTTGTTTTACGTCTCAAGATAAGATATCTGGTCATATTAAAAGCTAATTAGGTTTGAATGGCTTGCATTTTTATCAACATTAGTGTTTAACCTTAATAAGAAATATCATAAAGCAGACTGGTGAATTTCATATTATGAAGTAGGGAGAATCTTTGGCATATAAGTGCAGTATTTTGGCTATTAAAGGATTCGCTTGCATGTACCATCTATACTCGCTTATAAGTTATGTCCAAGTGCAAACTGCATAGACCCAGATGTGCTCTTGCATAATGTGCTGGCAGATCTGGGTCAGTTTGTTTGGAGTGATTAGAAGAACAAGGAACATAAACCCTGATCTGCTGGTGCATTATGCAATGGCAGATCAGGGTCTATGTTGTTTGCACATTTTGCAGTGGAAAACAAACAAGCCCTTATCAGTGTCTGTTGTTTGCAACTTAATTGTCAAAATGCCTTGATGTTTAGTGTTAAGACACCCGCCTTCTAACATAAAAGTTTTAACAAGTCATATGGGGCAGATGTTGTATTTTTGTCAAAGTTTTTGTGTCTTCAGCACCAATTTGGAAGAGCTGAGGTATGTTTTCATGCAAGATTACTATTTAGTGAACCAGAATTATTGGTACACTAAAATATATGTACCTTACAAAATGTAAGACACGATCACAGAATATAGCAGGTTTCCACCAACTGTGTTAGATAGTAAATGAGTCATAAAGGCTGAGTAAAAGATGAAAGTTGTTATATTGATGAAATTAATTTAGCATGTACATAATACCATTAAGAGGTTCTTGTTTGATTTATTGAATAGTAGTGGTATGTAAAATAAAACTAGTTGAATCTTTGAATCAGTCTATCTTCTTTTTTACACTCTTGCAAGCATCATTTGAAATTCACCTGTATAAAATAGAGGAGAGCTGTTGTGCTACTGTCAGTGCAGGCATCCATGCCTTTAAAAGCATATAATTATATATAGACTCCATGCTTACCACTCTTTTTTGCTAGGTCCAAGGCAATAATTTTGAGTGATTTTATAGCACCTGCCCACTGGGAAGAGGGATAACTTCTTACATATTCATTAGTTGTTTTCTTGATTTTTTTTTTTACGTTATAGGTTTATTTGCATCCTGTTATACCTAGAATCATGAAACTTTGTGAGGGGATGCATCTTAACTAGTACTACACCCTGATTACAAATGTAGGTCACTGTGACCCATATTTCACACTTCACTGACTTGGGTTAAATGTTTAATGTTTTTTTCTTGAGCACTTCATGCTTGAATCGTCAGTCTTGATGATTGCATGCATCTCAATACCACACCCTTATAACAAAAAATGCATACACATTTAATATTTCTCCACCAAATACATTATTACCACATCACATCAATATTAGGACAATAAACTCCACTACCTCCCAAAGTCAGCCCTCCCAGAAAGATGAAAACTTTTATTTCCCTTGTATATATCATATAGACAAAGGAAAGAAACTTTTTACGCTTTCACTCAGTACTGAAAACAACATATTGTTCAGGGTACACACGCTTCCTTGAAAATCTTGAATTTTGGCTTTTTAAATTCAAGGCCTTTAAATCCTTTAAAATTTACATTTTAGATTTAAAGTCCAAGAAACTCATTTTTGCTCTCTCTAAAATTTATTTTGGACCATTTTTTGTCACAGTTCCTTTAATATTGGCATGATTGGTTCATTGATCTTGCTCTGTTGTGTTGCTGATATCCAGTATTTCAGATTTTTCTTGAGGTTTGTGTCGCTCATCATTCCATATATGATTTTCACTTTTTCTGTCTATATTTGAGGTCCTGGGAATTAATTTTTGAGGCCCTGGAAAAGTTTGAATTTCACTCGAGTAGAAGCGTACAAAGGTTCTTGCACCCCCTGGAATCCATTTTGTTTCTTCAACTTTTCAGCCCTTCATCAACAAAGTTGGTGGAGATGTAGAATTTCAGTTTGTTACATTGTGTGGTAACTTTCTTTCTTTATTTTGTTAAAATTTCTTATTTTTTCCAACAGGTAGTTGTGCATATCAGCTGTGTATTTAACATGTTGTGATGGTTTGATTAGTGGACACTGCTGGATATTTAGATAATTTTCTTTCTAGGTGTCTTTTCTTAAGAAGTTACACCTCATTTGTGAATTTTAATTGCATTTTGGTGTTTTTCGCAGTCATTTCAGGTGAATTTTGACTTTTAAGTGTAAGAAGTGTAAACAATTCAAGGTTGCCAAGGACACACATGAAATGTGCCTGGCATCTACCAAATGGAATTCTTTGAACCCTTGCAGTGTCTGCATCCTGTGGTAGGGAGAGACATGGTCCAGCGTTCTATGGAAACAGTTGAGAGGCAGAGAAAAAGATCAAGATATCAAAACCCTCAGACACAGACATCTTGAGTCTGTATCCATACTCTGGTCAGCATTGTGGGGGATTCTGCGATGGCAACCCCATCCCCAGTTAAGATTGCTCGCACAATGCTGACTGTGACCATCACTTCACACAATGCAGATACAGCATAAATGGATCCGGTGCTCTAGCTGCTGGAATGATCAAACAAACTACTTGTGAAATCTTGGCATCTTGGATTTTCTTTCGAGTCTTTCATCATGCCGTTCAGCAGGGGATTTGTAGAATATGGGAGAAAACTTCCTTTTTTTCTGGCAGTGCACTGAGCGTAAATCCCCTTAGTGCCTGTATGATCAGGCAGATGGGGTTATTTACCAATCTCACTGGCCTCTATTGTACCCTAGACCCATACTAGCTATCTCTTGCCATCTCAGCTGCCTACCAGCCCGTTTCCAGGTTATATGATAACTGATAGGGGGATTTATGGTATTCCTTCAATTTACCATATTCCAAGCATCCATGCTGTCCACCCAACAAACCAGCTGGCCATTCCGGCTTGCCACACCTTGCCAACCATTCTGGCTTTTCATACATTGCTGCCTGTCCAGCTGGCCATCTCCACTTTACATGCACTGCTGGCAATCCGGCTGTCTATGCAGCACATGCTCTTTGAGCAATGTACTGCAATGGATATGGCAGGCCCCTGTTTTATGGCTTACCTGCTTGGCAGATACCACATAATGCATTGGGAGGATATGGCATCATCACTTCCATTGGGGATGTTGTACCCAATTATGGAAGGCAGACAAGAATAACCTCTACATAGAAGGTGGGGCCAATCACAATTTACCAGCATACTCTGATCCATTGATGGAATTATTGGAGTTTAGCTTAAAGGCTGCGATTGAAGGAATATACTTATTTTATTGCAGGATGAGTGGCCTTCCCCACATGCAGTGAACCAGGCCTGCAAGATCAAGCATTTCTGTTGACCCTGATGAGGAAGATATACTCCTATCTTTCAAGATTCTCCTGCAGTTTCTAAAGTCACAGAAATCACCAGGCATTTTTCAGACACAATTCGAGACTCCAACAATGCCAAATCATTCTTTTTGGTGAACCAACTGCCAGCATTGTTCTTGCCTCATAGGTACCAATCCCACTTGGATATGTATCACATTACATTTTGAGCTTGGATAAAGATGTTATAGCCATCAATATGCTGCCCTTCTGTTCTGCAAGATTGATTGGCAGGTTTTTAATATCACATTGGAGCTGATGAGGAACCTTATGACTTCATCACTGCTCAATTTGGCTTCCTTGGCAGTTTTCTCTCTGGCAGAAAAACTGGTACAGATCATGCATGGGAATCATTGTGCCACATAGTCAAGGTTATTAACAGCAGCACATCATATGATGGCCAACGCTCTGATGCCATCATGCAATTTGGTTTAGTGCCACATGATGCCCTCGCGTTCTTCCTCACTTAAACTGCATCATGCAGCACTCTTTGCCTTATGGCTAACCACTTCTGTTTGGGGGGCACATTGAGGAAAGCAGGCAGTGCATGACTTGCCACTTAAACTCTCCTTGTCTGCAGCTTCCACTTTTAGACTATGTCAATCGCAGTTTCAAAGGAGGGATGACCGTTTGCAAAAGGACAAGAGAAACATGCCGCCATCTGGAAGGGAGAGGGGAGAGGAATCTTTGTTCTACTTCCCCCAAGCCTCCTGGTACCTGACATTGACTCCCCATCCTCCTATCCACCCCCAATACATACCCGCTAGTGCCTTTCAAGTGGGAGCCAGACTTCTACTTGATAGACTTGGATCAGGCTCTTCCCTGGGGTAATGAATGGGTGATCCAAGTCCTTTTGGAGGGGCTGAGGATCTAATTTGTTGTCACCTTCCTTGATGGATGTCCCAAACAAGGTAGACATTTTATAGAAGATCAGAAGATGTTCCTCAAATACATTTGGTAAGTTTGGTTCTGGCTCTGGACATGAACCACCTCCTCACCCTCATTTGCAGTTTAGGGTTTCTCGTGAACAGGAGCAAGTTGGATCTTGTCCCTTCTCAGCATTTCATCCGTCTTGGTTTGGAATTCATGACTCATCTCAACCTTGTTTGACTCCCCCCACCCTCCCTAATCCATTACTCAGATCATCAAACATTCAGAGTTGATCTCTGTCAAGACACCTATATTGGTGAGATAGTTTTTTTAACTCCTTGGTTTTCTCAATGCGGCAGCAGACTTATTCCATCTGAGCCATGTCTTAATATGGCACTCCTGGCCCAGTGGCAACTTCACTCCTGTCACTTAGAACACTGGACAAAGATCTCAACTGAGATCCACCACTTTTTACACCATTATTGGGAGAAGGAGTGGTTAGCAGCAGGAATCTCCTGGAAACTCCCTGACTGGACATTACGATCTGCACAGACAGCATTTTATCACATTTGGGAGCCCACTTACTGCCCTGGTTGACAATAATCAGTGGCAAGTGGACAACAGAAGAGAGGGCCCATTATATCGACCTCATGGAGATGGAGGCCATTCTCAATGTTTCACATGCTAGGAAAGACCTGCTCCACAGAAGGGTGCTCTTGATAATGTCAGACAACTCTGAGGTGGTGATTATATCCTCAAAAATAGGGGGACCAGATCACCAAGCTGTGTATTATGGTATTGGAATTAATCCATTGGTGCATCCATAGGATCAATGCCCTGGCCTATTAATTGTCAATGAGAGGCCAACTGCTACACACAGAGTGGTCTCTCCACCCATCTTTCATTGGGTTTGAGCTATGTGGTACCACCCAATGAAAGACCTCTTTGCGACAAGGTGCAACTGCAAACTGAACACCTTCATCTCTACATTCCAACCACGAGGCATGGGATGTTGATGCCCTATTGATTAACTGGTAGTGGGGGAGGATGTGGGCTTTTGCCTTATCCCATCAGTACTGATCCCAAAGGTAGTTGGTGAAAGGCAAGAGCTGCAGGATGGATCTGATCACCCCTCTCCAATGGAATAAATCCTGAATCAACAATCTACCCGACCCCACAATAGGCATTCTCAGGAAGATAATGGTGACCCCCATGTTACTCAAGCAACTGAGGTCACCAGTTTTCCATCTGTCTGGATGCGTTCTTTCTTCATACCTGTGTCTTGTCAGGAGAGCCTTGCATAGGAAAATGTTCAGACCTTCAATCATGGAGAGAATCTTGACAGCTAGAAGGTCCTCTACTGTGAGAGCACACGAGGGAAAGTGACACATCTTTGTAGGCTGGTGTCGGGACAATGCTGTCACCCCCCCCCCCCCTCATCTTGCAACTATTCCTTGGTTGACTAACATCTTCCTTTGGTTCTTTGAGAAGATGATATTAATAGCTATCACTATCAACAAGAATCTGTCTGACCAACTGTATAATCCAATTTCGACTTGTCGAGGCCCCACTTGCTCGCCTAGTTTCCAAGATGGAACCTCTCCTGGATCTTGATGTGGCTCAATTCACCTCAGTTTGAACCCTTGTCTTCGGCTCCAATAAGACTGCTAGAATACAAGACTTGTTTTCTGATATCCCCAGCTTTGGCATGTAGGGTGAGTGAACTGCATGCTCCTCCAGTTCCAATTAGACAGTTCTGTTGTCCCGATGACAAAACTGGTTTTGTCTCAAAGAACAGGTTGCCAGCTATGGGCAATCAGAAAATAGTCCCCTCTTCTAGATTGACCATGGTGAGAGAGAAGACTGCAGGACACGGTTCATGCACTCAAGTACTATAAGAGACAAACAGAAAACATCCACAGGCCCAGGCAGCTGTTCCTCCTGTCCATCAAGGTAGGAAAGCAACTTATAAACTCTCAATCACCGGCCTCATGGTTCAAGTGGGTTATATGGTCAGCATATTCTGAGCCCTCAAGTAAGGTACGCCTCTTGAAGATTTCAGCTGATCAAATTTGAGCGGTTTGATTACTCACTTTAGAATGCAATATTTCAATTGGAGATATTGTGAAGGCAGTCGGCTGGCATGCACAGTCAACTTTCTCCAGTTTTGAACACGATCTGGCTTCTGGCTCTGCAGAGACAAGAGTTCAATCTCACTGGACCTCTGATGGCTGCTTAGATGATCACCAGGCATGAAAGCATACCATTGTTCTGGGCATGGTGTTTACAGCTTTTGCTGAATTCGCCCAGAAAACTTTCTTTTTGTAAGGCAACACGTTCGTTCCAAACCCTACAGGGTTAGCCTCATAATACTTTTGCTCATATTTTTTTGTTCTACTGGTCATATACCAGAAGAGCGTATGGGATGGTCTACTGTCCATCATCTGTCGTCCGGCATCTGGCCATCCGTTTCACAAGTTTGTTATCGCTACTACTCCTAAACTACTTGCAGGATTGCCATGAAACTTTACATACATTCATCCCATAGTCTGGTTGGCTCTAGATGAAAATGGTGCTGCTCGCACATCCAATATGGCTGCCACATGGCCATCTTGAAAATCTTGTTATCGCTACTCCTCATGAATGGATGGTCATATCAACATGGGGTTTTCACTAAAAGAAGTCTTATGAGGTCTAGTTGGTCCAAAAATGAAAATGGTGCTGATCTGGAGTCCAATATGGCTGCCACAGTGGCCATCTTGAAAATCTAGTTATTGCTACTTTTCCTACATGATGATCATATCAACATGGGGTTTTCACTAAAAGACTTCTTATGATCTCTAGTTGGTCCTCAATAAAAATGGGGCCAATCTGAGGTCCAATATAGCCACCATGGCAGCCATCTTGAAAATCTTCTTACTGCAACCCCTCCTGAACAGAAAGTTATATTGACATGGGGTTTTCACCAAAAGACTTCTTATGATGTTCAGTTGGTCTTGAATGAACATGGTGCGAATCTGACATTCAATATGGCTGCCACACAGCAGCCAGCTTGAAAATCTTGTTATCACTACTCCTTAATGGACGGTCATATCAACATGAGGTTTTCACTAAAAAACTTCTTATGATGTCTGCTTGGTTCTAAATGAAAATAGTGCCAATCTGACGTCCAATATTGCCACCACAGCAGCCATCTAGAAAATCTTTTTATCGCTACTCCTCCTGAACTTCTTATGATGTCTGCTTGGTCCTAAAAGAAAATGGTGCTGATCTGGGGGTTCTAATATGGCTGCACAGTGGCCAACTTGAAAATCTTGTTATCACTACCTCTCCTGAATGAATGGTCATATCATCATGGGGTTTTCTCTAAAAGACTTACTATAATGTTTTGTTGATCTTAAACTGATTTGGTGCTGATCTGAAGTCCAATATGTGGCCATCTTGAAAATCTTGTTTTAGCTACTCCTCTTAAAATGGTGCCAGTCTTTTACCCAATATGGCTGCCATGACGGCTGTCGTGAAAATCTTGTCACTACGCCCCCAGAATGGATGATCATTATGACATGGGGTTTTCACCAAAAGACTTCTAATGATGTGTACTTTGTCCTAAATGAAAATGGTGCCAATATGTCCACCACAGCAGCTAATTTGAAAATCTTGTTATCACTGAAGAAAATCAGAGAAGGTTTCAACACTCAGCATTTTAAAGGAAGAAATGAATTCCTGGAAATTCTTCTCAACCAGTACATCATTAATCCCTTTAAGGGACTCTTGTTTATTTACTGGTTTTGTTGCCTTCACATTAGGAGAGGATTTTGTTCCTTCTACAGAGGATGCAGCAATTGCATTGCCCCTGAAGGGTGAATTTGGTGGAGGATGTGTACTCTTTTCCTCCTCCTCCTCTTATCTATTCTTCTAATGTTAATGTGATTGGGTAATGTATATATACAGGGCTGTCACAAGTTTCTGCTGGACGAAACGGTGCCCCAGGCGAGCGTCACCTTTTTGCACCCCTCATTCGGAAAAAAATGCCACAAACTCCAAGATATGGCGCCCCCCAGACTTGGTGCCCCAGGCATTCACCCGTATCACCCACCCGTATAACAGCCATATATATATATATATATATATATATATATATATATATAGGTATGTGGGAAAGAAGAGAGGTGGATTTTGAGGTAGAAGAGTTTATTTTCCTAATGTTAACATGTTTGGCAAGTATTCTTGGAAAAACAAAATTTACTATGAAATTTTTACTGGCTTGGGTTATGTTTTTGGCATTTAACTTGTGACCACATAGTTTCTCATTGCATCCTGTATACATAATGTTATAGTTGGAATCATGAAACATGGGGAAGACATGCATCTTGAAGAGTACTACATCCTCATAACAAAATGTGGTCAATGAGACCCATATTTCACAACTCACTGACTTTGCTTGCATTTTTTGTTTTAAATGTTCATGCTAGAATCATTAAACTTGATGATTGTACACATCTCTGTTAGTACCACACCTGTACAAAAAAAGGTCACTGTGACCTAAATTTCACATTTTACTGGCTTAGATAAGTTTTTGCATTTAGCTCACGACCACATGTTTTTTACATGCTATGTACATACTATCCTAACTCGAATCCTGAAAATTGATGAAGGGATACAACTTGATGAACACTACCCCCTCACTGCAGAAATAGGTCATTATAGCCCATATTTTTTGCTTCACTGATGGGGGTTAAATTTTGGTGTTTGATGTTCATTTCTCTGGCACTGTTCATCCTAGAATCAAGAAATTGATGATGATATGCATCTCTGTTAGTACCACACCCTTACAACAAAAGAAGCTCATTGTGACCTATATTTCATCTCATCCTGGCTTTGGTTAAGTTTTTACATTAGCTCATGACGAGTTTTTGGCATGCTATAAGGATACTATCCTTCCTAGAATCATGAAATTTAGTGGGGCGTTGCACCTTGATAAATACTACACCCTTATTGCAAAATAAAGTCTCTGTGACCTACATTTCTTACTAAAGTGACTTTGAAATTTTTGTTTAAAGGTCATTAATTGCATGCTGCTTAATGTTAGAAAAATGAAACTTGATAATTGGATGCATCTCTGTACTACATCTTTACAACCAGTGGAGGTCAATGTGACCTACATTGTATGCCTTACTAACATCGTTTACAAATCTGTATTTAGCACATGACCACATAGATTTTACTATGCTGTATACACCTCTTTATGACCAGTGCAGTTAGCAGTAGGAATAAATGTTTATTCAGTTGTAAACTTTCCTTGATGACTTGCCATACATTGCATATTGTAATAGCTGTGTTCCAGCTAGGAATTTCTTACTGAGGGGAAGGGAAAAGGAGTGCTTTTAATGAAGGAAGGGCACTTTTTTTAGCAAAAGGCTTTTTTTTGCAATAAAAATTCTGGATGCCAATAATTAAATTTAGCACTGAATCTTTTTGGAAGTACAAACAGACAAAACACTTTCATAAGTTTATCCTACATTAAATAAAACAGAAAAATAAGTGGAATAAATAGAAAACAACACAGATTTAAGGAAGTCTTGTCGTGATCTGGAGAGAGACAGAGTGGGGACTAGAAGTGTGCTGATCTTACATCCAGGGGTGGGCAATGATAATAGCTTCTGAAGCAGATTTTAAGAACAATGATTTGAAAAAAGAAGGCAAACAAAATTAATCTGTTTTTCCTAGCTGTACTGGTCAAAGACCGGAAGAGCTTATGTGATGGCTTTTTGTCTGTCATCCATCTGTTAGCACAATTTTGTTATAAATACTCCTAAAATGCTGGGAAGATTCTCATGAAACTTCATACACACGTTCATCCCAAAATCTAGTTGGTCCTAAATAAAAATGGTGCCACTCAGACATCCAATACGGCCACCTTGGTGGCCATCTTGAAAGTCTTATCACTTCTCCAGATTGTTTGATCATTCTGACCTGGGATTTTCACCGAATGTCTATTTATGATGTCTAATTGTTCCTAAATGATAATGGTGCCCATCTAAAATCCAATATAGCCACCACAGTGGCCATCTTGAAAATATTATCGCTACTTCTCCTGAATAAATGCTCATGTTAACATTTGGTTTTCACTTAAAGACTTCTTACGATGTCTAGTTGGTCCAGAATAAAATTGGTCCCCCTCAGACATCAAATATGGGTGCCATGGTGGCCATCTTGAAAATGTTGTTATTGCTACTTCTCCTGAGCAGATGGTCATACTGACATAGGGTTTTCACTAAAAGATTTCTCATGATGTTTAGTTGGTCCCATCTTGAAAATCTTTAAGTCATTACTCCTCCTGAATGGATGGTTATATCAACATGGAATGCTTTGACACTAAATTCTGATTCAATGGGTGTTTTTTTCCTATACAACGCCAATGCATAGTGAGGGATTATTTTTCTCCGTCCTATAAAATATCTTACGTTAAAAACAAAATAGTATACCCATGGTACAGATGAAGCATAACAAAGATAAACTATCCATTCAAAATTTTAAATATTTTGAAAAAGCATATTTGATTTATACCCAAAAATTAGGACTGAACTTCAAGTGCAGATAGATAAATAAAAGATTGAAATTAAAACAAGAGAAAAATAGCAGACAATTCAATTGTGACATTGTATATATGATATTATAGAAACAAATTAGAGCATGATGCACCAATTAAAACTATTTTGATGTGTTGTAAAACAAAAAAATCCTAAGATGAAAGAGATATTCCCCAGTCTTGTTCTATTCTGGAAAAAAACCTGTTAAAATCCTGCATGTGTGCTTATTTTTGCTACAATGGCAAGGCATATATGCACTTATTTTTACAACCATTATTAAGATTTTACAGTATATATAAAAATCACAGTATTTTTGCACTACATTTAGCATATTGAAGACAACATTTTCAAATGATTGACTAAACATACACCATATTGCACTTAAGTCTTTACAGTAAATAATGTTTTTGCAAATTCACTTTCGTCATCTAATTTGTGAAATTTCATGTTTGTGAAAATGTTGTTACTTACATCATCAGTATATTTTCCTCTCAAGTCATATAATCAGAGGTCATTGAGGGGATATTATCCTTGGTTATCTCCCCCTTTTCCCACCAAGTATGTATGTATGTGTAGAGTTTAACAGTACATCAGCACAACTCAAGTTTTATAGTATTACCGTATTTTCCAGCCCATAAGTCGATGTGGAGTACAAGTAAATTTTTTTTTGCTAATTTTGTTAATTTTCTATCCTTAATCCATATATAAGTAAATGTAGAGTATACGATAAAGTCAGATGAATACCTTGGCTTCGTCTTTTTCACTAGTAACTTCCGTTTAATTAATATTAATAGTAGTACTGTATGCTATTCCAGATTAATTGGGAAATTGCGGTCATTGACGCTAACATGCTTTTTCCATAGTTTCATTTTGGAGATAGTGAGGTTTCAGGGTGATTGTAATCTGTACTGTTCAGTTACCTGATGATTGTGATCTTGCTCGTGTACATGGGCACTACTATATTCCATTATAAATTGACAACTGAATAAAAAGTTCATTCTCATTTTAATTATGATATCCATTGTCACAAGAACCACATGGCTATGTAGTGTTATTGACATGCAAATTAAATATGCCTCGAGTTTTGGCCAGGTTATTCCAGATGTCACCTGTTTGAGGGCAAGATTCGACAGATGAGATCAAATTAGTGAGGCTACCAATAGGGAAGTGAGGTAATCCATTGGAAAATGAGAAATGTAAAGAAAATTAATGACAGAGACAGAAAAATAGAGAAAAGTCACATAAAAAGAATAAAATAAAATATTTTCTTTTATAATTCTTTAATATATCTATGAAATACTATAGCAAATTTACACAAACAAACAGTTTCATAATACATATTCTTTAACATGTTATAAATTATAATTGAAAGCACAGAACATGCCTAACTCATTAAAATATACTAGTATTACAACAATGAAAACAGTGCCCTTGGCTAATGTTCATTACTTACATCCAGAGAAGATAGAGGGCATCATTTCTTGTGGTTCTCAATCCACTTGAGATCATAAAACCAGTGATTGATGTGGATTAATGATAGAGAACAAAGGGGGTACCAGCATTACCTATTACCCAAAGCCAATATCAGGGTTTAAACAGTTAACTGGTTAATGTTGTCATCAGAAACCAAAGACAAATCCATCAATTGGTATCAATGAGAGACACAGAAACAACAGCTTGTTAAGAATAAATACAAGTAATGTGTTGACTACATTTTGCTTTAAGCTGAAATGCCAAACTAAAAATGGATCATTGATAATCTACAAGTAGTCCATCTCTATTCTGAATTTTAACCTATATTATGGGCATTCTCTAGTTTAACGGTTCTGGAGAAGTCATTTAAAGGTTTCTCTATTTTTTAGTAATGGTGGCCATATTTGATGGCAGAACAGCATCTTTTGTACAAACTTGAAGGTCCTCTTGGCCAGATGCTTTCTGTCAAATTTAGTCCAATTCTTTTGAGTGGGTTTGAGACGAAGTCATTTAAAGTTTTGTATTTTAGTAATAATGGCCATCATTGATGGCAGATTGGTATCATTTGTAAAAATTAAAAAAGTTCTTCATGTAGGATGTTTTCTATCACATTCAGTCAAATTCTATTCAGTGACTTTGGAGAAGAAGCTGTTTTAAGGATTTTCCTATTTTTAGTAATGGTTTCCATGACTGATTCTGGATTGGCATCATTTGCACAAATCTGAAAAGTGTTCATGCCTGGATCCTTTCTGTCAAGTTAGGTCAAATTCTATTCAGCGGTTTTGGAAAAGACGTTTAAATATTTTTCTCTTTTTTTAGTAATGGCCTTATTTGAAGGCAGATCATCATCCTTTTAATAAATTTGAAAGGTTTTCATGCCAGGATGCTTTCTATTGGATATGACCAAATTCTATTCAGCAATTTTGTGAAGTTGTTTTAAGTTTTTCTATTTTTAGTAACAGCAGTCCTTTTTTGATGGCAGATGGACAACATTTGTAAAATCTTGAAAGGTCTTTATGGCAGGATGCTCTGTGCCAAGTTTGACTGAAATTGGTCTGGTAGGTTTTGAGAAGTTGAAAATAGCAATTATAGATGGACGACAGATGTATTCTTCTATTTGCACTAACAGTGGCCATATTTGAAGGTGGAGCAACATTATTTGCTCAGATTTAAAAGTCTTCATGCCATAATGCTTTCTGTCAAATTTGATTAAATTCTGTTCCATGGTTTGGACAAGAAGTGGTGTACAGATTTTTCTATTTTAAGTAACAGTGGCTATATTTGATGGTGGATCAGCATCATTTGTATAAATCTGAAAGCCCTTCATGCCAGGTTGCTCTCTGTCAGATTGGTAAAAATTGGTCAAGTGGTTTTTGAGAAAAAGTTTAAAATAGCAACTTTTCATGGACAGTCAATGCATGACACCTTTTGACTAGGTGAGCTAATAAGCAATTGAAAAAACTTTACCCAAAACCTTAACACATTTTCTATCATTATGACCTTGACCCCAAGGTAAAAGAGATGAGTGAGCATGTCAGAGAATAAATTGTCTTAGCTTCATTATGAGTCATGCCATGTATGATATGAATCTGTCAAAGGGTTTATAGAAAATAACAAGAACCTCAACAAACTGTCAGAAAATTGATTGCCATGCCTCGCTACCCACTAATTTGGTCTAAAATAAATGTGAAGTTGACAATCTGATAACATTCAGGAAGATTAACCCATCCTAATAAAAGTAAACATGTACTCCTATTAAAGGTCATCCTCCCAGTGACCTTGGTTATCTTGCTTGATAACTGATATAAAGAAAAAACAAAAAATACTGTTCAACAGATGCATTTACATAATGAACACCATTCCTGTTCATAAAGGATTTAACAAATGGCTTTTCTTAAGTTTACATATTTCACAAATCCCTTTTCTTAAGTTTGCATATTTCACAAATCCCTTTTCTTAAGTTTGCATATTTCACAAATCCCTTTTCTTAAGTTTGCATATTTCACAAATCCCTTTTCTTAAGTTTGCATATTTCACAAATCCCTTTTCTAAGTTTACATATTTCACAAAAAATCCCTTTTCTTAAGTTTACATATTTCACAAAAAATCCCTTTTCTTAAGTTTACATATTTCACAAATCCCTTTTCTTAAGTTTACATATTTCACAAATCCCTTAAGTTTACATAATATTTAACAAATCCCTTTTCTTAAGTTTACATACATATTTAACAAATCCCTTTTCTTAAGTTTACATACATATTTAACAAATCCCTTTTCTTAAGTTTACATACATATTTCACAAATCCCTTTTCAGAAGTTTACATACATATTTAACAAATCCCTTTTCTTAACTTTACATACATATTTAACAAATCCCTTAAGTTTACATACATATTTAAGAAATCCCTTTTCTTAAGTTTACATACATATTTCACAAGTCTCATTTTAACTAAACTCTCATGTGGCTCAGTGAGATCTCTGCCATGGGTCTGGTCAAGTTCATTGGTATCTGTTACTAGCAGAAGGCACTTTGGTCAAACTTTGTACAAACAAAACTACAAAGATATTTCTCACTATTTCAAAATTTATCTAAAACAATTACTCTCTGTGATCATTCAAGCCAAAATTATATTGTAAGCTTAAACGAATATCATTAAACATCATTTCTGAAACACACTGATGCAGAAGGAGTGATGCAATCGGCCAATTAAACTGTCAAAGTTTATGTGAAACATAACTTCATCTCATCAACACCACAAGGTACTGTGTCACCTCATCTGCAAACCAAATCACTTTTCCAAATTTTGTGAAAGCATTATTCTAGCATTTCAAGGAAAACTTTTTTATAACCAGATTCTCGTTTCTTTCACCTGTATATAAAGGATATCTATCCACAAATGACAAAGTTTTGTATTTCTTTGAGTGTCTTTTGTAAACATGTTGCTTTGTATATTGTGTACTTTTATCACTGCTGAAGTTTTAAAAAAATACAGGAGCCATTGTGTAAAATATAAAGTATAAATAAATATGAGATGCAAAGCATTTATTAAAACGGATCTACTCTAGGATGTAATGCAGATAAAGTTTAAGTTTTACTTTAACAATGTATTTATTTATAACATACTTGAAAATATTACTTGACTGCTCACAATAAATCATAACATGTCATCTTTGTTTATTTTATGTTTTGTTTTTGTGGGTTTTAATGGGACTTTTAATACATTATTGGCTATATCCTGCCGAGGAAATAAGAGCCATGTCTTTCCCATGGACACACAGAGGCAGCCAATCCAGGCTGACCTGGGTGAGTATCAAACCCACAACACTTGAATTACAAGTCTGACACTCTATCAACTAAGCTGCCACAGCTCCTTTATTACAAACAGTAATGATGCATGTCAACATCTATAAACAATATATGATTCATACTAAGAATATACGGAAAATAAATGGACGGAAAATCCTTCAGATAACAAATACTCTTAATGTTGTCTGTAACAATAAATTTTAAAAATCTCCTTCTTTTACAAAAATAATTATGATTGTTATGTGTTGATGGTGTACTAAAAATCAGAGTGTATGAAAAATTACAAACAATATTTTAATTCCTGATTTACTGTTGACACCACCATGCTACTGCAAGTTGCACAAAAATCCTATGTACTAGATTTAGACTTTTATCTAAGCAGACTGTCATGAAACATCCTTGTGACTTGACCTTAATTCTTCTAGCTTCTTGTCAGCTGTTTCAACTACTTTACTGCAGGAAGATAACAGATCTGAAAGTAAATACAAGATTCTTTAAGTACAAACATGTACAGTGGTCCCTTACAATAATACACTGCAATACTGCATATTAGAACAAGTATGATCAGAATACCATTAAATTGGCTCAATTTTATTCCATCACTGCACCTTGCTGGTAAACTACCAGATATACTCGCATATAAATCAGATCCAACTGCAAACTGCATGGACCCAGATTTGCCATCACATAATGCACTGGCAGATCTGGGTCTGTGCAGCTTGTTATGAGTAATCAGTAGAACAAACAACACAGACCGTGATCACCCGGCACATTATGCAATGTCAGATCAGGGTCTATGTTGTTTGCAGTTGGACCAGACTTGTACGTAAGTATATATGGTACTCATGCGAGTAAATATAAGATGCTTTAAGTACAAACATGCACAGTGGGCCATTACAATCATGCACCTCAATATACTGCATCTCCTCATTAAGAACAAGTATGATCAGAATACCAATAAATTGGCTAAATTTTGTTTCATCACTGCAGCCTGCTGGTACCATATACACATGTGTATCAGCTGGTTCCAACTGCAAACTGCATAGACCCAGATCTGCCGTTGCATAATGCACTGGCAGATCTGGGTCTGTACATATCCATCCATCCTTCTGTTGTCCATCCTTCAAAATGGCATACAACAATCCAATTTTGCAAATGCAACTAGTCCCTAAGTTTTTGATGAACTACTGTGAAACTTGGTAAACAAGAGTCATCACCTGAAGATATGCATATTAACAAATCAGTGCTCCCACAATTTGTATAAGAGTTATTGCTCTTTCTGACTTGCAGATGAATGCAGTGTATAACAAAATCTTGGGAACGCAACTTTTATCATATTTTCAATGTACTGCCATGAAACTTGATAAATATTATGAACATCATCTGAAGATGTGAATGTTGCTCCCACAATTTTTGTTAGAGTTATTACCCTTTTTGTCTTGTAGATGAAAGCAGTATATGCCAGAATATTGTGAAAGCAACTAGTCTCAGAGTTTTTGATGAATCACTGTTAAACTTGGTACATATTATGGTCATCACCTGAAGATGCACATGTTAACAAATCACTGTGTTCCTCTGACTTTTGTTAGAGTTATTGCCCTTTTTGTCTTGAAAGCTGATGTAGTGTACGACAAAATCTTGTAAAGGCAACTAGTCTCACAGTTTCAATAGAACACCATGAAACTTTGTACATGTTAGGGTCATCATTTGAAAATGTAAATATCCACAAATTACTATCCCCCTGCAATTTTTGTTGGAGTTGTTGACCTTTCTGTCTTGCATCTGAATGCAGTGTATGACAGAATCTTGTGAACACAACTAGCTCCATAGTTTATTTTGTGGATTTCTGTGAAACTTGGTATATATTATGGTCATTATTTAAAGATGAGCATATTGACAAATCAGTGCTCCTGTGATTTTTATTAGAGTTATTGCTCTTTTTATTCGGAGTTGGATATAGAATACTGTGAATGCAACTAGTCTCACAGTTTTCAATGGATCCCCATTGGACTATATATGTTATGGCCATCATCTGTAGATGCGCATATTGACAAATCACTGTGCTCTCCCAAATTTATAGAGCTTTTGCCCTTTATCTTCTGCAAATAAATGCAATATAAAAGACAGAATATTGTGAATACAATTTGTCTTGCAGTTGTTTATGGATCATTGCAAAACTGGTGTATATTATGGTCATAATCTAAGGATGCGCATACTGACAAATCTGTGTGCTTCCCTGTTATTTTAGTATTTGCCTTTTATTTTACTTACAGTTGGATGCAATGTATGACAGAATTTTGTGAATGCACTACTCTTGCAGCATTTTGTGGACTGCTGCAAAAATTAGAACACTGTATAGTCATCATCAGAAGATATGAATTTTGACCAATCATTGTAGTCCCACTAGTTTCAGAAGATTTGTACACTTTTTGGACGACAGACTCATCTCCATCATGGGGGTCGAGTTGGGATGCAAGACAGGTGGGGTATATTTATGTGAGGTTAATACTTGCCATATTCCCAGACAGTGTTGGGGGGGGGGGGGGGGTTGAGACTCAAAAAGTGTGTTTTGAGGTCCCAAGGGGGGTCAGTGCGTGTGACCCCCCCCAAAAAAGTGATGTCATCCAAATGAGAATAAGATATCTTTTCAAATCAGCCTAAAACAAATGACTGGAAAATCAAATCTGAATAACAGAAAATACCATCTGTTTTCTCTAAAGCATTTAATATACTTAAAAAAAATTTTTTTTTTTAAATGGTAGATTTAGCATTGTCAAATAACATTACCACAAACATGGTCACAACCTCACAGACATTTAATACAAAAATACACCATGTTACTGTCTTTAAAATCCATTGGACAGTGGAATGTAGTTTTAATTACATGCAGTCTCTGCTGCTTTCAATAGTTCAGTAGTTGGTTTGATGGTAATGCGAGTGTCATTTATGTTCACAAATATGCCTATACTTTTCCTTCGCGAATGTGCATCCACGTCTATGTTGGCTCAAGCAATGGCCAAAGTCGCTAAAAGTGATAAAACCTGTAAGATGGCAATGAATATCCACTTCAAAACAATGAATCTGGTAATGAAAACATTCAAGGTTTGTGGTAGTCGGCCGAGTTGCTAAAGTCTTTAACCGCTGCTATTGTAACGTATTTCGATGTTAAAGTCACACCTACAGCAGTGAAGATTTAATTTATTCTCAGGCTGAATTAATGAAAAAAGGTACTAAGTTATGCAAATACACAATTTGTCATTTGATTAATGATTTAATACTTTTAAATTATTAAAACTCCATGGTGCAGTTCATTTCAGGTTAACCAGATATTCAAACATGTTAATGTTTTCATGAGTTACTTGATCACCTGATAAAACATTTATTGCAATCATATAAATGTCCAAGGAAAATATGAGAAAGTTAAGGTGGCAAAATTGTCGAAGCAGATAAGATTATCTCATTTTTTTTGCACTTCTAGTGCATTATGTACTGCAATTTTCCTTTATCCCTTTAAAATGTTTGTGTCTCCCAAATCTGGAGGGTAAGGGACACTGTCCCCTGACCTTTGGATCGTAGGTGCAACACTGCATTAGAGACTGAGCTCTTGTTCAACCTACTGAAATAATCACGTTTTGAATTTTATATATGGAGTAAAAATCCAACTTCAAAGAAACATTGCTGCTGATCACAAACTTTAATAAAGATGGCTTCAACATTCACATTCAATGCAGTCAGTGGTGTGTAATAACATTTGTTTTTCAACACGCATCTGTTTGATGTACTTGACTTCAGTCAAATTGGGTTGTTCCACTTACTGTACTTTTCACCTTTGCAAATTAGCCTAATGGGCTCTCCCTCAGCAGTGCTCAAAGGATTTGACAGGACACATCACCCTAGCTATTTGCGAACCAATTCAGTAAATCTCTGAAAGGTGTCTGTTTAACTCTGACCGCCTTACCTTTTAATTGTATCTCAAACAGCTATAAACTGCCCAGAGGATAGTTTTACATGAGCTCTGAGCAAGACTGTTCAATGTTTATACATACCACAGATTATGGGCATATATCACTGTGGTCAGGTAATGTACATTTTCTTTGGGTTTTTTTGTGGGAAATTTTTTTTTCTGCTAAGATTGCTGAAAATCGTGTTTTTTCGAAACACGACCAGGTCGGGGGTTTAGGAGTCTAAAATTGTGTTTTTGCGTGACAGGCCATGTTATGGCATGAATGGAGACTATTGCTCACCATTCCTCTAGTTTAGCAAGTAATACAGACATACCTGTATAGAAACCACTCAGGATACCATCAAGAAGTGATCTTTAATACGCAGGTGATTTTATTTATAAGTGGAACCTATACACAGGTGGGTTTTATATGCAGATGGTTACTATAACAGATTTGACTGTATTTAGATACTGGACAAAAAGACACTTGTTTATTTAAAAATACAATGACATTTACAGTAATCATGCACTATGCCAAAGTTATGTCAACATTGAGCACGATTCCTCTCTGAAGACAAAAGCATTAAAATAAAACTTTGCTCCTCACTTTTAGAAGGAAATGAAAATACATGTAAGCAATCCTTACCCATTAACTGTTTATCAGCATCTCCCAGACTGGATTTTTCAAAGTTATTGGTTTTTTCCCAAAATTTTTCTGACACCCACTGTTTGGGTCGCTGTATTTCAGATCCACTGTAGTTTAAAGTTGCTGGAGAACAGAAAGGAAAAAAAAGGGCAGTACAAGAATTAGAGGCTTGGATCAACATTTTGTTAGTACATCATAAAAACAGTAAGCTGCAAGTTAAGAAAGATGCATACTATTAATGCAGTGGATAGGTCTCTCACCGTAAGTGACCATGGTATGAATTATGCTTTCACAAATTTCAGAAATTTAATAAACTTGCGACCCCTTAGACCCATAATAAACACACACACACACATATATATATATATATATATATATATATATATATATATATATATATATATATATATATATATATATATATATATATATATATAATTTTTACTTCCTTTAACTGAATGACTGAAAAAGTCCCCAAAGTTTTCATTATAACAAGGACTAAAGGAGTATGGAAACAGTTGATATGGGCAACAGCAAAAACATAAATGACACATTTAATTAGAATTGGTGAAATTGTGACTTAAAGGGGAAGATTGGGACTTATGTTAAATTTTGAATTGGCAATGTTACTTATTGTAATTTTTGAAACTTTGACAAGTTTTGCTCCAGCAATAAAAGAGATATCAGTTACAAAAACTGACTACAATGCAACACCATCTTGCCTGTAAATGCAGTAGTTAGTAAGCATTGGAGCAGCCTCTCCTTGCAAAGTATCATGTCAGATAGGCACTTGTGAATCCATTTCTATTGATGACAAAGCAAGTGGGACCCTTTATTTAAGTTCCAATAAAGAAAAGGTCTACATGTATGAGCCCAAATATACAGAGGAAAACCCGAGACTTAGAGATTTAAAGGAACAAATCATCTAGGAATGGTCCAGTACCCTGGGAATACACATTATTTGAACTATAAGTTCTCAATCTTCAATTATAGATTTATTACCTGCTCAGTCTGAAAACATTATTGGATTGGGGATTGTTAATAAAATCTTCTCCTCTTCATGTTTAATTGTTAAGTTCTAGCTGTACTCTTTTAGCATTGTGAACAGATAATCTGTCCAGACACTGTCAAAACAATGTCAACAGCCGCTGACTACACAGGCATTCATAACAATTTTCATTAACTAGGTATAAAATCCTATGTTATAGTGCAATATTTTACACATTCTCTATACACATACCATGAAAATACAGAGGTGCTGTAACTCTAATTTTTATTGCTGTATCTATGCATAACTGACTGTTGCAGATGAGAGTAATAAGTGCCACAATAATGTCACTGCTCATGCGCCTTCTGTACAAAATGTAATATATCCTGGTGACCACTAGTTTTACATCTTTAAGTCAAAATATCTTCTATGTCAGACAGCAGATTGTGAAATAATCAAGACTATTATATATCAAGGTATAATCTTTCATTTAACTAAGCATTAGTAAACCCCAAATTTCCCCTTTAATGTTGGTGATGTTCGACCTTAATTCCTTAGCTTAAAATGGTTGGAGTATTTCATCCAAAAAAAAGGCCACTTCAGATTTCAAAGGTTCTTTTTTTATGCAATGTCTATATTATACCAGTAGTCAATTGTATGCTATGTCAATATTATACTAGTAATTAATTGTATGCAATGTCTATATTATACCAGTAGTCAATTGTATGCTATGTCTATATTATACTAGGAATTAATTGTATGCAATGTCTATATTATACTAGCAGTAAATTGTATGCTATGTCTATATTATACCAGTAGTCAATTGTATGCTATGTCTATATTATACCAGTAGTCAATTGTATGCTATGTCAATATTATAGTAGTAATTAATTGTATGCTATGTCTATATTATACTAGTAATTAATTGTATGCTATGTCTATATTATACTAGTAGTAAATTGTATGCTATGTCTATATTATACCAGTTGTCAATTGTATGCTATGTCTATATTATACTAGTAATTAATTGTATGCAATGTCTATATTATACCAGTAGTCAATTGTATGCTATGTCTATATTATACTAGTAGTAAATTGTATGCTATGTCTATATTATACCAGTAGTCAATTGTATGCTATGTCTATATTATACCAGTAGTCAATTGTATGCTGTCTATATCATACTAGTAGTCAATTGTATGCTATGTCTATATTATACTAGTAGTCAATTGTATGCTATGTCCATATTATACTAGTAGTCAATTGTATGCTATGTCTATATTATACTAGTATTTAATTGTATATGTCTACATTATACAAGTAGTCAATTGTATGCTATGTCTATATTATACCAGTAGTCAATTGTATGCTATGTCTATATTATACTAGTACTCAATTGTATGCTATGTCTGTATTATACTAATAGTCAATTGTATATGTCTACATTATACCAGTAGTCAATTGTATGCTATGTCTATATTGTACTAGTGGACAAATATATGCTATGTCTATATTATACTAGTAGCCAATTGTATGATATGTCGATATTATACTAATAGTCAATTGTATATGTCTACATTATACCAGTAGTCAATTGTACATGTCTACATTATACCAGTAGTCAATTGTACATGTCTACATTATACCAGTAGTCAATTGTATGCTGTCTATATTATACTAGTAGTCAATTGTATGCTATGTCTATATTATACCAGTAGTCAATTGTATGCTATGTCTATATTGTACCAGTAGTCAATTGTATGCTATGTCTATATTATACTAGTAATTAATTGTATGCTGTCTATATTATACTAGTAGTCAATTGTATGCTATGTCTATATTATACCAGTAGTCAATTGTATGCTATGTCTATATTATACTAGTAGTCAATTGTATGCTATGTCTATATTATACCAGTAGTCAATTGTATGCTATGTCTATATTATACTAGTAGTCAATTGTATGCTATATCTATATTATACTAGTAATTAATTGTATGCTGTCTATATTATACTAGTAGTCAATTGTATGCTATGTCTATATTAGATCAGTAGTCAATTGTACGCTATGTCTATATTATACTAGTAATTAATTGTATGCTGTCTATATTATACTAGTAGTCAATTGTATGCTATGTTTATATTATACTAGTAGTCAATAATATGCTATGTCTATATTATACCAGTAGTCAATTGTATGCTATGTCTATATTGTACTAGTAGTCAATTGTATGCTATGTCTATATTATACTAGTAGTCAATTGTATCCTATGTCTATATTATACCAGTGGTCAATTGTACATGTCTACATTATACCAGTAGTCAATTGTATGTATGTCTATATTATACCAATAGTTAATTGTATGCTGTCTATATTATACCAGTAGTCAATTGTATGCTATGTCTATATTATACTAGTAATTAATTGTATGCTGTCTATGTTATACTAGTAGTCAATTGTATGCTATGTCTATATTATACTAGTAGTCAATTGTATGCTATGTCTATATTATAACAGTTGTCAATTGTATGCTATGTCTATATTGTACTAGTAGTCAATTGTATGCTATGTCTATATTATACTAGTAGTCAATTGTATGCTATGTCTATATTATACCAGTGGTCAATTGTACATGTCTACATTATACCAGTAGTCAATTGTATGCTATGTCTATATTATACCAATAGTTAATTGTATGCTGTCTATATTATACCAGTAGTCAATTGTATGCTATGTCTATATTATACCAGTAGTCAATTGTATGCTATGTCTACATTATACCAGTAGTCAATTGTATGCTATGTCTATATTATACCAGTAGTCAATTGTATGCTATGTCTATATTATACCAGTAGTCAATTGTATGCTATGTCTATATTATACTAGTAGTCAACTGTATGCTATGTCTATATTATACTAGTAATTAATTGTATGCTGTCTATATTATACTAGTAGTCAATTGTATGCTATGTCTATATTGTACTAGTAGTCAATTGTATGCTCTGTCTATATTATACTAGTAGTCAATTGTATGCTATGTCTATATTATACCAGTGGTCAAATATATGCTATGTCTATATTATACCAGTAGTCAATTGTATGCTATGTCTATATTATACTAGTAATTAATTTGATGCCATGTCTATCTTATACCAATAGTAAACTGAATGCTATGTCAATATTATACCAGAAGTTAATTGTATGCCATGTCTATATTATACTAGTAGTCAATTGTATGCTATGTCTATATTATACTAGTAGTCAATTGTATGCTATGTCTATATTATAACAGTTGTCAATTGTATGCTATGTCTATATTGTACTAGTAGTCAATTGTATGCTATGTCTATATTATACTAGTAGTCAATTGTATGCTATGTCTATATTATACCAGTGGTCAATTGTACATGTCTACATTATACCAGTAGTCAATTGTATGCTATGTCTATATTATACCAATAGTTAATTGTATGCTGTCTATATTATACCAGTAGTCAATTGTATGCTATGTCTATATTATACCAGTAGTCAATTGTATGCTATGTCTACATTATACCAGTAGTCAATTGTATGCTATGTCTATATTATACCAGTAGTCAATTGTATGCTATGTCTATATTATACCAGTAGTCAATTGTATGCTATGTCTATATTATACTAGTAGTCAACTGTATGCTATGTCTATATTATACTAGTAATTAATTGTATGCTGTCTATATTATACTAGTAGTCAATTGTATGCTATGTCTATATTGTACTAGTAGTCAATTGTATGCTCTGTCTATATTATACTAGTAGTCAATTGTATGCTATGTCTATATTATACCAGTGGTCAAATATATGCTATGTCTATATTATACCAGTAGTCAATTGTATGCTATGTCTATATTATACTAGTAATTAATTTGATGCCATGTCTATCTTATACCAATAGTAAACTGAATGCTATGTCAATATTATACCAGAAGTTAATTGTATGCCATGTCTATATTATACTAGTAGTCAATTGTATCCTATGTCTATATTATACTAGTAGTCAATTGTATGCTATGTCTATATTATACTAGTAATTAATTGTATGCTGTCTATATTATACTAGTAGTCAATTGTATGCTATGTCTATATTGTACTAGTAGTCAATTGTATGCTATGTCTATATTAAACTAGTAGTCAATTGTATGCTATGTCTATATTATACCAGTGGTCAAATATATGCTATGTCTATATTATACCAGTAGTCAATTGTATGCTATGTCTATATTATACTAGTAATTAATTGTATGATGTCTATATTATACCAGTAGTCAATTGTATGCTATGTCTGTATTATACTAGTAATTAATTGTATGCCATGTCTATCTTATACCAATAGTAAACTGAATGCTATGTCAATATTATACCAGAAGTTAATTGTATGCCATGTCTATATTATACTAGTAGTCAATTGTATGCTATGTCTATATTATACTAGTAGTCAATTGTATCCTATGTCTATATTATACTAGTAGTTAATTGTATGCTATGTCAATATTATATCAGTAGTCAACTGTATGCCATGTCTATTATACCAATAGTCAATTGTTTGCTGGTGCTAAACTTTATGTCATTGTCAAGACATGTACTGTTTAATATCAGTGATACCTGTTGAATCTGAATTCTTTACGGTGATTATGCAGTGGAGGGGTTGGTGGAGGTTGGGGTGTGCACTATCTCTAACCTCCTCCTTCCCACCCCCCTCCTCATTTAAATCCACTACACTACTGCTATTAATATGCTTAAGTGAGATTATATTCCTTGCTCTGAATGGAGCATCAAATTGTACCAACTGTTAACAGAAGAATCAAGCACAGGAGGAAATAACAGATAATTAATAAATTATTTTACTTTAAAATCTTTGAAATGACAAGGATTCTATGTAACTCACCTTCTAAAGAACTGTCAATTTCTCTAAACATATTGTAAACTTCACTGCCTCTTCCAGTCATCCTCTCACCTGTACAGTATTAAAGATAAGATTACACTTATCATAGCATTGATCTCAAACAAATTACCAAATTATCTACAATCTTGCCTCATCTTTCTAACATTTATTTGTCTCCCCTGTTAATGGAGAGACACTGGTGTAACTTTCTGGCAGTGATGTCATTGTAATTATTCAATCATGTTAAGATTCAGTGTTCAACTTTTTGAAAGTCATATCAGTGACTGCATTCAGCTAAAACTTTGACATAATACTCTAAACTTTTGAAAATAAGCAGCAGTTTATATTAATCATTATCCCAGTGCTTTTTGTAGAAAAGTCAGGGATTATGTTATCCTGCCTATCTGGACATGTGTACATGCCGTGTAGGCAGGGATTATGTTATCAGGTCTGTCTGTCTGGATATGTGTACATGTGGTTTAGGCAGGGATTATTTTATCAGGCCTGTCTGGACATGTGTACATTCGGTGTAGGCAGGGATTATGTTATCCGGCCTGTCTGGACATGCATGCATGTGGTGCAAGCAATGTTGTGCAACTTCTACAACACTGTTCAAGATAGAGATGTCAAACCTTGTGATGTGATTAGGGGTTGGGTTAGTATGTAGATGTGCACAATGATTCTAAATATTTTAAACAGCTCCTGGTGGGTGTGGCTAGGGGGATAGGGATTGAGATTCTCACCCTATAACCATATATACACTTACTGGGCCTGAAAAGATGAATTCATATAAGTAAAATTGGTCCCTGGGTTCATTTTTACCCTGCGGGACTTCACCCTTGGGGCACAGATTTGGAGTGGGAGTGGGACATAATGGGGGGAGTATGGAATAGGTGCTTTACAAACATTCTAGTTAGTAATTATTTATTCTGATTGTTTTCAAGGACAGCTTATTTTTAAGGTAGGCATATTATTTAGTAAAATATATATTAATAGAATGTGAGCAAATTCTTTAAATTCACACTTTTTAATTCAATATTAATGAAGAGCATATTACTGAGACTTATGTTAACTGATACATGACTTTACAATTAGATTTTAACAACTAGTTTAGAACATTTGCATTTCAATTCGGAACGTGTATTTCTTCTTAGACATTTTTTTCTTTCCCAAACACATTAACATATATGCATAAAATATATGCAAGAAATATATTATGCAGCTTATTTTTCATCGTGGCTACTTCTGAGGGCAAAACATTGAAGTAACTGGATGACTTACTTTTGAGGGCAAAACTTTGTAGGAACTGGATGGCTTACTTTCAAGGGTATTAGTTTGTACCATCATATGCTACGATTCATGTCTCACCTGCCTTAGCAAAAGGCTACCTGATCATTTGCAGCAGTCTTGTTCAAACCCTTGTTTGGCAGAGATCTCATGGAGCCATGCAATAGTCTGGTTGAATGAGACTACATCTGCAAGTTCTGCGGAACTATTTTCTAACTATTGTGTTCATATGATGCCACTTTATGCAGTCAAACCAAAATTGAATCTGTTTATCTAATATTTTTAATAGGAATGGTTTGTGTGAGCCATATTTTAAACAGACCATCATCCAACAAAACAAATAGTCAAACCTGATATGAGCAACTTCTGGTATCAGCAACCACCTGTCATTTGAAATCAAAATTGCTGTGCACAGATCAATTTTATTGTAGAAATAATGATCGATTTAACTATATAAATGCTCTGGTGAGTGACTACCATCTAAACACAACTAGCATCCATTACATTTTAGGCAAAATATGTCTTTGAACACTCCTCTGATTTTCCATATCGCAAAACCAGATATAAACACTACATACCTTTATTTAATCCCTTGTAACCACAATCGTTGAGTAGAGTCTACATGCAGAGTACAGATTGTTCTGAACTGAGATGCACACAAAAATAAGAGAGTAAGTTGAGTCTGTTTACCATTTTCATTAAATGTATATCATAGAGTTGTATGCTACAGACTGTAAACCAGATTAAATTTATGTCACAAACAACCATTCCAGTGCCATAGTCAACTAAATGCCAATTGTGATGAAACATTCTATCTGTAAAGGAAACAATAATGGGTGCACATAGTTCAAAGGTTCACATAATTTGCTGTTGCGAAAAATCACACAATGCCAATAATGTCATAATGAGACATCTTCTCACCCTGCTTCAGTAAGTTGTCTGTGGAGTTATAATACATAATGAACAGGATGAATTAGATCTTTATGATATAATTTCATGGTTAGTACAGCTATGGCAATTTTTTTTTTCCCCCAAGGAGTTTTCAAGGACTTTTAAAAGCTTTCAAGGTGCATTTTTTCTTATGGAAATTAAACTTTCTCTCCATATATTACTTATCACTGTATAAACAGGAACAAAAGTAGAAGAAAAACATATAACTGTACCACTACAGCAAAGGGGCACAACTCCATCTAATATCTATTAGTGTTGTGTTTTTTGAAACACCCAATTTTATCCCATGTAATTTATTTATTCATTATATTTAGAAAATATGTAAATAGCAAAATTCTGAATTTAGAAACTGATTTATTTTATTCAGTATATACACTGTGTATTCCCTCAGAAAAATTCAAAGAATTTTTCAACAAGTTCAAAGACTTTTCCAGGCCATCCCTCAAATGCAAGGATTTTTCAAGGTTGTACAAACTCTGTTTTGCTCTTAATAAGTTACTTGCATT
Source organism: Margaritifera margaritifera (assembly GCA_029931535.1). Lineage (NCBI taxonomy): Eukaryota > Metazoa > Mollusca > Bivalvia > Unionida > Margaritiferidae > Margaritifera > Margaritifera margaritifera. Next base: position 1,877,096 of record JAQPZY010001485.1, on the reverse strand, counting down.
TCCAGATGAATAAATTTTATAGTTGTTGTAAAGGTTCATAATCTTTGTTGCTTTATCTATGTTATTATTATTAAAACTTGTACACAATGCCAAACTGCCAGTCAGAAATATTGTCATCTGTTCACCACAGCATGCCTGTTACATCCTTTTGTTTTATCAAGTTGATGCATTTATGATCAGTGCTCAACAAAAAAATTCTTTCAGACACTGGTCCAGATCAATAGCCTTTAAAAAATTCAAAAGCCCTGACTCAAATTCCACCAGCTCTGACTCCAATTCCATGTGCCCAAAGGGCCCCTATTTTTTTTTTGCTATTATTTTAACACAATGTTGAAACTGCTGTACTTGGCATATGAAAAGAAATAAACAAAAATCATATTAAATTGACTCATGTGTTATTTGCCTCTCAAAATATTTCACATAAAGCAATGTTCTCCTCCAAGTCCTGATGGTAACCATTGTCCAATTTCTCCAGAGCTCAAATAATTTTTCAGACACAGGCCCAAGGAAAGTCTCTTAAAAAAAATCACTTGCCCTGACCTAAAATCCACTTGCCTGAGAAGGCCATATTTTGTACTATTATTCTGACACACCCAACCCATCCAGAATAATTAAATGGTCGGTCCCTTATGCTTGTGATATTGGTCACTGAACCCTTGTTCACATTCTGCTGAAGAGGGGCTTACAATTAATGAGGGTTCCAACAATTTCTGCATGCTCGGGTGTTAAATTCTGAATAATTGTGTCATAAAACCCTGCTCTTCAATTTCTGACTGTATGCCTTTAGCTTTGCCTTCACATCTATGCACAGTTTGTATTTCATCATGATCTGTAGGGATAAGTATTCTGAGGCCTTGGAGTAATTTCATTTTCGGAATGCTGCAAAAATCTCCTTGTTATTTCTTGATCAAAGTTGAAAATAGAAATAAAATCATAGTCATTGAATTTGTAAAAATATCAATCAGTAAAAACGGTAGCTTCAAGTTGGCAATTAGCTCATGTGATATTACTGTGGATGTGTCACAATTACAGAAAACATGGCTGCCAACTCTTTGAATAAAATGAATTTTAATATAATGTAATGATCTCAGCTCCTTTAGGGTGAAAAAAACATTGTATTATGGGCTTTTATAAGTCACTAATCCCTTAGCTTAGCTTAATTGTCAAACAATCGCATAGGTACTGCTTGATATATTTAATGCATTACCAAGTTAGCATGAGCAAGAGACAACCTATTATTATTCATGCTGTACAAGTGAACGCTAATTATTGGCAATCAATGAAATACGGAGAACAGAAATAACACTGTTCCCCATTCATAGGTTACACGTTTCACTTTGTACACAAAAAGTTTATTGCTTTTGATATAATTAAGCAGACAATCTTCATAATGTGGAGGGATTTACAGATCGGTTAAAGCAGATGATATTCATAATGTGGAGGGATTTACAGATCGGTTAAAGCAGATGATCTTCATAATGTGAAGGGATTTACAGATAGGTTAAAGCAGATGATCTTCATAATGTAAAGGGATTTACAGATAAGGCCCAGCAGGGAGTTGAATATTAATAATTTACCAGTGTCTTTTAAGAACTTCAAAATAAAAATGCAGCATTTTGTCAGCGGGTTCAAGGTTTCTTTCAGCAAAATTACATAACACTTTTTTTTTTACATGCCTGATGAGCAACTCACTTATAATATGAGAGGGGCCCGATCTAGATTTAGAGGTCCACATGCATTGCGCTGTCAGATTTTTTTTAGCTTTGATGATTTATGTCATAGGTGACTTAGGTTTTTGTTTTTGGCTCTAAATAAATGTATTAAGTATTATCTCTAAATAATGTATGAGGAAGTTTTATCTCTAAATAAATTTACTGAGTAAGTGTTATCTCTAAATAAACTTATGAGTAAGTGTTATTTCTATATAAATTTACTGAGTAATTATTATCTCTAAATAAATTTACTGAGTGTTATCTCTAAATGAATGTATGAGTATGTGTTATCTTTAAAATGAATTTATTGAGTGTTATCTCCAAATAAATTTACTGAGTAAGTGTTATCTCTAAAAAAAATTACAGGGCAAGTGTTATCTCTAAATGAATTTATTGAGTAAGTTTTACCTCTAAATAAATTTCTTGAGTAAGTGTTATCTCTACATGAATTTATTGAGTAAGTGCTATCATAGATAACTTTACAATTTATGGATGTGATAAGTAAGTGTTACTTTAGTAAACTTTGTAATTCATATGGTAATAGACTACATGAGAATTTTAAGAAAGATGTAAATGTTTATGACCATTGTATTTATATTGCTGTATAACAAATTTTCAGATGAATATATGCAATAATTTAACAAAAACTATGAATAAATAATAAAATATATGTACAGTAAATATGGGTTATTTTCCTTCTTAGACCCAGTTGAATTTTAACATTGAAAACTGGCCCTCCTGTGCAGACCTGTTATGAGAGACCACCATTCTACAGAGAGAGAGACCACTTGTTGTTTGCAGAAGAGGTGATCTCTCAAGACAGGTTTTACTACCTAGGTATAATTAAATTACTGAGTGATACATTACAAACTAATAAGTATTATAGTAAAACCTGACTTGAAAGATCACTGTTATAAGAGACCATCTGTCATTTAGGACCAGATTGTTAATGCATGGATCAATTTGTTATATAATGTGATGACCTCTGTTAGAAGATCACATGTCTTGCCTTTTTGTTTGAAAGATAAATGGTCTCTCAAAAGAGGTTTTACTGCACCAGTAAGTAATACAATGGGCTCAGTCAAATAGACCCCTCTGCAATGAATGGCATTTGTCAATCAACCATCACATATCACAGGGGTCCCCAACCTTTTTGTGCCTACGGGCACATTTGTGAGTTTGTGAGAGAGTGGCAGGCACCAACCAATTAGCTTGACCCATTTTTTAAATTTATTATTATTCATTATAACCTCTTCCACGGGCACTCAAAAAACCTTGGCGGGCGCCATTGCGCCTGCGGGTACCACGTTGGGGACCACTGACATATCAGATTCCAATGGACCCCTGGTGGCATGAAAATAATGGGCCCAAATGAGTAGGACAATTAGGTAGAATTCGTTATATAACATTTACAATTTCAAATCTTCATTACATTTTTCATCCATTTTTCAGGAAATTTTCATCATATACTTAGAACTTCACACAATAATAACTGGAAAAGTTTCCAAATAGGAAAACAGCTGGTTTTAAAGGAATATATATATATTACTGGGTTAGTGAAGCATTTTCCTTTGTTTTTTTCTTTTGAGTCAGTATATAATGAGAACCAAGGAAAAACCAAATAAACAAGCTTGATTGTAGCATGTTCATGAAGCCTTCAGGGTTGGTCAAAGTGGCTTACTTTTTACTTCACTGTGACATAAACATTTCAAACTAGATGAAATCACACATGCAATTAAGTTTTATTTCGTTTATCATAGACTCAGTATATACTAGTACTATTTGCCTTCTTTCACCTTATTTACATATTGGGTAATCTGTTTAATGTTAATGGAGCAATTTTCATATTTCCATATCGATTCTCTGTAATTTTGTTTTTAACAAAAATCATGTAAAAACTGAAAATCCACAGCAAAGCAGCAATTCCCGAAATTGTTTTGCTCATTTACTCACTTCCCATCTCCTATTGTCATTAGGGCACCCCTAACCCCAATGCCAGACCATTTAGCACATCTACAAATCCCTTAAAATCATATTTCTTCCATGATCAGGCCAGTTTTTGCTTGTCTGACATGTGTTACTTTTGTACCATCATGATCGGATGTACTCAAGCATTGTTTGAGGTGGGGTTTTTTTTATAGAAAAAGCTCCTCTTTACAACTATCAGTATATAATTTATGTACCTGGTAAATGATCATGTAAGAATAACAATCACACATGGTTTGCTGTGAATAAAAGTTTCCTAAAACACTCAGGAAAGACTTGAAACCCTTTGGCTCAAACACCTTTATCGTGCTGTTTAAAATATCTGCACACTGCAAACAGTGGATCCAGCTAGATTTATTACCCCTAGAGTCACCTTCCTCAGTATAATACAGTACTCCCTCATTATAACACTGTTCATGGGACCTGTAAAAGTGGACTGTCTTATAGATTAGGTGTCATTATACTAAGGTATTGTATAGATAATATTACTGTTAAATAATGAAATGGGTCCACCTTATACTGAGCTGCCTTATAAAGAGGGTATACAATAAAGAACTGGAGTATTCATTTTTAACACATTATAAGTCTGGGCCATAGAAATATCCAAGACTAAGAATACTGATGGCTTGGAGTGTTAGGCAAATACAGTAGGACAGCGCTATAGCACGCTTCGTTATAGCACAAATTCGGATATAACACGATCGTGGCATGGCTCCCGAAATTTCATCTATTTTTTTGTGCATGCATCATTTTCTTCAGCTAAATGACTTGGTTTTGTCTAGGTTGGTTATAGCATGGTTCGGGACATAGCACGATCCCGTTTTGTGGACCCCGACCATCGTGCAATAGCGGGGTCCTACTGTACAGTACATTATACAGGATCAAATTGATGAACATAAATTGTGAAATATTGATAACCATATTCCTTTTATGATCTTAAGGAATTACCAATATCCCCCCCAAAACATGTTATCTGAATTTCAAATGTTTAAGTCTTTTTTCTTCTCTTTATCTCTTAAAAGAGAATTAATTGCAAAAATTCATAAAGCATTTTGTATTAAAATGATTCCACGTAGAAACTGCCAAACAATATAACTGGAGGTAACCACTCTTAGTATAATCATTTCCTCTTAGGTTTAAAATCTGAGTTACATCCCTTTACATAGATGAACATTTTCAAGACCAAAAAGGCCAACAGAGTCCAATACAGATAAATGCCTATTATTAGAAATTCACGCTATTCTAAGTAACTTATAGTAGACAACATTCCATATGCTTGGGAGGGATAAATCTGATACCATTTTTTTAAGAAGGAAGAGGTACTTGAAATTTACTGAATTTTCACTGAATAAATTGCTTCCTTGCATTTTGTTATGTGAGAATGGTTAAAAATAAGGTGGAAAATGAACTTTAAGAGAGTTTTTTGGTTTAAATATAAAAACAACCTATTATGTTATACGCAACCTATCTAAACTCATGGCATGATAGCTCCTGAAAGCTGTAAGAGAACTTGCATGTCTATTGCATGTTCAGATGAGAGGGATCACATATCTAACATTTTTCTTCTAAGGTGAAAATATAAAAAGACCTATGCTAACACCTACACTGCCATGATAGACAAAAAGTGCTGAAGAAATTTAATTGATTACCTTTTCTTTATATATCTTACCATCAAGAGAAGTGAGTTTCGGAAACATGGTCCTAACTTCCTTTAAGTAACTCTTGTTCATGCACATTGGATTAGATAAACCAAGGCTTTTGTCTTGAATCTTCAGAAATTGAAGTTTCTCTAACCCAGTCAGGCAATGCAAACAGTCCACACTGAAACAAAGATTAAAATAAAAGTTACAAAATAAAGTAAGTTTCAGACAGATAATAGTCTGAACATTTGCCTAATGTAGGCATAGAATATAAATCAGAAACAAGTTTTCAAATTAGTTCATAAAACACAAAAAAAAAGTCTAAGTCCAGAAAGTCCTAAAACCTGATGAAGCTCATAAAAAAATAATTTGAATGCCACAAAAATATAATCAGGCCATCTCTGTATGCATGACAACATGCATCTAAAACCTCATTTACCTAGATTTAACAGTTTCTGCATAATCAGAAATGAAACTGGTAACAGACATACAGATGGACAACATCACAGTATAATACAGGTGTATAACATATAATTCAGAAAGCATGGAAAATCAAATTCAGTCATCTACTTAATACTAAAAACATGCCAATGAAATTTATTTCATTTAGGCTAAGTGTTTCCTGTATAACTGTACTAACAAGGCTTGCACTAAAAAAGATCCAAAAAGTAAAACAAAAGATTTCTTCAACAGGACTGATGCTCTAATGGCCACAGAGAATTTCCAGGAATCCATTATAAGACCATTTCTTCTTTTTAACTGCCGAGTGTTGAAACCATGAAACCATCTCTGATATTCTCAAATGATTGCAAGATTTTCAAGATGTCAGATTTTGGATGTCAGATAGGCACCACATTCATTTAAGATCAACTAGACATCATAAAAAATCTTTTGGTGAATACCCATGTTGATAAGACCATCCATTCAGGAGTAGCAATAACAAGATTTTGAAGATCGCCATCATGGTGACCATATTGGATGTTATATCAGTACCATTGTCATTTAGAACTTACCAGATATAATAAGAAATCTTTCAGTGACAACCACATTTTGATATGACCATCCATTCAGGAGGAGATGCAATAATAATATTTTCAAGATATGCTAATGTGGTGGCCATATTAGATGTCCAACTAGTACCATTTTCATTTAGAACCAACCAGACCTTGGGATGAATGTGGCTGTAAAGTTTCATGGCAATCCTCAAAGTAGTTTAGGTGGAATAGCGATAACAAACTTGTACTAATGGACAGATAGATGACATGCAACAGGCTATCCCATAAGCTCTTCTATTCTATAAAAAAGTTATAAAAATTTTAAAAATCATTTAAATAAAGTGAAAAACAAATCAGGTCAATTAGATTTCAACAGAAACATGGCTTCTGAATTCCATTTGCCAAGGTGAAGTGGTTTTTGTATAGTCATACTAACAAGGTTTATAATGAAAACGTCTAAGTCCAAAATTTTTTCAAAAATCCCAAAATGATTGAAATAGCATAAAAATCTAATCTAATATGGATAAAACAAACCTACCAAATTGTATTTGTCTTTTTTAAGTAGCTTTTGTGTAATCATGCTAAAAATCTTCCTTGGACAAATCAAGAAGCCCCTCACTGCAACAGTGGAGACATGAGAAAAAAGATGCTACACTGACAGATGTGTGATCAACTTTGAAAAAAATAAAGGAAAATGGTGGGCAGACCAGTTATTAAAACTTCGTAGAATCAAGCTATAAATTATTTTCAAATACAGAATTGAAATAGCTGTGTGTGCATTTCTAATCTACATGTATGTGTGAAGTTAGCCATGCATGCATGTCTAAAGCCAAAGGTTAGTCACAGCTGTTAGTATGACTAACAAGGGTAAACCATACCTACAAAACTAACAATAATTACTAGTAACATGGTTCAGAGAAATACAACCCAGAATATTTTATTTGATAATTATTCTAGAATCAGATAACAAACTCTTCTACATGCAACAAAAACTGAGATAAGTCATGTATGCCAACAAAAACTGAGGTAAGTCATGTATGTCAACGTACATTTTGTATATGAACAAATATTTTGGCACCCCGACAAAAGTGCACAGGACAAAAGTGCGCCAACAAAATCGCGCAAAGACAAAAGTGCGCAAGACAAAAGCGGGCAGACAAAATTGCACAAAGACGAAAGCGTACAACAATTACCATTTTGTGTCTCTAGTAAATAAAAAACTAACAAAGACAGCATTAAAGATCATTAAGCATCGTGTATTAATTAATATCTCAATATGCAGAAATATGGCGTTAAAGAACAAATAACATCATCTATTCATTAATATCTCAATATGCAGAAATACAGCGTTAAAGAGCAAATAACATCATCTATTCATTAATATCTCGATATGCAGAAATATGGTTATGCTCCGAAACAACAGTTACTGCATCTGTTGCATCCAATTTCAGCCGACCTTTGGAGTCTTTTTTCACTCATCTCCATGACATACTCCCATCAAAATTAATATGATCTTTACGAAGCCTATAGCCATCACATAAAATGTGCTCTTTCTGATTCTGTGATTCGGTTCTTTCCATGACTGCAAATGTTTTGGCCTAAACACATTTGTGCGATTTATACAGTTTCGGGTATGCAAGTAGCTTTGAAGAATGACTCTTCATGTCTACTTCTACTCTGCACGCTTTTCTTTTTGCGCGATTCTGTTGGGGGGGATTTCAGGTTTTGTAAGCGCTTTTTTGTCAGCGCACTTTTGTCGGGGGTTTTAAGCTGCACACTTTTGATGGCGCTTTTTTAGCGGCACGCTTTTGTCGGGACACCAATTATTTTAATACCTTCCTAGTAAATTCCCTGCCACATTGAGGTTTTGAAGGCTATCTAGAGCTTGAAGCCCCTCTGAAATGAAAAAAATAAACCATCATATTTTATTCAGTTGAAATAGAAACAAATTACATGTTATCATGTTTATACTGCTAATACATGCAACATTTCCAAATATTTAAGTATGCTGTAAGATCCAAAAAAATAGTTTAATATTTATATGATAATTATACAGTCAAACCTGGTCTAGCAAACACCTGCCCATAAGGACCACCAATTTTCAATCCCACTTAAAATTTATATAAAGTTTTCCTGCATATATAGACCATCTGCTTAATGATACCAGTGACTGCTAAGTTTCAGTCCTGTGAACCCTCATGTTCTGCATAAAGCAACCAGTGATTATTAACCTATGTCCAAATAATATCTCATTCTCATGTTCCAGTGATAACTATTTTAATTTTTTTAATCAAATGTAATAATATGAGAGACAAAGTTTGTTGATGATGACTATGGCAAACTTCTTAACAAGGTCCCATCTTAATGAAAGCCAATATAACATCTGCAATCAGATAAAAAGTTTTCACATTCTGACAATTTGGAAGAAAAATTAACCAATCAAAAGAATCTTTAATACATGATTCTGATTACAAGTAAGAGGTTGAAAACATGACAAAATTTGTTATATTTTTTTAGTTCTAACTGTTTTTGTACAAATAAAAGGTAAAACTAATATCAGGTGCTCTAAGCATATGCTGTATCCTTGGTTGAGTCTTTGCAATAAAAAGCTATTTCTGACCCATTTTGTATCTATCCATCTATTCAACTCTATCTCTATTTGGCTGCCTACTTTTCTCTACGTATGTATGTATGTATGTATGTATGCATGTATGTATGTATGTATGTATGTATGTATGTATGTATGTGTGTGTGTGTGTGTGTGTATGTATGTATGTATGTATGTATGTATGTATGTATGTATGTATGTATGTATGTATGTATGTATGTATGTATGTATGTATGTATGTATGTATGTATGTATGTATGTATGTATGCAGCCACCCATCTATCTAACACTAATTCAAGACCAAGGTATTTTTATCTTCTTCCAAAATTCACAAACCTGAGTGGTCATTATACCAAATTTGACTGCAAGCAACCCTTAAAGACACATTGCTCTTAAAATATGTACAAATCTGAACAAATAGTTGTGCAATAAACATGATCCCAAACACATAACAAGAGTCCCTCAAAGGGACTGATGCTCTACTGGCTGAAAAGAATTTCTAGGAACTTAAGATAAGATCATTTCTTCCTTTTAAATGCTGAGTGTAGAAAACATCTCTGATATTCTTCAGTGATAACAAAATTTTAAAATCAGCTGCTGTGGTGGACATACTGGATGTAAGATTGGTACCATTTTCATTTAGGTCCAACAAGACATCATAAGAAGTTTTCTGGTGAAAACCCCATGCTGATATGACTTTCCATTTTGGAGGAGTAATGATAACAAGATTTTCAAGATGGGTGCCATCGTGGGCATACTGGATATCAGATTGGATTGACACCATTTCCATTTAGTACCAACTAGACATCATAAGAAGTCTTTTGGTCAAAGTACAATATCGATATAACCAGCCATCTAGGAGAAGTAGTGATAACCAGATTTTCAAATTGGCCATTGTAGCAGCCATATTAGAAGTCAGATTGGCACCATTTTCATTTACAACCAACCAGACATAAAAATCTTTCAGTGAAAACCCATTGCTGATATGTCCATTATTTCAGGAGAAGTAGTGATAACAAGATTTTCAAGATGGCCACTGTGGCAGTCATAATGAATGTCTAAATGGCACCATTTTCATTTAGGACCAACTAAACATCATAAGAAGTTGTTTAGTAAAAACCCCATGTTGATATGACTATCCATTCAGAAGGAGTAGTGATAACAATATTTTCAAGATGGCTGCTGTGGTAGCTATATTGGACATCAGATTTGGCACCATTTTCATTTGGGACCAACTAGACATCATAAGATTCAAAGTCTTCCGGTGAAAACCCCATGTCAATATGACTTTCGGTTCAGGAGGTGTAGTGATAAATAGATTTTCAAGATGACTGGCATGGCAGCCATATTGAACATCAGATCAGCACCATTTTTATTCAGAACCAACTAGACTTCATAAGAAGTCTTTTATTGAAAACCCTATGTTGATATAATCATTACTTCAGAGGTGAAGTGATAACAAGATGCTCAAGATGGCCACTGTGGTAGCCATATTCATTCAGCACCATTTTCATTTAGGACCAACAAGATCATGGGATGAATGTGTGTGTAAAGTTTCATGGCAATCCTCCGAGTAGTTTCTTCGGAGTAGCGATAACAAACCTGTGCTAATAAACAGACGGAAAATGGATGATGGATGACAGACCATCCCATGAGCTCTGCTGGTCTATGACCAGTAGAGCTAAAAATGTTTATACCATACATGTTGATGAACTGGGTGCCATAAATATTGGTAGCAATGGAGTTAATACAAATAAATAAATACAAACCAAGGGAAGAAAGCCGGTTTGCTGACAGGTTGAGATGGGTGAGATTTAAGAGACCAGCCAGCTTATATAGCTTGGAGATCTGATTCTTGGATAAATCCAGCCTCTCCAGCCCTGTACACTCTCCAAGGGCACCAAGATCATCAATTTCTGTAAGAATACAGAAAATCAATTACTTTTCATGCTTTATATCTGAGTGACCATGACAACAAGGTCACTCTCTATACACACTTTGCAAATAATGTATCAACTGAAACTCACAATAATATCCATTGTTTCTAATTTAGGGCCTAGTTATTTTTCTATGCACTGCATTAAATTGAAATGAAAAAAAAGCTTACCTGGTCTTTTCTTTATGTTTAAAATATACATGTTGTGAGATCAAACTGCAATCAGTGCACATTTTCTTGAACCTTTGAGTTGTTTTCTTAACCAAATTTAATTATTCCAATTTTGCTGTGGTTCCACTTCAATTATCATAAACAATACAAAAAATTCAAACATTAATTTTCATTTATCATTTCTCTCATTTTTTGGGGAAAAAATGGATTCAAACATGTGTGCTCATTTGTCTGATCTCCTGTACATTTCACTTTAATCAAATATATATCACTGAAATCCTCATTCAATCAACAACACACACAGGTAACTTGTTCATTTTGTAACTAGAATTCTATTTTTGTAAAACACATATCCCCATGCTTACCCATTTTGACCTCCAGCCAGAAGTTTGAGCCTCTTGGGTATGTCCCAGAGGGTAAGTAATGACTCAATGGTAAATATCAGCTGGGTATGTGCATTTGTCTTTTCATGCCTAGCAAGTATGTACATGGTTATAGGGTGGGGATCTCCATAATTTTCAAGCCATAACCCAGGGTTAAGTCCCTTGGGGAGTAAGGATGGACCCTGGGGCCAATGTCTGCTTCATGTATAAATTTGTCTTTTCATGCCCAGCAAGTATGTACATGTATATGGTTATAGGGTGGGGATCTCCATAATTTTCAAGCCATAACCCAGGGGTTAAGTCCCTTGGGGAGTAAGGATGGACCTGGGGCATATGTCTGCTTCATGTATACATTTGTCTTTTCATGACCGGTAAGTGCTCACAGACAACAAATAATTTTTTGAACTACAGAACCAGCCAATGTGTGATGGAATATCAAATACCATATGTAAAAGACTGAAGGTAGGTGACTGGCTGAAAATAACTACCAGAAATTTTTTTAACATAATGTTTACAGAAGAAACCTAAGTATGGGTTAATTGTATGCAGTAGTAGACTTGGAGCTAAAACCATTTTCATTTTCCTGTTGCCACATAGGTAATACTGGATGTAAACAGGGAGATTTCACCCGGGCCAGATTTTGAAAATGGGCACCCATGTGAAAATTTTCTCAAAAACAAGCAGTGCAGGATATCGTTTTCATCAATTTAAAATCTTACTCATGGATAGATCATGCATAGGATGTAAGCAGGCTTTGCCATTCTTACCAAGAAAGTACAGTAATTTTGCAAGACATTAACATTATGGTTGAATTAGTTGTCTGTGCCCCATAGCAACAAATACACCCAGTGGAAAAGGACCCAGACAAAATATCCCCAACCAGTTTCTTAACCATTTTAACATCCAATTAGGGTGAATTTGTTTCAAATGTTTAAGAATAAGTTTTCTAATGTGTACATTTTAGATACTTTTATGAACAGAACCAATTTTTAGTTACACTGGATTTCAAAACAGACATCTTAGGATTGCCTAATGAAATGCTGTGTAATGCATTTGTCAGCATTGTTATTAATAATGCTTGTCTGCAAAAATCTATGTTATAAATTTCAGCATATAAATGTATAAGTAACAATTCTCAACTTTCACAAGTGGGATTAGATGATTGCCATTATTAAAGGTTAATGAAGAAAAAAGTACAGGTTTAAGCCTCAAGTATATCTAAAAATATTGCATTTATCCGCATTTTGTCAAACTACAGGAAACAAATTGGACCACTATAAGAGGTTACATGACCATTATCTGTTAGGTTTGATATCTTGCTTCTGTAATGTGTCAATTCAAAAAGTGTTGGAATAATCTACACCCACAGGACTATCACTGATCCAAGTTTCATACGTTAACTTTAATGGTGTAGAAGGAGTTCAAGGACATTACACACATATGACTGTACAAATGTAAGTACATGTACTTCCATACGAATTGTATCACATTATCCCCATGCTTCTTAGAAAGCAAGGGGATAATTATATTTACCATAATTTCTTTATAACTATTTGAAAATGGTAATTGAAAATGGATTTACACAGTGATGAAAAGAAAATAGATTTTTAGAAACCATCATCACATAAATTTGACCTAAAACATTATCATCCACAAAATCCAACAACTGGTTTTATTTTGGTTTGGTGTTTTACAGCACAGCAACACAAGTAGGTTATTTAATGCTGTGACATCTGGAGTAAAGTGCTCTACCTAAGAACACACCACAGTAGCCAGTCTGGGCCGATCTGATAGTAGGATTTGAACCCACGACCTTTCAGTCACGAGTTCTGCATGTTAACCACTGAGCAACCAGGCTCCAACATCAGGAATAATTTGCCTTAGCTTAGAACAATGCTATGATCTGTATATTATTAATCTTATAAAACTTTTACACAGAATCTTCAGTGTTGATGCGGACAATAACACAATGTCCAGCTATCTGCTAAATGACAAGGGAGACAATAGCTGCCATAGAAAATGTCATTTGCATGAGTATTATCCCTCTTCTAACCTAGGCCTGACAACTTGATGGAGTGAATGCTCTCCAGATCAAACTCTCCACTCTTGCTTTTTAGAAGTATTCTAGTGACAACAGGTTGAACTGAAAAGAAAAAGAAAGAAATGTTTCAATAAAGTTTTTTATGCTGATGATGTTTCCACAATCATGATTTTTTAGCACACGCACTCTCTCATTGTGAATCTGGTTGAAGTGTTTTCAACTATCTTTGAATATAATCAATAGTTCGACTCAAGTTTGAAAACTATACATTTCACTTGCAGTGCCAAGCAACTATGATAGTAAGGTGAGGGTAGGGAAGGAGCCCATCTCAAATTGTTTAATTTTATTAAAACTTTTTCTTCTTCAATAAATTCCATTTCTAAAACAAGACTTCTGGTACCTTGCAGGAACTGACACTTAGTGGGCCAAAAAGAACTTTCTAGGAATCCATAATAAGCAGTTTCTTCTGTCCTTTTATTTTTTTTTTACCTGCTGAGTATTGAAACCATACCAGATATTCTTAGAAACTCCAACATACAAAATTTGGAAAGAATACTATTTTCTTATATGTTTGAGTTAACATGTTCATAGAGTAACTGTAAGCACAGTCAAAAAAATTTTTTATGGCCTTTGACCTTGAACCTGATATTATGGATTGGATATCACTAAACTTGTCTCAAACAATGTCTAATATATCCGCAAGCCAGTACAGCTAAAAACCTGAGTCAAGACCTTTGACCTTAAAATCAATATCAGAGTGCTGACTATCAACTTATTCATTGGAATACAACTAAATACAACATTTGGTCCAAATTCACTTGTACAAGTCACTGTGTTCATAAGCTCAATGAAGTACAAAAATGCATGGAAATTTGTAAGGAAAGGCGATTGGTGCTGTAACCCACTGGCCCAGGTTCGAATGTCAGTAGTGACGAATTAAAAATTCTCTAACCTGTATGATAATATTCTTTTTCAATATATAATAATTTCACTCTATATTATCTCTCATCCTCATATAGGATCCAGGGATATATATATATATATATATATATATATATATATATATATATATATATATATATATAGTTATATATATATATATATATATATATATATATATATATATATATATATATATACACACACACACATACAGCTCACCCTTGTTATAATGCAAGCGATTCCAGATATAATGCAGTACCACTGTGGACCCCATGACCAAAATCACACCAGAGTATACAGGTTGAAAGAAGACAAGGTGAAACTTAGTCTTGTATCTACATTTCCTTTTCCAAAGACCATTATTTAACAAATTTTGATTGTTCCTATTATAGCACAGTTTGGTATATTACGATATTATCAATATATAATGGTTCCATACATTATGTGGTTCTTGCCATAATGCGGTTTGATACTTAACACGGTTGGCAGTTATGGACCCCAACTACGGCATTATAATGAGGGAGAGCTGAAGATATATAAGGTAATATATATATAAAGTCTTTTAGTGAAAACCTCATGCTGATACGACCATCTGTTTAGAAGGAGTAGCTATAACAAGATTTCAAGATGTGGTGGCCATGCTGGATGTCAGATCAGCATCATTTTCATTTGGGACCAACTATATATCATATGAAGTCTTTTAGTGAAAACCTCATGCTGATACGACCATCTGTTTAGAAGGAGTAGCTATAACAAGATTTCAAGATGTGGTGGCCATGCTGGATGTCAGATCAGCATCATTTTCATTTGGGACCAACTATATATCATATGAAGTCTTTTAGTGAAAACCTCATGCTGATACGACCATCTGTTTAGAAGGAGTAGCTATAACAAGATTTCAAGATGTGGTGGCCATGCTGGATGTCAGATCAGCATCATTTTCATTTGGGACCAACTATATATCATATGAAGTCTTTTAGTGAAAACCTCATTTTGCTATGACCATCCATTTAGAAAAAGAACATGTAGCAGTAAAAAGATTATCAAAATGGCCACCATGGCACTATACAAAAATTTCCCAGAAGATAAAGCAATGTAATATTTCTAGGCAAATTTTGATCATACTACCAAAAAGTGTTACATTTTCAGGGCAGTTTTCCTTCAGCAGTTGATATTATGGCAGTTTTCATTCAGCAGCAGAAAGTTATAAAGAAGTGGCTGAATTTACACGTTAAGCTGTCCAAAATTCATTGTTTCATACAGCATGCATCTCCATAGTGTTTTCATGGATTTTCTTAAACAAGATCCATAACTAATTACTATAGATAATGTCTTTTCCTCCCAACTTGCCTTTAAAATGGTCCAAAAACATGAAACAAAATGATTACTAGGAAATTCCCTTACTCAGAGCAATTGAAATATGAAAGTAGAGGCAAACACTAAACATTACAAGTCACGTGATCAACAGTAGTCACTGATGAAGGCTGTGTGATATTGCCAAAAATTTCGAACTCGAACACATTTATGCTCGGAGTAAGGGAAATTCCTAGTAATCATGAATTATCCAGAGCAAGGAAGCAACCTTTTCAGTTGTATGAAACAAAATGATGCAGACTAGTCTTGTTAAAAAAAAAAAACATCACAGCAATGGCCACCGTACATGTACAAAACAGGATGTTGATGAGTCTGGAAGAGATGCCAGTATGATCACGCAAGCATGCATTCCTGTTATCTTGACAGATGACACAACATAAAAGAGAAGAAAAAAACAAACAAGAAGGAAACCCAGAATGCAAAAGAGGTGCATAAGAGGAACATTTATGACAGGGAGAAAAAGAACTTTTCAACCAAAAATCATAAAGAAAGCTGCGGTCATACAATAAATCAGTCAGTATTCTCTCAAGTGATACCAGATATTTTGTAGGTTGGAGAACTAAGTGGGTGTTGATAAAGAATGTGCCTTCAATTTCTCTGGCAATGCTGCTGTTGCCCTACCTGACAATATATGTGACATCTCTCTCGAGCACATCATCTAACTAATACAAATGTAATCCAGGTACTGGTAGTGGACAGACCCATTTTAGCCTGCATATCACAGTCAGTGACCCACATCACCAATGGGCTGTGCTAAAATGCTGACTAAAAAATGGACATCAGCATTTTGCTGACCACTAAAACATGCTGACCAAGTGCTAAAACGTTGAACTGCTGTCTGTTAATGTAAATATTTGTCATTTTCATTCATTTGCAGATTTCCTGACAAAAAACAATGGTTTGGACCATTTTCTCATTGATTCTCAATGGAGATCATAAATTAGGGACAAAATAACTTAATTTCAAAATCTGTTGAGGAAAACCAGTTGCAGAACACTAACCAATCCTTGAAACAATGGGTTCAATCTGACAGACTGTTCAATAGAAATGAAAAGCATTACAACTGCCTAGAAAGTAGTTTTTACTGTAATTATTTCACCTACATGGCATTATAGAATATTTTACGCATATTTGCATCCAGAAATTATCAAATAAAAAATAACTGAAAAAAAGTACTCACCCTTCCACAAGATTGTGGACATTGGCTTCTAAAGTGGTCATATTATAAAAATAATATAAGGCATATCTTTCAAATATCCAATCTAACATTGAACAAGTTGAAAAGTTATGTCATCTAAGAGTATTGGTCAGCATGTTCCAGAACATTTATTTCCTGAATCCTGTCTAGAAATTCAGTTATTTTGTCAATATTTTAAGACCTTTTTCACAAACAACAAGAAAATAGTCCAAAGTCCTAAAACACTGATCTGCAGACCATGTCTGTTATTTTCAATTATTGGCAGATTTTCCTGACAAAAACTATGGTTTGGATTATTTTCTCATTGTTTGTTAAGGAAGGTCATTAATTATGGTCAAAATAACTTAATTTCAAGATCTGTTTTGGAAAACCTATTCTGAAACACTAACCAATTCTTGAAACAACAGGTACGATATGACACTGTTTAATGGCAATAAAAAGCATTATAACTGCCTATAAAGTAGTTTTTACTGTAATTATTTCACCTACCTGACATTATAGAATAATACTTTATGGATATTTGCATCAAGGAATTAATACAAAAAAAATGTTCTCACCCTTCCACAAGAATGCAGACATTGGCTTCTGGAGTCTTCATATTATAAAAATAATACTAAGGCATATCTTCTCAATTATCCAATCTAACATTGAACAAGTTGACAGGTAAGTTATTTATCATATTTGGTCAATGTGTTACAGAACATTTATTTCCTGAATCCTGTCTTGAAATTCAGTTGTTTTGTCACTATTTTAAGACCTTCTTCACAAACAACAAGAAAATAGTCCAAACAGTAATTTTTTCAGGAAAATCTGCAAATAAATTAAATGGACATTTACTACGGTCAGCAGGTCACCATTTTAGCACTTGGTCAGCAGGTTTCAGTCGGCAGCAAAATATTTACATCAGCAGACTGGTCAGCATCATAGCATGACCTATCAGCTACCCATACTCTCACTACCTGTTGGTTATGAATATATGTAATCTTACCCTAACTGTCACTGCTCACTGGTTAAGATAAGATAAGATTTATTTATAGTGGGCATGATTAAAACAACAATTAAACAAAAGCTCTAATGAGCTTTTTAGCGACATTATGTAAAACAAAGACATTAAGTCAACACAACTTGCAAGACATAGAAATAAAGAACAACACATAAATACAATGAGACAAATTACACAACACATAACTTACGATATAAGCAAGCAAGTAATCACATAGCACATAACTTAAGACATTAACAAGCAAGCAAATCAATTTAAAAATGCAGTATTTAAAAGTGAATTTAGTATTTAGGTAACTAAAATAAAGCATAGGTTAGGACCTGAAGGATACTAAGGAGCAGATTAAACCCTCAACCCACATACCCACCCCCAAAAAACCCACGAAACTATTTAAAGTTTAAGTATCTTAAATTAAAAGGAAGCACCAGTCAGGATTAAAAGCATGCCAAGAAGCAAATTAAGCCTTACTTAAAAATAAAAAAGGGCAATAATAGTAGGGCACTTGATGGTACATAATACAAAAACAGTTAAACAAACGGTGACAAAGATATCAGATCATTACCATTCCAGGATAATATTTAGGATCGATATGAACTGAAATTTGATTCATCTCTAAGATAATTGGGCAGCTAAATCCACAGACTGGCCACTGTATATCTAAATGACTTTTTGTCATATGTTGAGGTTTTAATTCTTGGGACATCTAAAATATTTAAATATATAAAATTGTATTTATTGTGTTTAAAACATAGCAAATCATCCAAACATTGGGGAGTAAACTTATTCATAATTGTAAAAGTCTCTAGATCCACTGACCAAAGTCTATGCACTTTCAGGGCTGGCATTTTTGTCTTAAGGCAGAGTAACTGCTTTTGTAATCATCGTATACAAATCTCAGAGCATGTTCTTGTATTTTTGCAAGTTCAGTAATGTTTTTATCACTGCAGAAGTGCCAGGCTAAGGGACAGAAGATAAAACTGGAAAGGATAAAGGTATGCAACACATGATACAAAACTACAGTGATAAAAATTCTCTGAATCATAAAAATGTAATGTAAGAAGAATATAGACTTTAAAATTTCTTTGTTAATTATATGCGACACATTAAAAAAATGCATTCTGAATAAAAATGACTTTAGAATATTTTTGTAAAATAATTAAGTACATTTAAAATAGCAAATAATTTTGACATTATTATCATTATTATTATTGTTATTATTAAAGACAGAAAGAACCATATACGTTTGCATGTAGAATAAGTAATAATTAAAATAAATAATTAAAATATTCAGATGACAATGCTTTTTTCCAGATCAATGATGAATACAAATAAAATTAGAAATAATATTGTATAATAATGGCTGATATTTTTTTATCATAATTTTAATTTATAAGAAATTTAATCAGATTTTAAGATAAATAATCTTAATAATAATGATTTATATGTTTATCAGACATTTACACTTATGTTTAGGAATTATTTGTACTTTCAACAACATCAACGACAACAACAATAATAATAATGTCTACATTACATATTCTCGTTAAATGTTAATCAAATTGCTAGCATGCTAAATGCTATCTAAATAAGAATTAAACATATTTCTATGGTGAAGACATTTCTGTTCATATTGCATTTTTTGTGGAATGTTCAACATGTAATATAAAAATGATAAAATCTATAATCAAATTATATGATATATTTATGATTTAGAGATTATTGTTACTGTTGTTTTTTATCCCTTTATTATAGTCATTGTCATTAAAGCGGTAGGCATCTTGCATGGTGTATACAGTATAGATCCACATCACAACCATGCACCTTACAATTAAACTATCAACCATTTGATTTGACAATATTATTTATTTTTATTTGTATTCATCACCGACTTGGTAAAAAAAGTTTAAAAAAATAATGTCATCTGAATATTTTATTTGTTACGTTAAATGTAGTCAAAGCACTAACATTTTAAATGATACTTTATTATGAAAGTTACAAAAATAGTATAAAGCCATTTTTATTCAGACTGCATTATTTTTAAATGTGTGGCATATAATTAAATTTTGTTATAAACTCCATATTCTACTTATATTATATTTTTGCGATTCAGAGAATTTTTATCACTGTAGTTTCGTGCCCTTTTTTAAAAATTTTACTGATTATTACGTTGTATACAGTTTAATGTACAGACTTTTATTTTTACCTTCATGAGGATCCACGTCACAACTATGCACCTTATGCCATGTATTAGGCTGTCATTGTACTATAAATAACATTTCTTTAACATTGCACTCGCCGTTAACAACTTTATTTTTCCAAATTAAAAATATTTGCTCAGACATAACAAGGTTTGGTTTGAAATTTGTAAGGTATAAAGGGTAAATACTTTCGAAGACCAGAGTTGGTGTATGATTCATAATAAAAATAAACGGGCCCAGACTATAGTATCTTTGACCCTCCTAACTTCGTGCCCTTCCCTGAATCATGTGCTATGTTTCTCGTGACCTCATGTGCTTGTTTTGAGATACTGACGTCATCAACTGGGTCACTACCTTTCGTTAACAATGACAGTAAGTGCTGATTAAGAAATATTCAATGAAATGAAATTTAAATACATACTACAATTCAAATTGAAAAAAGACAATGAAAATGGCGAATTTAACTAATGCCATATTTGCCTCAAGTTTGTGGCCCTGTCATGAGTGTTAGCTGTTCAAGCCAGGGCCACTGTTCACATGTTGGTTTTCTCTTACCTTTTGATTGGGAGGAAACCCATGACAGAGATTTCTCAGACGGCAAAGACAATGTAAAAAATGTGTTTCTATAACATGCACTTCTTATATCATGTTAGAAAAAATAAATCCAATGGAAGAGTATGCAGTATGAAATTCTTTATTGGATTATTGTAATGTAGGGTGAAAAAATCTTTGTTGTGACATAGCCTGAAGAAAAAATATCTTTCAAAAGTTCAGCGTAACTTTAAATGCGATAATTATATCAAAATAGCTTGACTTTTTTTTTTTTAAAATGTATCCTATATTTTAATATTTTTTTTTTTTTTTACTTTTGGCATTATTTTTTATAAGTGTTTTATTGCAGTCAATATGTGTATGAAAGCAATGAAATATATTACAAATGCAATTAACGAAAATCCGGAGACATTACAAATGATCTTTTTCCACACTTTGGCTTAATTGTCACATTCCAATCTTACGTCATGTGGCCTTTATTTCTGGGGCATGAATCATGGAAGAACTTTTGGAAATAGACACATTTTGACACGTTCAGAAAAACTGTAGCTCACAACGGATTCTGAGAGTTTATAAACTTTTTTCAACAATAAATAAATTAAGCAGATATAGTTGAACACATTCCATGGTGATTTTAATAGTTTCTCACAAAATTATAATGCAAGCATTAAAATTCACGTTAAGAGTACGAACCATGGCGGGTCAAGAATATTGTATACAATTTTTGTACCTTCTACACGTATGATCTTCACTTGGGAACAGTCTGATTCAGCCCAAATGCCAGGCTGATTCTAATACTATTGTATTACTCATCAATGACTCTTTACACAACATTTTTTAGAGTAAATATAATGCGAAGAAAGCATGATTTGCATGAGAAATCAATAAAAACCATGGGTAAATTTATATTACATTCTCTTACTATGTTTGCAAAAACAGTAATAACTACTAAAATAAATCAGGTATATATATGTATACATACAACTAAATATTACTGGACAGGCCATATTTTCAAGATTTTTTGCAGCTAATAATTTGCATAAAATTAAATCATTCATTATGAATTCACAGAAAAGAAACAACATTCTGTGCTCTAAACAAAGATTTGCAAAATATATTTCATCTTTCAACAGACAGAACATCTCCATTTATCATTTTCTTTATTGTATTTATTACGAGGTCCACAAGATTAGCAGAATATAGCCGTATAATACTGACGTACGATATTGTATTGAATGAAATCATAAATTTGACAGAACCCTAGTTTAATTTTGTAGTATCATACAAATGAACGAAAAATTTCGCCAACGGAAAAAAAAAATTTTTTCGCCCAAAGGTGAATGATCTGCTTTGAAAATATTTCACTATTAAATTGCCGATGCAAGATAAACAGTCTTACATCATTATAATAACGTTTTGTTTCATTATATGCAGATTTAAACTGCTGAACGTACCTGGGAAATAATGAGAAATATCATATTTTAAACAAATGTAAATATCACTGTTAAATCCAAGACGAAACTTAATAATATTTCACATGGTCCGAATCAGCCTGGCATTTGGGCCGAATCAGCCAGCATTCTCTTCACTTGACCTGCAGAACATTTACCACAAAATACATGTAATCAACATCAATTTCGCAGCAAAATCACTTCAAACTTTAACAAGACTGGTTTTCTTTCAAGGCTATTTAACTAAAATAAAGCTTTTTTGTACTGAATGCATCGAAGAAATAATGTTTGTTTACATTCGCAACAGCTGAACCGATCCCAAGAGATATACCTTCTGTCATTATGACTGCTTTTCATGAACCGGATACTACAATTCATCTGCAAATTAACATCATTTTACACTGACCACGATCAACAACAAGCTGACATGTTTAGGTTTCTTTGTGTGGTGTGTTTCGCCTTTTTGTTCTTGTGTTATGTAAAGCTTAGAAGACGTCGGATTGTTTGGCAACAATTTAGAATAAGCAATTTCTTGAAAATTGTGCGCAATATCTTGAAATTCCAAATTCTTGCGCTCTTTCTCTTGAAATTTCATAGTGAGGTTTCGGCACCATACAAATTCTTCTGGTGTAAACCCCATGTCGATATAACTTTCCATATAGGGAGCAGTTGCAACAAGAAGATTTTCCAGAGGGCTGCCATGGCGGTCATCTTTGAAGTCAGATCGGCACCATTTTCATTCAGGTCCAACTAAATATCATAATTAGTCTTCTGGTGGAAACCTCATGTCGATATGACATGCCATTTAGGAGGAGTAGCAATAACAAGATTTTCAACATTGCTGCCATATGGCCATACTGGATGTCAAATCGGCACCATTTTCATTTAGTACCAACTTGACATCATAAGAAGTCTTCTGGTGAAAACCCAATATCGATATGACATTTCATCTAGGAGGAGTAGCGATAGGATTTTAAAGAAGACCGTTTTGGCCGGCCATATTGGATATCAGATAGGCACGATTTTTATTCAAGACCATGTAGACACCATAAGAAATGTTCCATGCTGATATGACTTTCTGTTCAGGAGAAGCAGCAATAACAAGATTTTCAAGATGACAGCTGAGGTGGCCATATTGGATGTCAGATCGGCACCATTTTATTTAGGACCAACTAGACGTCATAAGAAGTCTTTTACTGAAAACCCCATGTTGATATGACTATCCATTCAGGTGGAGTAGTGATAAAAAGTTCTTCAAGATAGCCGCTATGGCGGCCATGTTGGATGTACGAGCGGAACCATTTTCATTTAGGACTAGACATCATACGAAGTCTTCTGGTGAAAACCCCATGTCGATATGAATTTCCGTTTGGGAGGAGTAGCGAGAACAAGATTTTCAAATGGCTACTGTGGCAGCCATATTTAATGTCAGATTGGCACCATTTTCATTTATACCAACTAGACGTCACAAGAAACCACTTACTGAAAGCCCCATGTTGATATGACAACCCACTCAGGAAGACTCGCAATAACGAGATTTTCAAGATTGCTGCTGTGACGACCATACTGGATGTCAGAGTACCATTATTTTCATTTAGGATGAACTAGGCCTTGGGACGAATGTGTTTGTAAAGTTCGTTGCAATCCTCTAAGTTGCTTAGGAGGAGTAGCGATAACAAATTTGTGCTAACGGACAACAGGCCATCCTATAAGGTCTTTAGTAGAGCTAAAAATATATAAAGCTTGACTGCACGTAACAATTTCACGTGACGCCTCACGGTGTAGTCTGAGGCGCAAATAGCAGGTAAACCTCGAGATAGTGTATTTGA
Organism: Margaritifera margaritifera; assembly: GCA_029931535.1. Classification (NCBI taxonomy): domain Eukaryota; kingdom Metazoa; phylum Mollusca; class Bivalvia; order Unionida; family Margaritiferidae; genus Margaritifera; species Margaritifera margaritifera. The sequence goes on along the minus strand of JAQPZY010001485.1, from coordinate 1,853,077 downwards.
TGCTTTCAACTATTTTTCCTGTGGTAAGAAAAGACTATTTACTGCTGTCTACGATGGGATGAAATAGTTTAATGCACGGTAATGTATTCTCCTAGGGAGTGAAGCAGTTTTGAACCGATGTTTCAGAGCAATTCATATGTTGTGTAATGGGACCGTGGGAGTAAACTCCATAAGTTACTGAGTCTGAGTTTACGCTATAATGCTCCTTCTCTCTCTCTCTCTCTCTCAATAATTAAAGGACGAGTCTTTTATCTATTTATTTGATGGTAAAGTTGGATTCAGGGACGACATCGCTAATATTTTCAACATATTTTAATAATATTATGGGCGAAGACGGTGCAAAAGATGGCACAACGAGATTACATCTTTTAATTATGAAGGATGTCTAGTAAAATAAAAATGACAGTTTCAACATCAATAACATAATAATCTCCAATGTAAAATTTATTAGTTGTATCAGTTTATGTCAAGCAAATTAAATAGTATGAGATCCATAAGAGTTGTTATTGATTTGCCAAGAGTAATGCTAGGAAATAACTTTATTTTAAGGAAAACTAAACTCACATCAGTATTAACCAAATAACGTCCTTTTCCCTCTCAACTCCGTTTTAATAAGTTTCTGAAACAAGTAACATTTCCGTATAGAAATTGAAAAATGTATTAACTTACCGAATATTGATCACGTTTTCATTCCTTGAAAATGATATGCCAGAAATTTACAGACAGGGTGGAAGTAGTATAGTGTGGCGATCGAGACCCAAACAGGAATCCGATGTTAAAAAGGGTGTGCGGATTATAGGACATAAGGGGAAATCCTATGTTAAAACTGTCCATAGATTTAACATAAGGGGTCTGTTTGGTGGGAAATGTAACATTTTAACATTATGGGTCTGTCTGGCGGGAAATGTAACATTGTGGGTCTGTATGGCTTCTAATGGGAATTTCACATTGATGGTATACTATTTGGTTTCAAATATGGCACTCTAGACCCAAAAATGACACTCTGGATCCAAACAGGAATTTAACATGGGACTGGCACTCTGGACCAAAACGGGAATTTAACATGGGAATGTCACTATGAGGCATAAGGGGAATTTAACATGGGAATGTCACTATGAGGCATAAGGGGAATTTAACATGGGAATGTTGACTACGGCAAATTTTATTCACAATGACTTGTCATGAAATGTTTATTACTGGTAACAAACCTATTTATTGTAAATAATAAATTATAGTAAAGAATCATTTTATCATGATGTAGAAATATCAAAATACCGTTTTTATTTTAATATTTGTATACAGTTCTACATTTTGCATGTTTTGAGGCAAATATTTTGACTGTCACATTTTCACTACTGAAAGTCATTATGACATACACATACATAAACCACACAGATTGGCAACGATTGACTAGTATCTCTGTTTCTAAATGTGTGTGTGTGTGTGTGTGTGTGTGTGTGTGTGTGTGTTTGACTATCTTATCCAGACAAAAACAAATCAAGACATAGACCGACTTCTTTTCTTTTCTATATTCTCCTGAATGGGAATCACAATGAAATTTCAAAGCACATCACAAAAGTCCAGTTTCCTCCTTTTTACAGTCTTTCTTTTTTGAATTTCTTCACTGACGGGTTCTTCTTCTGCGTCAGTAATGTTCTAATAGTAATCCAAGGCTGCGTTGATGAAGAAAATACACGCAATATTATTAACACACTACTGGGAATCCAATCCTTGTAATCGCACATTATTAAATTGCATGGATGCAGCTGTACTACTGTATTGCTTCTATTTTCCAGTCGTAGATGTAATGCTCTCACTAAAACGGATGCCTGCTGTCAGCAAGTTGTATTTCAAGGATATTCAGTGTCAAACCAGGCACATTTGTCATTCATCATTATTTTTTAGTGAGAAATGTTATAAACCTACTGTTATGTATGATGTTTATATACTTAACTTTGTCTATTATTGTAAGTTGTATGGTTATTTGAAAATAGATATTTAACATTTGTCCATGCTTGGAAGTAGTGACATGTGTCAGGTGGGCCAGTATTTTCATAGGCATTTCCCAATTAGACATTTATGACATATGTCAGGTAGGCCAGTATTTTTCCATTAGAATTACTCATATTCTGATGTGACATAGGTCATGTAGGCATGTGTATTTATATACAGATTTTGATAAACAAATTCATTCTTGTCCTAAAATTCGTGTTCTAGAATTCCGGTTCTAAAGATCAGTCTGCAAGAAATCTATTTTAGGAATTACAGTTGTGTTGTTGAAATCAGATATAATTTGAGACCAATTATTTGTTTAAAATATTCATTTGAATTACTAAAGTTTTCATTGACTTTTGGATTAATCCATTTTATTTTGGGATTATGTGAACTCATTAGATATATTCTGGGTTACATCTTTGTAGTACATCAGGACATTCAGTGCTATTGGAATTCATTCGGAACATTCTATTATTTTGGACTTGTGATTAGGACATTTGGGATTATTTGGAATTTAACTCACAAATTATAAGAGTCTTTTGAATTTTCACTTTAATTGTCTTTAAATAAATTGTTTGTTGATTTTACTTACATTGTTGGTTTCACTTTCTTTCTGTTTATAATATTTTCAAGAGTCGTAACACTACACTGACTTGACCTAGGCCTACCCTATGCGCGGAGTAAATATATTGCTGTTGAGACCAGAGTTATTTTGTTACACGTGCAAATTAAGGCAGAATTTAGCGTGCTGAATTTAAGATTTTTCTTGTAATGTTGCAGCATTTTCTTCAGACAGTTTGCCAACCTAGATTTAGGACACTGACAAACTAAACCCTGTTTGCTTTATAAAACTATTGGCAGAAATTGTGTTGGTAATGCTTTTATGAGACATATTTTTTTTTCTTCAGTAGTATGTGTGTTAAAAAATGACGATTTTTTTTCTATCCTAGATTTTGGACACTGAGAAACTATTGCAACACCCAGATAGACAGAAAGAGACAAAAAAAAAAATTACCGCAGTTTTTCCTAAATCAAAAGTTTTTAATAAACCCAGCTCACTCAGCCATCAATAATCAAAGCGATACGATTATGGCTAGTCTTTTCCTCTTCTTGACATTTTCCTTAAAAAAGATCTGTCAAGTAAGTGGATGAATGCGCAGTCTCGGTCCTCTGTTGCAAGAAAGCTTCGACGTGTTTAGTCTCCAAAGAAGTCAATAGATTTAGGGAATGGTCACTCTTTCAAGATTTTTTTTTCTTTCCGAGAGATAAGGGTCCATGCGTCTTCCAGATAATAATCCAGTTTTTCTTCTTGATTCATCATCAAACATGTGTCGTGTTGCACATGACTAGGATGATGGATTTGACAACAATAACAATGTTCTCGTGTGATTCTTTCAGTCAAGTGGCGAGCAAATCAGGAGACTAAGTGTTGTTCTTGTTCCGGCCTGCGTGACATCATGCCTGTATCTTTCTCTCGTTCACTTGTGATCTGTGACTGGTGTTCTGGTTGGAAAACATCGTCCTCTTTGTTTACGTCCTTGACTTTATGTTCCATATCTTTCTTTTTTCCTCTTCTCCACTTGGAATTGGAGTCTGTGGCTGGAGTTCTGGAAGCAAAATATCATCCTCTTTGCCTACTTTCATGACTTCGTGTTCCGTATCTTTCTTTTCTTTTTCTTTTCCACTTTGTGTCTGTGACTGCTGTTCTGGATATAAAACATCCTCTGTGCATATTTCCATGAGCTCTGGTTCTGTGTTTTAATAGTCTAGGATCACTTCTCTCAAACTATTGATTTCCAGAGTACTGTCGAATTATGCATACAAGATGACGTTCACTGTGGCTCCTATTAGTCCTGTAGCTTCAAACATAGTCCAGTAATATCTCAAGTAATTTTTCAGGGCAAAGTTAGGTTCAAAGCACCTGGTACATAACGTCTGTCCATCTCGGGTGACTTCTATCTTGGATACTTAGAAATGTTGGAACTCGAAAGCATTTTAATCGATAGTTCCGTTATGGTCTGCATTGCTAACGATGCCAATAAGTAAATGTTTTGGCAGTTGACCTTAGAAAACATGACCGTCGATTTTGGATCAGAGTCCAGAGGCAACGGTGAAGATTTTGACTTCCACTCGTCGTACAGGATACTTGACTGTCGTTCTGGTCAGAGTTTGACTGATGTCGTTTCCCACTTTAGGTAAGTCTTCCACACGTCGCACGTAAAGTCTGGCTTCTTTGGTGTTCGTTTTGTAGTTATTAGCATTAGTCATCAAATGCGACACGGTACTAGTTCGATTCAGTCTCAGACGTATATATCCACACCATTCAACAAATATTTGTCTTGCAAGCACATGTCTAAGTGTAAACGATCCATTATTTCTAAACTATGTCCTTGTTTATTTTCTTTTGGTGGTCATTAAATCCAATATTGTGAGAATCGCCTTCTTCTGTCCACACTGTGTCATTGAAGGCATCCAGATTGTCAGGTTTCTACATCAGTGAGGCATCCAGATGTGTGTTCTTTACTTTTTTCCGTACGTCAAGAGATTTTTCAAGTAAGTTCGGTAAGGGTAGTTACTAGGGGTGAGACGATACACCTCTGCCACGCATCGATACTATTCTTGATACACAGCCTACGATACGATACATTATCGATACACATATCAACTTGATGGTCTTTTCATTTTTAGAATGTCTGTCATTGGTAGGGTGGTGCCATTTTTTATGTGTTGACATATTGGTTATATTTCCAGTATGCACATTACAAACAAACATAGACTTATCATCTGTTCATATGCCATTCTCATCCTTGACAAGATTTAAAAAAAACAACTTCTAAACAGACTAGCTGTTAGTGATTTTTATTCACCCTTTTAGGCCATGTTTGGCTTCTCCATTCGATCATATGCATGACTCATCCTGGTCACCACGCCCTTTGTTTTACATTGAATAAATGTTTTTAAAACATCTTATTGCCAGTTTCATGTCTTCACTTAAATGTTGAAGAGATAAGGGTGTTATCTTCGAAACAGAAGAAACAGTGCAATTTCCTTGTGCAAGGAAATTCTTATCTAGAACAAGAGTCCGAGTGTGGGAGCGGAGATGACTAATAGCCAAATCGTTCACATTGTACTTCCTGCAGATGCAAATCAACTGCTGCAGCCACAGACATTTGTTTCTATCAGTGAAAAGGAAATTATTGACAACACCCACTCCCTTTCTACAAATTGACAAGGTGGCTATAACTCGTGCGGTTTTTAATCTACTCTCTTGCCGATTCTGTGCTTTTTTTTTTATCCCTTCGGCAGGTTCGGTCGCTGATTACATATATCAACGTAAAAGGAGATATCCAAACTTATTCCCCATGTACGATTTAAGTACTTTACACATATCATTTAATAGTCACTTTTGTGTGAAGTTTCTATGTTGCTTTGTATCTATTTGGATAGAGTTTGGATGCCAATATTTCCGGAATGCCACGCAGTGAACACGCTACAGTTAGCTATGATTGGTGGTTATTGTTTTAACCTGGACTTGAACAAACAATGACCACTAATCAGAATTGCATGTAACACTGCGTGACACACCGGATGTGTAGCCTTCAATTCGATCCAAGTAGACAAGATGCGATGCAACAGATACATTTCGCTTAAAAGTGGTTGTTAAATGATCAGTAAAGTACTTAAATCATACATAGGGAAGAAATCTGCAATGTCTTCTTTCCTTTGATATATGTTATCAGGGGCTGAAGATGCAGACGAGATAAACTAATTAGCATCGAATTGGGGCGGGAGAAAGGGTCAGATTTCGAACCACGTGAGTTAGTCGCCTTGTGTTAATTTGTAGAAGGCGCGTGGGTGTTGTCAATTGCTTTATCTCTTACTGACAGAAATAAGCGCATGTACTTGCTACGGCTGTCTCAGATGAATTCTCAATTTAAAGAATGAAAAGACAAATGACTAATAATTATTCACGACTGTTGAAGCTTAAAGTAACTTGCATAGAGTAAGTATCGTTTTGTATCGATTCTTCCCCTCTTGTATCGATATGGGTATCGATATAGAAAAAGTATCGATACATCGATATATCGATTAATCGTTTCACCCCTATTAGTTACCCATGCTGCTGCTGACTAGTTTGTTGTTCAAGTACAAATCCACTTCGCCGAATGACGAATGCATGAAATTGTTGACGGGCGCTACTCTACAATCGGGGCCTGGATTGATGTCGTCCGTTTTGAGAACTTCTACTTTTAGGTACAAGTAACTGTTATTCATATTGATGTAATATTAATTCTGTCCTTTGATTTGAAATTCGATATGTACTGAGACAGCCAAAGACGATACGGGATGAAATTCTACCCACTGTGATTCTTGCATCGTAATCATTGTCGTTTGCATGGCAAACATATCGAGTTCTGATCTGACATTCGCAAGAATCGCGGTGCATCATTTTCTTTTTTTAGTAATTAAAAAATAACCAAATCTCTGACTGTTGTTCTTCTTTTCTTTTTCTTTTTCTGGATGCATCTATGAGGTATGAAGAGCTTTCGACGTCTCTTTCTGACTTGTCCTTGCTGTGGTGTAAAAGAGGAATCAATGCCCTCGACAGGAGCGTGAAGCGAATTTATAGGGGTGTCTCGGCGACCCAGCAGTTCTTTTCCTGTTTGAATCAAGACATTTTTTCCTGTTTTCATTAAGACTTGTTTAGGATTTTGTTGGTCGATGAGTAAGCTTTGGAGAAGTTCTTTTCCTTGCATCAAAACGCATCTTTTAAAGCATGTAATTCTCGAGTGACCATCGGTTTCAAGATGGGTGCTACCGTACGAAAAGCAGATTTTAAGATATTTCCTTAACCATGACCTCGTTGTCTAGCTTCTACTCGGTACACAGCATACATCTGTTACAATTCACTGGAGAATCTTTTTTAAAATGTTGTTTCACGATCACTTTTCCATTAGAGAATATAATATTTTGTCCCAGATCTCTTTTTCTATTAATATTGACACAGTCAAATACGATTTACTGACAGGAAGATAATGAGGATTTACAAATTCTCGGTGAACGTGACACATGTTTTCTCCTTCATCGTAAGTAGCAATGGCAGAATCCACTTTGAACAGAATGACTCTCAGCAACGAAGGAGCTGTCTTTTCCTAAAATATAATTTGAGACGACGTGGAATTGGATGGTACTCGATCAGCTCACTTCGGTGAAGTTTATCCAGTGCTTTGCCAAATTGATCATTGAACATAGTTGAATTGTTTCGACGAGCTGTCGAGCATTACAATAATATCCTGAAGGAATTTTCATAGAATAGATATTCAGTTGGTGATTCGTTGGTGCTCGTTTTCTAGGGATTCGTACAAGCCAAGTGTTCTTGGACTTGTTTTTTTATCCGGATTTCTACGATAAAAGTGGTTTGATCAACGACCACATTCCAGACTTGAGTGGGATAAATGATTTCTACCAAAACTACTTCCCAATGAGATGTCAAAGAATGATTTTCCAAGGACGATTTTAGAGGATGGCTACTGCGATTAGAAGAGTTGTGACTGGCGTTGTCGTGGCTGCCTTTGTTATTACTGCCGGTATATTTGACGAAGGATCAGGAAGAAGATAACCAATACAACTGCTGAGTAAAATAGTCCACAGTTGTTTATCTCCTTATTGCAAACTCATATTGCAACTGGCTGCTCCAATGACACAATACACGGCAAAAAGTTGGCAGAAAAAGACGATTTGAAATTTAGGAACGCGTTCTCCAGACCACACCCACAGTGGTTGTTTTTGTTGCTGGTTGGAGAGATGAACTTTGGGAAGGGGATGCAATCGTGTTTAATGACATAGTCGTAACTTCTACTTCTTTACATGCTCGATGACCTGTTAAGCTGCATTCAAGGAATCAAAACTAGGTGGATATCCTTTCCAACGGACTTTGACCTCTTGGAATAGATGTTTTCCCAATTCACGTGTTCTTAAACCGATAATGCTTTCAATATCATTCACGTCGTCTTCTTTCTTGATCACTCGTTGTAACTCAGGGATGTAAAATGTTCCTTTTATCACTTCTCAGTTCATATATTCCAATTTATACACGGGGGTCCATGTCCTCGTACTTGTCCTGTGACACGAAATAATTATGTGGTCCAGTTGGGTAAATAACATTTATCAAAAGTGCGTTTTCTTTTTTCAATGCGAACCCAATCTCCCATATTTAACGCTTATTTCTCTTATCTGATCTTTGACGTTCTAAGCAATCGATCAAACACAATCACTTCGTTTTTATGTGTCACTTCTTCGGGAGCACATCCGATGCTACGATGGTACGATTGATTTTAAGCTTTAACTAGACGTGGTAACACGTCGATGTATTTGAGAGCATGTTGATGTGTGAAATATTTCCACATACGTTCTTTTAAAGTTTTTGGAAAACGTTCAATGACACTGGTTTTCGTTTCAGCATTTTCAGTGATAAAAAAATGAAATGTGTATCAATTCTTTTCGAAAAGCTTGTTTAAGAAATTCTGTGCCTTTGTCTGTTTGCCACCGTAGAGGGGGTATCGACCACTTTGTTGCAAGACAAGTTTTAAAGCTAACTCGGAACTTGTTTAAGAAGTGAAAGAAACTACCCAAGCTGATTTTGAAAACACATCGATGACACAAAAGAAATATTTGTAAGCTCGATTGTACGATGCTAAATAAGAGTCATCTGCTAAATCGTCTTGCCATTGATGATCGATTCCTACTACTTTAGTTTGACTTCTGGAAAATTTTCGTCGAATGGGGTTATGTAACGTGTACGACGATTGTTCCTGTAATCATTGTTGTACATCATGAACACCTAAAGTTTTTAGTTCGGTTTTTGCTCTACGATACAATTTTTAAATTCCTTCGTAGCCAGCGGCATGAGCAGGACTGTAGTAAATGCTGACTAAACGTGTCTCCGTGTGGTTGCTGTTGCTGCTGTTAAATAAGTTTACCATCTGCCGACGCTCTCTTTTTAAAAAAAGATTTCAATGTTTCACGCGTCTGACGCGCTATAGGAAATGCTTTAACAGAAGTGATCGGTTCTTGTCTGACTTCTTTCTTCACTTCTTTCTTTTTCTCTTTTGCTTTCGAGTGTGTGGACATTAATGTTTTGATGAATTCTTGATGGAGGTGTCAACTTGGGTATTTTAGTAGGTGGCGTTTGAAACTCCTCTTCGAAGTATTCTCCTTTGTATGCTATTCCCGTGGCTGTGTCTGTCATCATCTTGGGAACTGCTGCTACTGTTTGTTTTTCTCTCAGAGTCGTTTCCTCTAAAGCTTTCTGATGAAAGAGTTAAAGCCCTTGCAATAATTGTCCGTAGCGTTGCGAATTTTCCGTTTCTGGCAAATCTGTTTGATCCATCAATTATTGTAATTGTTGTTGTAAATGTGATATCTCGGTGAGGCACTAGGAGGTAAATATGGTATGCGTTGATCATGCCAACGATGGAGTTCCATAAATCGTTTGTAAGGAACTAAAGTTAATTTCGTCCTTCCATAATATCCAAGGGTACAAGTGTACTCATGCAGTTTCAACCTGTAAAAATGGAAGAGCGACAACAGATGACTCATCTGGTCAGAGATTTACAGAGCGTCATCAGAAAATACACTCCAAAAAGATTGCTGGAGTTATCTGGTTTTTGTTTCAATTGGCAATCATTTTGAGCAGTCTCTCTTTTCTAATGGATCTAGGTGGATTGTGAAAAGGACTACATTAGGTTTTCACAAAATGATGGACTTGATGACATTAGATGCAACTGTCTTATCCCTTTTTTCACGTCCAAGTTGCTGTAGTGGTAGTAATAGTTGCTGCCGCTTCCCCACTGAGAGAGAGAGAGAGAGAGAGAGAGAGAGAGAGAGAGAGAGAGAGAGAGAGAGAGAGAGAGAGAGAGAGAGCTAACAGGCGTTGTCCCGGTAAATCCTAAGCTTCATGCCAAATTCTGATAAACTCAAATAGAAAATTTTACTTTCTCGCTGTTAATCATTGTATTTGACCCAAACATTTCTATCCCAAGTTTAATGTGTCACGAATGAATTGATAATTAATCTGGCGTTTTAAAAACTTGAACATAAAAATGCTGCAACCGTACAAGAAAAATCTTAACTTCAGTACGCCAAATTCTAATTTGAGTTAACAATGTGACAATGATATATGTATGCAGATGTTAATTTGAGTGTATGTAGGTACATGTTTGTATTTGTTTGTGCATGTGTGTATGTATGTATGATTGTCTAGTACAGCTTACATTTCTTGCCTTATTGAAAAGACGCTGAAATACCGTTCCAATATTTAATGTATTACATAGATATGCCACCTGTCTTTATGTCAATAAAACGTTTTAAATATTTTTTTTTAATGTGACAAAAATGTAACACAGCTACTATGTGATATTTTTACTGAGCGTACGATATACACAATTTGTAACAAAACGAAATGAACCGACCTTCAGTAAAAATCGGTCAGTGCATTGTTATGTATGATGTTTATATAATATTGTGGATATTTTAGGAAATTGTAAGTGTTTCTTCGCTTTGGTGTTTGCTTAAATCTTAATGTTTATCATGAAAAACATGTTTAACTAGTGTCCTTGAATTAGGTTGTTTTGATCAATATGTTTTCTCAATTTGAAGGTCAAGGTTGATTGTTGTTTACAAGTAAAATTCCATTAAGATGACACATGTTCTAGAACATTCTGTCATGTGACCAATCTTTATATATACCATGTTTGGTGGACATTTATTCAGTTTTGACATTACCATCAGTCTTGTAAAGAGCTATTACAGTTGTGAAAATTCATTCCAAATTCTAAGAGAGGAATTATTTTAAATATTCACTGGATTATAACAGTGCTCATAAACTTTTGGATTTTGGATTTTTAATTGATGATTTTGGAATTTAAGTGAACTTATTCAGATATTTTGGAATACTTCATTTTGACATCTCACATCAAGATTACTAGTACATCAGGACTTTGGAGACCATTAGCACATCATAACATTCAAGGACACAGTCGTGAATTCGGAACATTCTATATTTAGGACTTGTGATTAGAACAATCATTCTTATTGGATTATTAGGATTTCAAAACACATTACTGTAAGTGACTTTTTGATTTTTCATTTTAATTATCTAGTAATAAATTGCTGGTTGATTTTTTACTTGATTTGTTGGTTTCACTTTCTTTCTGTTACATTTTTCTTAGACCATAGAGTCGTAACAGCATGAAAGCAATAGCATTGCAGCACAATTTCTGTCAGTATACCTATCAAGCATATATTTATCAAGCAAATTGGGTTTAGTTTGTCCGTGTCCTAAATCTAGGTTGGCAAACTGGCTGAAGAAACTGTTGCAACATTACAAGAAAATGCTTAAATTCAGTACGCCAAAGTCTGCCTTAAATTTGACAATGTAGCAAAATAACTCTGGTCTCAACAGCAATATTTTTCTCCGCGCATTGAGTAGGCCAAGGGCAGGTCAGTGTAGGGCTGGCAAATGTATAACATGTGTCACCAAAACAAAATGGTGAATGAAAAATGTGCCTGGCTTGACACTGAATATGTTTGAAGTACAACTTGCTGACAGCAGGTAGCCGTGTTGGTGAGAGCATTACATCTACGACTGGAAAATAGGTGGAAGACAGTGTTACAGCTGTATCCATGCAATTCAATAATGTGCGATTGCAAGGATTGGATTACCAGTAGTGTGTGGACAATATTGTGTGTATTTTCTTCATCAACGCAGTCTTGGATTCCTATTAGAACATTACTGACGCAGAAGAATAACCAATGTCAGTGAAGAAATTTAAAACAAAAAAGACAGTAAAAAGAGAAGAAAACTGGACTTTTGTGATGTGCTTTAAAATTTCATTGTGATTCCCATTCAGAATATACAAAAAAATAAAACATAAAAAATGCAAGTGACTATATGTCTTCCATTTTTGTATTCTGGTTAAGATATTCACACACACACACACACACACACACACACACACACACACACACACAGAATCAGAGATAATACTCAATCATTGCCAATCTGTGTGTTATGCATGTATATGTCATAATGACTTGCTGTAATCAAAATGTCAAAGTGAAAACATGCAAAATGTAGAACTCTATACAAATATTAAATAAAAATAGTATTTTGATATTTCTAAATCATGATAAAATAATCCTTTATTATAATTTATAATTTTCAATAAATAGATTTTGTTACCAGTAATAAACATTTCATGACAAGTCATTGTAAATAAAATTTGCCGTAGTCAAAATTCCCATGTTAAATTCCCTTTTTGCCTCATAGTGACATTCCCATGTTAAATTCCCGTTTTGGTCCAGAGTGCCACTCCCATGTTAAATTCCCGTTTGGGTCCAGAGTGTCATTTTTGGGGCTATAGTGCCATATTTGAAACTAAATAGTATACCCTCCATGCTGAATTCCCATTGGAGGCCAAACAGACCCATAATGTTACAATGTTACATGCCCCGCTAGACAGACCCATAATGTTACAATGTTACATTTCCCACCAAACAGAACCATTGTGTTAAACCTATGGACATTTTTAACATCATATTTCTCCTTATAACCTATAACAGCAGACCCTTTTTAACATCGGATTCTATATTACTGGTGGAACCTGATATCAAAAGGTGCACAAAATCTAGGCCATGGAGTACAATCCCATTTATGCTGGTTTGGAAATAGAATGAGTTATCTTTTTTAGGTACATTTATGTAAAAATTAATATACTTGTCTTCATCTGTAAATTAAAAATACTCATTACTTTAAATCTGAAGGGAAATGTGTCAGCAAAGGACCCTAGACAGCTTCATCTCTTTAGTAGAATGTAGGCCGTGTCACTTGTGTCGTTTTTACACTGAATGATTGCTTGGGTAAACATCAAATTCAGTGTAATCCAAAGCATGCTGATACATAATTTTTAAAAGTGAGATATAGAAAAAAAGAACTAGAATTTGGACAATGACATACCATTGCATATCTCTACGCTTGCAAACTATGCCACTAATTGCGTGGCCTGACCCAGGGGCCAATGGTGCAACACTGTAAATGTACATTTCTCTTTTCATATGCAATTAGTGTACATATGGTTGTAAGGTGGGAATCTTGATAGTTTCCAAGTTTTGTGCCAAGAGCAAACCCCCTACTCCAGAGGCATGACCCAGTGCCTGTGTTAGATGAACAAGTGCATTTATCTCCTCATGCCCATTAAATGTATATGCTTGAAGGATGGAGGTAATACACTGTACAAAATGATATGAAATAAACATCCTTATATCTTGTAAATATGAAATTATTTCTTATCTCTTGTTGTTCAGCTCTTACAACTGGCCGATAAACGGCAAAAGGCGCACAATTTACTGGCAATAGGAGAATTCAGACGCGCCGATTTCTATACTGAAACATTGCGTTTATGATGGATTCGTGAAGCTCCATTTCCCTATGATGTTTTTCCGTGCTTGCACCAATTTGAAGGATGATTTAGTCCGATTCCTGTTAGCTGCTCTTCATGAAAAACTGCACACCTAAGCTTAAGGGGGTTCATCCCGGAGCTACCGTGATTTCTTGCCTTATCCAAGCAAGTGCAACACCGTAAGAGAAACATCTGAATAACCAAAGAACATACGGGAGCTACCATGATCCCTGCCATATGCAGGCATTCACAGTTCTGCACAGAAACCCGTGAACACAGTCACACAAAGACAATATTGAAAAGATCAACCATTGATCTCTAACATAGATATTTTGTCACCGAGATCAGAAAACAATCTATTAGGCTTTATTTATTTGAAAGGTGTAATGGTGGCCCAAATTCTAAGGGTTTTGGCATACCATTAAACCTTTATTATCAACCAACTATAAACGTTCAGACTGTAATATCATTCTGATGGAGGATAATACCCTGATTACTCACCAAACTAAAGTATGTGAAATCTTCATGAGTACTACATTAACAATGCGAAAACCATTCGGCCAAATGAACTCATAGATAACTCTACTATTCACCCTAGCATGCAAGCTATTCATGACAATCAACCACCTGAAAATACCAAACTCTTAAACTGAAACCTGTAGTGCTAGAAGAAGTTTCAACATTATGAAATGGCTTGATATAAAGAAAACTATATGTGTTGACAAAATACCTCCTAAAATTCGCAAATTTTGCTCATCAGTTTTATACTTAGAAATTAGCTTACTCTTTAATTCTTGTACTGACCAAGGGAAATTTCCAGATCGTCTTAAAGAAGCACATGTAACCCCAATCTACAAAAAAATCTGATCCTATGGATAATAGTAACTACTGATCACTCAGCATTTTACCTTGCACTTCCAAACTGTTTGAAAAGCTTCTATGTAATCAGCTCCAATTGCATTTTGATAATATGTTTCATATTTTAATAATATTTTTCATAGCTTTATATCTGCATTTAGAAAAGGGTATAGATATCAAACCACACTACTGAAACTGGTGGAGCACTTGAGGGGTGCCCTGGACAATGGCACCAATGTGAGTGCAACAGAAAAGGACCTATCCCTGTCTTCGATAGTCTTTCGCACAGCCTCACCATTAACAAGATGAAAGCCTATAACATTGTACAGAACTCGATCAAACTAATTGAAAACTGTTTGTACAACCGAAAACAACGCGGATAACTGGGATCTTAATATAGTAACTGGGTTAAAGCATCCAAAGGAATACCGCAATCCATTATACTGGAACCTCTCATATTTAATATCTTAATAAACGACATTTTCTACTTCACTAAATAAACAACACTGTATAATTACGCCGATGACAAACACCATATTTTGCACCCATAAAGATCCAAATAATTTAATATCCTTTCTATAAAACGTGAGCAAGATAGTGATTGACTGGCTTGCAACCAATGCTATACAAACAACCCAACCCAACCCTCCTACCACCGAAATTTCAAGCCATTGTTCTTGGAAAAAATGCGCAAAATTTATCCAGTTTCACCATAGAAGATCATGAAGTACCCTGTGAGGACCGTGTGAAACTCCTTGAAGTAGATATTGACTCTCAACTAAATTTTAGCAACTACATATCTAAGATCTGTCAAAAAGCAGCAAGACAATTAAACATCTTGCAACGTAACAATCACTATCTGTCCACTAATACTAAGCCATTGATCAACAAATGCTTTATTAGGTCAAACAGCAACTACTGTCTTCTTATTTGGTTGGTTGGTTGTTATGGATTTAACGCCATTTTTTCAGCATATGATAGGCTATACATGGCGGCCAGTATATTTGGTGGAGGAAGAACCCGAGAAAACCCAGCGAAGAACCACAGACCCACGGGAAGCTACTGGCAAGCTTTCTCACATACCCACGCTGGCCGAGCCCGAGACTCGAACCACGAGGACAGAGGTGAGATGTCAGTGGTATGTAAAGGCGAACGCCTTAGACCACTCGGTCACCCGGGGCCCCTCTTATTTGGCATTCTGTAACAAAGAAAATTCTGACAAAATGGAAAAGTACAGTATATGGCAATAAAATTGGCGTTTGATGATTTCAATAGCTCATATGACTCTCTGCTGAGATCGAAAATCTTCCTATTCTTCATATTAGTAGATAAGATACATGGCAACTGAGGTGTCTAAGATGCTCCACAAGAAAACACATAATTACTTCAGTAATCTGGTTACATTAAAAACATGGCACTATAATTGTAGACACCAAACTTTTGCAACAGTACCAAGGGTAAAAACTACAAGCTTTCTTTTAAAATTGACGCTCCCACAATCTGGAACAGCCTGCCCAGTCAACTGAGAACAATCCCTAATTTAACAAAATTTAGAAGGCTGATTCAGACATGGCCAGTGCCTCACTGTAAATGTGCTTTTAAGCTCTTTCTATTTCGCGATCAGCGGCAATTCAGATTTAAGGTTACTAATTTCACTGAGTTTCTCTGGTTTGAATCCTGCTCCCATATACACTGTATATATATATATATATATATATATATATATATATATATATATATATATATATATATATGTGTGTGTGTGTGTGTGTGTGTGTGTGTGTGTGTGTGTGTGTGTGCAAAACTAGTTTTTAAACTAAAATTAGCGCTTTCAACTCTCACTGAGTCTATGTCAAAGGCACAATTACAAATCAGAGTCAAAGAAGAGAAACAGTAAACACAAAAGAAAACGTTGAATTTACAAAACTGTACATTATTCTGGATCTAATAGAAGTATTATATCAAAAGTGTAGACATCACGCCTTATTAGTTTGAACTTCGAAGTTGATTCGAAATGAGGGTCTAAAGCACTTAGGCCAGTGGGAATAAAATTTGTTTTGCACTGTTCATCGTCATTTTTTTATTTTTTGTTTGCTTATTTTTTTTATTTTTTATTTCTTGTGCAATTGTCTTAGTCAATCCCTGACACAAGCGATCCTATCCCTTGCTGGATCTTGTGCACTTGAAAGGACCGATATTCGCCATATATATATATATATATATATATATATATATATATTTATATATATATATATATATATATATATATATATATATATATATATATATATATTAATAAATATCTTTCATTATTAAAACTTATATTTCTTATCTAAATTTTCAAATGTATGCCTTTCTGTGATGTGACATATATGTACATGTTTCTTTTTTTTTAGATGTATATTTGCATGTTATATACTGTTGTCTTGTCTTTCAATCTTCTGTCACTGTTGACACTGTAATGTTTCTGATGTGTATTGTTTCATTGTAAATATGTACTGTCGGTGTACCTGTCTGCTGAAATACGAAGTATTTCTTTTATGTCATATCGGTAAAATAGCTCGCCCAAAGATAGTGTTTTTATGTTACCCAGACTACCGACATTAAACTAAATTGATTGTATTTTGCATCTTACCTAAACGTAAGAGCATACATTCAATACTGGAAATGTCAGAAATAGACACACATCAGCATACATTCAATACTGGAAGTGACAAAAGTAGACACACATCAGCATGCATTCAATACTGGAAGTGACAGAAGTAGACACACATCAGCATGCATTCAATACTTGAAGTGACAGAAGTAGACACACATCAGCATGCATTCAATACTGGAAGTGACAGAAGTAGACACACATCAGCATGCATTCAATACTGAAAGTGACAGAAGTAGACACACATCAGGATACATTCAATACTGGAAGTGACAAAAGTAGACACACATCAGCATCCATTCAATACTGGAAGTGACAGGAGTATACACACATCAGCATACATTCAATACTGAAAGTGACAGAAGTAGACACACATCAGCATACATTCAATACTGGAAGTGACAAAAGTAGACACACATCAGCATGCATTCAATACTGAAAGTGACAGAAGTAGACACACATCAGCATGCATTCAATACTGAAAGTGACAAAAGTAGACACACATCAGCATGCATTCAATACTGGAAGTGACAGAAGTAGACACACATCAGCATGCATTAAATACTGGAAGTGACTGAAGTAGACACAAATCGGCATGCATTCAATACTGGAAGTGACAGAAGTAGACACACATCAGAATACGTTCAATACCGGAAGTGACATAAGTAGACACACATCAGACGATGAACTGAATACAGAGGCTCACTAGAGCCTGCGTTCAGAATCAACATAAAGTACAGTAAGGTAGCCGTGTTCGGGCATCCCTCTGTTGTTTTATATCAAGATACACATAACTTAGCTTCTCTCTTGATGTTTCTTCCTCTACAGCCAACAATTTTTGCCGACATTTTTTATTGCGAATTTTGATTTTAAAGATTTTTTTCCTTAAGAAATGGAGCACGCCAAAAAACAAAAACAAAAACAAGCAAAACATTAGTCTTAGGTGTGCATATTTTCGCGAAGAGTAACTAACAAGAATCGGACTAAATCATCTTTTAAATTGTTGCAGGCCCGGCAGAACATCATAGGGAAAAAAGAGCTTCACGAATCCTGCATAAATGCAGTGTTTCATTGCGCGTCTGAATTCTCGTATTGCCAGTAAATTGTGCGCCTTTTGCCGTTTATGGGCCATTTGTTAGAGCTGAACAACAAGAGGCAAGTAATAATTTTGTAAGTATATGATATATGGATATTTATTTTGATCTCATTTTGAACAATGTATTAGCAGAAGGGTTGACGATGCCAGCTGCAAAATTATTAATCGGTGAGCGACCGTTTTAAACATCAAAGTGATGGTCTTAATTGTAAAATGGGGTACAATGCACCAAAAATCAGCCTTTTCATGTCTTTTTCTGTTGTTGAATATCACTGCTCAAATTGGATGCCAATCTAAGTTTATGGCATGTATGCCAAGTTTTAACGGAAAATATAACTTTCGGGGTAAATAAGTGAAATAGAAATTATTCATCTAAAGGCAGTCTTACATTACAGAAACAGACACTGCACGACTTACTCTCATTAACTCTGTGGTCTTTCTTTCGTTCAGCGCAACAAAGTTGTCTTAAGAATTAATAAATGGCACACACACACACACACACACACACACACACACATATATATATATATATATATATATATATATATATATATATATATATATATATATATATATATATATACATTTATAACATATATGGATATTTGTTTTGACCTCATTATGAACAACAATTTGAACGTTTCTTTCCAAATCTTGTCTTCAGGTTATGAGTCAACCGGACAATTTACTAGTAAGGTTGCCCGTCTCTTTTTTTTTTAAAATAACTATTATATCGTCATTAAACTAACACTTTGGTACTTTGGAATGGACTGGTTGAGTCTAACTGCTTCTTTGTTGGTTTATTACCAAAACATTCTTGAATAAGAGAAAATTATAAAAGTTAAAACTTTGTACTTTTATATACTTCTTGAAATCATGGCTTGCAGAATTTAAAGTTGCTTAGTAATCCTTAATATTTGCAGGTTTGTAAAATCAAAATGATGAGATTTCATATATTTTTTTACACATTTTTTTTGGTCTCTTTTTTCTTCTTCTTTTTTCTGTTACTGGTCGTTCCTTATCAAAGCATTTGTTGTTGTTTTCGTCCTGGTCATATATATATATATATATATATATATATATATATATATATATATATATATATATATATATATATATATATATATATATATATATAAAAAATATCACGATACATTCGCTTATTTTATATCACAT
The DNA here is from genome assembly GCA_029931535.1 of Margaritifera margaritifera. Lineage (NCBI taxonomy): Eukaryota > Metazoa > Mollusca > Bivalvia > Unionida > Margaritiferidae > Margaritifera > Margaritifera margaritifera. The sequence continues at coordinate 1,833,837 of JAQPZY010001485.1, read as the reverse complement.
TTAAAACCGTGTGTATACGGAAATAACTCTACAAGAAATTTTGATTTTGCAACATGTCCATAGGTTTCCAATATAAAATGTAATATATTTTACTCTGTAAAAAGAATCGATGGCAGTGGCATAGCAACCGTCCAAGCAACGCGGAAGGGATGTGGGTCTGGGCCAAATTCCCATCAAACAACTTTTTTTTATTGAGTTTTGCGGGGTTGGGGTGGGGAGGGCCAGAATTTCTTCCTACGCCTCTGGTCGCAGGTGCCAAATTCACACTAGAAGATCGAAACTTCTTCCCAAAAACATACAGTCGTTACTGCACGGTGATAAGGGTTGCGTGGTAGCTCTGAAGATTCCATACATTTTGGTCCGTTTTCAAAATTACATTAGTTATTGCTGCTGAGAGCTGAAAAGCAACCAGATCATTGTGGTATATTTGTCTGATATATAATCAACACCTTGAATCCAAGACTTAACCGGGTATGAACGTAAAGACAGTCTTACCATCGTAACATATGCTACGATTCTTCTAAATAAACAGTACTATACCTTTGTGAATGCTGATATTCTTGTCTGCATCAAAAGTACACATTTTTACAATATAATTATACAATGCTAACAACATTGTTATTAACAAATATTGTAGTAACGTTATTCCAGACAGCTATAATTAATGTAAACTATTATTATAACAAATAGTTAAAAGTAACGTAATAGGAACCTGAACATAACTGCTATGGATACGATTACCACGCCATGAAGCAGACAGGTAGAATTTTCGCGGGTTGTTAATGCTCCTGATTTGTACCCAATCAAACACCACCCGTACGTCATTTCCTGTCTCAACACGACACGCCCACCCCACGCGGTTGCAAAACAACGCACAATGATCGACACATGAAGTTGGCAAGGAGAGAACATAACGGGCGAGGACTGTTGGGAATGATTTTGGAATGGTAAAAGGACTCTGCATGTACCATTTCTTGTGCAGATCATTCATTAAACGGAATGAAATCGGCGATCAGTGAGATAGTACATGGTTAAAGAGCACGTTCTTGAGAATCAGTTGAACAAAGAAATATACACAAACTGTATCCTCCTGGTCGTCATAAGAAAGCATCAGAAGAAACATATACAATACATAACTTTTTTTAGATTGATTTTCATTCATTTTATGTAATCACCATGACATTACAAGAGGCAGAAAAAGGAGATTTGGAGGTAAACTTCGCGGCAGAATGTCTAGTTGCTATGTCCCACTCATTCAACGATCCGACCAAAAGTGGGTCAACAGCTGATCGTGTAATGGTGGGAAACGACGTAACCAAAACAGAAAGCGAGTCTTTGTTTATGCTCGCTCGCATTTTGGCAGATCTAAGAAAATTCAAACAAGAATCAGTGGTTAATAATTACGAAGAAGACACAAGATTTTCCAGTAATTATCATGACTATGAAACACAGTACGGACTTGCATCAGAAAATGAACCGCCGCAGACAAAGAGAGGCCAGAAACGAGCGAATGCGACCACGCCCACACACACGTACAGTAGTGACGAAGATAAAGCTAGCCCTAACGGGACTTCGAAAAAAATACACAGATGTCACTATAGTGGCTGCGAGAAGGTGTATGGTAAAAGTTCACATCTTAAAGCACATTTGCGAACTCATACGGGTAAGTAGTGCTTTAGATTAAAGATAAAATTAACGCTAACAAAGCATTGACCTACAAACATAAACAAAGAATTTTCTCAGAGCACGTGGTCCTGTAGACAATACGTTTAGTTAGTATAATGCACGCCGTAAAAGGGACAATAAAGAAAAATTCACATACAAACTAGCTGTAACCAGCAGACAAAAAGACGCAGTTGCTCTCTCAATAGGTTCAAATCTGTTGTCATTGTTTTAAGTTTGTCTTGAATGATCTATATGCCACAAGTTGCAGACTTGCAGTGTACTAAGGGTGTTGTCGAGGGGATAATTTATGTGTTTTTTTTATTAATAAATCTTATTGTTTAAAGATCATAATTGCTGAAAGGCTGCAGTTTTAATTAATTAAAATGTTGATGAATCTATTTTATCTGCACAATTTGTGATAGTAAATTTATTAATGTAATTATTGTCATGTTATCATCATAGTCATTTCAACAAGGTGTGCAATTGACAAGACTGCATCCTCCATTATATATTAATAAAAAAAAATCTTAAAATATAATTCAACTGAATAATGAACCACATCTGTGCATTTTAATGAAGTGATCTTTAATCTCATTTACTCAGTTTTGTTGCCACCTTAGAAGCTCAGTTTTGAACAGATGTTGATAAGGTTTGGCATAAAAACTATTATTTAAAAGATTTTGGACAAGTTGAATGAATTACTTGTTTGATGACAGAAGTAGATCACTGTGACCTAAATTTCATATCAGATTTGATGAACTTTTGTCAGTTTGTGGTAGTCCTAAAGTTAATTATGTTATATCTCTGCTTTCAGCAATTGCCCATACACTGTAAGTAGGTCACTGCAACCTGTATTTAAATTGTGTGTAGCAATTGATGATTTTTTAGTAGCTTTGCCATAGGCAGGTGCAACCGGGGCCTGTGCATTCAGTCTAGTTCAGTAATGTGTCAGTTATTGTCTAGCCCACGTTAGTGGGTAGTGAGACATAGCAGTACCTTTTTCTGGTGATGGAGGCATCAGTAGTTTAAGGTTTTTGGTTGCAATTTTTCATTTGCATATACATTGAAGCCACTAAAAACTGAACACATGGGATTCCCTTAAGATACAAATTATTATTTGGTCCTGAACTTTTCTTCTTTAATATTATCATTTTTTACCCAGTAAACTGAAACCCCACAACTCTGAAACCAAACAAATTTTTTTGTCCCAAATTTCAATTTTGCACCTTAAAAAAAAAAAAAACCCAATAAAACTTTTTAAAAAAAACTAAGAGTCACACTAAACTGAAAGATGAATTGTAGCTGCTAAATTCCATACAATTGTTGATAATTATGGTCCAGAATAAGCATGCAGTCATTTGTTAAGCATAACTCACCAAACACATGCTTGACCAGATTATTTATGGTTAGCAAATTCTGTGGTGTGTTTATCAGTGAGTTAATCACCTGGAAATGTCCCAATGGCATGTGAAGTAAAAACAATACTTGACAAACGCACCAATACAGATTAGGGCTGATGTTCGGCTAATCCAAATTCTTTAAGAAGGGCCACCTTTTAGGATAAATTGTTAATAACTAAATGCTTGTAGATAAGCCAATTAAGAAAGATTATATTTATCTGCTTATTATCTAATTGTGTTTTACGTTATTCATTTGTATAAATGATCAGTAGAACTTTTTTTTAAATTAAATACCTGGGCTTGCTTTGAATACTTTGCTGATAGAGACCAAAAGAGAGTATTTGGAAGGAACACACTTTGTTCAGCTAATTTTTCATTAAATGAGAACTTTCCCTATTTCACACATGCACAAAAAAATTCTCTAGTTATCTATCTCAAATCTTGAAGAAAAAAAGCGTTAATGTTATTTTGGTTTTAAAAATGTATGTTTATTTATCTTCATAAAATTTAAGGCTGGTATAGATGATGATGTGCTTGCACATCAACTTGTATATTAAAAGACATTCGTTAATGTCTGCAATACCATCAGTAAACTGAAAACTTCTCAAAACCTAAAATTAAATTTGATCCCAAGGTTTTTCTGTTTTGAAGAGTTTCAATGTATTTCCTAAACCCCTTGATAGGATTCATCGTTCTTGGCATGAATGATTATGATGCTAAGTCAATCCATTCTGCAACATGCTTGCTCTCCCCTTTGACCATGGGGTCAAGGTCCAAGTCGTAGAAAAACTGCATTATGGTTTTGGTTCAAGTTTTGTAATGTGCTAATACACGTAATTCCTAAACGATAGAGTGGATTTTGCTCATACTTGGGACAATACATTCTGCAATATGCTTGCTTGCCCAATTGACCATGGAGTCAAGGTCACATAGAAAATTTGCATTCATGTGCTTTTGGCTCCAATTTTTTTCACTTGCTTACATTTCCTAAACCTTTGATGGATTCGTTTCATACTTAGGATGAATCATTATGAAACAATGACAATTTGTGTTCAGTTACCCCTTTGACCTTTGGGTTGAAGTAACAGTCATAAAAAAATTGTTTGTTAAGGTTTATCTTAGTTCTTTAATTTGCTTTTATTTCCAAAACCCCTTGATAATTCAAATGAATCATTCTGTGACATCACTTTGGGTGACAGACAGAAAATTTCATTAAGGTTTTGGTTAAAGTTGTTTTCATTGCTAATGTTTCCTAAAGCACTAATTGTTTTTTGTTCTTACTTTGGATGAATCATGAAGCTAAGACAGTTAATTCTGTGACATGCTTACTTGGCCTTTTGATCTTGGGGTCAAGGTCACCCATTTCACATCCAAGCTTGAATTGTGGGCACATCATGCAGGCCTGGCCTTTTTGTTGAAGACTTTATGGCGTGTAAAGCAATGAAAATTTTGCTCTACCTCACAAAATGTATTACTTTACTCTAAAATGTTTATGACACTTAAAACATTTTTTAAAAAGATTTTCAGTCAAGATTTTTCTCAAAATGTAAGAATTGAGAATGAGAATCCCATTATAGAGCTATTGTGATGAACAGAAAGGCAAGCCATCTACCATGGAAAACTAAGTTTCATCCACAATAGACTTGAAATAGTCTGATGTTAACAGCTTCTACCATGTTGTATAGCATAAAGGAAAAAAAAATGCTATTAATTTGTTCTTTTTTAATGTGTTTCAGGGGAACGTCCATTTCCTTGTACATGGACAGGTTGTGGTAAAAGGTTTGCTCGTTCTGATGAATTAGCTCGTCATATACGTACACATACAGGTTAGTCTCTCAGAGTATCTTCTTATTGCAAGAATTTAGTTTGTGGAAATCATAGTCTGCCCTTGAAGGGGATTGCCACAAAATGTAAGTTTCTCCTTAAAAATCTTATTTTGTGTACCTGTAAACTGTGGATAGATACTTGTCCTATAAAATCTTCTGTCTTTTGCAGTTTATCAAACAATGTATTATTTTTAATTCATATGTGACCTTCAGATTTAGTATTTTGAAAACATTACACTTGTATTGAATTGAAGTAAAACTCTAGATATAAAAAAAAGTTGGTGTATAAATCAGTCTGAACATTGCTGCCAACTATTCTTAAACATCAGTTATCCAAGCCCACATGACAAGGATTTTGTACTACAGATAATTGGTTGTTTGAATAACTTAATTATACATAATAAACTATTTATTTGTGGAATACTTTGTCCAAGTAATAAAAAAATACAGAGGTGTGACATCTCTATCATGCACATTTTATTGTAGTTACATAAATATCAGAATAAACTTTTGTGGTAAAGTCTCTAAACTTTTCTCTTTGTTCTGCCATTTTCTTGAAACAGAAGAAAATTCTTTGCTTCTTATGATTACAAAATCGAGCTAAACTTTCCTTCCCATGGTACTGATATATACAGATTTAGGAATGGACTGAGAAGATGATGAACACCCTTCATATTGTCATATGATAAATTAGAAAATGTCACTATTATATCAGTTCTAGCATCACCATGTTTAGAAACATTTTTATATTAGTTTCTTTCTTTTCTTTTTTAAATTTTGTTTAAACCAGTGGTTCCCAAACATTTTTGATCGAGTCCCTAAATACCATCTTTTGTGACCCAAAATACAATACCATTTAATCACTGATTTAAACTGTTGATGGTGTACATCATGTATGGGAGATAACTCTAGAAGAGAGCTGAAATCGAGGCTTAGAAATTACCTCCCTTGCCCCATATATATATATATATATATATATATATATATATATATATATATATATATATATATATATATATATATATATATATATATATATATATATATATATATATATATGAGGTCCCAAAAAGTTTTGATATGTTGTTGGACATTTCATTTTTGGTGGCAATGGGGAAGGTTAGGGTGGCTATATTAAAGTTTCCAGTGACTGATCAGTCATGTATTGTTACAATGATTTCATTGCAGTAAACAAAACTATAATATCATATATAGATGAAAATGTGATGAAACATTAAGAAAAATATATACTAAATAGTGTGGATACTATTTTTCAGATATATATATATATATATATATATATATATATATATATATATATATATATATACACATACTGTGTATATATTAATAGTGTAGATACATGTTTTTCATATTTTTTTAAACTCTTCATAGTTTTTCTTGCATGAAACTTCAAACTCATGTGCTGCGTAAAAAAGTGTGTTAGAAGATTCGTCATCCACAGCTTCTTTTGTCAGATAAGGGGTTTGAAATTAGATTTTATGGTTGTGAAGTTGAATATAAGAAGAAAAAAAGATTTGCTACTATTGTCTGACAGGAGCATTTTGCAGACTGTCAAAATATTACCATGAGACAATGGGACATGTCTGTCACATATAACGGTTTTCAGAAGCTTGATAAATATATATATAAATAAGCACACATGCACAGATGGGTAGGCAAATCCATTGCCTTGGACAACAAAGCCTGGTCATGCAAACCAGGGCTGAGCACATTTTTTTCATCCACTTGTCCAGGACAAGTGGTTTCAGAAAATTCACTTGTCCCACCTTACTTTTCACTTGTCCTAACTTACATTTCACTTCTCCCAAAATGGTGATCACTTGCCGAGATTTGATGAGATGTATGCACTTAATCCATAGAAATAACAAACGAAATAATATACAACATAATTATTTCTTAAAAGAATTTAATTTTTCAAAAACATTTGGCTACTTCAGGTATATATGTTTTAGCTGCTGGATTTGAAAAAATGTCCATGTACATGTCTGCCACATGTGCCAGCAGTTGATAGCTGTGACTGGGTTAAAGTCCTCAAGCTCTGGTCCATTTGCTGAAATGTTCATTAGAATTTGTAAACTCTTGATTTAAGGAATTCTCACACTCAGTAGCAGTCTTATGTTTTATCTCTCCACTTTCAAGAAAAATTTACTTCTTCGAATCATACTTATTACCTTGCGAAAATAATTTAGCAAACTCATCTTATCCACATAGTAAATATCGGCTTGCTTGACAACTACTTCTAAAGTGATCATAACATACATTTTCTCTTTTAAATGTGAACAGAGATAGCTCATTAATTAGCGTAGTTGTTTCACTTCAAATGCAATATCGCATGTGGAAGTTAATCCTCTGTATAACCAATTAAAACTTAAAGAATCATTACTATCATTTAATCAGTTCATTAAATCAAACCAACACTGAAGTTGTTAAAGTACCTTTCATTAATTTAATTACACTGACTTGCTGGATTAAAATCAGAGTTAGCCGCTCGTGAAGATCCCGTTTGATTAAACACGATGCAACTATGTAAAACACAGTGAATTAATCATACCATGTTTGTTTACCATGTTTGTTTTGTTCAACGGGTTTTGATTTGCCTATATATTGGTCAATTGGCCCAATTTGCAGTCAAGTTGTAACAGAACGTGCATATATGCAACAGCTATCACTGACCACCTGTATGTGTTATACAGGATGTAAATGTATACATGGAGAGGGGTAGAATCAAGTATTCAGTATGCCTGGAGGGCATGAATGGTCAAATAAAGGTTGATATAGTGATTAAAGCACAAAAATGAGGACTTGCCTGACTTTTTAAAATAGGAAAAAACAGCACTTGTCCTGGAATAGCAACTTGGAAAATTTTACTTGCCCAACTTGGAAAATGAATAGACAGGGATGTCAGGCTATGGGATTTGCTCGGCCCTGCAACCCCCAAAAATCTGATAAAATGATCATGTTAAAATCTTGGGGCAATTGGAGTGATTTACCTGGCAACCAGAAAATTTGACTCGTTATATATGTATGTATGTATGTGTGTGTTTTTCTACTTATTATGTATGTATGTATGTATGTGTGTTTTTCTACTCATATATGTATGTATGTGTGTGTTTTACAGTAAATATTCTGGGTAAAGATTATGTCACTTTCTTGAATGACTTTTTGATAATAAGCAACATATTTTTTGCATTTCAGGAGAAAAGAAGTTTTGTTGTCCATATTGTGACAAGAAGTTCATGCGAAGCGATCATCTCAACAAACATGCTAGACGGCATCCAGGTTTTGTTCCAGGTTCCCTTAGCAAAAGATCTCGAACTTCAAGTCCTCAGTTTGATCTCCAGAGTGATGGCACCTCCGATCTCTCAAGTCCTCTTACATTCCCATAGATCTGTAATACAAAGTGTAGTGATACTATATATAGCATGCAGCTGATTACAAACAGGGTATAGTAAGTCTTGCCATTGCATGATGTGTCAGCGGTCCACCTGGATATTTTATGTTGGTTTTAATGGCACTTTCAGCACATTGGCAATAGCATGCTGAGGAAATGGGAGCTAGTACCTTTCCCATGGACACACCAAGGTAGTTGGCCTGTAGGGGTGTTGAACCCATGACCCTTGGATTGCGATTCCGACACTCTATCAACTGAATTACTGCTTCTTGTTCAGTCCACTTGAAATCATAAAGCTAACATTGCAGATGTTCATCTACCTGCATATTATTCACTGCAGAATATGGTACAGTCAACTCTCATTACAATGACCAAGTTCATTTTCAGTCATTTTGTCATAGTCACGAATCTCTCATTGTAAAGACCAAGCATTTAATTTAGATGAGTTATCATCCTTGTCTCCTTATTGTCATGCATTTGATTAATTCGGAACATCCTCATCTCTTTCTGATGTGTGTTGAACAATTTGCTCTCTGAAAGAGACTTGGAGGTAATCATAGGGATACTTCCTGAAGTGGTAAGTTTTTAGTGGATGAACATCCAGGTAAATGTGCAAAGAACAGATACTTATAAAGTGATAGCTGTTGAAAATAACACTTGATGACATTTCAACAATCTATAAAATACCTTCTTTTTAATTTTTAATGTTATTCCTGCAACTTTGTAATAAAAAAAATTGGAGAAATCATTTGGTTTCAGTAGCCTGGATTACATAATTACTTATGTTGCTGTTAGGAATGATATGTTATTTTGTTATTGTGATGTCAATGAAGTTATTATAACATAATGACAACCACGGTCATGAAGGCTGTTTAAAATGGCCAATATTTGCATCCAAGTTTTTTTTCTAGTATGCAATGGAAACAGCAGTGGATGTTCCAATTGACATTTAATTTACATGAGCTATCACCCTTGTCTCATCATTGTCATGCGTTCAACTTAATATAGATGAGTTATCACCCTTGTCTCATCATTGTCTAACCAACATGTATCAATCAGAATAATGAGTCAGATATATAAATCTATACTTTATATCTAACATCTAATTATTTTTAAAATCACAAACATATTTTCCCATTTTTCAAACTAATTTTTCTTGAATATAATGTTTACATACTAGCATATGACAAATAGCCAGTAATAGATAAAACCCAGCGAATGATAATTTGTAAAGAACAATATATAAAGGAAACATGCATGTTGATCTCCAGGAAATTGCTGTCAGGATTGGAAGCAGAATATTCCATTATAAAGATCCAAATTACCATTGACCACATTTGCTCCCATCTTTTTTCTGTGTGACCCTGAAGATTCAGTTGTAATGAATATCGTTGCAATGAGAACTGACTGTACAGGCTAAATCCAAACCATATCTGATCTAAATTCTTATTGAATCAAAATTAAACCTCTTAACAGGAAAGCCATATTAATCCTGACTTTGTATATTAGAATGTCTCAGTAATTGAACAACAATTTATAAAATAATATTTTCCTTATTATTCCATCAAGCAGTTTGTTAATATGAATTACTTGTTAATCTTTACAAAAATAGTAGTTGAAAAGTGTCTCAATAAAGAGTTTCACTCTAGTTTGTGTAATGAAATAACAAAATGAACCTTTCTACCACAATTTCCTGCACATTTATTCCCAGCGTATATTGTGCTTGGAATTGACAGACTTTACTGTTTTCTTTTGTTTTTTTACAAAAAGAATGAGCCTTCTGTTTTAATTGTATCAGGGTCAGTGTGGAGGGCATCAGTAATCAAAATAATAATTTAAGTCCAAGTGTCCTTATTGGTGCAGACTTGAAAATTATTTGGAGTATCTGAATTAATTCAGAATCCCAGATCTTTATGTTATTGCAATGTACGAACTTACTTCCCTTTTGCATACTTCCTGTTTTGACCAGTTTTGATCAGACTAGGTGGGTATGTTTCTTAGGACATGCTCTGTGGCAACCAAGTGAAATACCTACTTTTTTATTTCTTCTCCAGAATAGATGAGCAAAGTTTGATCAAACTAGGTAAGAATGTTTCTTTGGACACACCCTGTTAACATTTTATCCAGGGTGGCTTCCATAGCAACAAGGTGGCAAACCTATTTTCAACTTTTTCTCCAATTTTGATCAAACTTGGTACAAATGTTTCTTAGAACATGCTTTATCAAAATTTTACCCCATGTGGCTCCCCAAGCAATGGGGTGACTTCCTTTTTGCAACCAAGTAGAAAATCTATTTTCAACTTCTCCAGAACAGCTGAACCAATTCTGTGTGGCTCCACTAGCAATGGTTTGGCTTCTATAGCAACCAAATGAAAAGCCTAGTTTCAGCTTCTCCAGGATGGCCAAGTCAAATTTTGATCAAACATGGCAGGAATATTTCTTCGGATATGCTGTTTCAAAAGTGTGCCTGGATTAGCTCTCCTAACAGTGGTGTAGCTTCCTTATCAACCAGGTGAAAAATCTATTTTCAACTTCTTTACAACAGGTGAGTAATGTATGCCAGTTAAGCAATATCAGGCCCAATGTGGGCCACTTGTTTCATTGATTGAGTTCAAATATATTTTTGCAAATCAGTTTTGTCATCGTTACTTTCTCTTTCTCTGCATCTTCTTGCTAGAGTACAATTTTTTGTTATGCTCATATCCATTCAGTGCAAAATGGGTTTTAGAATATTAACTAATACAATTCCAAATTTGATTGATTATTTGATTTCTATGTTTCTTATGGCTGGGTTTGTCAGGAATGTAACTGCTTACCACATCTGATACATAAACACTACATGTAGCAGACTGGTTACTTACTTTATTAATGCAAACGTTAAGAGTGAGGTAATTGGCCATGCTAGTCATCTAGTCACACATCACTATGGTAACTTTAAAGCATTATCAGTGTGACATTGGCTCATACATGTTTATATATTTAAATTGTGCTCAGTTTATTTATTAGTGATGGGTGTCATTAATCTAGTAAATAAAGTAAAACTTTTTTAGATGGCAGATTACAACCAACTCTATTTTGCCAGTGGGCAAGTAGTGCCATAAGCAGCAGATGTCAACATGAGTTGGTAGAGTTGAACTATGACTTTTGATATTGTCAGCTTTTGTTTTTACCTTGGTATGGGATTTCTTTTAATGTTTACTCAGTTGAAGATAGAGTATATTTCTTTAATCAGCTCTTCTGTTGTTGAGATTGTTTGTATACTTTTAGATTTTTCATTTAATACCATGTGTGTCTGGAGAAATTTTAATACATGTAAATATGTGTAGTACACAAATTTCATGAATGAATACCCAGTTTACCAGTTTATCAAGAACCCAGTTTACAAAGCATATGATCAAAGAAAATATTATCTAATTTGATTATTTTACACTGGATCCATTTCTTTTTTGATCGAAGGTTAAGACTTTTGCCCCTAAATGTTGCAGCAAAATTTCTGAAATTGCATATATAGAGGACAGAGGATGTTACTTCAGTGTTCATTTGATACAAGTTGAATAATATTATATACTGTGTTATTCAACGAGTTTTATAATTTTCATATAAAATGAACACAACTTTAAGATTTTATTTATTACATAATGTTATGGAATTTGCATTGCTATGTGATGTTGTTAAGTGTTACACCAGTGTTGTGAACAATTCTTGTGATATGATATCATGACACCAACAGAGGTGATCATTATGTGATAAATAAAGATACTAGCTGATGCCAGATGATTCTGTTAGAAAATACTATTTTCTATATACCTACCAGTTTTGTTCATTTATAACCCTATCAGGTATGTGCCATACTTTTCAAAGACAAATCATTTCCCCAAGACACAATATTGCATACTAAACCATATCCAAAACAGGTTACAGTAAATGTATAACTTGAGGATGTATTTTATGTAAAGATATTCAAATAATTATTTATGGAGTTCTATCTCAAGGAAATAAGATAAAATCATTTCTTTCTATTATTGAAGACTGCATTTCATTTTCTTAAAAACAGTGTACCGTATATACTCGCCTGTAATTCGAGTCCAACTGCAAACAACATAGATTCAAATGTGCCATCGCATAATGCACTGGCAGATCAGGGTCTGTGTTGTTTGTTTTACTGATTACTGTTAACAAACTGCACAGACCCAGATCTGCCATTGCATTATGTGAGGGCAGATCTGGGTATATGCAGTTTGCAGTTGGATTTGACTTATAAGCAAGTATATACATAATATTCTCATGAAACTTTTATGTGCCATTTTTTAAGAATGATCACACCTATTATATCACAGAATATAATTCACAGGGAAATGTGTGTATTATAGTGCTTGTATCATGTGCCTTTAACTTACTTGTACATATCTGTGTTGTATACAGTTTTAAATTATTTAAATAATCCAAAACACATTAAAACCTGTATTGAAAGACCACTGCTACAAGAGACCAGATTCTGAATGCACTGATTTTATATTGATTATATGGTGTTATGACCTGTTAAAAGAGATCACCTGTCTTGAGAGACCATTATTTTGTGGCAGAATTGATGGTCTCTCATGGCAGGTTCTACTGTATATCATCTGTTCAAAGGAGTGTGTAGTGGAAAAACATTTATACAATAGTATAATGCTCATATGATATATGTCTCCCACATTTTTTTTTTAATTCATGGATTGTTTGGTGGGATATATTGACTATTTCTTGAATTTTGTGAAAATGGCAAAATAATTTATTCTTCTTCTTGTGTTTACATGTAACATAAGGTATGGTATTTACATTTATTACCTACCCATTCAAGCTTACATGATTGATCTTGCATTTGATATACAAACCTTCAGTCCATACTTCTCTATTAAACACCTGATTGGAAGTATTTAGGTGTTTTCACTGATGTGTGTACGTCAGTACTTTGTGGATGCACAGAATCAAACTGTTAAATCCCAGTTTTGAGTTTCATTCACACTGTGTAGATGAAAATATGTGGAAGGCATAAAAGAGAGTGAATCTAATAAAAACAAATCTGCATTAATGTTTTCATCCAAGTCAGGGGAAGAACTTGTTTGATATTGCATCCAAATACATGTTGTCCTGTATGACACTCGTTCAATCCTCTGACTGGGATGGAACAAAACATCTATTTAGTTTTGTGTCTGTATAACACTCACTCATCTGATAACAGCATAAACCCATATCTGGCATCAGATAATGCATCTGTAGATCAGTGTCTATGCTGATTACTTCAGGCCATAGAACAAGAAGAGTAGACCCTCATCTGCCAGCACATTATGTTATAGCAGGTTTATATTGTTTACAATAGAGAGCGTTTTATTTTTTACAAATCTGTACAGTTAATGGTCTTAGATGCTGTATGCTACAAGTATCGTATCATCACAAATGTATGCTTATGATGTGCCTGGCTTCAAGATCCACCTAACCCGGCATCATTTTACTGAAGTCGTGTGTTTTAATCGTGAAGTTGGGAGTTAGAATTTGCATACATTCAGGTTTTGTCACGTTGGTAATTGCTATATTTATGACATGTACCCAGCTGCAGACAGCATAGAACTAGATCTGTTCCATAATTCATTGGTAGGTCAGTTGATTGGTTGGTTTTTAACGGCACATTATTCAGCTATATCAAATTGATGTAATGGGAGCTAAGTGCCTTTCCCAAGGAGACACCAATGCAGTTGACCCAGGCAAAGCCGCAACCCCTGGATTATGATTCTGATGCTCTACCAACTGAGCTACTGCAACTTCTGGCAGGTCAGGATTGGTACTTTTTGCTTTTAATTATAGGCAGAACAAACAGTGTACACCTTGACTGCTTTGTTTTAAACCATTACTTGACATATCGAGTATTAAATGTTACTCTAGACTTGGAAATTTTACTATGAATGTATGGATGCATCCTTTTGATTGGTCAGAATATTTTTTAATTAGATTTAGAGTCAAGTATATTTTGATGACAGAGGAACCTGATCTGCTGAGTTCACAAAACCATGAAAATGTATACTCATCATAATATACCATATATAATCACCATGATATACCATATATACTTGCTTACAAGTCGAGTGCAACTGCAAACAACATAGACCCTGAAATGTCATTATATAATGCGTTGGCGCATCTGGGTCTATGTTGTTTGTTCTACTGACAACTCCTAACAAAATGCAATGGCATATCTGGGTCTGTGCAGTTGGACTCAGCTTATAAGCGGGTATATATGGTACTCCTAAATCAAAATATAGCAATATACCTGTAGTTTAACAAATGTCATGATTAATTGCAAGAAAGGTGAAAAACTGTAGATAAGTATCTTGTGAAATTGTATTACAGCAAGATATAACATAGATTGTTCTTTGATATGTTGTGAAAATTTATACTTGAATTAGTGTTTTCACGGGTCTTCATGTTTGCCTTCTTGCCTTTGTATATATTTTACTATGCAGACCCTATAAAACAAAGAAACATTATCACAAATTGTTAAAATCAACTCCCGTTTCTGCAATTCACAATATTCTCTGGTTTTTTTTCCTTTACAAAAACAATCAAAATCCATTATAAAAGCAATGTACATTTTACCATATTTCATTTGTTTAGCCTAATTACAGGCGTAGGTTTTCTTCTTTTGAACCTGATGATGGTAATATTTTACCTGTGACTGTTAGTGGGATACAAAAATGAAAAAATAATTCAGATTCACTTTTTTGTTGTTATGATAAAGTTCAAAAATTGGTATATAGTGTTATATATGCAAACTCCATGTACATGTAATATTGTCCAGATTCCAAACTGAGGTCTGGAAAAAAAAATTGTGAGATTTTTTGAAATATTTTCTAAGATCAGTGCACAAAAGCTCTAATTTAAATTACTTTTTCCTGTTAAATATTGTGTGATATTGACACATGTTAATGACCATATTGTGATTAAGTACAAGTTACTGAAACAGTAACTCATTATGACCACATTTCAAGGCATTGTTGGCTGGCTTGGACTTGTATTCTCATCAGTGTCAGTAAAAAGCATATCATCTGTGAATCATTTATATGGCATGCCATTGGTAAGTCCATCATGATAATGTACATTAGTTCATTTGGCTAAGTAATCAAAAGATTCCACAACAGGAAATACAAATTTTAGAATAGGTTAGTTATATTTCACTTTTGAAAGAAATGCGAAGGTGCTTGTCTATTTTCCAATTCTGTTTTCATACATATCTTTGCAGTTCTACTAGCTATCTCATTACATATGAATTTTTGTGTGAACTTGTTTGGTTCTGTTCATATTTGAAAGATATTTCCATGAGTGGAAGGTGCCTTCTGTTGTGACCTTAGCATAACATTCTTATGTATTTTATTATAAAAAATCATAATAGCATAACAATTAAGTGTAAAGTTACTATTTTAGCATTGAAACACTCAATGTCATTATGACATATTAAGTTGACAGTTAAATTGTATTCCATTTTTAATGAATCTCCTAATATACCAAAGTTTATAAATTATGGTGAATCGTTCAGAATCTTGTAATTGTTATTTGGGTTTTTTGAGCATCTCATGTTTACCATGTGCTGGCCCATGGCAACCTAGTCACTACTAATTTTACACTAGTGATATGAATATTGACCAATAAAATTGCAAACCAGTCATAAGAGTCAAACATTTGTCTATATTTCATTTTTTATAGTAATGTTGCATAATTGTTGAGTAAAATTGGTTTTCATTCGAATCAAGATACTGATTTGTTCATATTTAGAAATAGTGGCCAGAATCCTACATTCAATATATTTTGATCTGCAAGTACATGACTTGTCATGTTGTAAATCATTTATTTGATGCCCTAAAGTTTTTTTTTTTTATCTGCAATTACACGACTTGTCATGTTGTAAATCATTTATTTGATGCCCTAAAGTTGGGTTTTTTTTTATCACACATGGAGAATTCGATGTAACTAAACTTTAGCCAGGTATGAAACAGTCAGTCAGTCATTTAACTTGTTGACCAAATAGCCAATAAGTGCCTATCATTATAATGTTAATTACTGTAGGACAAGGAAAGATTGTTCTGTTAGTTCATTACCCCTCTCAGAGTTCACAGTTTGAAATTAACATTAGTCTTTCAGCTGCCTCATCAACTATATCATGATGGGATACTCTTGCTCTCTCTCTCTCTCTCTCTCTCTCTCTCTCTCTCTCTCTCTCTCTCTCTCTCTCTCTCTCTCTCTCTCTCTCCTTGACAACAATTTTGTTGCTTGTGAAGGTTGTATGGAGCATTCATTGCAGCAGCTTGTATCTTTTCTTCATAATGGATTTCATATTCAGGAAAAGTAACATAAGAATTTTTCTTGTTCAGCATGGGTACTTTTTGATATATCAGTTCATTTAATGTCATGGGATTACAACATTAGTGTGACAATACATAATCCAATTGCATTGCACAGTACTCCTTCACTCTAATGCTGTTCATGGGAAAAGTTGGCCACCTTATAGGTGAAGTTGCCTTATAGTGAGGTATTTTGTATATAATATTACTCTTAAGTAATAAAATGGGATCTGTGACCATACCTCCCTTATAAAAGAGACCTTATACTGAGGTGTGTTATATTGAGGAAGTATTGTATAATGGTGGAAAGAAAATAAAGCAGCATTCCATTTAATATTACTGGTTTAAGTTTTATTTGTAGTAGTGTCCAAGTGTTGTCATAACTATTATGTTATCATCAACAATATATATGTACATACCGTATATATTCACATATACATCTAATCCAATTATAAACTGCATAGACCCAGATCTGTCATCACATAATGTGCCGGCAGATCTGGGTTTATGCAGTTTGTTAAGAGTAACAAGTAGAACAAACAACATAGACTCTGATCTGACAGCACATTATGCGATGACAGATCAGGGTCTTTGTTGTTTACAATTGGACCCATATGGATATATTTAGCAATACTTATGTTTTTAAAGATCTGTTGAATACTGTTTTAATGTAACTGTATGCATCTGTATGATAAGTGTGCTCAATTCAGTGTCCAATTGCATAACACAAACATAGAATCTTTATTAACCCTCAATACAAACTACCTTCTACTACTGTATATACCTTATATACTCACAAGTTGAATCCAACTGCAAACAACATAGACTCTGATCTGCCATCATATAATGTGCCAGCATATCAGGGTCAGTGTTATTTGTTCTACTGATTACTCCTAACAAACTGCATAGAACCAGATCTGCTGGCACATTATGCGATGGTGTTCTGGGTCTGTGCAGTTTGCAGTTGGATTTGACTTATTAGTGAGTATATACGGTATTTTTTCAGCAAGTATATACGGCAAGTGCACTTAGCTGTGATCAATGCAGACCCAGAACTGACATCACCTACACTTCTAATTTGCTGGCAGATGAAGGTCTATGTTTGTTGTGTAAAATCACAAGTAAAAAAATATAACGTAGACTGTGATCTACATACACGTTATCTGGGTTAATGCTGTTCACAGTTTGGAGCATGTTATAGATGGACAAATACAGTACATATTATTTTCGTATTATTGTGATATTATACTGGGATTCAGTACATCACACACACACACACACACACACACACACACAATACATTTTCAATATGAACTTGCCCTACATTTTCCAATTCCACAATCATGAAGTTTGACTCAAATTCATTTGTTTCAAAAATAGCAAATTAGTGCACATAATCATTGTGTTGAAGCTGTGCAATCATTTTCTACCATGCAGTTGAATGTTGTCTGGTAAAATACTTTATTGGGTATATTTTCCTGTATTTTCCATTGTTTATCAGATTTTAGATTGTAATTTTGTTCTGTGTCATTCTTCATATTTTAATTCTATCACTGTTATATACCATATATTATCATGTATAATGCACACACATCTGTGAATAACATAGGCCCAGATCTAACGTCTCATATGCTGTTAGGTTTACATTATAATTACTACAAACAGCAACCCAGATCAGCCAGCACATTATGTGATGGCATTTTGAGGTCTACATTGTCAGTAGTTGGGTGCATGATATAATCAGATGAGTTGGCATGGTACTGGGTGAGACTCATACATTTGTGTGATAAGAGATTAAAGTGTTCATGTGATTATATTTCATCTGTAGATTATCATTGTTGAATGTCTCATTATTTTTAATAAAGGTTGTATTGCAATCAAATTCAGATTTCTTTTGTATTCATTTATGCACATATATTCTACAATAAATTCTTATTACCTATATCAATTACTCTCCATGACACGTGTTGGCGTGACATGGACTTTGTAGTGAAGTTAAATAGCAGATCTGGAGGATATCAAAAAATTGTAATGTGCGTGATCATTGACTCTTGCACACGCACAAGTTTAATATCAATAACAAGCTATCCATGTTTTAAGGGGGGGGGGGTATTGTGTACGTCCATCTGTTAGCCTATCTCCTTCTAAACCACTGAGAAGTTAACAAAACTTGGTATTTACTTAAATTTCCAAATTGTATCTGGTATGCATGAGGCTTATTGCGGGTGTTTGTGTGGGCTCCTTCTCAAGTGCATCTCTGAGTGAGTTAAACAAGTTAAATGTACACAATGTTCAATTACTTCGACATTTTTTTTTTTTTTTTCTTTTCTTCAAAGTTTGACCAAACTTGGTATATGCTGTCATAGCATGAAGATACGTGAAATTAGTGATGGACTGTACGTTGCAATCCAAGTGCCACGGTACGTTCATAGTATGGTGTAGGCGGTTTAGTTTATAAAACAATTAAAAAACATCCTTGGGATCCGTGGTGAGCCTTCGAAGTTGTTCAAGTTAAAGTTGTAGATAAAAAAGTGAAAAGTGCAGTTTTGACCGCCTCAATTATGATTCTTTTCATTAAAGAAGCAATAAAGTATTGTGTCGTATGTTTTGAAAAACCTACTTATAATAATTTTTTGTTGTTGGTTTTTTGTAAAAGCAAAATGTTCTCCTTTGTGCCGGCTACATTACATGCCTTAAGTCTTCATAGACTCCTTTTTGTATCGCCGGATAAAATGTCGCAAAAGTGTGATGTAGCGGTTGGCCATTCTTGCAGCCTAATCTTTCCCTTAGATTGTTTTCAATAGTAATTTAACACATGACTACTGTTTACGTTAATATATTCATAATAAAATTTTTATATATGTAACACCAATCGGAACGTCCTCGGATGTAAGCAATGCGCATTTTGAACTGACCTTAAGCACGTCGTCGTTATTATTGTGTCATAATAACTTCATTGACGTCACAATAACTAGAAGACGTGACATCACTAACAGCAACGTAAGCAACAGTTTCAGCCTATTTAAACCGAATGATGGCTTCAATCTTTTCATTACAAAATTGCAGGAATAACATTCAAAATTAAAAGTGGGGGTATTTAATTGATTGTTGGAAACGTAGTCGAGCTTTATTTCCAATATAATAATCATTTCTTCGCACATCTTGCCGGATGTTCATCATAAAAAACTGACCAATTTGGGCATTATCTCCTCACAAATGACGTCATAACGTCATGCTAGGGAAAGACGTAACGACTTAAACATCCAAATGTATTTCAAATTCATTTCAGTACAATATTCTGCGGTTTCTTTAAAATAACTGCCTTTCGTCATGCAGTAAACAGAATCTTACATTTGTGCTCATATCAAATGAAATGTATGAAACGAGTCGAATAATTTCAATTCTTTGATCCCCAAGGCACGCAAAAGATATAAATTGTTAGACTCGTTTCATACATTTCATTCCAAATCAATACACAGATAAGATCCTCTATGATATAAAATCCACATGTATTTGCGTCATAGCCGCCCTGTATAAAACCAGTATGTGTATATGTGACCAGCAACGTAACGCAGCTGGCAACATCACTGAGTGAGGGAAATTCTTTTTGGTTGGGTGATCAACATAATCTCCGTCTTTTTTCATCAGATTAAAATTTATGAAACAATACACAACTCCTCGCTGGCAGCTTATTACTCGGCCATTAGTATCGCCACAAGAAAGCAGCGATTGCAAGATACAGTCATGCTTGTGCCCTGAATTTTCATTCATTCTGAGTCATCTTCAGGCCAGTTTAATTGACGTCCTTCTGCCCTGAATTTTCATTAATTCTAAGTAAACTTTAGACCAATTTATTTGACAATCACCCACTTTTCTTACACACCTTAACAGTTTGTTGCATACTGATAAATCTATGTATGTTTTGTAAATGAAAAAAAAAAGAAGAAAAAAAAGCCTTGTTTTTGCGATATATTTACATGGCAATGTCACATGGATAGATGTCAAAATTTACACGAAGTAAATTAATTTGTCACATAGATATGACGTTTCATAAATCAGTTTCATACTTTTATTGTTATACATTTTGTCATTACGCGTGGAATGACCGCTCTTTGTTTCTGTTTTGAAGGTCCAATATCGAGAAGAACACAAGTCAATGAATGAGATTCAGGCATTAAACTGATTGTACACAGGATGAGCATTGTGGTTGTTTGTCGTGTAGTGTTAAATAGAGAAACAACGTGTGGCAGATCGTAAAATGATTTATCTACATATTAATACCATTTTTTGTTTATCAAGTGAGGTACGAGTTCAAATTTCAATTCTCTTTATTTTACTATCAGGCCGCCAGTTAGGATGTTTGGTTTGGTTTTGGTGCTTTACGGCACAGCAACACAACGCAAGTAGGTTATTTTGTGCCGAGGTAAATTGGAGCAAAGTACTTTTCCCCAAGCAAACACCGTGGTAGCCAACCCGGGCTGACCCGATGTTAGGATTCGAACCGCACCCTTTCGGTCGCGAGTTCGGCGGGCTAACCACTGAGCCACGCAAACGAGGACTTGCGTAACAGTCTTTGTCACCTTACATCCCAATTCGACAATCTTTTTATGCCAATTTTTCTTAAGTTCTCGGTAACATTAACTTGGAGATGTTAAAGAATACATTTTATGATAATAAATAAATAAACGAAATAAAAATATTGTAATATATAGTTGCTCGGAAAAAATAAAAAAATAAAAAGAGAATCGAGCTCATCTGAAGTCAACAGACAGGCAGAGCCGTAATAAACAAACAAATAATGGCATTTATTTCCAGTTTAAAACATGATAAGAAAACAAAAGGTCGCCTTACAACAGTGTCTAATAATTCAGCTCTAATGATTGGTATTTGAACATCCATTATTTTATGTAAGGGAAAGGCTTTATCTAAGTTGGAGATCTTGTTGCCGAACCTCGATTGCTTCGTTAAAAATTAATAATTTGATAAAATATATTTAAACTTGAACATCCGATATGCAGGCGGGAACTAAAGAAAAAATCTTCTCAATAACTTCTCTTAAAAATTGTATCAAATCAGCATGGATATGTACCGAACAAGTCCCTTAACATGGAGTGGGGGGGGGGGAGTAGTCTGTTCGCTCCCCCCCCCCCCCCCCCCCAACGAGTGCAACACAACCGAAACTGTGCATTTCCTATAGTAAGTTTTCCTTACAATTGGATGGTTGAAATTGTACCTCTGAAACGCTTAAACTGCAGGAGCTTCCGGGGAGGGAGAGGGGTGGCTTCGCTCCTTGACCCCCAAAGGGGATTCCATCCCATAGACACCTCGCCTACTTATTTACGCTCCCTCGTACATGATACTAACCGATATTTCTGAATCCGCCTCTGCTTAAACTGAAGTTAATCCCAACATAAAAAAATTCAACTGATGTAGAATTTAAACATGGCCACCGAAGACAGCTCCCAAAACCGCCGGTGGATCAAGGTCTGTGTTATTTGTTCTACTGATTAGTCCTATCAAACTACATAGACCTTGGTCTACCGGCGCATTATTCAACTCCAGATGTTTGCAGTTGGATTTTAATTAACGGAAGTATATACGGTAACTTATTGGTTGGAGTGAAACCCGCACCCAACTGCGAACGGAGTAGACCCGGGCCCGGATTTCATAGAAATGTCTCAATTTTGTACATACTCATTTCAAAATTTTGTCCCTCTGAAAAATTCCTATAAAACCACAACACGGTCAATATTTCAATGTTAAGCCAAAAATAATCATCCTGTTTTAAAACCATACGCTAAATACAATTATCCTAACATAGTTTACAAATAACCAGCAAATTACAGTTAAGCAAAATTTTTACTAAAAGTTGAGATGTTTTATGAAAGCGGTACCAGACCTACTACCACATAATCCGCCGGTAGATCTGTGTCTAAGTTCGCATTTGGGTGAGGATTCTACACGGAAAAAAACATACGGTAATGGACCTATTGATGCGAGATCCTTCCCGTAAAATTAAGACATATATCGAGACCATTTCGTGAAATAAGAAAACTCTCGAGCTTGAGTCATAGCTTGATATTTTGTTTTGACCAATGACGTTACTTTTGAAAGCTCGTTTCTGACTGGCTGTTAATGGAAACTCGATCTGAGACTCAAGCTCCGGCTTATATGATCTCCAGGTCAGGAAATTATTCTTTTAGCGAAGTCGGCAAATTGTGACACTACAATTCAGACCACGTAATGTGTGTGTGTGTGTGTGTGTGTGTTAAAGTTAGAGTCGGCATACAAGTTTTACACTGTAACAGTTGGATCATTCTATAATTGAAACAACAAAATTTTTTGTTAATTAGGGTTTGATTTTGAAAGAAAAAGAATTTCCCACATTTTTCTCACATATAATCCTGGCTATTTAATAATAAATTTAAAAAATATATATATCTTAGGTATTGTTAAAAGAACTTTTAATTCCCTTTATTTGGTTTGTATTGATGTGTGTAATTTGGCTTGGAGAGTATACATCTTGGCCTTACTTTAGATGTGCACCTATGAAAAAACTGCCAGCTCAGCTTGGTCATTTTCACTTCCTGGACTTCCAAGTAAATTGGAAAACAAACAGCCGATAACTTTTTGTTATTTTTAAAATATATTTTATAATTTATTTATTGCACTTTCAAAAGCTGGTATTGCCTACGCTGGCAACATTAATGTTCCCTATTTTAATAACTCATTTTTCGAGCACATGGGAGCAGCCATTTTGAAGAGCTGTCTGCTTTAGATAGTGCATGATTTCCATAATGACCACATGCAAAGAAATGTCTGTCACAGTACATGAAAGTATCATAGAGGTATGACAACAATCTCTCAACTATGCATGTTGCAAATGCAAAGAACTTCACCTTATACCTGTTCCTTTTTCAGAAGTACGTAATAACTGTAGAGCGGAACCTAAGCAATTCCTTATAAAAAAACCAACATGGTGCAAGGGCTGTAATAATCTCGTTCCGATGTAAGAACGAAATATGTATTGTTTAGCTAGCTGTCTTAAATTATAACAAACTACTCCCCATGTGGCGCTCTCGCCTCTAGAGAAAAGTCAGTGCCACCACAAGCAAAATTTGCCAATTTCTTGCAGAAACGCCTGGTCTTAATTTTACTTCATTTGTCAAGTGATTCTCAGAACATAGCAGAAAATATAGAAATTTTAAAACTGTAGCCAGCAACTTTGGCATTGTTATTGTTAACTTTTTGTCTCTTCTCGCCAAAATTTAAAGCAAAAATTACTGAAATGACAACTTAAAACCAGGCTGACCACTGAATCAAACTGTATATACAGAAAATGGCGTTGTTTACCTACGTCACTGGAAAGCAGTTTGACATCATTATTCAATTAGAGCATCCTCGGCCTTTTCCGTTTCTGGCTTGACAGAAAAGGATGAGGTTCCTTCGACTGATAATTTTTACGCTGTTACCCAGCGCAGCGCACTCTGTATTTTGTTTGGAAGCTCGACCGATTGTTAGCATGGTCGCTTGTTAGGAGTTTTTAGTATAGAGAGTATCCACCCAAAACCACGGGATCGAATATAGCGCAAGAAACCCAAACCCGACCGAAATAGCGCAGTGACGAACTATAGGAGCGAGCGCAGTGAATTAGAATTCGAATCAGTGCAAAGTGCAAAGAAACGGTCAATAACATAGATTTAAACCACACTGTTCATAAAACTCGTGTATCTATTCACTGGTTGATTCAAGTATAGACGGAGGATATATCAATGGCGGCCTTGTAACATCCGCTTGGGGTTGAATCTATGTACACACTGCAACACATCGACAGTGTACAGCGATGCACAAACGTATTTAAAGTACACTGCGGGCGTTAATTATTTTGTATAGGACGCTTAGTTGTACCTCTTTCGTTCTTTTCATCCTAACTTTCTTCCGGCATTCCTTTCTGCTTTCCTTTCGTTTATACATACATACATACATACATACATACATACATACATACATACATACATACATACATACATACATACATGCATACATACATACATACATACATACATACATACATACATACATACATACATACATACATGCATGCATGCATGCATACATACATACATAGTTGTTTGAGTCTTGCGCATTTCTTTGACCTTGATGTAATGTTGGCAAGTTTTAAGTATGTAGGAAATTGTCCGGATCGAAGTGATTGGTTAAAAGGACGTTTTAAACTGTGAACGGTGACAAGTGACTCACGCAGTATTTTAATAAATTTTGGGTTGATTTTGGCAGGCCCTGCAGATCTATTTGGATTCAAAAGTTGTATTTGGTTTTATATTATATTGTTCATTTTTCTCAGTTGAGCATAAAGACATTCATGGATTTTGGTATACATGTGATGGTAGTTCTAGCTTAGAACCTGAGCCTTATCTATGGAGTTTATAGACATTTGTACATTATGTATCAATGGAGGAGGAGGAGGTTTTCATTGCTTTTAAATTTCATTCTATTCTTTTGTTATGCGCCACCATTTACTTAAAGGAAATATTTTATCACCGAGAATTATTGGAAATTTTTGAAGTTATATTACTTTTGCATCGCCAATTAATATAAGTACATGACTACATTTTTCTCTATAATTTTACCATTGTAAACTGGATTTTGGAATTTCTGCTTTGTGATGTCCATCTCTTTGATGCATTTCTAATCGAAAGTCATGGCTCATCCACGGTTTATCATTTCGTCTAAAAGTTGCCGTTTATAGGATAGAACAAAAGTTAGTTTTTGTTTTTAGGACTGAAGTTAAATGCAATGTTTATTTCAGTACTGTTCTCTGCAGAGAAGATGGTCCAGTCATTACGTTCACGTATGATTTTAGGGGCTTATATATCAGCATTTTTAAGTCCCAGCTTTTATATTTTATATACATATATATATATATATATATATATATATATATATATATATATATATATATATATATATATATATATATATATATAATATCCATGGCGTTTATAAGCTCGATAAGCCAAATTCTTTCCTTACCCAGGAATTGTAACTCTGAAAACGTGTTAATATTAGATAGGTTCCTATATAGGATTTGTTAGGCCAATGTGAGTTCAGATACAATCAGGTTACTTGTTTTAGAAGCAGTTAGTATATCATATTTAAAATCTCTGGTGATTTCAAAATCTGATTTGGAATTGTATACTTTTTCAGTATTTTCTTCTAGTTTATCATAATAATGAACAGTAGCGCGTGGACTTCTGTAGAAAAGACATAATAACAATTTGCTGGGCAAAGAGATAATTTAAGTCCAGATATTTTCTTTTTCAGGATCTTACAAATCAGATCGCCTTATGAAATAGATGTTATTTTTAATATAAGTCAATAAGCCACACCCCTAACTATCACAATCCCTACGAATTGGTCATTGAAAAAATAATAAGATAATTTCATTGTCAGAAACATGCATAAGAAGTTTTTATTCTCAGGGATACGTAATGTCATTAGAATCCAGCTAAGTGAGAATATCATCAAGTATTTATTACACCAATGATATTTATATACGTGTGTACTAGTGAAATGCTTTTGATTAAGGGGGAAGTTATAGAATGTATGATCTTGAATTTCAAAGTATGTGTGTTTGTTAGCTCTTCTTCAGGTTATCCTGATTTGTTAATTCTTGAAGTCGTAGATGAAAAATTTCCGTTGAATGAAATTATCATAGCAGGATCCGATATATTCAATAGGGTTTTGCAGCAACTGCAATATTGTGTGGAACCAGAGAGCCCAGTTACAAAGAAAGCTGGCGAGATATAAAATATAAGATATAGAAACATAAGCGTCAGCGTAATAAGACAACCAGGAATGATAACATTCAAGAGGAGGACGCCAAAAACAAGGGAACCAACCAGCTTATTTTCTAACACTACTATTTCTGTTTTCAAACCGACGAGGACAAGAAAATGATGATCTTTGTCACACGTGGAACACTAATTTGGAGCCTCAAAGTATCTTCATATGTAATTGTAAGGAAGCACAAATAGGAATTGTATTCCATTTTACGTAGGTCAGTCTAAAGAGAAGGCAGTTTTTCATCAGCGGTCAGTTACAGGTAGAGACTGCTTTTATTTTAGGACCTTTTTCAGTTTCTTTCTGCCTTTATAGTTTTATAATGTTCGAACATTATTTTTTTCTTGTTATCTGGCCTACTTATCAGCTTTGCGCCGGTAACGATCCGTGTCTTGTACAAATGTCATTCTTAAATTTACTTTTTTATATGAACGTGCTAATGAACACCCTTACTCATAAACAACGTCAAGTACTGTCGTGTCATATTATTCCCGTATATACGATAATGTTCAGTCGTTAATTTTTTCTGGATAAAAAAATCTTCTAAAAATTATGTTGGCATATTCTCTCACTGAATTGTTCATTACGACACTCGAGAACAAGAAATGTTATTTCGTGCAATAAATATATCATCATTAATTACAACAGCGATATGAATAAAGCCTGTTTCTGCATTTGTGCTATTTTTATGCATTTATCACGTACCTGTTGCTTCTATAAAAGAATGAAACAACTTACAGCAATACAATTCTGATCCTTTCCACAGCGATAAAGACGTATATCCTGTATCGTAAACTTTTGTTACAAAATAACCAAATTTTTAAATGAAAAAAAAGAAGTTATTTTTGCAAAGGAAAATATATTCTGTATCTTGAAGCCGAATGACTCGTGTGTACAGTACATTTCCACTATACTGGAAGAGAGTTTAAGGCCTTTCAAATTTCGTTAATTTCATTGCATCTCTCGTTCTCTCTCTCTCTCATTGACAATCCATTGTGCACACAGTTGCTGGTATTCTGGCCATTCCATATAGTTATACCAAACAAATAAAATGTAGCTAAAGTTCCGCGACTTTAATGGTTTCTTGCTTCTGTCCTATAGAACAGCCTATCGTCATACATTAGAACTTTTGATGGCCCTGCTGGCATTTGCTGAAACCTTTTTACACACTATGATCACAGTTTATTCGCAACTCATAGATTTTTGTAAGACAAGAAAGACTGTTGATTGACAATGAGGATCAAATTTCGTTATGGAATGTCTGATCACTGATGTATTTGACTTTCATTTAAAATCAGTACTAAGCAACATCTACTAAAGATGTCAGTATTTTTGTTTCATTCTCTGTAAAGTATCTACTGACCATCACGCTTTTGAAAATGGAGAGCTAACAATAGTACGATGTCCTGACTATTAATACTTGAAACACCCGCTATAGAAACTGCTATATCATTTTAAAACATCAGTCATATTTGTTTAAATTAAAATGCGCACGTCGTCCTTTTTCTATATTTTTACTCTCGATTCCTTTGTTGATGGAAAACTGCATATATTTCTAATTTTGTATGCACGTTCTTCGAAAGTCTGTAAAAGATGCCTATTATGCAAGGACACGAACAAAATTATTACGCAGATTAAATCAAAGCCACATTTAACATAGAAAGGTAATTTTGATGACACTTATACTTACAAATCATACCTCATTTACACTGATCTCTCAAATGGTGATAAGACAGTATTCTTTCTCAAGTATTCGGATTTTTATATGAAGTAGACGGCTCATCTCCAGTTATACTGATTCTTATTTGGTAGTGCAGCAATTAAAGTGTAATATCTTTATTAGTAAAGGATAGTACCACGATTTGCTGAATTAAGCGGTGTAAGAGAAAAATTTGAATGCTAAGATAAATGGTCCGAAGGTTTGATATTAGAAATTGTGCATTTGAAAGCAACATTTTTTATGATTGTATAAGTTGGAATAAATAACATTATTACTGATCTATCATCTGTTATTCCTGAATTGTGACTGAATCTTTTAATTCTGAGACAAGTTTGATCAATGGAGTCGATGAAGACAGAATTATGTTTTAAAAATGACAGGTTTAGCTCAGCATTAAGCCTAGGCAGATTCCCAGGGAATACTTTTTCTGCTATAGCAAATTCAAGGACTTTTACAGGATAAAACTAACTTGTTCAGAATTCATAGAGTTTTCAAGGCAACCCCTCATATTTAAGACGTTTTCAATGTTCTACAAACCATGTATATTGCATTGTTTAAAACCTAAAATGTGAACTGGATGGGGATAAATGAAACTGAATAGGCCTTTTTTTGTAATGTTTCTGAAATCTGACAAGTTAAATTCCCCAATGGAAACCCCTAAGGGGAAGATTGCATATGGTAGCTAGGGAACCAAGAGTTTAAGGAGCAATATATGTGGCATCATTATTCAACCATGACACATTGACCCAGTTGAAATGGCTGTGTTGTGTCTGCATTTAGTAAAATGGGGGAGTTTGGTGAAAAGTAAACATTAATATGTGGCTTTTAGCATGCAGTAATCTTGAGATCACAGGTCAGTCCATTCAAAACATATGCTGAAAAGGTCTAAATATATGTAAACCTTGTTTCTTATTTGGTTTCAACATGATCAAAGAAAATATGGGGAAAGCAGTACAGTTACAACCTACAAATTATGAAAATCAGCTCTTGAAGCTTTAATAATATCGCAGGAACTTTTCAGATGTAAATTCAATAAATAAGTACGGTATCTGTACAAGATGGCATAGCAGTACAATATTTTCTAGCTTATGACTTGAATCGTCTGACTTAGTTAAAAATAAAGGGCGGTTTTTGTTTTTACACACTCCATAAAGCAGAACGTATTATCAAAATATGTATACCCCCACTGCACCTCCCCCCCCCACCAAATAGTCAAAATATTACAAATTAAAGAAAAAAATTGAAAATAAAATGAATCCATCAAAATCAAATCAGCTCATCTGCAGATGCATTTAAATATTTAGTTACCTATAAATAAACGTACCAATGCAATGTGATTTTTCACAAGTTTTTCAAAATTCGGAACTGTAAATGGATTGTGTCCTTTCAATTCCATTGGACCCATCAAGATGTATTTTTGTCCACAATGTCAGTGTCATCTCTTCTTGACCAATTTAACTCTGACCCGCATTTATGTAAATATTTTACTGTATACGTGTTGTCCTCTCTTGACAAAATCATCCCGATGTATGCAGTTCTGGTGTAAAAAAAAAACTCCCACATAATGACTAACACTGAAATCTGCAAAGATGGTGGCTGTTGCTGTTGCCTCTCGTGTCCTCAGATGGCAGTGCAACCATGCCAACCTGAAGCAGTCTTCCTTCATGTTTTTGATTTGCCTCCAACAACTGTAGAATAACAAGTATGTCATATCACTATATACAAGTCATTTATTTGTACAGTTTCAGAGCAGGTTTGTTTTTTCCCTGAAGTTACAAGGTTAATTTGTATCAGATGCAGCATGAAAGACCGCAAAAAATATATGGGGCTTTTTTTTAGTATCAGAATGGACCAAATCTGTAACTGATCAGATGATAATTTATTAACTTTTAAAAACATGTATACCATCAGCAAAAGCACACAACGCTGTTCTAGCAACATTAGCAATATTTTTTTCATGTTGCATTAACAGTTGACTCAAGAAAAGGAAAAAAATGAAGAACATATTAAAGCAGAAAAACACAAGACATTTTATCTGGTGATGTTGAAAAATTATCCATTCCATAATAGGAGGTAAAACTTAGACCCTGCTTTGGGGATCTTAAGACATTCTCTTTTTGTGGCACTTCAACCACAAAGGCATCCTTTAAAGTGTCTTCAACTGTCTCTCCCCATACTTCCACAAACTGTACAATGACAAATGTGTCTCTGTGTAAAAGGCAGAATTTGCATTTAACATGTTTGTGCAATTTATGTTATAACAGTCTTTATAGTTATTGTGCTATTTCCTCTCAGAGATGAAGTAAGACTTTTGCATGCATGTGGCTAAAACAAATGAAATGTACTCGGAAGTGTTTTAGTAACTTATTTTAATTAATAGAAAGGAAGTTATGGAATTTGTATATAGTATTGTATTTTGTAGCAGTAAAGACTGCATAAGATTTCTGATACCCCGTGCCTCCACTCTATGGTTTCGGCTAATTCCACATTTTCTATAGGGAATATAGTCTAATCTTACATGAACCAACTATTTTAACAATCATTTATTTACTCTTAAAAATATGAATGCCATTAGCAAAAGTGTTGAATCCTATTAAAGCAATGTCTCATTAAGATGACATTAATTCTTGTCATGACAAAGAAAGAAACTGACGAACAAGTACAGCAGAACGGCACAAGATCTTATTTAGGTACCAGAAACATAATCACCAACCTTTAATTCTCCATCTTCCTCTTGTGAGGTAGAGACTGGTGAATGCTCTGGAGATAGGGATGGAGGGACCATCTCTTCATGTTGCTGTGCAGCTATGCATGTCTGCTCGGACATGTCAGACAATTCCAGTTGTACTGGTTACATCTGATTTTTCTCCAACACCTGCAGAATTACAAGTATGCCAATATATATATATATATATATATATATATATATATATATATATATATATATATATATATATATATATATATATTTACACTATCAATGTACTGGTCAGTGATTAGGCTAGAAACAATTATGGAGTAACTACATGTACATGTGATTATTCATGTTATTTGCTTCTATTGACCATTCATGATTAGCAATGCATTTATTAGACTCACGAGATATAAGGCACTGAATCAAGTTTATGAAGCTGTTTTTTTGGTGTCAGAATGGTCAAGTAATGTTGCTTACATGAACAAAATGGTGATTAAACAATGACAAAGACATTGACTACCATGGCCACAAGAAAACGTTGCTGTCATAAACATGAAGATCAAGCACTAAACAACTTATTTAGAAAGTGACCAATGCCTTGAAATAATTGCTACTGATTAGGCAATTGTCAAGCACAGTAGTGGCAACTTTAGTTACTCTGATGTCTGCATAGATGAAAGTTAGGACCCACACTCTGCGTAGATCTACGTGTTTACACGTGTCTTTGGATTAATTTAAATGTGAATAAAGAGAAAAAAAGAAGCTAAAGAGGGAAGAATAAAGTTATTTTTGACATTCTGAGCAAAGATTTAGAAATATTTCAATATTAGGCGCAGAATCTTTGGGTGGGCGTGGGGTGCAGTACGTTCACATTTTTTAAAATATTTGGGTCAAATGTTCAAATTGATGCTTTATATGTTAGTTTCTAAGCTTTGGAAGAAGCAAAAATGTACTTTTTCCCTTTCACAAGTTATACAGTAATTACAGTACTAACCTATGGGGAAGCAGTCTAAATTTATATAATACTATTACAACGCATCATTTCCATAGCAGCACAGACAAAAAAACCCCAACTAAAAACCAAAAAAAAAAAAAAACAAACAAACAAAAAAAAACAACCAATAAAGCAGACAATTCGAAGTATCAAATTACAGTTTCTGCACAACTTGCATGCCGTTTGTATCAAATATAGTTTAAGTTTGTGAAAGGTTTGAGAGTTATGTTCCATAAACGAAAATGTTTATCTAAAGAGACAGGCAGACTGACATAGCAACAGATGTATCTCACCCAATATATATAACGGGGAAGGGGGGGGGGGGATGGAGGAGGAGGGGTAATAAAATAAAAAGAGAATTTCAATCGCAAGGAAAATTTTTAAGTCTACTTCCAAAGTGCACTTTATCTCCAAATTAACCTGGTCATCAGATAAAGTCTCTTCACTGGAATTTGATTCTCTGATCCTGATAATAAAGAATTAAAAACAAAAAAAAAACCCAGCTGTCTTAGCTGCTCTCGCTCACATAAATTACGCTGTCTTAGCTGCTTTTGTTCAGAAGAACTGACCTGAAATAGAGTTGTCTAAGGCACAGACCACTGCTTTGGCAAATGGAAATAGGGCTATCAGTGAAAACATGCATCTAAACTCAAATATCACTTGCATTTCAGATTATCTTAGTCAAAGGGAAATTTATTTGTACTCAAAATGAATACACATGGATAGATTGGCCAAATTCGAGCTCAACACTCGGGCACAAGAAGTCATCAAAAGTGGCACAGTTGTACATAAGAGTTGTAGATAATCCCATTTTCTATTCCGATTTCATATTTGAGGTCTGTATTTGTAAGGGTAGTCAAGTTGTTCTAATTTGAATTCAGCCCCTCACAGCTATGTAGATTTCCCAAAAAATCAAATTTTTCTTTAATATTAAGAAACGTAATCATAAATAGTTAAAACTAACAGCACACCTAAGCATTCTAGTGTACTAACCTAGTGACTCAAAATAGCCAGCAACTAAGCTTACTAACCGAAAGTCTGCAAAATACTCAGCTGACCTATAGCTTTCTCTTAGTAAACACAAACCTCTGTTTCAATAGATTGGCCAAATCTGAGCTCTGTAATCGGGTACAAGAAGTCATCAAAAGTGGCACAGTTGTTCAGAAGAGATGTAGATAATTTCATTTCTATTCCGATTTCACATTCGAGGTTTGTTTACGTAAGGGTATTCAAGCAGGTCTAATTTGAATTTACCCCTCATAGCTTTGTAGTTTTTCAAACAATTCCCATTTTTCTTTAATATTAGGAAACGTTATTATAAAGGGTTAATAATAGTGGCACACCTAAGCATTCTAGTGTACTAATCCAGTGACCACCAATAGACAGCGACTAAGCTTACCCACCGAAAGTGTGCAAAATACTCAGATGACGTATAAGTTTCTCTTAGGAAATGTGAGCCTCTGTTTCAATAGATATGCCAAATTCGAGCTCAGAAACGAAGCACAAGAAGTCATCCAAAGTGGCACAGTTGTTCAGAAGAAACTAAAAGTGTGGAAGCTACTCAGCTGATGTATAACTTTTTCTTAATAAAACGTGAGTCACTGTTTCAAGAGATTTTCCAAATTTGAGCTAAAAGATGAAGCAGAAGAAGTAGTCAAAAGTGATACAGTTGTCCCAAAGAGTTTTCTATTGCGATTGCAAATTTGAGGTCTGTATCTGTAAGGGTATTCAAGCTGTTCTAATTTGAATTCAACTCTTACAGCTTTGTAGTTTTCCAAACAATTCTCATTTTTCTTTAATAGCGACCTTGACAAAATGACAAGGTATACGACGACGATAATGACGACGATGATGATGATGATGCCGACGACAATGATGATATGAGGACGAGGATGCCGTTGGCGGTGTGTGATAATGAAATAGAGGTTTGACTTACCACTTTGGCGTGGATGACCATTATAAAAGGGCGAATACAACCACAACGGCAACGATGACGATGATGACTGAAACGAAGACGATCAACCTCAGTTATGCACACATCATTCATTTTTGTCTTGTCGCAAGTTACGTCAACAGAAGATAATTAAATTAAACAACTAGAAGAAGAGAAGAGCTCTCCCTCTGTCACTCTTTGCTCTCTCTCTCTCTCTCTCATCCCCAAAATTTCTTCCGTCCTTCCTTCATTTCATATCTCTTTCATTTCAAAATCAAAAGAGCAGAAACTCGAGACCTTTTATGTAAAGGTGTCAATTGATATAATTGTTGACTACATACCCACAAACCTTGATTTTGTAAGGGTTACAAGCTTATAAGGAAAAAACAATCGCTGGTTAAATAAATAAATAAATACATATATGTTTTTCTCTTGTTCAAATGGAATTATTAGATCATTTAAAATCCCATGAACTTTTTTGATATTCATTGAAGTGAAATAATTCTTATCTCAGAAAAATAGTTGTATTCTGTAACACTTGTACCGCCGGGGTTTTTTCTTTTAGAATCTGTAGAAATAATATCAGTGGCAGTTTATTTGTATTTTTTGTAGATAATATATTTTCGTATTAACATTTGCGTGTGTGCATATACATATATATATATATATATATATATATATATATATATATATATATATATATATATATATATATATATAGTGATTGAATGAACAAAAAAAAACAAGAAACAATTCAATATTTTATATTTATTTTCATAGGTTCGTGACTCTCAAAAGTGAAAGTTCCTGTTTTCTGGACATCCGCTTCTTGTCTTGGACTCTCAGTTTTCAAACTGGCTTTACAGTCTCCTAACTCCGGATTGCCAGTTTGTTTCTCTCACATGTGGATCTGGACTGCCTTTTTTAAAATCATATTAGGAGCCCAGCGATTATTGAAATAAATCCGAATTTAGTAATTATATTATTAACAAATTTACCAGAAAGATAAATACAATTAAAAATTAAATATTTTCAAATGTTTTGCAGAAAATCAACAAATAATGTCGCCACAGAAAAACTAAAGATCAAATAAATGAATCTTGTCCTTAATAGCCATTTCGCTACAACCAACAATCAAATATACTCACAAGTAAACTGAAAGATAGTAAAGGTTAGATTCATGTGCTATCTTCATGACTTTATTCGATCTCCATTTCACCGACTATCGCGTTTATACGACGATATTCATGGAATGGATCGTTTCTTACCTAAAACTATATTTTGAACTGACAGTCTCATGTTTCGACTCAGACTTAGTCTTGACAGTCTCATGTTTTGACTCAGACTTAGTCTTGACAGTCTCACGTTTTGACTCAGACTTAGTCTTGACAGTCTCATGTTTTGACTCAGACTTAGTCTTGACAGTCTCATGTTTTGACTCAGACTTAGTCTTGACAGTCTCATGTTTCGACTCAGACTTAGTCTTTTGAATACAGAAATATTAAACTGTATATGTTGTCTAAAAATGTAGGCGACGCAATTGTTTTAGAGATAGAAAGCAAAACGACTTTTTATGTATTCAAGAAGAGCATAATCATTACATTTAACAAACGTTCATCCTATTGATTTGACGTTTTTATCAATGATATATTTCTACCAAATATGTCCATGGTTACCGGTGAAACAACAAATACAGAGAAGCTTAACTCCACATATACATTTATGTTCATGTTCATGGGAATAAGGTATATTATTTATTTATCCGAGTTTTATTAATGCAACAGATTTCGTTGGACTAACAAGAATAGACTGTATATACCAACAGACAATTAGAGACAAAGACAAAGACTGGGCTTAATATGGAAAGAAAGGCAGATCATGGCAAAATACGCATATATTAGAGACGGATTGGTAGGTTTGTAGACAGGTTGTATGACAGGCATGTACCGTGAACCACAACACAATTAATTAATATCTTGATATAGTACTGAAGTCTCTCTCAGTGGTGTAAATGCTAGTAATATCCTACTAAAAAAATGACAATTATGGCGTTCTGTTGTGCTCCACTGCTACATTGTTCTTCTGCCTTGTACTGTCACGACCTTGTTTGTACTGGCACAAATAAATGAATAAAGTAATTACATAATTATTGAAACATGAAAATATACTAATGAATTCAGCATTTTGCCCAGATTTTTAAAATTTGTAAAAAAAAAAAAAAAAAAGGGGGGGGGGGTAAATAAAACAAAAAAGTTTCAGAGATGTACGTCTCAACTCCGATAACTTACTACTGAAATACTAGCATATTAACGTGATATTCAAGATTACAACTGAATTATATGGAATTGATAAAGTTCTTCAATTGGAGATGGATTGGAGGAATACTCTAGACCAACGATGCAGTGTCTGCTCATTTAAGAAGCAACTTGATTGGGATAGATGAAAAGCCTAATTTTACATCCTTGCCGAATCTTATGGTTGCAGACTCATGTTTATATGCGGTAAGCCCATTAAATACAGATATTTCCACCAGCATACTAAAGCTAAAATACACACAATATTTGTACATGCAAATGTAGTACACATTAAAAAAAGGATAGAAAGAATGATAGCCAAGAATAGAGAAATACGATGCTTTTGTCAGTCAACCAAAACAAACGAGTGAGGCGTGTTCTTAGATTAAATATATATTAATGTATGATCTGACTGACTTAAGCGAATGACTGACCGATTAATTCAGATTGCAGCTCTCCTCATTTAATTACATACTATATGCATCTATCGCTCTATGTATATGAGTTGCTGCTTAGTAACAAAGTTTGCACTGAAGGTGTAATGAGAGCACTGGGTCACACACTTCTATAGACTGTTTCAGGATAATGAATAAGACATGGTAATTTATACATAGCAGTGGCTATTCACATATAGAATAAACGGACAATGTCAGTATTCGGTACATCAAAAACATTGATAGCTGATACAGTTAATTCAGATGTAGTGAGATACTGAAACACAAAGAGACAGAGAGACACAAAATACATTTAGAGCTTAGTGGACAGGCACGCAGGTAGAGAAAACCAATCTTCACACAGACTAGAAATTACAGTAATAGTAACTGACTGAATTAGCTCAACTGGTATGTGAAATCTATTTCTAGACCAAACTTTGACAGATCAATTCTTACTTCTGCAAGGTATTTTACCTATATAATTGATCTAACTAAGGATTTAGTAGTAGAAAAATATACTAGAAATTTAAATTAATAAAACTGAGACGAAGACTTCTGTGCTTGATCAACCTATCCTAAAACGTGTTCAAAAACTATTAAACGAACCTTAATACGAATACAATGTCATAAAGAATTATTGAGAGGTTTAAAAAAGTAAAATCTAAACAGAATCATCACGAAAAGGCTTAGCTATTCTTCCATAATAAATGTAAACGAGTACAGATTTTACGGCGGTGACAATACAAATTTGTATGTTGGTTTTTGTTATAATTTCTTTTTATTTTTATTCAGTGGCATTCAACCCTCATTGTAAAATCCGTCAGTTTAGTTCTGTAAATGGTCATCTTGACTTAACTATCAACTTAGGAAGAGACCAACATAGGATTTAGAAAAGGATGAATACAGGGAATTTCACCATGAAACTTGACCTATCAACATAATGAACATCAAAAATATGCTTTGGTTAGATATAGTCATGTGTTTGACAGATGCCCGAAAACATTACATTGCATTAAAAAAAAGTGAACTTGAGTATGATATCTCTGTAAATGTATACAAAAATAGTTACATAAAAATACATCAGGGCAGTTAAAGTGACAGAAAATGAAAAATAAGCATGTCGATATGTTGATTCTATTTGAAGGAATGGAAAATTACCATTGTGTTGGCACACACATTTTTACAGATTGGTGTTATCAAGAGAAAACAAACAGCATGCGAAGAAACACATCTGTAAAAAAGGCTTGTATTTGTTTCAATGCAACAGAAAAATTATCAGATTACAAAAGGTCATGTTACAGTGTAGAAATCTCAAAAGATATCATGCATGAAAAGATATCAGTTGTCAAATTTAGAAATTTAAATATCAATATGTCGGTTATTGCGACTTTGAAAGTATCTTCTTACCGTACACTTCGTCGTGTACAAGCCACTCACCGCAAAATTGTAATGATGCTACAAGTCAAACCAGTACATCCTGGACGTCAGTTCACTTGACAGGCAATTACTGAGGTAATGAACATAGAGACTGTAATTTGAATATTAGATGCCCAAAATACATTCCACTAGTCATTCATAATTTGTCAGGTTATGATAGTCACCTGTTCATCAAGGCGCTTGTGAAAAATCATTCCGATACCAAAATAATACATTTCATTCAGCAAGGGGTTCATAGTAGATAGGTTCATGAAGGATGGCAAGGAGATAACAGAAAGATAACGATTAGATTCATGGATAGCTTAAAGTTCATGAAGTGGTCAATACAAGATTTAAATGTGATATCAAAACTTGCAGAAATATTGACACATTTTGATGCTATACAACCAAAATCGTGGAGGAAAGACACTTACCCATATGAATACATGGATAGTTTCAACAGATTCTGTGAAACATCTGAGTTTCCCAAAGAAAACTTGTATTCAAGTCTTAGTGACTCTAACATATCAGATAACGATTACCTGTATGTACACGATATGATATCACACTTCAAATTGAACAAACTAGGTGACCTTCACGACTGCTACGCGAAGAAAAACAAACAAATGTTATGTGTCATTTGTGAAGAGTTCTGGAATGTATGTATGACACACTATAAACTTGACCCAGCACACAATCACAGTGCACACGGTTTACTTCATGATGCTAGTTTAAAGACACAAAGTATAGAACTTGAAGTTTTGATAGGCTATAACATGTTTCTGATGTTATTAGAGGTGATATTGGCATGATCATACATAGATACGCCGAGGCAAATTGCGAATAGTATGTTGATTATGATGGAAAATACAATGTGATGGTGACTTTGAATGGGCAAGGTCAAGGTCATGCCTATAAAACACTTTAGATGGGAAAATGATGACAAATTTAGATGGTTAGAGAAAATCATCCCTGATGTTAGTAGGTCCACCGGAAAAGCGCACAGAAATAGTTAATTTTATCAACGATCATAATATCGACGTCTTTTTCCTGACAGAAACATGGCTAAAGACATCAGGCGATGAGCCCAAGTGCGCGGATTTAACACCCTCCGGTTACTCCATCAAGTCGTTCCCCCGCCACTCCCTCGGAGGTGGAATTGCTGTCATCACAAAGAACTCCATGATCAACAATCTTAACCACACTACAACCTTCAATTTCTACCACAAATCGGTTGAACTAGTCCAAATCATACTCACACTGGAACAAAGGTCAGTCCATTTTTTCTGCCTCTACCGCCCTCCTCCTAGTAGAAAAAACAAGCTGACTGAATCTCTCTTTTGGAGCAGTTTCCGAATCTCCTGGAGTATGGAAGTTCGATAGGTGTCAACTTGATTTTCTTGGAGATTTCAACTTTCACTTTGACTGTCCTGGAAACCCATACACATCAAAACTCCAAGATTCCATTCACGTGTTCAACCTCAGTCAGTTGGCCAGCCCACCCATAAACGTGGTCACATTTTAGACTGGATTCTTCATAGACCTGTTGATAATATTCTACAGTCCTCCCTGGTGTCCCGCGAACTTGCATCAGATCACCTCTGCATTATATGCCATATTGACGTATCAGTCCCTAACCCTCCACCTTTATTTGCTACTAAGCGAAATCTCCGTATGATAAATAGAACCAAACTAATGCATGACATCCAAGCAAACCTAACAACTTTGTTACCTCCTACAGCTGAACAACTTGATAACTGCCTGCGTTAATTGCTTGACAAACATGCTCCAGCAACCCAGTGCAGAGTATCAATTAAACAGTGTTCTCCGTGGTATAGCAGTGTTAAGGACCAGCTTCGCACTGCTAAAAGAGACCGCCGTAAGGCTGAGAGGCTTTGGGTTTCCACCAGACTCACTATTCATAAGCAGATCTATGAAGCCGCTAAGAAGAATGTCACAAACATAGTCCATGCAGCGAAATCAGCTCACTACAGTACTAAGATCACTGAAAGTTCCAGCTGCAAAGAGATGTTCGAGATTACTAACAATCTAATGTGAAGGAACAAATGTACACCACTTCCAACTATCTTCTCTCCAGTCGACCTTCCGGACCTGTTTGCAAATTTCTTCCGTGACAAAGTACAAACCATTAGAGATAAGCTTAACAACACAATTTCAATTAACTTGTCGTCACCATACAGTTGCAATACACCGTTAGCAGCATTTGAACCTATCTCTATGGATTTAGTACGTACAATCGTGATGAAGAGCGCCCCAAAGTTATGTGAACTTGATCCGATTCCGATATTACTACTGCTTGAGTGCTTAGATCCAATATTGCCTTCACTAACTGATGTTATTAATACATCTCTCTCATCCGGGGAATTCCCATCATTTTTCAAAACTGCCATTGTAAAGCCTCTGCTGAAGAAACCAACACTTGAACATAACGATTTAAAGAACTACCGCCCAGTTTCTAACCTCCCATTCATGTAAAAAATCTTAGAAAAAGTTGTTCTATCCCAACTTGTATCTCATCTGAATTCAAACAGCCATTTTAGCAATGTACAGACTGCATATCGCCCTCGCCACGGTACCGAAACTACCCTTCTGAAAGTAGTTAACGACCTTCTCTTCGCTTTGGACTGTGGAAATATTACAGTCCTCACCCTCCTTGACTTGTCTGCAGCATTTGACACAATAGACCATAATATATTACTTCACCGTCTCCAGCATGTATTTGACATTCACGATACAGCCTTACTATGGTTCAAGTCCTACTTGGTCAACAGGACAAAAAGTGTGTCCGCAAACGGAAAACACTCCAGCCCAGTTAATGTATGTTTGGTGTTCCACAGGGTTCTGTTCTTGGACCTGTTCTCTTCATTCTATACACTCAGCCGCTCTCAAGTGTCATAGATCGTCATCCAGTGTCTCACCAATTGTACACTGATGACACCCACATATACAAATCTGGCCACACAACTGAAGTTGATGCTACCATCCAAGGTGTAGAGAGCTGCATTTCCGATGTGAAATCATGGATGACATGTAACAAGCTGCAGATGAATGATGATAAAACTGAAGCCATTCTGATTACAACACAAAGACTTTCTCATTCACATCCTTTACCTTAAACAATAAATATCAGCAACACCAACATTAAATTCACACAGTCAGAACGAAACCTAGGTGTTACTCTCGACAGTATTCTCTCATTGCACCAACATGTCATGAACATATGCAAGGCTGCATATCTTGAGCTGAGACGCATCAGCTCCATTCGCAATTATCTTTCAGTTGATGCCACTAAAACATTTGTGTGTTCCTTAGTACTTTCAAGACTGGACTATTGTAACTCAATTATATCTGGTTCGTCTCAGTATCTACTCCAGAAACTTCAAAAAGTTCAAAACACAGCTGCTCGGATCATTCTTAGAGTACCAAGAACAGAGCACACCTCTCCCCTTC
Organism: Margaritifera margaritifera; assembly: GCA_029931535.1. NCBI lineage: Eukaryota > Metazoa > Mollusca > Bivalvia > Unionida > Margaritiferidae > Margaritifera > Margaritifera margaritifera. Next base: position 1,792,344 of record JAQPZY010001485.1, on the reverse strand, counting down.
TCTGTACCCTACACTGGCTACCCATTCGATCCAGAATCAAACACAAAATTTGTTCTCTGTGCCACGTTTCATTGATTGACTCCAGTCAAACATACCTATCTCACCTCACCCATGTGTACACACCAGCAAGATACTTACGCTCCTCTTCCGACACTCGTATTCTCATTATTCCCACTATCAAAATGAAGTCATACGGACAACGTTCTTTTGCATACCAGGGCCCAGCAACGTGGAACGAATTGCCCACTGAACTTAGACACAAAGACACAGTGATCTCATTCAAGAGTGCTCTTAAAACGCACCTATTTCGGCTGCAAGAACAGACTTAAAGACTTAATAATGTTTCCTTACCTTAACTATTTTCAGCATGTTTTTGTTTTCTAATTTCATGGTGTTTGTTTTTCGTAATCATATCATTCTATATGTCTTTATGTGTTATCTAATGTTCTAAAGCGCTTAGAGCTTCTAAAGATTAGGCGCTATACAAAGTCCTCATTATTATTATTATTAGTGATTGAAGCTGAATCTTAGAGGTAGACTTGGAGATACCAACACATTTAGACAATCATTTCAAGGAATATCTACTTGCTCCGGTGACGCTTGTACCAGACTAAAATGATTTATCCCCATTGCAAACGAGATTGATCAATGATTGCAGTAGTTCTAGTTCAACTGTAGCAAAACTATTGTGTGCATTGAAAAATAAAGAGAAATATGTCATTCGCTACAGCTACCTAAAATATTGCCCGCAGTTTGGTTTGAAACTGAAAAAAGATATAAGGAGCTGTCTTGTTTAAACAGTAACATTGGCTAAAGACATACATATAGCTCAATACAAGTTTGAGAAAAAAGCTAGCAATGAAAAAGACTATTTGAAAAAAATTGATGAACTGAGGGTTAAGAGCAAACTCTGTTCATGCAGGACTAAAAAGTTTGGAAGGAATCCAAAAAATATTCAAAAGAATTTCCAATTTGACATATACAGAGATTGATTATGCAACAACAATGACAATTGCCAATGCATTTATACAGATCGTACAGTCACCAGATGTACAGCATCACAATAAACTTAATAGCGTTGTAAATATAAGATAACAACAGGTTTTGGTTGACAACGTAAATACATTACATCAGGGTCACGTCATTAACATGAATTGAAAAGAAAACTCTAGTCTCATCAAGGTTGCTTCTTTTGTTTTGTTACAAAATATCTACCCCTTGATTTCATTTCATCGGGAATTAAGTAGTTCTCTTCAAACACCGTTCCCATTGCCTTTTTGTCCTTGCTGTAAACTAGGACCAAAAGACATGTATTCTATGTGAAATCTTTAACCACAGCGTTGTACTTCTATACGATCACCCATACAGATATTTAAAAATAGATACCACTGAAAGCTAGCTTGGTTAAATGATTTTTTTATTTTTTTTATGTCATCAAGATACACACAGTCATCAATCAAAAAGAAAGTATTGATTCTTTGGTAGATATCAATCAATATAACCACGTATCCATTTTATCTTCTGTGTCTATCATGATTACATTTTAGCTTTGAATATCCACTTTCTGTCGTATATCTTATTGCACAGAAATGTTTGACAGATGATAAATATGCAATCGAAAAGACCTTTGTATTCAGTCTCTATCAGAGTTAGTGCAAACAATGTTTGATCACATGTAGTCACTCCACAAATGATCTTGTTGTGTAGCTAATTCAAATACATTCATACATGTCTAAAAAAGAATTAATTTGATTGATTGTTTGGAATGTTAACCTTAGCATCTGAAATCTCTGCTCTCTCTCTCTCTCTCTCTCTCTCTCTCTCTCTCTCTCTCTCTCTCTCTCTCTCTCTCTCTCTCTCTCTCTCGTTATGTAGTCTTAAATAAAGGGAGGGAGTTCATTTTTGTGCTTATCATTCACCGACTAAGCAATTGATTCTGAGATAATGGTATCGTACTAAAGAAAATTGTTTCCCAGATGGTAGTCCTGGTTGGCACCATCTACCACTGGAGTCGCTTGGTGAGTGTAATGTTAATCTGAAGTCCCGATGAAAAGAATGTGGATATAGTGCGCAATGATATATGTTCGTATTTGGAAGTCAAGTGGTATCCTAAACTTCTTTTCACACATTACAAACAGTACAGCTTGAGCACTGGTGTTTTGCGCATTACCAGCTCCTGATATCGACCTTTCTCATTGTTTTTTTATTAACATGATGCTTTGACCATTTCTGTTTGTCTGACGCGATACTGTTGCTATAGCCTATATATTTAAGAGTAGACAATTTTCACATTGCTGCCAGTTTTTATCTTGCTGTGGACAACACCTGAATCTAAAATATCTTCAAGTGGCACTTCTGTATTCTGTTTATATTAAAAAAATAAATAGTGGTCTCTTCCAGATAAAATATCTTTTATTCTTTTATTCTGAACAAATTAAGTTTCTATTTTCGATTGGGTATACAAAACGTTGATAGTTTACGTTCAATCCGACATATAAAAATTTATATATATATATATATATATATATATATATATATATATATATATATATATATATATATATATATATATATATATATATATATATATATATATATAGACATAAATTGTATAGATTCCTGACTTTTGTAATTTATTGCAAATTGGGCCACAGTAACATCTTTTATCATTTTTATTTCATGACCCAGATATGTAATTGATAGATCGTAAGTTGTCTTCATGGATCGAGTCGTACTTTCATACACATTGCTTATTTACGTCATCTATCTTTTGGGTTATCACTGTAAAATCATTATTTGTCTGCAACTCTGACAACATATTAGTATCAACTATGATCTTGTTGCCTAGGGCACTAATATGTTGTCTAACCATAAGCATCAGATTTTTAATTTTTGGTCGTTCTGTTTAATTTTGTTATTCAGGTCTCACTGTAACTTCTTCAGCTGAAATTATTCAGAGGCATAGTTTTCCAGAAATGTTTTGGTTTAGTTTTCTCCATGCCACTTTCCAAGGCAATATCTCAGTCTTTATATTATGTCCGATCGCTCGTAAAAATTGCCGAACGTTAGATAAATGATCTGTTCTTTCCCTTACTCATTGTAGGGCTTGAATAGCGTAGAAAACGTATTTAATCTCTGTTTAAACAAGTCTTGAATTTCTAAAATATTATTGCTGTTCTCATAATATGTTTTCGTAGCTCTTAGAAATGCTCGCTTTTTCATTGTTATTCTGCTCAATAGGGTTTTATTTATTGTCAATTTGTTCCCACATTGTCTTCGTGTCATTCACATTGTTCCAACAAATGTGTTTAGTATCTGAGTATCAATTATTCTCAATATGAATTTTGACTATACGGTTAGTGCTAATATCTATGTCACTGTTAATTGCTTCACCTAGTATTGTATCTTTTGCATCTCTTTTTGTTTCAATGTTTAGGGGTTCACTGGGACATCAAAGTGATATATTCTGCACCTACTCTATTTACTTTAGGTGGAAAACGTACTTTACAGGCATACGATGGAAACTCTATAACTTTGCCATCTTCATCTCTTATGCTGATATTCAATCTGTTAAGTGTGCCCCTCTCTAATTGCTTGTAATTGCCATAAACATTGTTAGAAACAAAGTCTCAGTGAGATACAGTCTTAACTGGTAAAGACTCGAGTACACACGAATAATAGCCATTAGTGCCATTTATTCTGTGTTATCGATTTAGTCTAAGAAAATGTACGGATGATTTTGGCTTCAACAAACCACAAACTATATCTGATTCAGTAGATGATTGTATAGTTATCTGGCTATTGAATCTGGTCTATTTAAAATTGCAGTTGGTTATGCATACCGTGTAATTGTTACTCGGAGTAAGTCTGACTTTTGCAGTTGTGTTTCAAACATTCAGCGTAATTAATTTCTTAGTTGCCACCATTTGCAGTAATTCCCTCCTTGACCTGTTTCATGTACATTTTTAATTGCTATAAATATTCATCTGGAATTAAGACAGTCCTCATTTGATTCTTGTCACTGGTGTAGTAAAACAGATTGTTTTTGAGGTCATCGGAAATATTGTAATAACCAGCAATAGAATGTACTCTCTACAACGAAATAGATAGTCTGCCATTTCTGTTATCAACTCGATTGGTAAAATAGATTTCGTTTTAGGCAGTGACTTAACTGAATTACAGCCCTCTTGATTTGAAATGTCCCTTTATCTATGGTGGTTTCTTTTCAATTTCTTCTCTTCAGTTTTTCCTGATTGCATTTTTCATTAATCTGTACTCGTTGACGATAAGAATAAACTTATGATCGCTTATGTTGTCATCAGTGATCGCTTTGTTTGTCAATTGATGTCATCAATGGCTGATGTCACTATTTCTTCATGTTTCAAAACCTTTAAACAAATAAATTTTGTATTCAAAGCTTTTGACACAATTCACATGACTGCTTTGCTAAATTCTGTGGTGGTTAATGGAACAACTAACCAGTAGCTATTCCAGATAAACAAAATCTAGCTGAAGTACCTACACCAGCAACCCTTTTCCATACTTATCTGTAAAAAATTCAAAACTTTGTACATCGTTCTCTATTTCATTCATTTTTAATATATGTACCATCTTGAATAAGATGTTGTGTTGTTGTTATATATATATATATATTGTGTAAAAAAAAATTCAGGTAAAAGTTTATTGGATATCAAGTAGTCTATTGTAAATCAGACGAAAGAAACTAGAACGATCAGCTTGAAAACTTATTCAATATATATTGTTGCTGGTATACCAATTGTAAATTTCAATAACATCTTTAAAAGTATGCTGTATGCCACAATAATGGCAGAGTGTAATGCCGCCACGTAAATTGTGTTGATGATGTTTGTATCGCTAGACATGATGCTATTTATGTAGCGAAAAATGTATCAGTATATGTTTTATTTTAAACCAGATTGTACGGTGTTAACAATTATGTCAGGTAAAAGTCAATGTGCTAGCAAGTAGTCATTTGTTAACTGCCTTAGTGTAAATGGGATTATTAGCTTTGCAGTCCATTGCTGATGATAGACCAGTTGTGAATGTTGATAGCTTTTTGTAAGACGTATTGTTTTTCCTACTCCACCTGCACTTCCTACACCAAATCCACCTACTTCCCCAACTCCATCTACTCCAAACCGATCATTTTTTCAATGAGTAAATAGTATTGAAAAATGTATCCTATTTTTTGTTTCCTTTAGCCTAAAAAGCAGCAGCAACATTACCTATAATTAGTGGTAGTGTGATAGTCCGGTTGCTTAGAACTGGTGGGCAAATTGTTTTAGTTCCTTTCTGAACAGGTTACATTACTTGTATTTTCATTTGCTGGTTTGTTACTCGCAATTGTGGTCAAGGTCTAAACAAAGCGAGTAGAAGAATTAGAGATAATTGACATATTTCAAAAAGTATATAACATCAGCTTCCACAACCACAAATATGAAAGTAAATCTTTTTTTGTTTACTTCATGGTCGATGTTGTTTTTGATGTTTCTAAATTGTCATATATGTTTCGGACGTATCTAATAGAATTAATAGACGTCCTATGAACAATATCATCAGTATGGTACTTCTTCTGACATAGTTCTTGCTCACTTTTTTGTTCTGCCACTGGTTGTTTATCGGCCTTCTGAACACTCTCTTGGTTACCTCTGTATTAATGGTAGGGTTTAAGCCCAGTTTAAACGAGCCAATGAACTTCTGTAAGTTGTTGAAGTAACCGACAATACTATCCATTTTCATAACGATTTCACTCGGTAACAAAAACATACCGTCACCTCCAATATCACAGTCCAGTTTCACGTTTGAATATGTTATGTTAAAATTTGATCACGATGTTCTCTTCTGTGTCGTAATATTGCTGTCCTAGTATGATTGGCTAAATGAACTTTTAACTACTGATACCGTCGTAGCCGACTGCTTGATAGATGTTATGTTTTGAACCTGTCCACCCTCGATGCCGATTACGTATGATCTGGTACTTTGATTCAATTTAGATATTCCTCATCTGTCAGATCATTACTGTCTGCAGAAAGAAGTATGTTCATCATGCTGGTTGTTCTTTATGTACCATATAATTCATTTCATCAGCTGGCAATGTTTTCCAAGACTCAACAGTACCTGCCCCATAGTTATATTTACGATTGTAAGCGGCTAACACACCATCAAAAGTTGACTCCGCAGAACCTTCGGGTGCAGTTTTATGTTCTTCTGGATCAAGTACACGTTTCGAACCGTGATGTATCTCCAGTTATGCCGTGGTAGAGTTTTGAAATTGTTTCAGATCACGTTAAATTGTTTCAAATCTATGATGTTGTTATACGATTTGAATGCATTGTTACATTCATCAGAAGCGTTCGCATCTGGAAATATACGTGAAATCCGAGTACTGATGTTGACTCTTGTACTGCCCAGTTTAGTTGATTGTGCCAAAATTTCATATCACACTGTGCACTGTATCTTTTCATAGATTCGTCACTTTAGAATGTAGTTTTCATAAATGTAGTAATCAATCTCGTTCAAGTCATATTCTATGATAACTTAGTTAAGGGGAGTTAGCCAGTTTAATGCGTGAAACTGAGTTGCGGGACAAGGTAAAGTGTTGTACTGGTTATTTTTTGTAATTTTTTTTTAAACTCTGAAGTCCATTATTGAACATAAAACATCAGTGTGAAATTAGCTTGTCTTGTGCAAATAGATCTATCATCTATTTACTGCTTTTCCACAATTACATGTAATTCTATGTGGCTTTCGAGTTCTAATCTTTTTATTGTCTTCAATGCATTACCATTTTAATCTCGTTTATTTTACGTAATCGCTGAATCTCTGGTAAAGTGTATTTCTTTTTTCCGTTTCTCTGTAGCATTTGTAGCATTTTAAACCTATTGTTACTTCTAATTGTTCCATAAGTATCTAAATTTCAATTACTATTGGATGTCTGTGAAAACTAGATCTTCAAAATCTGTATATTCTTGCACTATGAAAGTTGTGCTGGTTTTTACTTCGTGGTGTAAAAAGTCTTTCCAAATCAACTTACTTCTATTGATTTTATGGTCATTCTTTTTAATCAAAGATTGTATCAATGTTCTTAAATTGTTCATGGTAAACATTTTGTTCAGAACAAATGCATAGTTTATTCAGTAGTTTTTTGTCTCGATGCTATAAGTGCTTTGAATGAAGTATGAGAGAAGTTTAACTGTGCTTATCATTGTGTCGATGTCTATTTGATTTTCATTGCCGTTTATTTTTTTTTCCAAACCTTATAGACCAACTTGTAATCTTTTACTTGGTACTTATTTTTCAGGTATTTGATACGTAATTGGAATCAACTTCATATGTTTCAATGTTATCCCATTTCTTCTGTGGTGTCTGTTATTACATTGCATACATTGAAGTCACCTTATAACGTTTTGCATATGTACCATTTTGTTGCTTAACTGCGATGTTTTTGGACGTAGTTTCTTTTTCCCCTCTGATCTCATGATCAATACATATTAGCATAAGGTGGAGGTTTAAACATATTCATTTTCCAATTAGTGTTTTTTTTACCACATCTGCCAGATTCTAGAAAGTCGTCATCTGTCAAAAACTTAACGTTTTGGTGCTGCTTGATACTTCTCTCTATGTATGGAGTTTCAACCATTAATGTTAACTGAATAATGTTTTCTTCTAGTTCCCAACTGTTAAACGAATCACATGTCTACTGTATTATTTACGTGAATATACCCATATCATAATTTGCATATATGTAACACGTATAATAACGCATGGCGTCACAAAACACGTGATAACATCATGCAAAGAAAAGGCGTAACTTCAAAGGCATCTGAATATATTTTAAAATCACTCCTCTACACTATTCTGCGGTTTGCTAACAATAAAATCAGTATTTTTCGTTATGCTATAAATAGGATCTTACATTTGTGCTCATTTCAAATAAAATTTAAGAAACTCGTCGAATGATTTCAATTTTTTGCTCTCCAAGGCATGCAACAATAGAAATGATTCGACTCGTTTCATACTCAGGTAAGATCATCTATATCCCTTTCATTTCAAGAGCCCATTTTTTCTTTCTTTCATTCTCTTGGTTTTCAAAATCTTTTCAACTTTGTATACGTCACCCTGTTTGTCATACAGGGATGATTGTTGCTCGAAAGACGTGCCCTCAAAATACTCTCCATTCAAGTCTTCCAGTTTGTAAAATACTGGATCACCTAATATTAATTACCTGATTTTGAATATTTCCTTGGTTAAGTTAGGAAGATAACCCTTTGCAAAACGTGCTTTGTATTTTTTAATTCTAACCGTTTCACGAATGTTGAATTTAGGTGTTCCATATGTATCAGTTGTTAAATAACCGAAGAGATTGATCCATACCTTTTTCCAATGTTTCCTCAATATATTTAACCGGAGACATGTCTATTGATGTGTAACGAGTGTCAATGTATCCTTTAATTAGATTTGGCAAAACGTCAATCCATTTTCTGCTGCTGTTGTTGTTGTTGTTGTATATGTGTGTGTGTGTGTGTGTGTGTGTGTGTGTGTGTGTGTGTGTGTGTGTGAAATACTTTCACATTCTAGTTTTTAGTGTTCTGTTAAACCTTTCAACTTCTGATGTATTTTTGTCTGAATTGGTTGAAAAGTATTCGATGTTTTCCACGTCCAACAAATTCATGACTCTTGTGTCGTAAAACTCTTCCCCTCATGAAACTGTATTTTTTCGGGATCTCTGTCATTGAAGACGTCTGCGAAAGAGTCGTGTATGTCATCTCCCTGTTTTGTTTTTACTCTCTGATCTCATACTTATTTTGAAAATACATCTGTCACTGTCTTGATCTATTTATTTCCATCGTTGTATGCTTGATTGGCCTGTATGTTAACAATGTCTGCTTGCCACTGATCATGCATATGAGTAACATAGACTTCTGTATGGGAATTTTTTCTCTCGCGTTCTTTTTGTAACCTGTATGTTAATTGTTCAGTGTACCATTTCTTCAATTCATCATATTTGATTTTAAGTTTGTCTTGTTTAATTTGTTCCCACAATTGATCGATGTTTGTGTAAGCGACTGTACTTTCAGGATCATAGTAAAGGTGTCTTAAATATCTTTCATTGTCACTGATTTAAAACGGTATAAAGATATCCAAAGAGTACTTTACACCAGACAAATTGTCATTTGGCGTAATCAACAAGCCAACAGAACATCAATCTACAATTGTTACTTTTATTTTCAAACATTTGCACCATTTGTTTTATCCTTTTAACCGTATGAATGACTTCAGATCGATGTCAAATTTGTCATTCCAATGGTTGAATCCAAAGTAGATACTTCATACACTCAGTCACCATGTGCTGTTTTGAATCTAGCTTTGTTTTCCACAAATTCTATCTCTGTTTTTGACATTGACCTTAAAAAGTTGATGAGATCTTAACCGTACGTAAATGTGTGCATTGTTGTACATCATATACGTAATTTAATCAGCCATCATACTGCTCAGTTTTGATCATCTTGCTGGCAGTGCTGGTACTGCTTATTTCAAAGTTATCATCATTTAACGCAATATGAATATCAGCATCTTTCCTGAAGCATTGCAGTGCATCTTTTTTTTGAAGTTTGAAACAGGTAAATCAGCATTTATATTCTCTTGGATTTTTTTTTGTTTGTTTGTTTTTTTTTTGTTTTTTTTTTTTTGTATCATAACTCCGACCACACTTTAATCCTATCCAAGCTTGTAAACAAGTAAACCTTGTATCTTGATGATGATATTGTTGCTTTTATGTTGAACTCATTGAATATCTCTTTCACCTCTCTGAAAACAGTTGAGTTGATCACAATGTAGGTTTGCGGCATCATTTATGTTGTTTATAGAATTTAATATTATTTTGTGTAGTCATTTTGAATTACCACAATTATAGCATTTTATAAATTCCATTCAATATTAAGATTTTAATATCATGTTAATATGGTAGCATTTCAGTAGTAATATGCTGGAGATTTCTGGCGAACATATTTGAAAATCCAGTGCGAAGGAAAATGGTTCAGTAGTAAGGTCTAGGAACATGATAGTGTTTTATGTTTTTATGCAGTAATTGACAAAGTGATCCAGGAGTATGGGGTCGAAGAATATAAGCTGCTTTATGCAGTAGTTTGGAAAGTGGCCCAGCAATGATAATACTTTTGTGTTGTAAGGAAAGTTTTCCCGCAAGGATGGTGGGGTTGTTTTGTGTTGATTTATTCAGTAGTAAGGAATGTGGTCCAACAATTAGTAGGCACTATATGAGAGAGCTGCTATTTGAATTAATCAGTCAAACATTTTTGTTTTATTTGCTGTGCGTGGGCATATCCACCGCCAAAATGGGTCTTACTTTATAAATTTGACTAATGGTCTGGACGGCTCATATATTACCTACTTAGCTAAATGATTTAGTAAAATCAGACTACATTTATGCAAATGACAATCCTTCCTATTTATTTATTTATTCATTTACCTATTTAAGTATACCGGATTTAGAAAATGAACTGTTATTTTGATATGGACATATATTTCTTACATTATATACATATATGTACTAGAAACTCAAAGGATCAAGAGACACTACCGTTCATCCGAAAATACCCTCTCTCTCTCTCTCTCTCTCTCTCTGGCGCAGCACTTGTTCCTTTACTGCTTCCCAACAGCAACTTCTTACGTGTTCCATCATTAGATTTGTATCTTGTCCTCAGGATGGGATTCAGGCAGGAAGTAGGATGCATGTTAAAGTAATGATTAGAGTAAACTGATATTGCTTACACACAGAATAGAAATGAAACTAATGAAACTGTTTTGCGAAATACCTCCTCTCTCATTTCACATAAATGGGATATTTGTAAATGTCCAATTTGAAGACAAGGAGAGAAAAAAATTGACAAAGTATATTTTCTTTGTCATTTTCTCCAAAGAAATGGATTTTCAAAAACTAAAATTACCTGGATCAATAAGAACATATAAAAAGACATCGATAAAATTTCACAAAGTAATGACGACGGTAACTGAATGGTTTTATAGATAGTGCCAATGCTGCTTTTACAGGTGCTGCTGTTATTGCTACTTCTGCTGTTATTACTACTTCTGCGTAAATTTCTACAGTCTTTACGGTTGCTGTTTTTGTTGCTGTTGTTGTTGTTATTGATGATGACGCTGATAGCGATAATGATTATGACGATGAGGAGGAAAATGTTAATTAGTGGTGGTAATAATGAAAAGATGGTTTTTGTTGTCCCTCATTCATATGCATGTGTGATACAATTTGCCAATTCGAGAAGGTCTTGTGAGATACGCCTATCCCATATGAGTGCAATCCTTGGCATGGAGTCGCGGTGGTTCACCCCACATTTACCATTTACATTTTTCATTCCAGATAGCTGACAAAATTTCAGTAAATTCTCACCATAGTGATTTAAGTCGTTTCTGTCTAAGTTAGCCTTTCCACCTATGTCTACATCCTCGACATAGGCTATATCCATATCAATGCCAGTATTACTATCACACACACACACACACACACACACACACACACACACACACACACACACACACACACACACACACACACACACACACGAATACCCGAATACTAAATTTGTGATTTTGATACATATAATGTGCCAGTTCGTTTCAATAATGGTCAAAAAAGTTTTCTTCTACATGTATTAACGAGTCTTCCGGTGACGTATATACTACAGCAAAAATTATATCTTTCTGATGGGTTTGTATGTAAGGAGACAATGTAAGCTAGACAATATTTTTGGTATTTACTCTCAAGTTGATATATAATGAAATTATACCTTACATGTTCTTTTACATACACAGCAATACATCCAGAATAACGTGTTGCATTAAGTTCTTTCTCTCTGACAATTATGTAACTCGTGAAACCATTTATATCAATTTTATCATGAGCCCAAATCTCTACCAGTGCAAAAATATCAAAATCACGCATACAACTAATCAGATCAATGCAAACCCTATTAGACAGTTCACAAGATAATTTTCTTGTCAAACCTGATATATTCCAGATACAGAGCTTAATTTCAATATTCTTCTGTACATCGTGTACCACATGCAAAAATTGGCCTCGGCCAGACCCTTATCTATCGTTTATACGTATAATATCCTATAGTATCATCAACTTGCGCCTTTGCCTTCGGTTCGGTGCCTGGTTGCCTTGATCACCTGCATATTCTTCTTTATAAATGAATAGCCTATGGTTTGGTTTTGGTTCAACTGTGAAACCTTGCTGACTCGGCTCTGCATGTAGTTTCTTTTATCATACTCGTCATAATCATCTATCCAACGCACCCCGTGAGACATTGAGTAAGTGCTTATTTTATTTAGAGATGTCGTTGTATTATGGTTAAAATGGCAGTCTTGTTTGTAGCTGTATTGGAATTTACGGACGAAAGCAGGTAGTTGCTTCAACAAATATTATCCATGGCATGCGCGGTTGACGACTTTCTACTGCGAATCTGCAGGCCATTTCAGATGATGGAGATGGCGCGTGAGGCGGCTATCATTCTTTTAAATTTACTTTAAAAAAGCAAGCGAAAACGCAAAAATAGGCCACTATGGCAACACATCTTTTGTTCGCCTGCTATTGACAAACCGCATCGTATGCTGCAGGTGGCAATAGGCCTCGAGTCAGAAAGGTGTCGTTCAGACGGTTCTGTCGTTTTTGTCGATCCGACGGACAACACACAGCTTATTATGAATTTCCAGTGAGATTTTTCATGATCTCCTCGCGAGGTTTGGTTCTTTCGCGAGCTATGAGCTCATTTTCTTACATTAAGACGATTGTGCCTTGTGCGACGCAATCCGTATTTCATTTTAAATGGTTGTGTATTTGTCTACTTCATAGGGGATAAGATTGAACTCTTCCACGGAGACAGCGTTGTCGCGTAGCGCCTTAGGCTATTTGGTCTGCGATTGTGTCGATCTTTGTTTCGGCCAAGATGTGAATTTCATCGTGCTTTTTGGATTTCATGGATAGTCGCCGGTTGATAAAATTTCCAGCTACAAAAAAAGACCACAGCTTAAAGCTGTGATCTCAAGGGAAATCGCAATATGGGCAAAAACTATTGTTGACAGTATTTAAATCCCGCCTCACAAGTGCCCAGAGACATGGCCGTCAGTGTTGTGTAAACACCATTCACCGCCTTTACTGTGCGCTTTTAATTTTTGTACTGAGTGCGTCGTTTCAGACTCGCAGATCTTTTTCAGGCGAACATTTTATGGGTCTTGGATTTTTGGGTATATCGACATTATAATTCCTCTATAAGCAGCTTGATATGAAAGTTTAATTGATCTGGAGGGGTGGGTTACCTCCCCTGCGGACACGCACCTCTAACTTGTCGCCGTGGCTTACTGGTAAGACGGCGGTGATGTTAAAAAAGGTGTTAGTTTGCTTGATATCACTAGATCTGGAAATAACACGGTCTTCAACACGCCCGCCAAGAGTCTCAAATACCGTGCCCTCTCTGTTCGCAGGTTCACCAACTGTTTGTTGTTCTGGCCGATTACTGTGATGTGCCAGAACGCGTCTTTTTCGAATATAACTCTGCTTTTTTTTTGCCGGTGAGACGAGTGATAGAGGGCCCTATATACCCCGAAAGAAAGGTTATCGCCGGGGACGTTTCGCTAAATACCACTTTGTCATTGTAGGATACTCTGCGTAATCCCAGTACTTGATGTCCATCTGCTTAGCATCCTCGTTGCACCCCACTCTGAACCGATACGTGTCAACCTCAAGGAGGCGCAGATACTCTCGCACCAATAGTTTGTATTCTTTGTCTATGTCATACACATTTTGTGAGCTGCACCAATACTCCGTCGTCGATTTCTGGATTGGCAAGCGGCGCCAATGATTCGTGTTCCTTGCCTATGCCTGGTCGCACCCCCATCTCTTTATTATTTTTTAGTTTATGCTAAGTACAGCGCGAGTTCTAACTGCAAAAGCCGAAGATGGTTAGAGTGTCTGAAAATCCCAATGCTTGTGGGTTGACATTGATACCCTCGCACCAGATGAGGTCTCCAGCGGCAAGCATAGACGCAATACTAGTTGTAAAGTTTTTGTGTGAGACGTTAGCAGGAACGACAGACTGGTTACTGCTGTCATTATGTGCCCGTACGACTCCGTTTACACGAATTGAAAGCGTTGCCAGAGAACTCGAGGTAAAACGGATTCAACACTGCCGGAGCTTTTTGAGTGCATCAGTCAGTGAACATAAATCAGTATTTCAAAATCACTAAAGTTTAAAAACAAAAACAAAAACAAAAAAAAAACAAAAAAATAACGGGTAACGCTGTACGCGGCGAGGAAGCCCGTCTACATTTTCGTTCCTATATAATGCATAGACATTTTGGTACACACAATTCCGTGACATATGCCTACACCAACCTGCCTTTGAGCGTGGCTAGTTGCATGGAACCTCCCCTCCCCCGTCTCATATTTGATAGGGATACTAGACTTCCTGGGAGTCAATTTACCATTTTTAACAACAAAGTTCTCGATAAATAGATATTTTCTTATGCCATTTGCCTCAAAGAAGCATCTTGTGTATTAGTGTCTCGTTTCCAAAATCTTCCATTTAGACATAATATCCTCCTTCAGCCATCGTAAAACTCAAGCGTTAATAGATAAGATCTGTTTTAAAAAAATGACACCTGAACATTGATATGTTAAAAGTCTCGCTACGGAAGCAAAATCGATCCATTCCCACCCCCACCCCCTCCCGGCCGCGCGCTTGGTATAAAGGGAGTTCGGAGCAAAATCGTTGTGTCTAATAACCCGAGTACCATAGATCAAAACCAGTAGCTTAATGTCAGATTTCTAAAACTCACCAGAAACGATGTTATTGTGCCCGGCATCGCTACTGTGGCATTAGTAGTTACTTTGAGCGGCTGCTCACCAGAGCCGGAAGCCAACTGCATAATTGTACAATATCTTGGCCTTTCTATAGTTTAAACAGATCAGTGTAAAGCTCGACAGAAAAAAAAGTTGAGGGGTCTAACTCTGGCTTGCAGGGTATACAAAACTCTAACACTATACTTGTCGGCGCTGATACCCAGCCTGATGCGCCTATCACAGCCGCGTTTTGAGAACCGTTTCACCAGTCCGGCCTTTCAGACCACCTCACCTTCGAACTGACGTTTAACGAATACGACAAGGTGATCCAAAGCGCTAATAAGGGGGCGAGCTTCACCATTAGCGGTATTTCACTGGAGTTCGACATTATGACCCACACAGAACTGGCACGCATGACCAGGAACCAGTACATGGGAAAAGTGACTTTCTTGTACACCCGAGTGCTGCGCCATCGCAGGATGGTGGTGAAGAAGAAAGATTATACGTGGAACTTCAACCTAAACATGTCAGCAAAAGCATGAAGGTGCGTGATACTGGGTATTTATACAAACCCTTTATTAACAAGGTGTTGGTGACAATCGAGCCCATCCCAAACCAGATCTATGCCCAGGAGCAGACGAGATATCAGCAGTGGGAAGAGGCCCTAAAAATAACGACGTGGGAGTCCATCAAGGACACGAAGTTGCCGTCGATTGTTGTTGGTACCTCTTACCAAAAGCGCTTTGCCCTTGTCATTGATATGAGGTCAACGGAAGACCACAAGCTCCACGGGTCAGGAAGATGTATCGAAAACGCGATCGAAGGCGTAACGCTGCAAATTGGAAAGACGGTCCAGTCTGTAGATGTGTTAACCATGTACTTATACATTATCATGGACGCGCAGTTCAAAATCCAAAATGGCGAATTCGTATCAGTCATCTACTAGCCTGCCGTTCCGGCAAAAGATCTTTGAGAACTTACAGCGAACTAAAACAAACGACAGCTATTTTGTGTGCTTGTGCATATTGTTCTTCTGCTGGGTAAACAACACGAAGAGGGTTCACAAGGTGTCAAACCTTCCCGGGCCATTTTTCGCTCAAACTGACACCGGGATTGCTGTTGCTGCCTTGTCGCGCTTGCTGATTGCGCTTGTAAAGCACATCGTTCCGACTGCGGGGTGCCTGGCGCGGGCACCGCTTGCAGCTCGTAATCCTTTAAGGTCTCGGATACGCTTTTTAAAGTAAACGTGTGCACACCTATGCGGTTTTCCATCGAGGAGCGCTTTCTTTGGTAAACCCGACCCGATTTGGGGACCCTGGGTGGCCGAGTGGTCTAAGGCGTTCGCCTTTACAGATCAGTAACACATCTCACCTCTTTCCGCGTGGGTTCGAGTCTCGGCTAGGCCAACGTGAGTATGTGAGAAAGCTTGCCAGTAACTTCACGTGGGTCGGTGGTTCATCCCGGGCTTTTCTAGGTTCTTCCTCCACCAAATATACTCTATATCCCATCATGTGCTGAAAAAAAAAAATTAAAAAAAACCTACCTGATTTGTTGCTTGTCAGACTAAGTCTCGGCCAACACGACAAACCATGCGTATTGCACGTGCCCGGTCGTCCTCTCGTTGTCTTTGAAGTCTTTTACTGTCTTTGAGCCAACTTTGGCCGGCGCCTGTCCCATACCTCGGTAACTACGTCTCAATAATTTTGGGGAGGAGCTTGAGGTCATTATTTCTCTTCAGCGTTCAGTTTACTCTGTCGCGAGCCTGGACGGTGAGGTGGATCTTGGTGACTTCTTGCACGGTGTACTCTGCATTCGAGTTGACCTTTCTCTTGCCTGCCACATGATCTGCTATCTGCCATTTGTCCGCTCCATGTCAAACATTCTGAGCCCACGCGTTCACGCGATATGCGCTGTCATTGGTAAATGTTATATGTGGAGCAAAGGCAGCTTCTTTTTTCTGCTGTAGCTCACCACACGTTAATTGATGAAGACCATGCTTTATAAATACAGTAAATGCCTGGTCCTCCTTGCGTGTAATTAGCTCTTTCTGACGTTCAGTAGCTCGTGGAAGGTCTTATTTGGCATCTTGCTTAGGATCTCGGAGGATAAGGCAACGTGGTAAGATCTGGGCAGGAACCTCAGCACATTACCTGTCTACATTAACGTCAAGTGTCTGCTTTACTGGCTTATTTTGGGCCGGGTCTCCGTTGGCCAGGACGATAAGCATGCCTTTATGCTTCTGGACAAAGTCAGCCAGTCACTCAAGTTGGTGAACGAGAATGGCGTCAATGCCACTTACATCGTAGGAAGTAAAGGTGGCGCCCTCTTCTGCATCAGCTGGACACCTACGCCGTAACATGTGCAGGGTAACTGCATCAAACTCATGTACGGCTAGATTACCACATCCAGCATTCCATGCAATGAATGCATGGCTCATATTTTATCCTTTTCACCTAGTAGCCCTGCTAGGTAGTCATCTATTTCCGCCGAGGTCCACTTTCGCGGTGCGTCTGCTTCTACCAATATATATATATATATATATATATATATATATATATATATATATATATATATATATATATATATATATATATATATATATATATATATATATATTTACACTTTCATTGTGCGATCTGTACACTTTGGATGTTACAAGCGAACTCTTCCTCCCTGGTATTTAGGGGACTAAAACCGGTACCAACCAAACATAATAATTTATGTACTAGGATTTTCACAAGCAACGGTTAAGAGATCACCTTGCGCAAAGGCGAAATGTTTAATTCAATAATTTACCTAAAGAACACGTATAAACAACGAACAGTGTTGTAACAACGTACAAAGGGTTGGAATTTTCGTTCAGCAAAAGATACGAATCGAGTTATTTATCTAATTACAACCGAGACGCAAGCACCTTGAACATGATTGGCAGCAGTAGAGAACAATGACCCTAATAGCACTTTTAAGGCTTACTTGCATAAATATTTTCCCATTTGTTACATTGTGCTTTTATAGCTAATTTGTGTGAGTGGAAAATACCTGCAGATCGATTTTACAACTTACTGCACAAGAAACCTCGAAATGAAATAAAATAGTAAACTATATATTGAGAAACTAAAGATTCAAAATCAAAGTTATTACTATGTTTCCTGGATATCAATTCTTAAATAATTTGACCGGTGACAAGACTTTCACAGTTATTTACTTCAGCTTTTAATTTTTGTCTTCTTTCCTTTCTCTTTCTTATTCTCTTTCAGGTTTTTTCTTAAATGTTTAACCATTTCTTTCTTTTCTATGGTTCATTTCAAATACATTTATTTATTTTGATGTCAGCTTTTTTGTTTCATGACTTTAGCGTTGACTAACCCATGACTGTGTATACTTTTTACTTTGATATTCCTGTCGGTTACTGCGTTCACATTATTTTGTATTTCCATATTAGAGGAAGTGCATAAGCCATTGATTTTTTTCTCTTTACAAATTTCTGTGTACACAGTTTGGAAATAAAAAATAAAATATCTTTAATAATATTTATTTCCCATTACGTTGATATTCCTGTCGGTTACTGCGTTCACATTTTTTTGTATTTCCATATTAGAGGAAGTGCATAAGCCATTGATTTTTTTCTCTTTACAAATTTCTGTGTACACAGTTTGGAAATAAAAAATAAAATATCTTTAATAGTATTTATTTCCCATTCTGTGCCCCCCCGCCCCCCCCCCCATCCCGCACACACACAGCATATAAACTATCCAAAGACAGATTCTCAAAAGGTGTAATGGGAGTTGAGGGACATCAAATATACGTATGTAATTTTTTTTTGAACCGCCCCATAAATACACATTTAATATATTTGTATCGAATATAGTATGTTTCACCCCCCCCCCCCCAACAACAGTTGTTGCTCCACTTTCATTGATTTTAAGAATTCATAACTTAGTATGATCATTGTTTGTTTGTCTCGTCAGGACCTCTTGAGCCACATGCGTCTCTCGACTACTACAAAATATTTCATCTTCAGATCTAAAATCCTTAGCCATTGTTTTCTGCCTCTTTCCTATACATTCGTTTGTGATATTTTTGTTATTTTATTATTATCATTCTTCTTCTTCTTCTTCTTCTTCTTATTATTATTATTATTTTGCAGGGGTCGGGTGGAGTCTTTGTATAGAATTCTAAAGCGACTCTAGTTTACCAACTATTTCCTCTCAAAATCTATAACACGAAAGTAATGTCACGCAACTTGGAAAAAAATTTAAAAAAAAAAAAAAAAGCTTTTCTATCGTCCAAAACAGGAGTGAAATTTCCAGTAGGAGGAGGAGGAGGAGGAGAGGAGGAGCAGGACGGTGATATTGGTATTATTGTGGATGATGTTGCTACTGTAATTGTCATAGTCGTAGTATTTGTTGTTCTTGTTGATGATGCTGATGATCGCGGCACTGGCGGTGATAGTGTTAATAATGGTGGTGATGTTCTTTATCTGAGAAAAATAAATGTTATGAAATGGACTAATTTGTGAGGATGATGGCGATAATGTCGACGACGATGATAATAATGAGAATGGTTATTATCATAAGATACAGATGAAATACAAGACTTATATTCTAGAGGACAGAAGTTGATGTTTTTAAAATTCATTTCATTTCAACAAATTAATATAATCTAAAAATACTTAAAGTTAAATACGGGTTTCACACAAGTTTCTCAGAAAAGAGGAAGATTCATATCCCGAACAAATTATGTTTATAATGTGCTAATTTATTTTTCAAACTAGACCAATTAACTCTGTACAAAATATGTATAGATATCGATTTATCTCCGAGATCAAGGTACATAACTGTGTAAACAGTTGTCTCGCGAGAAAAGTCGTGGTTGGGCGACCTTTCGATCACAAGATGGCTGAAGGTGGTGATTAGATGTAATGAAATGGTAAAATATGAGAGACTGGAAGTAATTACAGAGCTTTTACCTGAGGATGAACAGACATCAGGTTTTAACTGGTGCTTGCAACAATGGAGATCAGTGCTATGCGGTCGGAAGTGTGGAAGGCATTCATTTTACAGTATGATCATCATTTTTAATTAGGCTCACGGTGACAGCAAATTTTGTTGATATGTAGGATGTCATCTTTAAAATAATTGATTCCGTGTCAGAATCGGTCATAAAAACATGAAAGTTCTGTATTTAAATATTAATCTTTAGTGAAATATTATCATTAGGTTAAAAGTTTGAGCATTATAAATATGTTATTCATTTCCAATTTTTCACCCTGGTCTTGCACGTATCTGCATCTCAGTTATCAATATGGTGTAGGTGTGTAAGACGTCCATCCCTGATATTTATGTCGTGTGGACGCGACGTATTATTTCCAACACAAATAGTGTTGTGTAGTATGTTTCCCGGTCGACTAAAGGAAACTAGAGGCTAAATTTTCAAGACACTCATGCACACTTGGCAGTCCAATATTAACACTGTAACACATGTTAAAGACTAATTTCATTTAGTGTAATGTCCCTCCCATTATGGCCCAAATCATTGTGGGTGTAGGTTATGTTTATGGCATAAACAGTGAAACACACACTGATATATAGAGATGAAAGCTGCTTTATTTCAGAATTGTTGCACTAATCTAACACTAATATCC
This sequence comes from Margaritifera margaritifera, assembly GCA_029931535.1. Lineage (NCBI taxonomy): Eukaryota > Metazoa > Mollusca > Bivalvia > Unionida > Margaritiferidae > Margaritifera > Margaritifera margaritifera. The sequence goes on along the minus strand of JAQPZY010001485.1, from coordinate 1,771,801 downwards.
AGGTGGTTCCACCATTTTTTTTTTTTTACAAAGAGATTTTTTTTTTATTGTTCAGTTTTTACCAGGGTTCTCAGTAGACACAAACCCTCTGGTTTTGATGTGTGGAATTTAAATTTGACCCATTTCTGACTCATGGAAATTCCAACCTGCCCGTTTCTATGATACACATTGATTTGGGCTGGATCATCAGTCTTAATTACCCTTGATTCGCTTCTGGCATAATTTCCTACTGAGCATGCACTGTCCATAAGAAATTGACTGTATGCACCAGTGATTGACATTTGCTAGACTACTGTTTAGACCTTATTGGCCCCTATGCAAACTCAATATGAACTGGGCAGAGCTAACGTGTCACTGTTGTCACACTTAGGTGGGCGTAACTGAATCAAGGTTAGATTGTGTTGAGATTATCTTTGACGTTTATTATAGAGGAAGCTGGAATCAATTATGACTTGACTGGATTTGATTTTGAATCTAATATCGGCTTTTGCTCGATTGCCTATCAACATGTGATTCTACATGCGGTTAGACAAAAATACAGTTTTAATGGGTCTACTGCACATACCATTTTATAGTTGAAATCTATCGCTTTTTAAAAATAAAAGATTATTATTGTTTTTATTATTATTATTTTAAGACGAAAAAAAAATCAGTATATTTGTGCATTCTATCCCCACATTACAGAAACCAGTGGGAACCAGTCTACTGGGGACCAGAAATGTTATACCAGTGCAATGATGTGTGGTAATCAGATTATGAAGGCTAACATGTGTACATAACAATCTGTTAATTGATTACCTTACTGGTGTAACCTGGAGAGTTTAAGGCCAAATGCGGGATGTTTTATAAGGTGTTGTAAGTAATAAATGGACCAAAGGTGGTCCATGATGGCTTTCAAATCTTTTAATAAAAAATCTGCTGACCTTTGATTTTTTGTATTGTTTAATTTTCTCGCATTGCTCAAGGTGCTTTTAGAGGAATATTTAAGGGCAGTTGTTAAAAAAGCATTACTCAGCACAGTTTTAATCCATCATATTAAAAATCTGTGCGCAATGTTTGGAACACTTGCATGTTATTGTATACTGTATTTAGAAAAATTTTGCCAAAATTTGGAGATTTATTTTGTGTCTGAGGAATATGAACTCCCATGTTAATCATCATTAATCATCATAAAATGACCTCTTTTCGGGGTCATGTACATCGATACCTTTGTTTTCAAGTTATTATCATATCTGTACTATTCCGATGGCAACTTGACATAATTTCTTTGGTGCCAAGCGCAATGCTAGAGATGAGCACGATTCTCACGAGACTAGCTGACAAACATTAGTTGATGCATCTTATAGTTTTGATAAAGAAAACAAAACGCCAAAGAGACTAAGAGGTTCATGGAATGAATCATGGAATAGGACATTCCCATGGGTCGAAAAACGAGAAAACCATGGAACATTATTAGCTTTATGCACATGGTGTTGCGACTGTGGAAGGAATAATGCAATAGCAACCCAACGAACATTGAACTTGCAAAGTTTAACATAATCACATTAAGATATAGTACTGTGGATGTTTAAAACAAGAAAATAACAAAACTTGTGAAGGTGTTGGAGGAAGGTTCAGAAGTTAGAACTTACGGATTTAGATTTTAAAAAACCTGCACGGGAGAAATTTTTTAATGTTTGTTTAAGATAAAGGTGAATGAGGTATGCTGTGTTGCTTGAAGATGAAATGATAACATGTGAATGGAATATGGTCATTTGTTTCTTCTTCAGTGTCTTGGAAAATGTATTGATTTGAAATGGATTTAAGCCAATTAAATAAATTTATATAGAAAAGAAAGTGTAATCTCTTCCTTGATTCCTTCTAGCTGCACACAAAATTGGAGAATGGCAAGGTAAAGGCATTGAGAATTGTTATTATTGTAAAATTACAAACAATCACAATTATCATGGTTATCAAATACCTTAATTTCTCATTCGTTTATTATAATACTAAATATTTCACAAGTAATGAGCATTAGCAGTGGTGACATATATTTGTGACACAACAATACAATTATAATGTTCTAAATTATTTCAAAGGAAAGAAGAAAAGTATTGTTATTAGGACTGCAAGCTTAAGCACTGGGGCTGCAACTTTTTTGAAGGAAGCAGTCCTGGAGCTGCAACTTTTTTGAAAGAAGCAGTCCTGGACTGCAACTTTCAAAATCCTGTGGAGAACCCTGATTAATTCCTGGGTTACAGTTGGAGCTGTTAAATACTGCACTCTATGTCAGATAGCTTCGTGTAATATAAATGACACCTAAACATACAAGTATTGAATATACAAGACTCTTGAAATTATATTTTTATTGTCCAAATATATAATAAACATAAAGAAGACGGTTGATTTCTTTATTTGGTATCCAGCTACATGTATTGTACAAAAGGTTTGCATGTCTTTTTTATGAAGAGAATGATTAAGAAACACATAAATTGTCCTCTTTGTGGCAATTCTGGTAAGATTAAGACATGAAAGTCAGTGCTAGACATAAAAGTATAAGTGACACTTTTTAATGAAAATGGAAATAGGTGTCAGAAGCAGTCAGCTGTACTTAACGGAAATATATACATCATTTGAATAATGTTGAAAAACAAAAAGCAAATTTTATTGGTACTATTGTTGACCATTATGTATATTGTGCATAGTTTCTCCACTAATGTCACAAGCTCACATGTGTGTATCAGGCTGTTTACAAAAAGTTGCTTGGCTGTTTCCAATAGAGGTCGCATTTTGGTGGTAATTAAAAGGCCATATCTCTTGATCCAGTGAATGAATGTGTGTCAAGTCTTCGCAGTGCAATAGAAATCTCTAACAAATTCCCATTTGTAGTACCATGTATACTTGATTATAAGTTATCCAATTCCAAAACAACATAGACCCTGATCTACATAATGCACCAGCAGATCAGGGTCTATGTTATTTGTTCTACAGATTACTCCTAACAAACTGCATAGACCCAGATCTGCTGGTGCATTATGCGATGGCAGATCTGGGTTTTTGCGTTTGCAGTTGGACTCGACTTATAAGCGAGTATGTATGGTATATAGCATTCTGGTGATCTTTTTATTCCCAATTCTTAGCCCAACTATTTCATACAAACACACACACTGAATACAATAAATCATATCATTTATTTAGAAACTAATAAACATGTCAGCATGGGTAAAAACTTCTGCCAGCAGGAAAAGAAAAACTCGGTAAAGAGAAGGATTTAGATCTAGATAGTATATCATGGGTCAAGTACTTGTTGGATACAGTGCTGTAAGGATGTAAGTTGTGTGTGATTTGAACAGCCCTTGACAAGATGAAGATCTGAATTTACTCAGTGCAGCTAGCTTTTACTGGAACTTTCTGTATTTTTTCACTGGTTGTGCTGGGGGGTTTGTGTCACATGGTTGCAACAGACAGTAATGGATGGTGATGCATTAAGTATGTTGCCAATTTTGTTGTACTATCTGCATGGTTGATTTCAGTTTTATTGAGAGACCAAATAGTGACAGTATTGTCAATTTTATTGGTCCCTAATTACCTTTTGACTGAGAAATAGTCCAAATTGAGTTCTTTCCTTTCAAGTTCTTCACAAGTTTATACTCAGCAACTGCCATGTTAGATACGATGCTAAGCCTGATGGAAGATGGTGGTGCGCTTGAAATTAGTTCCAGATGCTTGAAAATAGTTGAAGTAAAAACCAAGTAGACCATTATTACTATACTTGTACCACAGTGTACTGTATTGGGTGCTTTGCATTGAACTTTACCAGTATATAGGTATATGTTGATGAGACTTTGAATGAGTTCACGTTCAATGTTTGATGACATCATTTGTTGGCCCTGATTGCAGCATAACTTTATGAAGGATTATTGGATTTAGTGTTGGGATTTGGATAAAATTTTCTTTCAGTTTTTTCTAACCAGTTCACGGTCAATGTATAATCTGTTAATTTATCCACATGATGTCTTATCAAAACATGTGATTTTTAGCTCACCCGGCTGTAAGTCCAAGAGAGCTTATGGTATGGCCATGTATCCGTTGTGCGTCACTAGTGGTCCAATTACTGTCATATTTCTGATCTGATTTCAATCAAACTTGGCATATGGATTTATATCATCAAAATCTTTGAGTTCGGTAATGAGTGATATTCACACATACTAACAGTGTAATCATGCATCTGGTTGGCTGAGCTTGTTACAACTCTAGAGGTCACATTTCTGATCCTAATGAGGTGATCTTGAATTTGATTGGCTGAGCTTATTGTGCCTCTGGAATCCATATTTCTGATCTGACTTTGATTGAACTTGAAATATGGGCTTATATCATCAAGATCTTTGGTGGTTTCAATAATGAGCGAGATCCAGGCATATTAGTGAGGTGATCTTGCATGTGATGGTTGACCTTGTTACAACTCTGGAGGCCAGATTTCAGATTCGGTTTTGATCAGACTTGGAATATGTGCTTATGTCGTAAATATCTTGTACAAGTTTGATAATGAGCGAAGTGCATGCATAATAATGAGTTTATCTTGCAGCTGATTGGCTGAGCTTGTTGCCATTATGGAAACCATATTTCTGATCCCATTTTGATCAGACTTGTAATATGGGCTTATATCAAGATCTTGAATGGGTTTGATAATGAGTGAGATCCATGCATATTAATGTTGTAATTTTGGATGTGATTAGCTGAACTTGTTACCACTCAGGAAGCTGTATTGGTGATCCGATTTTTGATTAAACTTGGAATGTATGATTATATCATCAAGATCTTGGATTGTCTCAGTGATGAGTGAGACCGATGCATATTGTTGAGGTGATTTGCATGTGATTGACTGAGCTTACTATCACTCTGGAAGCCATAATTCTGATCTGATTTTGATCAAAATTGTAACATGGGCATATATCATCAAGATCTTGGGCATTTTTGAAGGTAAGCAGGATCCATGCTTATTTATGAGGTGATTTTGCATCTGATTGGCTGACCTTGTTACCACTCTTGAAGCCATAGTTTAATCCGTTGGGTTTATTATTGTCAAGATCTGGATGACTTCTATTATATGCAAGAGACTGCATATTAGTTTTGTGTTTATTTTTTAACAGAGTTTTTATCAGAATATAGTAAAATGGGTAAAATCAACAGGATGTACAGTTTGGGAGATAGTTTACATAAGATGTGTTTTTACAATACTACATAATCCTGCTTAATGAAATGGTCAGCTGTCAAGTTATGTTAGCCAGGTGAGTGATATCAGGTCCATCCCTCCTTTTAGTTGTGTAATGTCTTTGAGCTCTTCCTACATTGTTTGAGTTAGACCTGTGAAACTTTGGTCAATGATAGTCCCATGGGAGTAGATTATGTGAATACTTTTGGGATTTTTATCTCAACCAGGGGTGTAGGGCAAGGGGGGCGTAGAGTTGATTATATATAGTTGTTTGCACCACATTCCTTAGAATTTTTTGGTGTGATCAATGGCCCATGTGTCAACATATGTCAGACTGGAGGGGACATCTGGGTTAGATATGATACCTTTCTTCATAAAAGACATTTTTGTGATAGAACATAATTAATATCTTGTTTATTAGTTGAAAGTTTTGAAAAGGATCAGAATTGTAAAAATTATGTTATTGGGTTTTAAAATTTAAACTGTAAAAACAATTCAGCACATGTAAGAAGCACCTTTCTCCACATAAGACATTTTTTTTATGTTCGCCATAAGGCACAGCATAATATATTATGATGTTTTCCATCTGTCTGTCTGTTACCAATTTCATTTTTGCACAGTAACTCGAGTTGTCCAGCATATAACGTTACCACACTTTGTGGATATCTTGCACTTGGGCAAAGGTAGAAACCTTTAAATTTCAGGGTCACTGTGACTGAAAGAAGAAAAATGGTTTCTGCACAATAACTTCAGTTCACCACCATATAGGCAGTTACCAAACCTAGTTGATTGGTTGAGTGTTGGCCCATTTTTAGCTTTTCTGGTCCATTGTCATTCACATTTGTTTGTTATCACTACTCCTAAACTACTTGGAGGAAAGTCATGAAACTTGTCATACATTTTCACCCTGAGGTGCCCCTTTGAACATCCAATATGGCCACCATGGTCGTCATTTTGAAAATCATGTTATCGCTTGCCATATTGATGTAGGTTCCTTTACTTAAAGACTTTTTATGATTTATAGATGATCCTTAATGAAAATGGTGACAGTCTGACATCCAACATGTCCACCATCTAGTTATCGCAATGCCGTCTGAATGAAGGGTCACATCAACATGAGGTTTTACTAATAAAAAGCTCTTATGACCTGTAAATGGTCCTAAATGAAAATGGTGCCCATCTGACAACCAACATGGCTGTCATAGTGATGGAACAGATGGTCATATTGACATTAAGTTTTTAACTAAAAGACTTTTTATGACATATAGATTGTTCCAAAGAAAAATGGTGCCGATTTGACATTCAAGATGGCCACAGCGTCGACCATTGTAAATCTTGTTATCACTTTTCCTCTTGAATTGATGGTCATCTATTGATGTGGAGTTTTCACTAAAATATTTCTTATTACTTGTAGATGGTCTTGAATGATAAAGGTGCTGATCTGACTACCAGAATGACCACCATCTTGAAATCTTGTTAATGATACTTTTGAATGGTTGTTCATATTAAAGGCTTCTTATGATATCTAGTTGGTTCTAAATAAAAATGGTGCTGATCTGACATCTAACATGGCTGCCATGGTAGCAGTCTTAAAAATCTTATTGCAATTCCTCCTGGACAAATGGTCATACTAATGTACTTGACACAAAAAGAATTCATATGATGACTATTTGATCCAAAATGAAAATTATGCTTATTTGACATTCAGCATCTTGAGCATTTTATTATTGCTGCTCCAACTAATCAGTTGGTTGTATCTACATGGAGTTTTCACTAAAACACTTCTTTTGATTTCTGGTTGGTCCAAATTGAAAATGGCGCTAATCAGACCTCCAATTTCATGGCCATCATGAAAATCTTGTTCTAACTCCTCCTGAACTGATAGCTGTAGCAACATGGGGTTTTCGCAAAAAAAAAAAAACAAAAAAAAAACCTTGATGTGTAGTTAGTCCTAAATGAAAATGGTGCAGATCAGACCTCCTACATGGTTACCATAGTAGCCACCTTGAAAATATTGTTCTAGCTAATTCTCCTGAACAGATGGTCATTTGGGCATGGGGTTTTCACTAAAAAGCTTATTATTATATCTTGTTGGTCTTAAATAAAAATGGTGCTGATTAATGGTGGCAATCTTGAAAAACTTGTCAATACTCTCGAAGGGATGGTTTTATCGACATGGGATTTTCACTAAAACACTTCTCACTATATGTAGTTGGTCATAAATGAAATGATGCCAATGTGACATCAAAATTTGAAAAATCTTGTTATCAGCTAATTCTCCTGAACAGTTGGCCTTACTAACATTTAAAAAGAAAACGCACAAGAAAATCACTTCTTTTTTTGCAGTATAAAGTTGTTCCTATATAATGATGCTGATCTTACCTCCAAAATGGCTGCCTTGATGGCTATCTCGAAGATCTTTATATGGTTCTCCTAAACAGGTGGTCATATCAACATAGGGTTTTCACTAAAACACAAATGCAATATGTAGCTTGTTTTCATTGGAAATGGTATTCATCTAACCTCCAACATGGCGACCATAGTGATCATCTAAAAAATCTTGTTATTTCTACTCCTCTTGCATGAATTGTGGCATTTGCATGTGTTTTTCAGTTAAATGTTTCTTCCAACATTTAATTGGTTCTGAATGAAAATGGTGCAGATCTGATCACCAACACATCTGCACTCTTTTTGAAGGAGTTTTGAAAACCAGACCTACCCATCCTTGGAAGTTAAGTCAAAGGTCATTGCTTGCATTTTTGTACTTCATTTAGCATGTGAACACAGTGATGTGTACATATACAAGCGAATTTTGATGAGATGTTGTAATTAGTTGTATTCATATAAAGGTCAAAGGTGAAATAAGGTCAAAGGTCTTGACTCTGGATTTCAGCTATACTGGCTTGTGAGTATGATAATACAAACATATAAATGGATTTTTATCAAACCCAGTTTGTAGATATATCTGAATGATGCCAGATATATCTTGAATGATGCCAGTTCAATAACTTCATTGTTTTTTTTTTGCATACAACTATTTAATGTGTGGGTATATCTTGACATTGTATGAGACAAGTTCAGAGACTTTTCATCCATGATATCAGGTTCAAGGTCAAGGCAGTGATAAAAGATTTTGTAATGCACTTGCAGATATTTTGCACACATGTTAACTTGCCACGTTAGAAAATATTTTTATCACTAAATTTGGTGTCTTGGAATTTCTCAAGAATATCAGAGATGGTTTCAATACTTGGCAGTTAAAAAGAATAAAAGGATAGAAGAAATGGATTCGCATTCCTGGAAATTCTCTTTGGCCAGTAGAGCCAGTAATATAGGTTTTGATAGCTTTTCTTTTATAATCAAACTTATTGGCTAGCTAAAGTGTGCAACAGATTGAGTAGCAGATATCCCACGCAATAATGTCAACTGTTTATAGTTTATGTTCTGCTGTGTTTTGAGTATATATTTGCACAGAAAATATCAGTAGTCACATAATTCTCTTTACTACTTAAACATAAAAAAGCAAATAAACTCACTGAATAATAGATATATTTATTCTCGTGAGTCAAATAACTCAAGTATTTTCATCCACTTGATGAAATATACCTGTTATTCAAGCAAGTATTCTCTGTTTAAGTGAGGGTGAACAAAAGACATGGTAAAAAGACATGTATACTTTGCACTTATTTTTTCTTTTAGCTGTAGGGGTGATGCTGCACCCCTCAAATTGAAAGAGAACATCCTGATAGACAATCATGAAAATAAGAGTATTCAAATTTGATTCCTGCAAAATATAATGAGTGGAATTCAGTACTGTTTACTCCCAGATAATGTAAACATGCACATTAGTATTCTGTATATATATGTAGAAGCACCCTTAACCAAAGCAAAAATATCAAGGTCTGTGATGAAATACTTCAGAAGCTACTAGTAGGTTATCATACTTGGATATTAGTACATAGATGTAATTGGACATTTACTTGTTTAACTGTGCTAAGAGAATACAATAACTTTGTAAATGAATTTTGCCTCCAATACCCACTTAACAAAATCGGTGCTGATTTTAAGTACTGGAAGCCTATCATATTTCGGTGCTATCTTCGTGTAACTCCTATCACAGAGGCAACTTATTTGTTATTACACATTGATAGATTTTAAAATGATAACTTATTGTTCATGCTTTCTTGGAGTCAAAGTATGTTTCTGTCTCCTAAAAAATCAATGTACGGCAAAGGATTTTTTTTTCTTTGTGGATAAAACATGAGAGACCAAATTAAGCCTCAGAGGCAAAAGTATTTTGAAGAGGAGTCAGTTAGCACTATGAAATATTGCTGAAACCCTTAATGGAAACTATAATGAAATCTGTCAGTACATTGCATTTGAAGGATCACAAATGTTTTGCCTCAGTGTACACTGTATAGAGGTTCAAAATGAAATTAAGATTTGAGGAAAGTTGATGACATTCCATCACAAAATGCCTGCTTTTTTAAACTGGTGTCTCAGAATAAGTGAAAAGGAATTTGAAGTTGTGCAACTAAATGTGTAATGTCTTTCCATTGCAAGTCCCTATGGATATTCTCCTTTACCACCAATCTGCAATCTCCATCTGACACCTTCCACTAGGGCCAGAGCCCATCATCCATTAAATGCATCTTTGTGTTATGACTCCATATACATGGTTTGGTAAAAAAAATACCTACACAATGTAACTTTTCAAACCAGCTAAATATAGCATCATAGCAAATTCTTTAAATCTGCCACATCCTCTGCCTTTCAGGTTTTGTAATTTTTCAAAGATCAAAATTCATTCCATGCTGAAGTACTATCACAGACCTTTTATTCTACACTCATGATGACATCCTTTGGTGATTTTCTTTTTTTTGATACTTTTGACTCCCTATTTCATGGCCCCAGCTGCCAAAAAGGCACTACATACATGTCTTTAGTTATTTAAGAAATGTACCAGAAGAAAAATGAAAAGCATAATAAACAGACAAAAAGGGTAGAGATGTATTTTTTTATTTCATAATCGTGCCCAGAGTCTCAGAGGAAGCTTGGGTTGCACTGAAATTTGGAAAATTTACTGCCGACCTTATTCCAATAGCAATATACTAAGTTTGAAAGCCGTACTAAGAACAGTACAAAGCTTTTGGGTTTACAAGGATCTCTAAAGCCTTCAGTTTAATACCAATGACAACATCATTTAGTGACAATCTATTTTTGTACCTTTCTAACCTTAACCCAGGGATTCCATGGGTCATTTTGAGAATTAACCCAGGGATTCCATGGGTCAGTTTGAGAATTAAATTTCATTCCATGCTAAAGTACTCTCAAAGACATTTGAATTGACATCCATGATAACATAATTTGGTGATCTACATTTTGACCCCTTTGATCCATTGCCCTAGGGCCCCAGGGGCAAATCTTGAACAACATGTTACATGTATCATATATATTTTGAGTAATTAAAAACTGTACTAAAAGTAATCAATGTATATTTAACCCTGCCCTGGTGACCCCAGTGAAAGTCACCTGTCAAGTGTGACAGCAGAATCATGAATGGTACAGATTTCCCCCATTATAATGCACCTCGATATAATGCAGTACTACTATGGACCCCATGACCAAAATCACTCTAATGTATAACAGTATGGGTTGAAAGAAAAGAAGTTGAAACTTAGTCTTATATCTTCATTTCCTTTTCAAAACACCATAATTTAACAATAATACTGTTCTGTATATTATGCCATTCTCAATATATTGCGGTTCTGTACATGTACATAGAATTAGTGACAGACATGGAGACAAAACTAATATACTCGCTTTTCCAAAAGTGCATAAATGTTGTCCTTTTTCACCAGATGTATTAATGTGGCAGTGTCAACTAACACTGATGTCACTGTAAATACCTCTTTTTGTATTTCAGTGTATGTGTATGACATTATTTACATGTAAACTTGACAGGTACTTTACGATGCAGTTATTTGTTTGACCTTGTACAATTTTCATTGTTTTTGAATGACCTTGATTCAAATGTTGCATGTTTAATCTTGACCTAATATTCCAGCACAACTTAAATTAATGGGGAAAACAGCACCAGAAAAAGTGTTTTTCCCACATGCACTTTTATTCAAGTCCATGCATAATTTTAATATAGCTTCTCATATATTATTTATGATTCAGAATTATATTATAGGACATACATGTAGGTATATGAGCTAATGAGATACAGAAGAAGTGTACCAATGTTTTTGAATTTTTAGTTAATGCCTTTGGGGTATTGCTATTGGATGCTTGGGAGGAGGGACACATAATTGAAAAAGTTGAAATGTTGTGATCTGCATTCTTGAGGGTAATGGCATTGAAAAGTTGTTTGTATTCTTTGAGATATGTGTATGGCTTAATGGAAGACTTTTATGTCTTTTATTTCAGTAGATATAATGCATATCTTAATACACTATGGATGATGCTATGAAATGTGGCATTTTCATGAATACAGAGAATACATAATATTTCTGTAAAATTAACCAGCATATACAGTCAAACCTGATCTAGCGGTCACCTGGTCTCAATGGCCATTCCTTACCTCCGCCCCTGTGAAATTTCTTTATAGAAATAATGTATTAAATGATCACCTGCTTTGTACAATCAGCGGCAAGGTGTTTACTAACCAAACAGGTCACTTGAGTATAATGACCTCATCTTGTTTATATTCACCATACTCAAATCAGTCTGTCAGTGTCATTTTAAATTGGCTAATCTCTCCTTTGTTATTTAAGAATTTAATTAGAAATTTGTTGTTGAGGTTAGTACTCAAGGTAAATCATTCTTATAGCCCCTCCCCCCTCCCTTTTTTGTGTGTGGGCTGCTATAAGAGAACTAATTTTGCCCTGAATATTCTTTAGTTGATAAATTAAAGTAATAGTTTGTGGAGCAAGATTATGGTAAGCTGATCCTGTGTATTGTTTATGATGCGAAAAATCAAATTCAGCTTTCAAACACTGCTTATTTCTGTCAGATAGGTGGATTGTAATTATTGTAAGTAAAAGCCTTCCCCCCACCCAAAAAAAGAAAACAAAAAGAGCTTAAATATATTAATAGTATAGAAAAGTTTTGCATAAATCCATATGCACAAGATGCATTAAACATCCATCCATGCTTGAGATAAAAAAAAGTAACAGGCATTTAATCATTAGGTTACTCTTTTTAATCCAAAATAGATAATGGACCCACACTACAGTCATTATTTTATACAAGATATTCTGTTGGTTCAAAATTTTCAAGGAATAGAAGAAAAACCTGAAAAAGTCTGTGAATTGAACCATTTTCCTCCAGAATGTCGGAATGATAAATTTATACTGTGAATTCTATGAATAGGACAATATCCCAATTTCCATGAAATAATAAATAAATAATGGCATTCAGTGCATGGTATTTGCTCAAAAATCAAGTTTCAAATCAACTTCATTCAGAGGTCACCAGTGTACATAGGCCAGTTTGGCCTTTTCTCATTGGTGACTGCTTAAAACAGGTTTGATTTTACACCCTGTACTTTGAAAATTGCACAATTCTTAATAGTAATTAAAATTTTGGAGTAGGGGCTTTTATGCATTCATATTTGAAATAATAGCACATACTAAATATAGATGTTCTCTTGTAGGCATATGCTACTGGTTGTGACATTGTGATATTGGCAAGTGACTTCCAGCGAGTGCAGATAATTCCTGGGGTCACCCATGGCAACATCAAAGTCAGCTGTATCGACTGCTCCACTGATGCTGGCAAGGTAATTATCAGATATCTCAAATATGACTGCAAATAATAGAAATATAAAATCCTTCTTATGACTTCTCAAAACTTGATGAACAGAATTTGATCAAATTTGACAGAAAACTCCTATCTTGAAGGCCATTCGAAATTGTTCAAAAGATGCTGATCTGCCATAAAACATGGGTTCCATTACAAAATAAAGAAAAAACATTTAAAACTTTACAGAACTTAATTTAATAAACAACTCAACAAAACTGAACTAAATTTTATGGAAGGCATCCTGGCATAATGACCTTTCAATATTGGACAAATGATGCTGATGTGTCATCGAATAGGGATGAAGATTTTTTAAAAAAGTCGGGAAACATTGAAACAATAGACCATTTTCACAGTCATGTGTAAGAGAGTCTCCCTTGCTGACAGTGTTTGGAACAAGCCTAATATGGTGTAAAGATGCTGCCTGGCACCAGTGTAACGCAGTGAAAATGGTGACACATTATAGGTGGTTCTCATATATTGAATGCATTAAACTTTAAATGGTCATCCATTTGGTTCATCAAGTCAGTTTAATTTTTTTTAATAAATGTGTTTGACAAACTTGTTCTAGATAACAAATGTTTAGCCATCGACCCCTCCCTGTAATCCCCCAGGTGAGATTTTATTTCAATTTAGCAGGTAGTATATACAACATCTCATTTTTGTCTTGTGTGCTCCATTACAAAGCACATGATAACTTTGTGCAACAGTTAATAAGGGGAGGGTGCAGCTATACCCCATATCCTGGTCCCATATTGAGTAAAATTTTTAGAAACTGACAAAAAATCAATTGCTTGTTCCAGTGGCAGTTTATAAAATATTTTACCTATTAGCAATTACCATGATGTAAATGCAATGTATATTTTCTAGTTACAGTGTATAGTTTCTGTTGTGCTTATTTGAAACCATCTGGCCAAAAATACATGGTATCATGACCAAAGTGTGGATATGAAACTTAAACATTCTTAACTTTAGCATTAGGGATATTGTAATACCCTCCATCAGACCTTCCAACCATCTGCCCATAATTCTGTCTCCTTCTGAATTCGCCAAACTTGGTAGATAACTTGCCCATATAGTAAGCAACTGTAAGAGGGTATAAAATTTAGCCCCCTTCCCCCCCCCCCCCCCCGAGTCCCTGGCAAGGGGTCAGAGGTCAAATAAACAAGAATTGCAATCACATAGACATTTGTTTTGACCAAACTTTATACATGCAGTAGTAGCTGGAGGACACAGGTATTGCATTTGGTTATAACCTCGGGGCCAAAGTCTGAAAAGTGGTTTGGGTGTTAGGGTGTGGAATACAAAGCATGGGGCTTTGCCATGATTGAAGTTTTAAGATTTTTTAAGAGTACAGCAGGAGAAAGTCCAAAATGTTTTGAAAAGTGGTTGAATGAAAATTTTATTCTTCATACAATTTGAGTCACAAGTTACAGAAATTTCTATGAAATTACCCAGCTTAGTTTGGATATAGAAATGATTATTTCTAAGTTTATGTTGAGAGCTTTGACTCATTACTTTTTCTGATCTTTTCAGATTGCTGCCTCCTACCTAAGTCAAGTTTACATCTTTGAACCAACACCACTACTTCACCATGAGAGTTCACATGTGAGTGTTTACTGTTATTTATTAAGACCCCACATTGAGATGCAGGAGCCCTATAGTAATCATGTTTTCCATCTGACCATCTCTCCATTCACACTCCTTGTAACCACCAAAACTGTGCAACCCTAATACATAATTGGATGCAATTTGATAGGTGAATTGCATATTACATGTATATGCACCATTTAAAGGTTTCATCTTTTCAGGTCTGATTTTGATGGAGTTGTTTTTACCTTTTTCCATCAATTTTAAATCTTCACTACAGAAGATCCTTGTAATCAACATAGCTAAGAAATCAAACATTGTCTCACAGATCTTGATGTGACCTGTATGGGTTTTGTCTTGTCAAGTCCATTTTGGATAGAAATATGGCTCACGACAGTTAACATCATATCTTCACATGATATCTTGGATGTAACTGGCACAGCTGAAGAACTATTCAACATATTCTTGTGCAGTTTGGTAATGAACATTTTCTCATAGACTTACAAGTTCCTTTTTGGGGTTTAATCTTTTCTAGTCCAATTTGGACAAAGTTATACCCCTTGTCAAGCAAATTTTTGTCTTCACATGGGAAATTGGAATGTTGCTTGCAGTCATTATAGCTCAGGAATCATTGAACATATTATGGTGGAATCTGGTAATAGCATCGTCACATAGACCTAGATGTGCCTTCTGTGGGCTTTGACATGTCTTCACAGTTTTTGACTCGCATCAATCAACCTCATATCTTTACATGGGATGTTGCTTGTAATCAGCATAGCTCAAGAATCATTCAGCATATTCTAACACAATTTGATGTGAACATTTTTTCATAGACCTAGATGTGTCTTTTATGTTTTTTTTGGCTTGTGTGCTCCATTTTAGGCAGAGGTATGGCCCTTGTCAATCAACTGAATATCTTTACACGAGATGTTGCTTGTACCGATGAGTCATTGAAGGAGTTATATCTCATGCATTCCATGTCATCATTTAGATGAGTTATAGCCCCTGAATGCACATCTCCAAAACGTTGGTTTCCCAACATAAGTTTCTCTTTAAATAATGAGCCAATTGTATTGAGTGGGGGCCCTTTACAATGCACCCATCACAAATAGCTTTAGATGCCTCTGGGCAATTAACTTCATATCTTTGCATGGTATGTTGCTTGTAACCAGCAAAGCTGTGCAACCCTTACACGTAATAGGATGCCATTTGGATAGGTGTATTGCCTATTGCATGTAGATGTGCCTTTAAAGGTTTCATCTTATGTATTGCCCATTTCCATCAATATTGCATTTCCACTATAGCAGGTCCTTGTAACCAACATAGCTCAGGAACCATTCAATATATTCTGATGCAATTTAGTGTGTATATTGTCTCCTAGCCATAGATATGCTTTTATGGGTTTTGTCATGTCAACTTCATTTTAAATTGAGTTATAGCACTGGACAATTAATTTTTATCTTCACATAGGATTTGTTTGTAACCAGCATAGCTGTGCAACCATTACACATTATTGGATGCCATTTAGTAGATCAATTGCTTATTACATGTAGATGTGCATTTAAGGTTTCCTCTTTTCAGTTCCAATTTTGATGGAGTTGTTGCCCTTTTTTCATCAATATTAAATCTCCTTTACAGCAGATCCTTGAAACCAGCATAGCTCAGGAACCATTGAACTTATTCTAATGCTGTATGGTGTGTAGATTGTCTCAGGACCTACATGTTTCTTTTATGGATTATGTTTTGTCAACTTAGGGCCCTTGACAGTACATGGGATGTTGCTTGTATCTGGCATGGTTAAAGAACCATTCAACATACTCTGGTACAATTTGATACGAACATTGTTTTCAAGACTTGCATGTACCTTGCATGGGTTTAGTCTCATTGAGAAGAGTTATGGCCCCCAGATTGCTCGACCTCCAGACTTTGTTTCTGCGAGATAAGTTCATCAAAATTTGTTGGATTTCAACCAGATTTGGCATGTGGCTTCAGATTGATAAGACCTTGATTTTTTGTTCATTTTTAAATTTCCAGCATTCCATGAGATCATTTACAGGAGTTATGGCTGATGATTGCCTGTTCTCCTTACTTTGGTTTCCACAGCATAATTTTACTAAGGTGTGTTGGATTTCAACCAATTTTGGAAAGCAGCTTTAGATGAATTAGACCTTGAATGGGTTTAATTTTCAGTTTTCCACATTATCATTTAGAAGAATTATGACCCCTGATTGCCCATTCTCCTAACTTTGCTTTCTGCAGCATAACTTTGCCAAGAAATATTGCATTTTAAGTTATTATGCACCCTTATATTCATGAGACCTTCAGTGAGTTGGATTTCCAGTATTCCATGTCATCAATTAGAAGAGTTATGTTTCTGAATTCTCATCTTCTCCAAACTTAGGTTTTTTCAAGGCCAAAGATAAAATATGCGTGGTTCCGGTAACCTGACCTACCCTATTTTAATGACCCAACCCAATAACTTTTTATCACATTTGCAGCAAAAAAAATTGGTACTGACTGTGCCCCATTTTTCACATCTGAACAGGTAACTTTAGATTGGAAATGGTGACATGAACTAACATGATCTGCATAAAAAAAAGTAATATAAACAAAAAATTTCTGCCGAGCCATCGTACCGTATTTATTTTCACACCATTACCAGAACCAGACATATTTTTTAATTTGGCATAACAGAAGTTCTTCACTTTAAGACCATGCCAAGCAGATTGAAGAGAGTAGGACTCATTGTGATGCACCCATCATCACTAGCTGTAGTTGAAGCTTGACTACAGTTGCAGACTTAATAGTTTGTGTTTCTAGTTCAACACAGAGAAAAGTTTTAAAAATGTTTTCTCTTCAGTTTCATTCTTTCTATAGTGTTAGGTCAACTTATTCTTAAAGTTGAGAAATGTATTTCTTTTCCCTCCTCACATTATAGTGTTCACATGATACCACTATTTCTCAACTTTATGAAGGGTCAAGTGAAAACAGATGGGGCCATGACATATGCTGTGGTAAAAATTCTCTTTTGCGTGTGATTGATGGATTTTTTTTCTTTTTCCCAATAAAATTATGTAGATGCTAGTCAGTTGTTTCTGTCTAAATGCAGTTCAGCAAACTTACATGCGACAATCTGTTTAATTATTTGATATGCCTATTTATTCACTGTTTCAGAAGTTGGACTACCATTGGTATCAGACTGCTAAATTTGAAGCAGAATGTGTCATCAACTGTTTGTGTTGGAACCTGGAGGGTAGGAGAATGTTTATTATATAGTTATAAATTAATATGAGATTCCTGAATTAATATTACTTACTATGAATTTATTGTGTTGTGTCAATTTTAATGTTTTTGCAAAACATTACATTTTGTCAGTACTTGAATTCATGGCTTAGAGAAGTGGGTCTGATTATTTTCACAGAAAGAACATGGTTTGTTGGATCTGTAAATTGATGGTTTGTAGCATCCAACAAAAATTGGTACCTCAGGAATAAAGGTTAATTCAGAAAATAGAATTTAAAATAGACTGTGTTGTGTATTTTGTAATTTATGTTTTGTAATTGATGTAAGCATGCAAAATGATACTAATCAGAAAGTTAGTTCTCTCTAATTACAGTGAAACCCCACTATAGCACGATGGTTGGGGTCCACAAAATGACATTGTGCTATGTACAGGACCAAGCTATAACCAACCAAGTCATTTAGCCGAAGAAAATGATGCATGAACCAAAAAAAGGGTGGGAGGGGGTGTAATTGTAGGTGCAAAACTACGTGCTTCATTGGCACAGTTACCATCTTAAACCAATGCATATTAAACGGGAAATACACATGTAGTGAAAACATAGAGATTGCACATATAATATTTTACTTTATTCAGAGAACCATGCATTGGTACATGCATATGTACATATCGAATGTATAACATGATTAGTTCAAGTATCAACACATGTACTCACCAACTGATCTCATGGCATGCGCAAGAGTGAATCCATAATAATTCCATCGAAAATATGCACACAGAAGTATAATATTTTGTCATTTTGTCATATATCATTAAGTGTCTGAATTCAATGCAAGGCCTGGGGGTGGGGGTGGGGGGAAGGAGGGAGGCGGGGCAATACTATGGACTTAATTGATGCAGTAATAAACTTGTTCCATTTTAAACAAGAACTACTTAAAACAGTCATTACATATTTAATATTTATTTTTATGTATACGAAATCGGCAACTTAAGTGTAAATAGTTAAGAGTATGTGTACTCACCATTTGAATCTGGTTGTATCCATAATAGTAATTTCATCAAAAATGTGCACAAAAAAGCATAATCTATATTTTTTTAAAAATGTTTGATAGATCCAGGTGAATCACAATATTTAATTTCTTGCTAATACATTCACAGAAACTTATGAAAAAGTTTTTTTCCACCGCAAAACTCCTATTTGCTAGACATGTCCAAAGGATCTGATTTCCGACTGACAATAAAATGCATGATTCAGACATAGGGAGTTTCTAAAAAGAAACATGTATTTAGGCTTGAAAAGTACATGTACTTGAGCTAAAAATTCATACAGGAGGTCAAATATACTGTATTGACCTCATAATGTACTTGTGATGAGAATTCTGCAGGTGTGTATACATGTAAACTACCTGAACCCAGCTTGGGAGTAAACCATTTGATTGTATGGGTACACAGTGAGTTTCATAACAAGATATTTGAATCATTCTCCAACAGACAGAGGAAAAAATAAACACAATATTCATTGAAACTTTTGTTTATAAGTATGACTTTGCTTCACTGCAGAGCAAAAGCGGGGAGAAGAATATTTGAGTATATAAGCCAATTGCTCCACCCCTACAACTTAAATGGTTCTGTTCCAATCAGTGCTAACACTGGAAGGACAGTTTTCTGTGTACATGTGATTGATCTGAAGCTAGAAAATAAAAAGGGTTAAGATGAAGGGGTGTGGGTGCGGGTTACATGTGTGTGGCAATGACCAAAACTGCTCCTGACAATTTGGGCCATAAACTTGTTTAATTGGGTGTGTATGATGGTTGATTGAGCAGGCATTGATAGTCTGTTGTCTTCCCTTAAAAAGGTAGGTAAATTAATTGATTTATAAATTCAGATAAGAAACTTTTTCAGTCCACCACATTGTTTGCTTGACTTGTGAACACCTAAATCTTGAAGTTAATTGCATTTGTTTAACTCTGGACTTAATCCTAACCAGGGCTTCAAGCTTCTCTTTAACAGTAAAAGCTTTACGTTTCGGTATCCCGTTATCCATTGTAAATACCCACTAATTAACACTCAGACACCTATTTGTTTGAAAATGACTACAGCAAGAATAATTGTTAAGGAACCTGGTCATTTGTACAGGGAGTGCATGATATTATTCACTGGTCAGTTGATTGCATGACGATTGTCTGATAGCACCGTAAAACCACATGCGCATGTTGCCAGCTTTTTAGTTTTTTTTTGTTTTTATAAATCATTGCCCCATAATATGAACAACCTTTAGCAGTGAGATTGACTTTGATGATTAGCAATTACTGAAATTAATTGATTTATAAATTCAGATGAGAATCTACTTTCTTTTGAGCAACATTTAGAAGTCCTTGAAAAAGCTCTCCAGGGCTCTATGAACCATGCTATAACTGGATTGCTTCTTTCTTCTGTGATGTAGGTTCCCGGCTGCTGACAGCAGGGGAGATAATGCAAGCATGGCAGCTTGTTGAAGCACATGAAGAGGAACAAGATGAGAGGCTAAGCGAAAATGTAAAGTTTCAGGTCGGTGTTCATGATGATGAGCCACCAGATCACACAGCAAACTCTCTAAACCACAACAATACTCATGATCCTGATTTCATCCTTAGATCGTCATGGCATGCTGTGTGGAGATGCAGGTAAGTACATGAACAGGACGATACAGTTTTAAGCTCTTTAGTCTGGTACCATCATTTTGGGTGATAGAGCCAATCTGGAGTACAGGCCACAAAGCCATTTTGAATAATTTTTAAGATAAAAGAACGTATTGGCCATAGCAGTACATGTAGTAATGCTGCATATATGGTCTTTGACAACTTCACAAGTATGCATAAGTCTTCACAACCCTGCATTATTTATGCTACTTTAAACAAGATAACTTGTGTTTGGTGCAGTAATAAAAAAGACCAGGATCTGTTCATTCAAGTTTTTGAAGTGCAGTGAACTAATTGCAGTTCTTAGTTAAATCACTGTACATATTTGCTATTTTATTGGCTGACCTGAAATTGATAATATGGCAGGTTGCTGACATTTGTGATTTGTTGTAGCCAATCAAATTTTGCGAAGGGAGACAATTCATGATGGTGTGCTCGATTAACTTATCTCTGTATAGAGCATATCATCAAAGATTAGCAATGATTCACAAACTGAATGATGAAAATGTATTGTTAGACATTAGTCGTGGGACATTTAACAATAGTTCACAGACCAGTGCTCATTATCTGAAAATGTATGGAATCCATGCAGCTGTTTCAGTCAAGTGGCAAGTGAGGTGCCTTGATGCAGCCATGGTTATAAAACCAACTGCAACCACAAAAAACTGCCAATTTCCTTTTACTATTTTTTTTTTTTGTATCTGAAATAAATGAATTAAGTTGTTTCACCCCTGTTTTGTGAAAATGAATCAATTCTAAGAGTTTTTTTCTCAATAAATTGCCAGAAATGGAATTCTCATGACTGAGAGAAATACCAGTAGTTTCCCTAAATATACAAGCTGCAACTTGGGATGCAGGAAAAAAGTACATATTACCCACTTTTGGTGCATACACTGTACCCCTTCATCACATGGGAAAAAATATTTTCATATATGGAAAAAATTACAGTATGTTATCCATTTGTGCTGTACTTTGCGGTTTTGGTGTTCACCCGTTTTTATGTCCCTCATGCATGGAGCATCTTGATTTAGTCATGTCCATCTGTCCTGAGAAGCTTGTTAGCAAAAAACCCTCAATGTAGACAAAATGAAATTTTACTAGCATATTTGTATCAATATGTACCATCTATACTTGTGTATAAACCAGGTCCAAATGCAAACAACATAGACCCTGATCTGCCATCGCATAATGCGCCAGCAGATCAGGGTCTATGTTGTTTGTTCTACTGATTAGTCCTTACAAACTGCATAGATCCAGATCTGCCAGCGCATTATGCGACGGCAGATCTGGGTCTGTGCAGTTTGCAGATGATATGGGCTTATATGCGAGTATATACGGTACATGATCTGGGTAGATTTTCAGGCCATTACAGCAATTTTTAAAAATGTTTTATACAATTTTTAACTTTTGTGACAAAAACCTTGGTAATATGAGTAAGCAAAATCACTTAAGATACACACATGAAATTTGTTTGGCATATTTGTATTCACATGTAGCTGACCTAGTTGAATTTTCAGGCCACTGTAGCAATTTTTCAATTTGTTTACACATTTTTTAACTTTTTGGACTTGAGTTTTTTGTTAGAAGCGTTGTTAGCACAAAAACAATATGAGGTAGAAAATATACTCTACCGTATACATTAACATAAATAAACATTGTTAAATGAAACAAAGAAAGATTGAAAATATATACCAAGTAGTCCCATGTCCAAAAAATTAATTAAATATAAATACTTTGATTAGTGGACATTTTTAATTGCCTTAAGAGTTAGACCTAAGGAAAAAAGGTGGGATATAATGTGGGATTTATAGAGAAAATGACTTAATCTTACTACACTTACAGTAGTTAAAGATAGAATCTTGAGACTGCAGATGTGAACTGTTGTCAAGATGAATTCACATAAGTTTTCTGTATTTATACTCAAAAATCACCACTCAAATGGAACATCTATTAAGCTAGTTTATTACGTCCTGATTGTTTTCTCTCATTGTTTTCGCTTACAAGGGACTTTAATTTCTGTAACACAAAGCTCATATGTACAGAATCATGTCATTGTCATAAAAGGCACTAACTGACTTGCAATAGTGGTGACTATTTCAATATGATTTCTATAAAGATTTGCAAACTGGAAGACGATAAGTGCTGTAATTATTTGTCCACACTTCATCCAAATTTAGATCTCGATGAAGATTGCTGGCATGTATTATTTTAATATGACTGGAAAGATCTATACCTGATGATTTATATGTACAAAAAAGCCAAATTTATTGTAGTATAATCAGTTTAATGTGCATTATATTGAAAATAGGTATTATTTTATTTACACACTGGTATTGGAGTGAAAATCTTAAAATAAATAAAAATAAAAATGTCAGGCAAAAAAATAGTGATGCATAGAACAGATTTTCAGCAAATATCTATTTTATTTTTGCCATTTTACAATATTCATGGGTATACAATAATTCTCAGACATGTGGGTTTTTAGATTTTAGATTTCATTTGTACGAATAATTTTAGTACAAAAAATAATTATCACTTTTATGATCATCTGCAAATGAAATATTGAAGGGTATGAAAAATTACATGAATTACAGTAGTCATTGTTGTCATAACAACATTAAGGTCCTGTATTAAAATTTTTGAAAGTCTGCATCTGTTTCTTTATTTGACTGAACAGTTGATGTAAGATAACTATACTTAAGGTGAAACTTAGTCTTATATCTTCATTTTCTTTTCAAAACACCATTATTTAATAAAATTTGATGGTGCTCGCTATACCATTGTTTCGCATATTATGCTGTTGTCAATATAATTTGGTTCCGTATATATCGCAGTACTCGGCATAACATGGTGCGATACATAATGTGGTCGGTGGTGATGGACCCCATCGGCTGCATTATAATAAGGTATGTCTGTACTCTGATAGGCAAAGATTTCCAGTCTTGCCTGCATAAGTAGATTGTTGCTTTATCATGACACTATTCACAAGTGGTACACATTATTCTGCAAAACACTTGCATATTTATTATTTACTTGTTTGTAGGAGTTTGTATCACATATTTTTGTTTTGCATTTTGCAGACCTTCATCAGCAGTATATCATCTCAAATTCTCTTTTGATGGTCTCTTATTTGCATCTGCTGGGAAGGTAAGATATCCTTATTGTTTACTTAATGCTATTTATAGACCCTTAGCACATGAATAAGACAGAAGTCGGCAAGATGTAATTCTTTAAATACTGATTGGAGAAGTCAGTGTGCAAGTCGGTGATAAATAATGTTTTGCTCCATTGTATCAAGCAGTAATGCAGGATAAAATGATTGTGTATAAAAGCTGAATTCTTTTGAACAAGAGGAAATTGTATGCCTATGTCATTGTAGTTCATTTATCTGTATCATATTTCAAAGCATTGATTTATTGAAATTGGGAGTATATTCCTCACAATAATAGTATCAGGGCTCAGGAAAACCACTCATCCTCTTGTCTTAACCGGGTAATAATTGTCTGTACCGAGTAAATCTTGACTACATACTCATCCCGGGGCTGAGTAGATGGAGCTTTGATCTTGAGAATAAATCTGTGTGCATTTTCTACCCTTGGTAAGTGCTGAAGTTTAACATTGCTTAAAATCTAGCGTGCATCAATTATCGATTACTTGGTCAACTTGTCAGTTTAGAACATGTTGCAAAGGAAGCCATCTTTGTATTTTACACATGTAATCAAAGCAAATTTTATACTTAAATGGGTCAGAATCACGAAAACATTATATTTGTAGTGAAGACAGTGGGTTTAAAACCCTTTCAATATTTTGCCCTTTAGATAAATAGATCATAAGAGACAAGCTTTGTATATTAACTTGGGAAATTGCAGTTTCACACCTAGCCTTCGATTTTTTAATGGTAATCGCATTTACAGCAACACTTTTCAGTAATTTCAGTGTCATTTTAATATGGAGAAACATTCCTTTTCAACGAGTTATCACACAACTTTATGAGTTAGACCTGTGAGACATTAATAGCCAGAGAAAGCCAAATTAAAAAAAGAAAAAATGTTACCCCAGCTCAGGTCACCGGTATTTTCATGACTGTACAGTATGTGAGAAAGCTTGCCAGTTGTTTCCCGTGGGTCGGTGGGTCTTCCTGGGATTGTTCCGGGCTCTTCCTCACCAAATATACTGGCCACCATGTATGGACTATAATGTGCTAAAAATGGCATTAAACCCCTAAAAATACAAAATCACATGTCTGTATCTTTATTTATATATTCTCACCCCAAAGTGAAGAAGCCTACAGGTATTTCTATAAGTATGTAATTACTTTTCACAAGGAAAATGTTGCTAACTTGCATTCAGAAGTATTTAAAGTGTTGCTGCTGATTCCCACCAACTTTCGCACAATACCCAGCCATTGTCATCTATTTATAAAGCAAATAATGTTGAGACAAATATGAGTGGTTGTAACTTAATTGGGGTCCTGACATAATAACCTTCCAATTTTTTTGGCTAGTCAGCAGTCTTCCCCTTGATAGGCACTAGGGGTGAAATGATTAATCGATATATCGATGTATCAATACTTTTTCTATATCGATACCCATATTGATACAAGAGGGGAAGAATTGACACAAATCGATACTTACTCTATGCAAGTTACTTTAATCTTCAGCAGTCGTGAATAATTATTAGTCATTTGCCTTTTCATTCTTTAAATTGAGAATTCATCTGAGACAGCCATAGCAAGTACATGCACTCATTTTTGTCAGTAAAAAATAAAAGCAATTTACAACACCGACTCGCCTTCTACAAATTAACACAAGGTGACTAACTCGCGTGGTTCGAAATCTGCCCCCTTCTCCCACCCAAATTCCATGCTACTTATTTTATCTTGTCTGCATCTTCAGCCACTGATAGCATACATCAACGGAAAGAAGACATTGCAGATTTCTTCCCAATGTATGATTCAAGTACTTTGCTGATAATTTAATAACCACTTTTACGCGAAATGTATCTATTGCATCGCATCTTGTCTACTTGATTGAATTGAAGGCTACACATCCGGTGTGTCACGCAGTGTTACATGCAATTCTGATTAGTGTTATTGTTTGTTCAAGTCCAGGGTAAAACAATAACCACCAATCATAACTAACTGTAGCGTGTTCACTGTGACATACCAGAAATATTGGCATCCAAACTCTATCCAAATAGATACAAAGCAACATAGAAACTTCACACAAAAGTGACTGTTAAATGATATGTGTAAAGTACTTAAATTGTACATGGGCAATAAGTTTGGAATATCTCCTTTTATGTTGATATATGTAATCAGCGACTGAATCTGCTTATTGGACAAAAAAAAATTTAAAAAATTAAATAAAAAAACACAGAATCGGCAAGGGGGCAGATTTTAAACTGCACGAGTTATAGCCACCTTGTCAATTTGTAGAAAGGGAGTGGGTGTTGTCAATAATTTCCTTTGTCACTAACAGAAACAAATGTCTGTGGCTGCAGCAGTTGATTTGCATCTGCAGGAAGTACAATGTGAAGGATTTGGCTATTAGTTAATCTCCGCTCCCACATTCGGACTTGTTCTAGATAAGAATTTCCTTGCACAAGGAAATTGCACTGTTTCTTCTGTTTTGAAAAAAACACCATAATCTCTTCAAAATTTAAGTGAAGACATGAAACTGGCAATAAGATGTTTAAAAAGCATTCATTCAATGTAAAACAAAGGGCGTGGTGACCAGGAAGAGTCATGCATATGATTGAATGGAGCAGCCTGAAATGGCCTAAAAGGGTGAATAAAAATCACTAACATCTAGTCTGTTTAGAAGTATTTTTTTTAATCTTGTCAAGGATGAGAATGGCATATGAACAGATGATAAGTCTATGTTTGTTTGTAATCTGCATACTGGAAATGCACCCAATATGTCAACACAACAAAAATGGCACCACCCTACCAATGACAGACATTCTAAACATGAAAAGACCATCAAGTTGATATGTGTATCGATAATATATCGTATCGTAGACTGTGTATCGAGAATTGTATCGATGCATGGCAGAGGTGTATCGTTTCACCCCTAATTTGTACCCTTGAGTTGCTCTCTAGAAACGGAGATTTGACTAAAATGGATTAGTAAGTACAAAAGTTGGTGGAAATTGCAGAGATGCTTGGATTGTTTCTTTCACATGTAAGTTAGCAACATTTTTCTTGTGAAAAGTAATTGCTAATTGCAAGAAATATTTGCCACTGTTTTTCCTTTGGTGTCACAGTGTATCAGTAAAGCTGCAGTCTTGAAAATACCGGTAACCTGTGGCAAGCACGAAAAAAACCCCCTAAAAACTTTTGACATTCTCTGGCTCTTAACTTCTCTCAGTTCTAAATTATAAAGATATGCTATAGTTTGTTGAAAAGGAAAATTTCTCCACATTAAAATGATATCCAGATTATTAAAAAGTGTCACTGTAAATGCAAATACCATTAAGACATGGAGGGCTAGGTGTGAAACGGCAATTTTTCAAGTTACAAACCGTGTTTTGTATTATATATTTGTCTAGTGGGGTCATGTATTAGCAGGGTTTTAAACCTGCTATCTTCACACCAAACATAATACAGAGATGCTGCCATGGTGCGCGAATTGTGCAAAATTGTACGAATTCGCGCACTTGGAAAGCAGTGATGTGTGAAACTCTCGTAAATTAGTTTAAAGTCGCGCATATAAAAATATACTATGCACAGTTTACAATTTTTATTTAACTGTTAACCCTTAAAGTACTTGCTGGGGCATAAGTCGCGCCACCAGTAGAAGTCTCATAGCGCTTGTCACGTTATCGGTCTTTTTTCCGGTAGGCAACTGTTTACACGTCGTTCGGCTTCATATGTATGGTTGTTAAACTAAATTTGATTGGCACATTTGGCCCTGGAACAAGCATTGTCGAGTTTTAACCTTGCATTCATGAAGAAAGTTTTACAAATGCTTGTTTAAAGTAAGGGCCCCTAGAAAATCCAAATGTCTGACTCGCAACATGGTTCATCTTTAGATGACGATTTCATTCGGCAAATACTGGATGATGATAGCGATGATGACAATGATTTTTTAAGTTTTGAAGTGTATGAGATTATTGGAGCCCGGAAAGTGTTACTGGAAATACCAGTGGTAATTTTGAACTTGAAAATGATGTCGAATACGAGTCCGATGTACATGCTGAATGGACAAAAACAGACAGCATGCTGGTCAACCC
Organism: Margaritifera margaritifera; assembly: GCA_029931535.1. NCBI lineage: Eukaryota > Metazoa > Mollusca > Bivalvia > Unionida > Margaritiferidae > Margaritifera > Margaritifera margaritifera. Next base: position 1,744,059 of record JAQPZY010001485.1, on the reverse strand, counting down.
CCTATTTAGCGGTCCTTCGAAATTAAATGTAAAAAAGGCAGAATACTAAGCGTAATTAAAGTACAGGGAATTTAAAAGTAGAGTGAAATTTTTCATTTCTTTTCTCAAACAATTCTGCCTTGAGGGGTCTTGTGCTACAAAACTATATAGCACTCTAAGGGTTAAGATAAATTGTATAAATAAAAATCTAAAAAGAAATTTAAAAGTAAGGATATTTGTTTTTAATCAGAATAACTCTGTCTGAACAAGCTGACTATGGCATTGATGGACTTAAAACCCTAATACAAAATTGTGGAACAGATCAGATATCTGGCATACATGTAGTAGTCAGTAAAGCACTGATTCAAGAAAGTGAAACTTTGGCAGAGCTCTTGTTAGTGAATAAATATTATTTTGGAGCAGAGATATCCAAAAGACAATACCTATGAGCTGCTGAAAATTGTACATAACAACCATAAAGAACATTTTTCCAACTTGTTCAAGCTGGCTTAGCTAGCTATGCATATGTGAAAGAGGGTTCTCAGCACAGAACAATATTCATACACAAGTAAGGAACAAATTAAGCTCAAAAATGATCAACAGATTAATGCTTATACAACTATTGGAGACATGTTTTTAGGATTTTGATTTCAATAGAGCACGAAGAAAGAAAGAGACGGATAATTATGTGTTAGGTAAATATTGAACTATGGCCATTTCCTCCTCCCCCTCATTTGTTTCTACTCCCCCCTTATTTTGTTGACAAGGGGGGAGCTCCCCCCTTTAGATAAAATCCTGGCAGCATCTCTGATAATATTTTCATGTTTGTGGGCAATTTTAGTACTAAGCTTGCATTGGGTACCTGTGGTATTGTAGTCATTAAGTAAGTACCGTATTTGCCAGTCTATAAGTCGATGCGGAGTATAAGTCGAATTCGCTAATTTCATCAATTTTCAATCCTTCATCCATATATAAGTCGATGCGGAGTATAAGACGAAGCCAGATCAACACCTTGGCTTTGTCACTTTCGCTAGTAACTTCCGGTTTCATGAATATCAATGGTATCACTATGCTATTCCAGATTAATTGGGAAAATGATTAAGATGGTCTGTACATGTATTATTTATAGGTATTATTTATTGGTACATTGTACGCAATGATATGAACTCCTGTTGTCAAAAAATAAGTACAACTTGTATTCTTAGAGCAACAGTAACCTCATTATCAAATAATATGTACAATAAAAACTAAAAGAACTCGATTAAGACTTGTTGTTTTTAGAGAATGCGTGTATGTGTGTCTGTGGGTGTGAGAGAGAGAGAGAGAGAGAGAGAGAGAGAGAGAGAGAGAGAGAGAGAGAGAGGATGAAACAACGCTATGTCAGTGTGTAAGAAGATGCATTCAGAGCAGTTTTTACTTGTAGCTTTTGGAGAGAGAGAGAGAGAGAGAGGTTACAGGACGATTGTATTATGTATTGTTGAGTTACCTAATGATTGTGATCTTACTCATGTACAGGAGCATTACTGTATTCCATTATCAATTAATATCTCTGAATAAACAGTTCATTCTTGTTTTTATATCCATTATCATAAAGAACCAACTGGCTTTGCAGTGTTATTTACATTCTAATTAAATATGCCTACAGCTTTGGCCAGGTCATTCCAGTTGACACCTGCAGTAGATGTGATCAAATTAGTGAGGCTACCAATAGGGAAATGAGGCTACCCATAGGGTATTGTAATCGATCCTGTAAAGCATGTTAATATATGCAGGACTGTGTAATGACCCGTAATGCCAGGTGCATGCTCATGTAAGTTTCTCAACCAGTGACATCTTTTGATCTCGCCGACAGAAACGTCAGAGCTTTGAATTCACAAGCAAAGATCAAACCTAAATGCCGCCTAACTACAGGAAGTGTACATGCACTTACTGATAAAGGGTAATTTTATTTCGTGGGAATATAGAGTTCATTGTATTTGCAACAAAAAAAAACAACACAGCATGCTAAATGGTCATCTTGGGATTTAAACTAAATGGAGTCTATATGGATATAAATATTGTGAATATTTCAATATAAATTATATATCTTTGAAACTGAAGGAGTATGGTATGCATTGTTTTAATTTCCATTGATTATTTCAATACTGTTTTCTCACTTTGACAAAAGCTTCAGCTAAAAGGGGTCAGTAAGGTACATTAAGCAAAATAGCATGAAGAAGGGCTGAAATCTGTCTCTCTGTCTCTCTCTCTCTTTTATTTCGATCACAAGATGCAATAAGTAAAATGTGCAGTCGAATACCCATGTCCATGTCATGGATATCCATTTTCTAACTTGTCTATTCTACTACACACGTATGTAAGCAAACTTAACATATATTACTAGTGCATGCTGCTTTAGCGCAATTACGTCTGATGCAAGTGAATTTAATACTGACAATCACGTAAATATTTCGGAATCCTTCTCCATCTCGGATCCTATATTTTTTCGCACACGATCTCTTCCCAAAAATGATAATAATTTTTGTTACACTATACTTTTCGTACTTTTAATTTTTTTTTTTACGGTAAAGCCATTTCAATGACATAATTCATATATAAGTCGATTCGGAGTATAAGACGAAGCCCAGACTTCCAGGTCAAAAAGTATCGACTTATAGGCCAGCAAATACGGTAGTTAAGTGTACTTTGGGTAATAAAATGATGACAGGGATGAGTACCCATTGCAGGTCATCCTGGGACAAGTGCTTGGAAAAATATTCCCCAAGCCCTGATCATGTGTTTAACTTATGCCAGACTGTGAACAGTATGGAACATGATATGCCAGTGCACTGTGATGACAGATCAGGCCCCTCCATTATAAAACATTACTCACTCCAGACAGGGAAAACTGACTCAAAATGTACAAATGCAGCCATTTGATTGGTCAGAATATTTTCAAGTAAGATTTTAATGTCGAGTAAAGTTTTGTGTCCCTCCATCATAAAACTTTCCTCAATTCCAAATCTTACTTGAAAATATTCTGGCCAATCAAATGGCTGCATTTGTAACATTGCAGCCTTAAGTACGAGACACTAATTTTGGTCATATGATGCTTTTCTATATATAGTTTAGTCTCAATAATCTTACTTCCTTTTATCCGTCTAATGCGTTAATATAATATGATATATGGGATGACTTATCAGGGTGATTAAAATGTATAGTATATACTCGCTATTAAATCGAAATACAAAACAATGCAAATTATTTAGATCCATATGGAGACAATGATATTGTCCAGAATATTGGTCATCTGGATAAAATTAATCAACATATAATTTACATTTTCTGGGGACATGATGGTAGCCTGTATGAGCAAACAATCCAGACAATCAGCATCTTGATAATTGTCATTTTACTATATTGCAAACAATTATGAATCATACAGATTGGAGGTTGATTTATAAGCCAGATATACCAAAAATCTTACAAACACTGTATTTTTGTACACTATTGAAGTTAATGACTTATGATGAGAATGTTTCAGAGAACTAAATATGCTATTTCTTGCCAAATAAAGGTAAAAAAATTTGAAAAGTCTTGACTTGTAAGTAAGTAAAGATGGTTATTGTGCAGTGGAAGGAGTATCTATAAATATGCATGTAATTTGACTATAGGTACTTATTTTTCTGGCAAATTTTATGATGAAATTACACCCCGACTTATAAAAGGGTCATAAGAACTTACTCTTCTTGCAGATTTACACAGGTGCGTTGACTTAATGACAGGTTAACTGACAAATGAGTATATATGGGAAACCAGCAAATCCACCAGTCCTGTATTTGGAAGTACTTAATGGCAGAAGTTCTAATCGGATTAATGAGACTTGACTGTATCTTGACTCCCTTTTCTCTAAGTAACTATTTTCATGCCCTCTCAATTAAGATAATCAAAGTTTTACTATATTTGCAATTTAGTGTCACAAAAGTGTTGTAAAATTGACATTTTCCATGCAGTTATAGGTTCTTTCTTGCAGTACATGTATTTGAGTTCAACTAATAATTTTCCTTTATCTTACAGAATGACAGACTTGTTAAGATTTGGTACGAGGACAGAAAAAGTAAGTTTGTGACAAGAATGGTTATCTTTTTGTCAAAAAACACATTTCCCAATATACTTTTACAGTTGTTTTATCTACATAGTTGTACACTGCTCCCTCGATAACTCGTGCCCTGATAACTCACGAACCCGCTTATAATGTGGGGTCAGGCATGGATCCCATTTTTTTTACTTGAAAATACCACAAAAATTGGCCCCTATTTGTTGAACGTGAAAAAAATCACGATTAAAATTAGTAAATGGAACCTTGATATATCGCTCGTTTTATCATTGAAAACAGTGGTTAGGACCCAGAAATTTGAATAAATATCATGAAATTTTCAACTTTTAATAAGTAATATATTTTGTTCAATTTTCTTTCCAAACAACATTGTCAGTACACTGTTAATAACAATATTCGATGACATTTTGGTCAATGAAAATGTCACTAATGCCTACTGGTGGCTACACTTAAATAATAAATACCAATTAAATAAGTTTTGTCAAGTGAAATTTGTGTTTTAGTTCTATCTTTTAATTCGGTTTCAGTGTAATAATCATAAATGCAATATGCCCTTTTGTATTTAAACGTGAAAAATATCATTCAACCATCACAGCTATGTCCATGAGTGTTTCCGTGAGAACCTAATTAAGTGCAGACCGTTTTTAGATCTCCGAATTGTGGAAGTATTTGTTGTGTTGTTACACTCAGTTAAAAGCAGACCTGCTTTGTATTAGCACGTTAATTACATCTTTTGTATCAAATCAAATAAAGGGGGTGGAATAGAAGAAAAGTTAAAAGGCGTGCAAATCCTACCTGCATAAGAACTATTGGTCACAGCCATGTGTTCGGTCAACTCATTTCAATTGATCAATCGAACACTGTTATAAATATTATTATGTAAGTAATATAATTAAACTACTTGAAATTAGCCAACTCATTCACAAAGATAGTAAGGCAACCAAGCGAAATGAGTACTTGGTGAATATAAAGCTTTGTTTCACAGATACGATACATTATGGAGAAGCTAGTTCCAGAGTTTGTATTGAACTTAAAATTTCTCAATTGCCACTCAGAGATTTCCTCAAGGATGAGAAGAAGTTTCACTTTTACTTGCAATGAAATCACGGCATCCATGTTTTATTAATAGAACAATAAATAAATCGAGTTTCAAATGTTGACGGTTGTTTCACGAAATAAATGTCCCTTGTATTTGAAAAAAAAGAATCTTGTTTTGTTGTGAGTCAATAACAACAAAAAGCAGTGACGTAATACAGAATATTTTTGCGTACACGTGTTGTTGAAACCGCTTGGACTAAGGTTGTTAATGGTCTTTCAGAGGTTGGGTGTCTTGAAAATAAAGGTAATTTATACAAAAAAAGCGAACAACTACATTAGAAAAAAAAGCTCTTTATTGACAATTATTCTAAATGCAATCATAAAACGAGTATTCAGCCATTAAACAGCCGTGTTAACCCCCCACCCTGCGGTTTTCTCTATGTTTAGTGGGGATGGCATCCCCTTCTTAATTTTTTTGAGATCTCTCGGTAACTCGCACCCTTGCTTATAGTGCAGTCTATGTTTTTGGACCCTGTTGTGCATGAATTATCGAGGGAGAGGTGTAGTTGTACCAGGTACATTCACACATTTGTCAGATTCTGTTTCATGATATGCTATAAATGCATAGCACCTATTTTTGAAATTAGGACATTTTTTTCATGGCTGGAACAATTCTAATATTACATGCTTGTCTGGAATCAAATATTTTAAATAAAATCACACAAACCACTTGAGTTTTACTACATATTCTATATAAAATTTAGGCATTATCCGGGGCTTCGGACTGCCCAATGGGCAGGGCCTGGATTCAGGGCAGTCCAGTGCTCTTGATATTGCCTGTCACATTAGTAGCTTTTATTGCATCGAATGATTACTAATCTTACAAACAACACATTAAAATCAGTAGCTTGATATATCTCGTGAAATGGATTGGTCCGTATCATGAGATGCAACTAGTAGAGCATGTGTCAGAGAACAGTTTCTCATATGTGATTATCTTTTAATCATTAAAACAAAAATATAATTTCTGATGCACAATAATTTATATATAGATCATTATAAAATTGTTTATCTTTAATGTAAAACAGACTGGTCTTTCATTATAAAATTGTTTATCTTTAATGTAAAACAGACTGGTCTTTCATTATAAAATTATTTATCTTTAATGTAAAACAGACTGGTCTTTTTGTTTTGAAGATTTATGGACTGATATCTGTATTGATTGTCAGGTCTGGCTTGGTAGAAGCTTGACACACAGCAATCAGTTTTGGATCAGTGTGCATATCTGTCCATCTCTCTATCTGTTTGTATGTATGTCCATGTGCACTCTAAATTAACCTCGGTGTTAAAGTTTTTCCATTCCTTTTATATCAGTACCATTTTATCTCACCCACTTTGGATTTGGAATATAACTTCAGTATGCTCTTACCTTTATATTGTATCATCCAGGTTCATGGGTCATTCCAAGGTGAAATGATATATCCCTTTTCTTCACTGTGATAGTTCATTAAGCTGGAGATTAACCTTAATGTTAAAGATTTTTGCTTTGCTGATACTGTAGTATTGCTTTCAGTTTCTCAAGTACAGTTGTCCATAGAGTTGTTTTTCTTGGTATGAGGATACATCTTGTTGTGTGTAACACCAATTTACCTAAAGTAGGTCAGTGTGAACTACATTTCAGGCTCACCTGACTTAAGTTAATTTTTTCATTTACTTCAGTTATGTACTCTTAATGAAGGAGTAATGCAACTTAGTTTGTGGATACATCCTGTTGGGTAAAATAACAAATCATCAAAACTAGAATAGTTTCACCTAGACTGGTCTTATCAAACTTGGTCTTTGTAGAAGTTTTTTATAACCTTATTTATGTCTTATTTTTTTACCTATTTTCTTTCTTACAGTTCAGCTACCACTTTCACGTGCAGACAGCAGCATTAGCCCCAGAAGAGAGGATCTTAACTACTCTTTTGTTTACATTGCTCATCCACGTGCTGTTACAGGCTTCTCTTGGCGGAAAACTAGCAAGTACATGCCGAGGTAAACTAAGGTGGTGAGATTGATACAAAATTAGGAATCTTAGATGGTGATATTTCACTGGAGATGTCAGAATTAGTTGGCTTGAATTAAATTTGGGGTTTCATGTCTGACATTGATACAGTATGACTTTTTTCCACCTGGCCTTAAAATAACATGTTTACATCCTGATAGAGTGAGAAAACATAGCTGGTCTTACAATGTCATCTCTGTCTGTCTTTAAGAGGCCAAGACAATTTTATATTTGAACAAAGAATTAGATTTCTCCATTAAATACATTACTTGATCACATTAATATCAGGGAAATTACTCTCTGCTACCTCCGAGTTCAGCTCACCCTAAAAGATTAAAAAATGTCTTTCTGTCTATGTATCATATATACGAAGGGAAGTAAGTCTTACAGGTTAACTCCCCTTGTTCCCGCTCGGTGGCCACCCATATCCAGGATGTAACCAGTTGAAACTTTCACTTGCAACTGTGAACAGTCCCTCTGAAGAATCCATTGCAATTTATATTTTATTTTGACCATCCAACATTTATTTTTAGTGGTATAATAAGTCAGAAGGTTGATGTACCTGGTATATACAAGTTTTGCCTTTTTTCGTGGTGAAATTTATTTGTGTTTATGCATTTATTACCGGTCGATCTTTTCCATGTGATATCAATCAGTAACACTAAAGTTTTCACTGGTGTAATTGTATTGCACTGTTAAATTTTGGTTTATTACGCACTTCTTGTTTCATCTCGGTAACGCGAGTTTGCCTATTTGAACAATTTGTATATTGTTGTATGCACTTGATGTCAATCAAGTGCAAGAAGTGCAGATGCTTTAAATTGAGGAGGAGGACAACCACGAGATATGCCAGGCCTCCACAAAATGCTCTTCCTCACGCTCGTGTAGTGTGTGTACAACATGGTCAGAAGACATTTGGTCCAGTGTCTTGAAAAGGCAATTAAAAGGCTACAAAAATAGGGCATGATCTTAATCTTCCGAACATGAAGTATTAAGCATTCATCTGAATTTGAAATCGTTCACCAATTTTATGGGGAAGTCAAGATTCCACCCCCACTGCTGACGATTCCTAAAATAGCACACATGGCGATGATCACTTCAGATCCAGCTGAAGCCACGCCATGCAGTTCCACTCAAGCTATATTGGAATCAAGGATGATATGAATACTACAGCAAGCTCTATTGTCTAGAATGTCGACGAGCAAGTTGGATGAAACTCTGATCATTTTTAACCCTCTGGGCTTAAGTCCCTATCCCTGCCCATGCATGGACAGGAACATTGAAGCCAGGCATACTAGATTATCTTCCGACTTTGCAAGTAACATATTATTTGCCATATGCCATTCTGTGTGCTGATCAACCAGTCCAACCATCCAGACAATCAATGTATGGTTTCATTGGTCATGAATCTGTCATGTCGCTTGACAGTTCCTCCAGCTACAGAGTCCTACTCCCAGCAGATCATGTCCATGATACCAGTAAATGGCAAACCAGCATCACATTTGGAGCCAGACATCCAGCCGGGCCCAACTGATCATGCTGGACGGGCATTCCCCAGATGCACCACACTCTGTACTGAACATGTCTTGGCCGCTATTAGCATGTCCCACAGGTAGATAATTTTTTATGCATGGTGATGATTTGGCATCATCATTGTCATACAGAATGCTGCACCCTGGACATAGAATGTGTACAGGAGGACAATCCTCTGGTTGATGAGGGGGAGGATGACACTGATTTGCCTGATCATTCTTCTCCAGCAATGGAAAGGGTGGAAGTTAGTTTTAAGGCAGCAATCGAAGAGATATACAGAATTTTTCCTCCGTCAGAATGTCCTCATCCACCGGCAGTCAGTACTATGCTGATGATGATGATGAACATCCGTCCTTAAGAATTTACCACTATCGTCAAAGATTGCAGAAATCACCAGGTGTCTCTCGGATAAAATTTGTGTAATTTAAGGGCCTTATTTTCGTTGAGTACATTGCCTGCAAGTTTCTGACCACACTGGTAAAAATCACATACCATTGTTATCATTCAGACATACCTAGCCTAGACAAGGATATTACTGCCATCAACATGTCTGCTCTACTGTCTTATAAAGTGGACAGACAGGTGAATAATGCCATGCCTGCATTGGTCAGGAATGTCGTGTGGACTTTCTCCCTACTTGACCTAGCGTCTCTGGGAATCTTTCACCCAGCCGAGAAGGACGGAAGTGACCATGCGTTGGAATCATTATGCTGTATTGCCATGGCAGACAATAGGGCTGCTCACCACATGATGGCGAATGCCCTACTGGCCACTTGTAACCTCGACCTGAGAAGAAGAGATGCACCCCTGCGATATTCTCCTAAACCCAACCATGCAGCGATCCTGTGCTCCCACCATTTTGGTCCCCCCCCCCCCCGGTCTGTTTGGGGGTCTGATTGAGGAGGTGAGAGCAGGCACCCTCTGCAGATGGCCCTTCTGACACAGTGGTGCTCAATCTCGGGTCTTTTAGATCACCAGATTATGATCTGGACCAAAATCAAACACTTCCTGCTTCAATGGCAAGACAGAGTGGTTCATGGTCTGAATACCTTGAGAAGCCCCTCAACTAGAAATCACAATCTGTACAGACGCCAGTTTTTCGGGTTGGTGGCACACTTGCTACCTGACTTTGTGATGGGCAGCAGCAAGTGGACACTGCAAGAGAAGGCTCTTTACATCAATCTCCTATAAATGAAGGCCATTCTCTAAGCCTCCTACACTTGTGTGGAATGCATCCAAATGAAGACTGTTCTGATAATGTTGGACAATTCAGTCATAGTGAACTACCTCTTCAAACAAGGGGGGACAAAATCACTGGATTTTTGTGTTATGGTATGAGAATACCTTTGCTGGTGTGCCCCATATGATGTAAATATACAAGTCCAACACATCCTGGGCAGGCTCAGTATCCTGACTGACACGTTATCAAGGAGAGGACAACATATTATTACGGTGTGGTCACACCATCCATCCATCTTCCATCAAGTCTGCACACTATGAGGCTGACTTATGCTAGACCTATTCTTGATGAGGTGTAACAACAAACTGCCCACCTTTGTCTCTCCATTTCTGTACCCAGAGGACTGGGCCATCAACGCCCTTTCAGTCAGCTGGGAGAGAATATGTGCATATGTCTTCCTTCCAGTGGTTCTAATACTGAAACTAATCCAGAAAAAGAGTGTCAGGGCTTGTAAAATAGTTCTGATTGCCCCTCTCTAATGGGACAGATCTTGGATCAATGATCTGCTGACGGATGTACCCAGGAAAATCAGTGACCCCAACATTGCACAAGCAGCCAAGGGTGCCATTATTCTATCCGTGTCCAGAGAAATTCCTCCTTCATGCCTGACTCTTGTCAATGATGCCTTGTGCAAAAGGAGTTCGGCATTTCGATTGTGGAGAGGATTGCAACAGTTAGACGGCTGTCCACTATGAAGGCATATGAATGGAAGTGGCATGTTTTCAACGACTGTTGTCACGTTACCATCACACCATTCTTAGCCTCCAACCCTCATCTGGTGAACTTCTTTCTTTTCCTCTTTAAAGACAAGAAGCTAGCCCCTATCACAATCAAGGGAGAATGTTCCTTGATCTCAGATATGCTCAGACATCATGGAAGAGATGATATTGGTCACAACAAGGACCTTTCTGACTTCTTGTCCAATTTCAACATATCCAGGCCATGCTTGTTCACCTTGTTCCCAAAATTTGTGACAAAGAAAATATTAATTGATTTGGTGGTTTAAAGGTCAAATGTCAAGGTCAGAGGGACTGTAAGAATGAAAATGGTTTCCACAACATAACTCAAGTTCTGTGCCTCGTGCCATAACCCAATTTTGTGGATGGCTTGCATTCGAGACAAGAAATGCAACTATCAATTTTGTGGTCAATAGGCCAAAAGTCAAGTACATTGAGACTGAAAAAAGAAAAATGATTTCCATAAGATAACTTGAGTTCAGTGACTTTCATTGTGACCAAATCTTGTGATGGCTTGCATTTAAAACAAGGAAGATACCTATTGATTTCAAATTCAGATAGTAAAGTATCCAACTAATGAAAGAAGGTTTTACGTAAAAGAAGTATTATGATACTATTTACCACGTAGCAGGTGTCAGATATACCGTATTTTGGTGTGTATAATGCGCATTGGTGTATAACGTGCACCCTGTATTTCAACCCAGAATGAGGGGAAAAACATAGTTCTGCCATATAACACGCATGTGATATAATACATTTCAGAATCTTAATAATTTCACTCCGTTTTGTAGCAACAACAGTCGGCCATTTTGGATAGTGCATTGATCATCATTTGTTACACGATGTTTGAATTCTTTACAATCAACTAGCGCCTGACTGTGTCTCTGGTCTTTTCTGTCGGTATGCGACACCTGATTATTACCAATACTTTTTTTTAAAAAACTGATATCATAAAAGAAAGAATGAAAAAGTGGCAAACTTTAAAGTATATCTTTCTGATTTTATGGTTGGCTCTTAAAAGGGACGTTTTAAGGTTCGCTTTGTTGATGGAGTTCAGTCTATTGCATGAAATCCCTCAAATTCCTCTTCGTCGTCATCTCTCTTCGAAAAGTCGCCATATGTCCTCATCTGCCATCATTCCTGGTGTTTGATAGAATACAAGATGCTATGTGAAAGTTCAGGTCCAGTGTTTCCACTTATTTGGACTATCATGACACTTCTAAAATATATCTCAGTGCCCTAGATAGAATTTACCAAGACAATACTTTGTAATTATGTTTGGCACATCAAAACTTTAGCCGGCGCTGATTACCTTTAAAAACACCCCGCTGAGTCAATGAAATATTACTCACTCTATTGTAACAAAGAAGGATCAAATGCTGTGGTTTAAGATGAGAAATAAAACAAAGAACCAAGTTTATTTTCCGAAGAAAAGTAAATAAGTTGCAGATTTACCTAGACAAAGCATTGTAACTATGTTCAGCACATCAAAGCTAAGCTGGCGCTGATTACCGTGAAAGATCACACTGAGTCAATGAAGCATTGATCACTGTATAGTCACAAATATGTATCAAATACTATGAGTTAAGATGAGAAATAATACAAAGAACCAAGGTTATTTTACAAAGAAAAGTAAATAAATTAGAAGTTTACCTAAACAAAGCATTGTAACTATGTTCAGCACATCAATGCTTTGCCGGCGCTGATTACCGTGAAAAGATCACTCTGAGTCAATGAAGAAGCATTGATCACTGTATAGTTACAAAAATATATCAAATACTATGATGTAAGATGAGAAATAAAACTAAGAACCAAGCTTATTCTCCATAGGAAAAAAAAGAATGTTTTCCGACTTTATACATTAATTGATTATTTTGTTTCACGATGTGTCAGTGTTAGCGTAACAGACTAACCGTAGTCAGGAAAAAGATGTACCCTAAATGTGCCTCTGATGAGAAAATTAACACTGCTTTAATTCTAAATATTATTTTTAAATTCAAACAAGAATAAATGATGAAAACAATAATTTGATCAACAGTTATCGAATATTGAACATTTACTGGTACCGTAATCATATATTAGCTCCGCTGATAACCTTGAAAAGACCACACTGAGTCAGTGAAGCATTGATCACTGTATAGTCACAAAGAAATATAAATACTATCATTTAAGATGAGAAATAAAACTAAGAACTAAATTTATTTTCCAAATAAAAAAAAAAGAATGTTTTCCAACTTCATACATTAATTGATTATTTTATTTCACAATAACAGACAAACCGTAGTCGCAAAAAATATGCCCCCTAAAGGTGCCTCTGATGAGAACACTAACACTGCTTGAATTATAAATATTATATTTCAGTTCAACCAAGAATAAATGAAGACAAAATGTATTAGATCTACAGTTATGGAATACTGAACATTAACGTTACATGTATGGTAATCATATTCATTATGCTGCAATGCGGTGCCTTGCACAGCTTTAGAATTACAAGTTACCAGTCGTTATGTACATGTATTTCCGGTCAAGGCACAGAACAAAATGCTACACAGTGATGTGAAATGAAATGAGTTTATTAACATAAGCAATCAAAGAACATGACTATCAAGGTTTGTAAGCATTATTTATTTCATTAATAAGGCTAGTACCGGTAAACAATTTAATTACAATGCAACATGCAACGGATTTAATATTTCACAAGGAGTGAATGTGACACATGTAGGCAGTTATAGTGCCTTCATCCTTTCGTCAGATCCACCTGGAAAAAAACTTTTTTTTTAGTTCTTCTATAAAACGCGCACCCCTGACTTAAAATAAGAAAATTAGGTGAAAAAAAGTGTGCATTATACACAGCTAAATACGGTACTGTTAATGGTACTCTTGATTTTTTAAAATTATTTTGGGCCAAGGTTTTAGCCTCCTGGCCCCTCTTTTGGACAAATGTCAAACTTATTTTTACTTTGGCTTCTAAAAATGTTCATTTTATTCACTTTGATAGATTTGTCTTTTCCTTACGGCAAGTACCAGTTTAAACAAAGATATTATTTGTAAAGGGGAGGGGGGCTATTTTTGCCTTCAAATACAAAGCCCTTTTAATTCACAGTTAATTGTACAGGATATAGCGCAATCCTGGAGAGATATGAGGAAATTCTTAGTTGCATTCAATTTAAATACATATACATCACAGGTCTTTGGTTATTGGCTTGCTTGAATTAGCAGAGACACAGGTATCTCTTTTCCATTTGCATCTGCTGTATTAGCAATGTTCAGATTTCATGCTAATTTTCTGCAACAATGAAAGGTAGGCCTGGGATGGATCCTTTTGACCTGGATTGATGCGATGTGAAGCAATTAAGAAAAAAGATTTTGTGCTTAAGTTTTTGAAAGATTAGGTTTTGGTTTGGTTTGGTGCTTTACGGCACAGCTACACAAGTTGGTCATTTAGTGCCGAGGCAATTGGAATAAAGTGCCTTGCCCTAGGACACACCATGGTAGCTGACCCAGGCTGGTCCGATGGTAGGAATCGAACCTGCACCCTTTTGGTCGTGAATCCGGCATGCTAACCACTGAGCCACCTCAGCTCCCAGTTTTTGAAAGACATATTTTTGGTAGTGCTGTTCACAGGTGGTACATAGTGATCTGAACACTCCAGTCTTGAATATTGTTTTACAAAAGCCAGTTTCACCTTTATTTTACAGGGGTTCAGTTGCCAATATGCTGGTGACATCTTGCAAAGACAATGTTTGTCGTATTTGGTGTGAGACCATCCTTCCTGATGATGGTCGTGTTGACCTAGAACAGTTTGACCCAAATTCCTCCTTTCATCCTAAATTCCACACCCAGCGGCACAAGAAGCGGTTTATGCAGAGACTTAGAACTATAAGGTATGGTTGATTGTTATAAAAAACTATTACCTTATTCATAAGGTCCCTGTTTCACTAAACATCACAGATTTTCATTCTCAAATTGGGATTTTTCAGTATCTTTCTTATTACTTGGTTTGGAATTATTAGTTTTTGACTGAATATCAAGTAGGCATTAAGGACTAAAATACAGTCATAAAATCCTGTAATTTTCTTAAATTAGTCTTGTTTTATCTGTGTGGAAAAATTGAGGATTTCCTTAAATTTTAGGAATTTCTTAAATAGTTTTTCAAGAATAAAAGGATTCCCAGGTGTACAATTTAAAACTAAAGAGTTCTTTTTCATCACTTGTATTATATATATATCTACATCTCACACCAATTCCAGTATTGTCAGAAATATCATAAGCAAGATATTGCAGAATCTCAATTTGAGGACAGATTTTGAGAAATTTTGTGAAACTGGAGCCAGACTATGATGCATATGTTGCAACACAATTATTTAACATAACTATGCGCATTTACAATGTTAAAAGAACTAATAATTTTCTTGTATGGAGTGCATGTTATAACCAGATTTAAATCAGACTGAACAATTAATAAAAGATGGTATGTAGTCACTGAAGGCCTCTTTTAATTTAGACTTAATTGAAATGGATTGTCTTTCTTGCTAAACAACATTTTTTTAAAAACAGGTTCCCTTCAAAACAAGTTATTATATAATACTAGAATAGTTATGGAGTTAGACGTTTTGTTGTGTATCTCTAACCCTTGCATATAGGACTAGTCATGTGTGCATGGCTAGCCCTCATGTACCACATGGCCAGTGCACAAGCAATATTGCCAAGACCACACACTTAGCCATGTATACAAGATTAACCCAGTAAGTATGAATTAGAGATATACAAAAATAAATGGTTTGAGTTTTGCATTTGATGATTATTGTGAATTAAGTCATATTTTTATTCATGATTCTATAGGGTCTATTCTAGAACTGAAAATTTAGGGGGATATTCCTGCCTCCGTTTGAAAAAAGGGGAGAATTTCTAAATATAGGAAGGATTTAATGAAGAAATAAAGATAGGGCTTGAAAATATGATGCATGATTTTCATGCATTCTGTCAATTTTTCAGTGCAATTTTTGAGAAATTTGTGTGAATCCCACGATTATGCGTCCTAGAACAGGCCCTGGATTCTTTATTCATGATTCTTTTAACTGATTTAGGGAGACATAGTAGCTTAGGTGGTAGAATGTTGGACTCATAATCTAATGGTAGTGGTTTCATTACTCGCACAGGCCATCCTGGGTTGGCTGCCATTGTGTGTCATGGGAAAATCACTTAGCTCCCATTTTCTCAGCATGATATAGCCAAATAAAGTGCTGAAGGTGCCATTAAAACCCAACCAACAACAGTTTAATTGATTTAACCCAGGGATCATTGTCAATTTGTACAAAAGAGGTGGTCACAAAAGTTTTTGGATTAAAAGGTTTCTCTATATACCTTCATGGCAAACTTGTAGCTTTCATGTTGTCAGAGTGACTGAGAAACTTAATGTCATACAAACTTTAGCATATTGACATGTCATCACATGAAATTTAATGTTTGGTGTAAGTTCTGATATATAGGAATGAAATAACTTGCTTCATTACTTTGACCTTTAATTAGTCTGGGCAGCAATGTACTTGTCTCCTTGAGAAATAAAATTGCAGATTTATCAGGATATAAAGGCTATGCCTTGGCAGTGATCACAAGGAATTATTAAGAAATTTAGTGCACATAATTTGTTGATTTTTTCATTGGATACAAATTTGTCATAACTTTCCTCATTATGACTCATAATCCATAATTTGATAAATTGTTTTCCATGTTTCTAAGATTATTCAGTAGTTAAAGGGACAAGTCACTTTGATTTATATGACACTCTTAGATCACATTGGTTCACTTTCTAATTATGGAATTGTGTTCTCCATAATTGGTCAGTTTCAGTGCTTAAATGTGTGAGTACTGAAGCTTAAGTTAAACTTCAGTTGGGTTTACATGTCTAAAGTCACCATGTTAAATATCCTCAAAGAAGTCAAGCAAGTTTTGATAATAAAACTAAAACATTATTATTGGGATTTACAGACAAATCGTTACTGATTTTTGGACAAAAACATTAGATTTTTTCTGTAACCTAGCATCCTTTGAAGACTGGCCACATATTTTAGTCCTAGTAAGACGATTCTAATACTTTTCAAATTGCACAATACTGACCACCTGTGTAAAACAGCACAAAAGTTAGGTCCAAGTCAAGCGAGTTTTCTCTATCTAACTTTATGTCACTTCTTCTGATTCTCAGTTTATTTAGCTGCATGTAAGATAGTAGTAGCCCATGTTGTTATAAAACTTAATTAATCACTTTACACTTTGATTAACGAAATTGATTGCATCACATTTTCAGGTGCATCAGTCATGTTGCTTTATGTATTTGATGAACTTTTTATTCATTTTCTTAAATTTTATATGTGGATATATTTAACTTTTGTGACTTTCTTAGCACTTTATTAATGCATATAGCAAGGAGAGAAGTGTGAATTTTGCTTACTGGTATACTAAAAGATATATTTTGTTGTTTAGACTCCATATGCATCAGTTTGAAAGGTAGGATGCCATTTCATGTGAAAATTTCTTTTTTTTCTCATGCTTAAATGTAGTTTAGTCTCGATACCCTGATAATATCTTCGAACTGTAACATGTACACTAGAATAATAGAGTGTTTAGACCAGTTTTGTGTACATTAAATTGTGCTCCTTTTTGTTACTGGTATGTACATATATACTGCAGTAGTCCATAAGAAGAAATTGAACTTGTGTTTTTGTAGAATTTGAGCCTTTTGAAATGTGTTCAAACCCAATGGGAAGCCTGGGAGTTTTAAAACTCTTAGAAAATACCCCAAAATTTGTGTTCAAAACCCAACGGGAAGCCTGGGAGTTTTAAAACTCTTAGAAAATATCCCAAAAATTTGTGTTCAAAACCCATGGGAAGCTGGGAGTTTTAAAACTCTTAGAAAATACCCCAAAATTTGTGTTCAAACGAAGTTGGAAGCCTGGGAGTTTTCAAACTCTTAGAAAATACCCCCAAATTTGTGTTTAAACTCAGTTGGAAGCCTGGGAGTTTTAAAACTCTTAGAAAATACCCCAAAATGTGTGTTCAAACCCAATGGGAATCCTGGGAGTTTTAAAACTCTTAGAAAATACTCCAAAATTTGTGTTCAAACCCAGTTGGAAGCCTGGGAGTTTTCAAACTCTTAGAAAATACCCCCAAATGTGTGTTCAAACCCAGTTGGAAGCCTGGGAGTTTTAAAACTCTTAGAAAATACCCCAAAATGTGTGTTCAAACCCAATGGGAATCCTGGGAGTTTTAAAACTCTTAGAAAATACCCCAAAATTTGTGTTCAAACCCAATGGGAATCCTGGGAGTTTTCAAACTCTTAGAAAATACCCCCAAATTTGTGTTCAAACCCAGTTGGAAGCCTGGGAGTTTTAAAACTCTTAGAAAATACCCCAAAATGTGTGTTCAAACCCAATGGGAATCCTGGGAGTTTTAAAACTCTTAGAAAATACCCCAAAATTTGTGTTCAAACCCAATGGGAATCCTGGGAGTTTTCAAACTCTTAGAAAATACCCCCAAATTTGTGTTCAAACCCAATGGGAATCCTGGGAGTTTTAAAACTCTTTGAAAATACCCCAAAATGTGTGTTCAAACCCAATGGGAATCCTGGGAGTTTTAAAACTCTTAGAAAATACCCCAAAATGTGTGTTCAAACCCAATGGGAATCCTGGGAGTTTTAAAACTCTTTGAAAATACCCCAAAATTTGTGTTCAAACCCAATGGGAATCCTGGGAGTTTTCAAACGCTTAGAAAATTCCCCAAAATTTGAGTTCAAACCCAGTTGGAAGCCTGGGAGTTTTAAAACTCTTAGAAAATACCCCAAAATTTGTATTCAAACCCATTTGGAAGCTTGGGAGTTTTAAAACTCTTAGAAAATACCCCAAAATTTGTCTTCAAATCCAATGGGTAGCCTGGGAGTTTTAAAACTCTTAGAAAATTCCCCAAAAATTC
Organism: Margaritifera margaritifera; assembly: GCA_029931535.1. NCBI lineage: Eukaryota > Metazoa > Mollusca > Bivalvia > Unionida > Margaritiferidae > Margaritifera > Margaritifera margaritifera. The sequence goes on along the minus strand of JAQPZY010001485.1, from coordinate 1,725,424 downwards.
AGTCTTAAAAGGTAAGGCTATGTCTGAAATAAATGTTTAATTTCGGACAAAATGTTTGACAAAAATAAGCTGCCTGCAAATATGTACTGTAATTTCACTTATTTTCATAGATATTGGTTTTTGTTGTTTTGTGAAAACTGGACATTTTGATAGATACTGTGATCCCCCTCTTATAAGGCCACCCTTTCTGCAGCAATAAAGTGGCGTTGTACAAGGGGTGGCCTTTTAAGAGGTGGATCACACAGACGGAATAATAACTACATGTAAAGTATGAAAGGTGTAACTAATTTTTAAATATTTAATATGTTCATTTAAAAATCACAGGAATATTATCAGGTTATGGACTTAATGTGATAAAACTAATATCAATGTTATTTTTAAAAAATTATGAATAATCATCAATTGTGGTGCAAAACCACCTTGTCAGTAAAATCTGGGCACAGACATCTGGCTGTAAATATCCTTATACGTCCATCAATTCCGTTTTCCCACTCACTGCAGTTGCATGTATATTGCTTTCACTTTTTGTTCTAAACCGAGAATGTCTGACAACATTTTGCACTTTTTGCAACAACTTATTCCTTCATTGGTAATTTATAGTTAATGCATGCGATGCTCAGTGTTTACAAAGGAAGTGAGCTTGTCAACTCCACTTTTTTTTTTCTTTCCAGTCTGGTACCTGGTTAAGTACTTTTTGTAGCTAAGATTGGGAAGCCAATAAGGCTAACATATGATTTTACTATCTGGCGACTGGATGTCAGCTGAACAATACTGTGCTTCTCAGTGGTTAGCTTTTGTCATCTTGATAATTATCGGTGATAATAATAGCCAGTAATTATCAAAGTGACAAAACCTAACGTCTGTGGAACACACAGCAGTATGGATAATCAGATTACTTACCTCTTTGTATGGATTAAAGTTACATTATATGCATGTTGGAACAGACACCAATGTGTCGAGTTGAGAAATCAACAAATATTAGTGAGATTTCTATCTGTAAACAACCATTATGTGGCCGCTCGCAATGGGTAAATTTGACAGTTTTTGCACTAATATACTGGCTACTGGCCGCTTTAGTGGGGTGGCCGTCGTTGAGTGGTACTTTTGAACACAAACACGTCGGTGTCTGTATAAAGTGGGTGGCCGCTGGTCGGGGGGCCGTTCAAGACAGGGACCACTGTACTTAAATTTGTGGATTAGGCCATTTTGTGTGCATGAAAGTTTACTTGTTTATTGGGTTTAAAACTTGTTGTTTATGGCAAGCACAAAATCCCCCAAAATTGGTACCCAATTAAAAAAGTGAATTCCTAGTATTCCCAATAAAGTATTTATTTCAGGTGTTATTTGGTCCCTACTCCTTGAAGTTGGCAGAGCCCTATTATAGCAGGGTTGCATCTAGGATGATTACATTCAAGATTTAGGTACATGTTAAGATAATGTACTTTATTTGAAATCAAATAGTTGATTTTGCTTGACTGTTTGAGTCCTTCTGCTGCTCTGTTAAACTTTAAACATTTTGGTGACTGCGAAGACACTTATGATAGTTTAAACTGAACACAGTACCAAAAGTGATGAATTTATTATTCACCAAGATGAGATTAAAAAACAAAAATTGAAATATGCTAATGAAATCTGCTATTTTTTTCAATTATTCTTAGAAAAGGGAAGAAAAACAGATGTACAAAATTTATACAGATGATGTACAAGATTAGTACTTTAATTCATACTTGATTCATAATTGTACAAGTTAAGATAACTTAAGTATATACATTTTGAGAGAGGAAAGGACAGGAGACTCTCTAAGTAGATTCTTATAAAATGTAAATGTAAAAGCATGTTTTGTATTTTTCTCTTCGAACAGTAGCAGTTTAATGTTATGCATCTATGAAAGCATTTCCAGTTAAATCTTTGCTTTGATCATTTTTGCTTTTTCATGTTTGCATTTGAAGTTGATGCATACTTTATATACATTTTTCATTGAAGTTTCTGTTTTAATTAGAACAGTGCTACTTTGGATCTATACATAGAGACTGAAATAGTATTCATGAAGATAGAAACTGTTCCCAGAAATACAGAGAAACTGTTCCCAGAAATACAGAACTGTGCATGTGAGGTGCACATTCACTGCAAGTAATAATAAATCTGTGCTTGAATAATACTGTTGATCCAGATGTCCAAATGTGCTTTAAAGATTGTTTTTTTTATTTCATTATTTTGGGACATAGGACAGATTTATGCAGTTAAGTTGATTTAATGATTGTGGTAAAAATAAAGTCACACTAAGGTTTTCAGTTGCAATTTTTCATAGCTTAGAAGTAGTTAAGTTGATAAACACAGATAATATTATATGCACATGCGGTGTCAGTGCATTACATGTTGGTGGCTGCCTAATGATTTTTTTTTCTGAATACAATCTTCTTTTCCAGAAGTATTTGAGCTCACCTGGCCATAAGTTCAAGGGAGATTATGGTATGGCCCTGCATCCATTGTGTGTTCTTCACCATTCTTCTGTCCATCAACGATTGCTTGTTACCCCTGTGAAATCCATATTTCTTATCCAGTTTCAGTAAAACTTGGAATGTGGGTTTATATCATCAAAATCATGGATGAGTTTGATAATGAGCAAGATTCATGCATATTATTTAGATGATCTTGCACTTGATTGGCTAACCTTGTTGCCACTCTGGAGGACATATTACTGATCCTATTTTGATCAAATATGGAACATATGCTTATATGATTAAGATCTTGTATGAGTTCAGTAATGAGTGAGATGCACATATACTAATAAGATGATCTTGCCTCTGATTGGCTGAGCTTGTTACCCATCAGGAAGCCATATTATTTTGATCAAACTTGAAATATAAGCTTATATCATCAAGATCTTGGATGTGTTCGATAATGAGGAAGATCGACAAATATTAATGAGATAATTTTGCATCTGATTGGGTGAGTTTGTTACCATTGTTTGAATGCTTGATTTCTGCTTTGATTTTGATCAGACTTGGAAAGTATGCTTATATCATCAGGATCTCAGATGGATTCAGTAAAGAATGAGATCCATGTATATTAATGTGGTGACTTTGTATCTGATTGGGTGAGCCGGTTACCACTCTGGAGGCCATATTTCTGATTCGATTTTTATCACACTTGGAATATATGCTTATATCATCAGGATCATGTAGGAGTTCAATAATGAGTGAGATGCACTCATATTAAACAGTTGATCTTGCATCTGATCGGCTTAGCTTCTTACTACTCTGGAAGCTATATTTCTGATCCGATTTTGATAAAACTTTAAATATTAGCTTATATCATCAAGATGTTGGATGGGTTTGATAATGAGCAAGATCCACACATATTAATGATGTAATATTGCATCTGATTAGCTGAGCTTGTTGCCACTCTGAAAGCCATATTTTTGATCTGTTGTGTTTATTATCATCAGGATCTTGGATGGCTTCGTTTTTGAGCAAGAGACTGTAATATATATTAGGCATTCATCTTTAGAAAGAATTTTTATAAGGATATAGTAAAATAGGTAAAATCAACATGATATAAAGTTTGGGAGATAGTTTGCATATGATGTGTTCTTACACTACTGCATAAGCCAGTTTAGTGAAACAGTCATCTGTTAAGTTGTAAACCAACTGAGTGATATCAGGCCCATTTGAACCTCTTGTTTATAATGAACACTGAGCTCCCCTACCTCACTTTGAGGTTCATGCATTTTCTAGAGGTAATGGGGCACATGGTTCAAATTTTAAAACCCTGGATGCAACCCTGCTTTTGTTATCATGTCTGTCCAACAATCAACAGTTTGATTTCTGCATGATAACTTCTCTGTGAATTGCTGGGATTTTAGCCAAATTTGTTCTGCGGCTTTATGTTAATGAGACCTTGAAAAAATGTGATTTCCCAGCCTCCTGACTTTGGTTTCTGCAACACAACTTTAGTTGGAATTGTTGCATTTCCACCAAATATAATATGCAGCTTTATATTGATGATACATTGAATGAGTTCAATCTTTGGCATTCCACACAAATCATTTACAATACAACTGAAAAGGTTGCTTCCTTGCTCTGGATAATTCATATTTCTAGTAGTCATTCATTTACAATAGTTATGCCCCCTGATTGCCTGTCTACCTGACTTTTTTGGTGTCTGCAACATTACTTTACCAAGGTTCGTTGGATTTCAGCCAAATTTCTTTATACTGATGAGACCTTGAATGAGTTTGATTTCCAGCATTCTGCCACTCTATTTACAGGATTTATGTCCTATCATTGCATGTCCTCCACACTTTGGTTTCTGCAGTATAAATTTACCAAGGTTTGTTGGATTTTAACCAAATTTGGTATGCAGCTTTGTATTGATAAAACTTTGAATGAGTTAAATGTCCAGTGTTCCAGGACTCCATTTACAAAAGTTATGCCACCTCATTGGCCGACCACTTAACTTGGGTTTCCACAAGAGAAATTTACCAAGGTTTGTTGGATTTAAACTAAATTTTGCATGCAATTATATATTGATAAGACCTTGAATTAATTTGATTTCCAGCAATCCACAACTTTATTTACAGGAGTTTACCTCCTGATTGTCTTTCCTCCTGACTTGGTTTATGCAGCATTACTTTAGCAAGGATTGTTTTTATGCCCAGCACTGGGTGTATATAGGAATCCATGTACCCATCAATCTGTCCTTCCATCCATCACACAATCATGTGAATGTAAGTAGTCCTGCAGTTTTTTGATAAATTACCATGAAACTTTGTAAATATTATGGTCATCACCAGAAGATGCACAAATCAACAAATCACTTTCCTCCTGCATATTTTATAAGAGTTATTGCCCTTTTTGACTTGAAGCTGAATTCAGTGCATTTTAAAATTGTGAATGCAACTGGCCTCACAGTTTTCAGTGGATGGCCGTGAAACTTGGTAATGTTATGGTCATTATCTTAAGATGTGCATTTTGACAAATCACTGTGCTCTTGTGATATTTTTTGAGTTATTGCCCTTTTGACTTAAAAGCTGGTTGTAGTGTATGATATAATCTTGTGAATGCAACTAGATCCAGAGTTTCTTACTTTTTTTAACTCGGATATGGATGTAATATATGTCAGAATCTTGTAAATGCAGCTAGTCTCACAGAGTTCGATGGATCACCAGGAAACTTGGAAAATGTTATGATAATTATCTGAAGATGTGCATATTGACAAAATCACTATGCCCTAGTGATTTTTAGCTCTATTGGTCATAGAACAAATGTCAGCAATGTCAATGTGCATGCATAGCAACAATTTTAGTTGTGATTAATTTATGACAGTAAAATTTACTAATGTCAGTACTTGTTTATAAATTACTTTCATAAGGCATCTTAGGATGGATGAATACAAGTTTATGATGTATACTAGCAGGATATTATTACATATGTCTGTTTTAATGTTCAAGTTCTGCGTCGCTGATGTATGAAGTTCTCTTTTTCAACCTAGTCTTCAAAAGTAGACAACAATTTTCAGTAATATTTAGATCTTAGAATTGTGCAGGCTGTGTCATTGTGTGGTTTTGGTTCGGATGTTTATAATTTTCAATGATCCCCTGCCAGTTGTACAATATATTTTTCTCATGCAGATAATTTTTCACATTGATTTCTTTCACAGGCGTTTTAAGATCTTTTGACTTACCCATGTCTGTTTCAAAACATAGATTTGTTTGCAGACAACAGTTTAGCATAGTTTGCACACCTTGCTAATTCTAAAAATTAAGACCTAAAAAAAGATTTCTAAATATATCACTGACGTTGTGTGTAAGTGGAACACATGAATAACAAGAGCAACACTAGTGAATATATGGCGCATAGTTGTAGATGCACATTTGTGGGGGATATGCATGCCTGTGAAAGCATCTACATATAGTTCAGATATTCTCGCATTTGGGTATGCAGATGTTATCCACCTTATTGTGATGAAGTCGGGGACATGGATTCTTTTGAGGCTTGGATAAAAGGACTTCTACTGTATTTATATAATACTCAATGTTTTCATGACAAGAGTATTTCCTCTTTTGGAATTTACATGCAGTTTATTTTACATACGTGACATAGACAATACCAGACCATCCATGTCATGAGTAGGGTAATAAAAAGAGATTGAAAACCCATAAAGGTTCATAGGAAGTTAATTTGCATAATAGGGACCATTCTCATATATACATTGGAAGTTGCAGTTCAATAGATGTTATCATTGTTTTCTTTTTTCATATTGCACTCAAGGGAATTGGCCACCCTTTGTTTATTTTGAAGTATAGATTGAAGCTGTAAGGTTTAGATTTAAAATGCAATCTTTTGTTTCATGCATGGAGTATATCTTTGTTTACCAGTGCAATATAATTTAGATTTTCAACATACTTTTCTTCATAATTGTTGAAATATAAGCCCTTCGTCAGTGATAATAAATCAATAGATGTGCCAGATGTTATCCATGTGGCACACAGTCAATTATTCTTTCTTAATGGATGTAACCCATACCTATCAGGGATTTACAAATTTGGGCAAGCTGACTGGAAAATTGAAGTTGCCCTTGTGAATTGTGAGCTTGCATCAAACATAATATCCAAACATAAGTCAAAAATGAAGATAAAATAAACTATGTGATATTTTAAGGAAATCACATTATATTTATTTTAACTTTTGTTTTCTTTTTATCTTTGTTGGCACCCTAAAACTATATACCGATAATTAAAGTTATCAAATATATATATATATATATATATATATGTATAGTACATGTATATATATATATATATATATATATATATATATATATATATATATATATATATATATATATATATATATGTATAGTACATGTAGATAAATATGTAGACAAGAAAGAGTCAGAATGCAGATATAGCCAGAAGAGCAAAAACAGACATATACATGTATATAGACCGATAAATGGATAAGTAGAAAAGGGTTTGGAAATAGCTAAATTTTTAAGTGAGAGTGAGAGAGAGAGAGAGATTTAGGTAAAAGACCATGAACTAAAAAATTAAACAACCAATAACAGAACTGCTTTAATTTAATTTTAATCATGTTTTAATATACAACATTTTTCTTTATGTACTTTTCTACTTAAGTTCAAATGATCATGCGGATTTAAGTATCCATCCAATGAACAAAACAAGGTAAAAATGAGTCCACTACTAAAGTATTCCATAAATATCAATGATTTCACACGCTACTTTTTTTTCTTCTGGGGTGTGTTGTGTCCACTCACGTCTACTTCCACTTCCACATTAACAATTGTCATCAAGTCATCTTGAAATCGGCGACATACATCATAATATTTGACAGACTTTAGAGAATGATTTGAGAACACTTATTTTTATCCATTTAATTGTTTGCCCAGCAGTAAGTATGTACTGATCTGTAATTGTCATGTAAACAACATATCATAAACACCGCCTGTGGGTACTACATTTTTGTAACATCAATCAAGTTTTGAATGAAATCCTCCTTGTGGTTAATTGCTAAAGATGAGTGTTGTTTCCAAACACATCTGTCAGAAAATCTCATGAGTTATATTAACAATTAACACTTCATCACATTAACATCTGCGAAGGCATCAAAACAATCTTTGACAAGTCGATTGTTTAGAATTGGCAAGCTGATAAACTGCCCAAAGCAAATTTTAACATGTCTAAAGACATGAAAGTTGCCAAATCCCAGATACGTACAAATATTATGATTAAAATGACATTGATAAGTTCAAATATAAATATTTATTCCTTATTTGTCAAAACTTCCTTTAAATAGTAAATATTCACATTATCACGTCTGCGCGAGAAAATACGTACCTGACCTTGACATTGACAACAAGATACTATACATCATCAATGAAAGAAAACGTGGCCAGTTATGTAAAAGAAGAATGTGATACATATAAACACTAAATAAAGGTGCTGATATACATACTTTGACGAGATAGCAGGGAATAAAACTTGCACAACATAAAGCATTGCAAACTGAATACGACCCCTTGTCGGTAAAATAGCTTGCACAGAGCTAGTGTTTTATGCATTTATCCAGACCACTTACATTAAATAAAATTTCTTGCATCTCACCCGCTCTAAAAAAATTTGACTTGCCCGTGGGTAAGTGCCTTGCAAACTTGGGCTTGCCCAAGCCGAATTTAAGCTTGTCCCAGGAGTCGGGCAATTGGATTTGTAAATCCCTACCTATCTATTTGGTATAATAGACCAACAAAGCTAATTTTAATTATATTTTATCACATTTGTTAACTTTATAAAATACTAAAAGAAGCTTTAATCAGTCTGTAAATAGAGGCATATAGCTTAAATGTCAGTTAAATTTTATGACATATACAGTACACAGCTATTTTGAAGTCACTTTTTGAAATCCCACAGACTTCAATAATTACACCTTTTGAAACAATTGTCATGTGACTTTTTGTGTTAAAATTCCAATGCATTAAGACTTATTAGGGTGGGGTGGGGGGGGGGGTGAATTAGAGACTATTTTGACAATGCAATATTTTTAGGGATACCTTTAAACAATTTGAAGAAGGCAATGAAATGTTTAGACCTTAAATGATTGTCTGATCATTCTTGGTCATGTACAGTGAAACCCCTCAAAACCAAAAATCCTTAGAGACCAAATATAACTTTAGGTTTTCAGTAGACTGAGGGTTTCTGAGAATTTAAAAAATATCTTTCTATAAGTGCTTGTGTGTGTGTGAGTGAGAGAGAGAGAGAGAGAGAGAGAGAGAGAGAGAGAGAGAGAGAGAGAGAGAGAGAGAGAGAGAGAGTATAATATAATTAATTCGTGAACATCTGTGTATGTGTGTGTATAAGAGTGAACAAAATTAAGCTGTTTTTTAAAAAAAAAAACATTTAATGAAAAATTAGCTGAACAACATATGTTCCTTCCAAAAATCACATCTGATCACATGAATAAATACCGTTGTTCCACATAGAAATACAGTCCTTGTCTCAAGAAACATTTAAGGAATGATATACTTTCATAACTTTACTCCAAGTCCATTAGAATTATGAATGATAATCCATAATATTTAAATACTCTGTATAATTCATAATGTTCCTATGCCAAATTTTTCACCTAGTTTCTTCAAGGTTGTTTTTGCACAGATTCATACTATTTGATCAGAATAATTTTATTTGGTAAGGATAGTTCAGTCCTATGATGCTTAGCTGGTTGTTCTGATATTTTGACATGCGAGTGAAGACAAGTGACAGTCATGGCTACTTAAATGTATGTGTGCAATGATTTTTCTCCTTTGAAAATCAATAGAGTGAATCTGAGTTTTGGAATTCTGTTTTGTCAGTCTCCCTCGGCAAAGCAGTTAAATTCTTGGGTTATATTTCACAACTAGATAAGAAACAGATAAACATAATCTTTCTTAAATGACTTATCCACAAGCATTTAGTCATTATTAATTTACCTTAAAAGCTGGCGCTTTTTTATTGTGCAAAGACATCAGATTAGCCTGTTGTTGGCCCTACTCTGTTGGCACATGTGTCAAGTATTGTTGTAACCTCAAATGCCCAGGGAACATTTTCTTATGGATAAACCTACTACAATGTTTGCTAACCATAAATAGTCTTGTTCAGCATGTGTCAGGAATTTAGCAGCTAAAATACATTTGCAAGTTTGAAGTGAGTTTTGGCTTTATGTTGTTTTTTTTAGTGTAAAATTGAAATTTGGGGTCAAAATTTGTTTTGGTTTTTGGAGTTGAGGGGTTTTGGTTTACTGTGGAAAAATGATTTTAAAGAAGGCAAAATTTGGGACCCCCTCAAAATTTCAATCTATAGGAGATTTCAGTATACAGAGGGTTTGGTTTTGAGGGATTTCACTGTATACGCTTCTTTAGAGATACCATAATTAGCTGTGAAAAATTCTCACCTTTAGCATGGCTGCTTGGTGTCACGCATGTAAGTTAGGACAGTGGTCAATTTTTGTATGTTGATATGTGCCAGTATTTATGGTTTTGATGTGGATTTTAATTCTATTAAATGAAATATTTGTAAACTGGAGATACACTCATGCATAAAGTTTGTAATTTTCATCATTTCCATATTTATACACAATATGTAAATGATGTTATCAACAACAGAAGTTTTCAGTAGTGACTTTTGGGGTTAATGAAAATTTATTATGAAGATCTTCTATGGAAAGAAATGTTGGCATATTTAAACACATGATCTTGATTGGAGAAAGTGATCCAACTAGAAAGAAGGTTTCTCTGGACCTTCTCATTGTTGACAAATTTTTAAACTGTAAGCAGGGTTCCCATAGTCAACGAAAATCTTGGAAAATCCTGGGAAAAAATGTCATGAAAGTAATGGAAAAGTTATGGAAAAAAATGTTGTCATGGAAAGCAATGGAAAATGTCCAAAAATTGAAATCTCCCTTTACTTGTTTGTCAGGCTGTTGTTACATTGGAGGGTTCGGATGGCTGTAAGGGGAGGAGGAAGCCACCTTGACAGAAAAGCTGATTACGTGGTTATCTTTCCTATCAAGTTGATCAATATTATCAATATTTCCTGTGTACAGATCCAACTATCCGGACTTTTCATTGTAAGCATTAAAGAATTTAGTCATGGAAAATCAGAAATTTGTCATCGAGAAGTCATTAAAATGTCATGAGGGAGAAAAAAATCAGATTTGTTAACTAACCGTGTGTAAGTTAGATCCATGTGCAGTATGACAGTACTTCGGCAGTCCCGCCTAAACCCTCTGGTACCTGAGTAGGCTAAAATTATTTTCCAAAATTGAAGAGTAGCTGTTTGCAAAGAAACATATTTCTCAAAACATTTTGCACACAAAAGCTCATACTTTTTCTCAGTATCGATATGCTTGGGAAACTTCATGTATATCTCGTGATAAAAATTCATCCCATTCTATGGCCGCATCTCTGATATGTGGATTTAAATGTCTTTATACAACATTCAGTTCATTTGCATTAATTAATATGTTTATTGGTGTACAGTATTTAATCTCAATGAGTCCAGTTGCATGTATTTTTGCTTTGGGTTTTTGGCCTCTTGTTTTCCTTTGAGAAAATTTTGTGTTAAGTTTGCTCTGCCTCCTTCACCAATGGAGATACTGAGTTTTATCTAAAATGTGCTCACCCCTAACTGTGCATTAATTGAGGAAACTCATTTTAACAAAGATTGATTTCTGTATTACAATTAATTTGATAATAAATTTATATATCTAGCTGGATTATTTGAAAAATAGGGAAAGCTTACTGGGTCAACCCAGCATTGATGTTGGCATCTCCTTTGGTACAAGTTTTAGAGCAAGTTTTTTTAATTGTTCTAGTTTTTGTTGTGCCTTCTTGGCAAAAGCTCAACATAATGATCACTTTGGCATCTGTATGTTTCTGTAAATCCATCACACCCAAGATTAAGGTAAGTGTTTAAGTTTGTTAGATTAAGCTCACTGTTAAAGTTTTTTTCTTTCTAGTTAAATAAAAGCCAGGTTCAACAAAAGGGGGTCTCTGAACTGCCCAATGATGGCATTTATTTTCTTATTGTTGAAAGGAAAATGGTAGCCCTACACCTGTGGCCATTTCTTTTGAAAGCTACTTGCCCAATGAGACTTAATTTATTTTGGTGTGTTGGGGATTGGGTTTGAGATAAGGCATAAAAACTCGTCACGAAAAGTAGAATTTTACATAGGGCAAGTTATTCTTTAAAAGTCACTTGTCCTTGGCCTGTGAGAATTTTTTTCTGGAGTACTGCTTATAAACTTTTTACAGGCATGATTTATATAATGTAAAGGTTCATGTCTCGAACAGAGTACATACAAAATTGCATATAAAATATAATAGTAATACAGGCTATTCTTTCGTGCGCCCCACTAAAGTTTTATATGCCTGCATTTTGGTGGAATATATTGTGCTGTGACTCTGTCTGTCCATCTGTCCATTAATGTTTACTTTTCCACATGATTGCTTCAGTTCTCCATCATCTACAGTTATGAAAATTTGAGGATGGCTTGCACTTGGACTAGGGAAGAATCCTATTGATTTTGGGGTCATAAGGTCAAAGGTCAAGGTTACTTTGACTGAAAGAAGAAAAATGGTTTTCACACAATGATATCAGTTCTACATCACATACCTGAACTTAACTTTGTGGATAGCTTGCACATGGGCTTAGGTAGAAGCCTATTTATTTTGGCGTCAAAAGATCAAAGCACAAGGTCATTATGGCTCAAAGAAAAATGGATTTAGCAGAATAACTTTTGTTCTAGAGTAAGTTCCTTGACCAAACTTCGTGGAAGGCTTGCACTTAGGGTAATAAATAAACCTGTTTATTCCGAGGTCAGAGTACATGGTCATGTTAAGTCTAATGAGAAAATGGTTTCTGCACAGTAACTTTGGTTTTAGATCGTATACCCAAAGTAACTTTAAGTTCTAGACTGCATACCTTGACCAAAAGTTTAGGTCGTTGAAACAAGACCCATAGGTTAATAATCTCAAGAGTCAACCATCAAGAAATATTTACCTACAGAAACTTGCATTCTATACTATACTTCATATATTCTTCCAAACAACGGATTATTGTTTAACTGTATGAGGTGTGTCAAATCTCAGCTTGACAGGATTTATAAACTTCAGTAAAGGGCAGTACACATTAATTTAAATGCATGTATTGATTACTCATCAATAGCATTGTTTACAGAACTAAAATGATTTACAATATGTGAAAGAATTGATTTCCACAAGGCAGTTCTTGTATATAAATGTGTACATGGAGCTGCACCAGAGTATCATCAGGATTTATTCAGACCTTATTCAACACATTACCAGTTGAGATCAACATCACATGGAAACCTTCATCCACCAAAACCAAGAACAGAGCAATTTAAAAAAAGCTTCTAATACTCTGGCACAGTTCTGTGGAACAAGCTTTCACTGCATATAAAATCTGCAGAAAATATTAGTATTTAAGAAGAGATATCATGAGTATGTACATGTTACTAATGGATTATAATAGAATTTAGTATCTACAATACTAAAGACATGTTAAAATAAATAGTAATTACTATTATCTTTTGTATGATGCAGATTGTTATTCTTTCTTCGTAAGAGGGCCTCAAGGGAAAATAGTCCTTAACTAAATGAGTCATCCTCTATAAATAAAGTATTATTATTATTATTATTATTATTATTATTATTATTATTCCTTACTGGTGTCTACATAGAGGACTATTCAACATGGGACGGGTGTATAATGTGCTCTTCATGGTTCTTTTGATTTTTGTTGCACAATAGACCATCATTTTTAAAATATCTTAATTGGATATGTACATCACTGATTCTTACTTATCAATATAATAAAAGGATTGTATGCATGTATAATGATTAGCTCCAAAGGCAGTGTGCGGATGAAGGGATTAGTTGACCAGGCTACAACAGTGCTTGTACTGCCCCGCCAAAGTTTTGCCACATCTGCTGACTTGAGAGAAGGACCACATTCTGTCACTGCAGATTCCAATACAATGACTGTAGCAATGACTGAGGTTGAGAGTTGGGTTGACGTGTCCAGTTTTGATGATGACTCGACTTCTCCAACAAGTCCATCATGCCCCACAACTCCAACATCGCCAACGACTCCTTCAGCACCTAAGAGTCCATTAACACTAACTTATCCACGGAGAAGATCATCATCTTCATCGACTTCTTCTAGCAATTACTCACCTTCACTGCCTCTGAGGTTTAGGAAACAGTATTGTGCTTCTTTTTATCCAGAATTTCCTAGCTCCCGTTCTTGGCTTGCTAAATCTGCATCCACTTGCTTCACAGCTCCACAGAACCCATCCTAAACCTCACTCGAAAGTAGATTGCTATGATTATTAAGTGGATTGCTATGATTATTAAGTGGATTGCTATGATTATTAAGTGGATTGCTATGATTATTAAGTGGATTGCTATGATTATTACATCAGTTCTAGGTAACCTTTTGTATTGGTAACCATGAATCATTTTAAACTTTGGTGGTATTCATATTGAAAATAATCTTCGTACTGGTGGTATTCATATTGAAAATAATCTTTGCATGCAATGTATGTATCAGCATTTATACAGTATCATAACATGCGTGATTTCATACGACCTCCATTAATATGTGTGCCTGAGTTGCGTTTTTTATGTTCTGCACAATCTTTTGTCATTCTGTTTTATAAACAGGCAGTGTTACATTGTATTGATTTTCTTGAAATTCGTAAAAGTCAGACATCATTGGAAATAAGACAGCTCAGGCACACAGGTTCTGATAGTCTTATTAAATGCCAGTATTTATTCTTTCCAGGTTCTATCATCTTCATGCCTAGAAATGTGTGTGAAAAGTATGTGAATTGTTAAATTTGTTTAGATTAATTGGCCTACAGGTTAAATCATTCTATCAATAAGATTTAAAATACCCAGCGAACGTGGATGGAACATAGCTTAATGCATTTTGGTTGTCTTTACTTCCCTATCAGCATTGTTAATTTTGTAAGACAACAATAATAATAATGAAATTAAATATGCCACAATAGGGTAGCTAATTTTCTATTTCTGAAATTTGTATGATATCCCAGTGTTCTTTTGTCTTTGGGATTAATTTTTTTCCGTACAAAATAAACCCCTAAAACTGTTTGATATTTGAGGCATTATGACTGCTTTATCCTGCACCATGAATTAAACAGATGATGTGAGGTATTGTACACAGTACAGTATATTTGGTACCTCCAAATTTCAGGACACCATATTTTCTACGTTTGTAATAATTTTCCATAGTACACAAAATGTATAGACACCAATTATGTTTGTTAAAGCTGATGAAAAATAAAACATTCAAATTGGAATTGAAACTAAGCAGTGTTTTACCTGTACTCAGGAACAGGTGTTTGAATAGATAACCATCAAACCATTACACTGCTTTTACAACCAATATTATTGCATTGATTACCTGAAAGTGTCAATAGGCATTAATAAAAATTGCTGACATGCTCCACAACTCACGATTACAAATATTGGTATTTCATAATTAAATTTCTGAACCAGTCTAAGTGATTTAGCTCATTTACATTTAGGGAAATCATGGCCATATTTGTAGCTGTTGTGTTGAGATCACTTAAAGCAATTTTGAAGGAAAATATAGATTATCTTTCAGATTTTGAGTGGTAAGATAATATGAATAGATGTATATAATTTTCGGTGGTACATTCTGTTGTCTAAGACAATCTTTATGTTGTGAAACAATATTGATATTAGAACCGGTTCCAATCAGCAGTGTGCATACATTATTACAATCTGAGTCACGTTCACAGATTTCTACTGATGACTGAAACTTGTTCGGCTTTAATCAATTGATTTTTAAATGTTTTTACTCCGATGTACTAAGTAACATGATATCTGCCACGGTTTGTGAACTTGCCCAGAATTTACAGAAATGAAAGTATAGTAATTACATCATTTAGGCCCGACTCAAACTTATCACCAGTGTTAGTACTTGTACATGATAAACAGACTGACATAGTTTTATAAACAAACAACAGACACCAGAAATGCAACAAGAACTCTATTTGTAAAAGAAAACACTGAAACATAATGAAATTGTTCTCTATTGGTAAGCAGAGATATTATGCAACCTAGTTTACATAGATCACTTCTGAGAAGCATTGAACTTGCTGGGTGCATTGATACAAAACTAACAATGAAGATATTTATTTTCTGGACAAAATATTGAGCAAATTGATAATTTATATTATCTGACAGAGAGAAAAGTCACTATTTTGTAGTGTCTGGATATTTAGGTAAATGATGGTATATCCAAGATTTCAGTCCCAGGGAGTATTTGTACTTATACATATTTCACACTTTTCCCTCAGTGCTTTGCTCATATAACCAAGAAACATTTGTTCTGCATTGTGGTTATTCAGGTATATACAGATGATACTTATATAGGTTATTTTCTTTTTTAAACCCCTGACACGGGGACATTTTGCATTTGGGTTGTAAATTTGAGTGTCCGTGTGTGTCTGTGGACAACATTTTACAGTTTTTTCCAGCACTTGTGGCTCAGTAACCCCTTACCCGATTCACTTTGTATTTGGAATATAATATCAGCACATGCTCCTTTATGTTCAAACCACTCATGCCTCTCGGTTTTGCCCCAGAGTGGGGCCATGGAATCGATTATTGTAATGGGGACACACTTTGTTTAATAAAGCTTTTGGTTAAATTATTTTCATCACTTATATTTCCATAACCCCATTTGCAATTCACTTATTTTTTGGAATATAACATCATCTCATACACCCCTTCTCTTAGTAACATTCCTACCCCTGTGTTCCATCTTTGCATCCAATTCGCTCTATATTTGGAATATGTAGCATCATATACTTCCCTTACTCCCTATAGCATTCCTTCCCTTGAGTCATGCCCCAGGTTGGGGCTATGGGGTCATAGAATTATGCCCTTTGATACATGACAGCTCGTCTCAGGGGCATATAATTTTTGTTAAAAGTCTTTTTTTTGTGTTGTGTCTATTTCATACAATAGAGATAAATGTTGTATGATAATCTTTACCAAGTATGAAAGCACTTGAAACCAGGGATAAAATTTTTTTCATTATTATTAAAAGCCCAGAAAGTTCATTACACACAGATTTCTAAGCCGAGTAAAATTACTGGTACCACAGAAATACAGTACTCACTTATTATAACAATGTCCATACAAGCTATAGAAACCATATTGAAATGAAACCATCTTGTAATGAAGTACATTATGTATATAATTTCACTATTACATAATGAAATCGGATCATTGACCATGCTGTCCTTATGATATGAACAGTATTATAATGAAGGGCCTTATAGTGAGGGAGTGCTGTATTGATTATGGTTAAAGCAAGCATTTATCAAAGTTTCCTTTCAGCTACCAAAAAAAAGAGATAGTTTCCATAAATTTTCATGTTGGTTGCAATTACGCTATGGATTAGCAATCACATGGCAGGAACAAAATTCCTTACTTGGACCTCTTTTTTGAAGTTTTTGTCTTCTTCTTAGTATTCTATTCAGGATTTTGCTGAAGTCAAATCTGATATTCACTAAGTATTAAATATGATATTCACTAAGTATTAAATATGATATTCACTAAGTATTAAATATGATATTCACTAAGTATTAAGACTTGTTTATTATTACACATTCTTTGATTACTTTGTTGTTTATTGACAAATTGGAATGAAAATCAAAAGTTGACTTATGTTTCTAAGTTCTTGTCCTTAATAAGTCATAACTCATTTTATTTTTATGTGCAAAATGAAACTTCATACAGGCCATACAGATCCTGTTGCCAACTTGGGACATGTTAAAAGTTTTGCTGGACAAGTAAAATTTCCTGTTATTTACCAAGAATTTGATATAAAATAAAGAAGTAAAGAATTGCATTTTTTTGTCATTTTGTCATCAGAATTGCATTTGTAGGCAGTTGGAACATTTTCAGATTTATTCAGCCCTGTAATATAAAGTTCTGGTAGAAAATTGATCCAAATTCTTGGATGTATCTTTATTAACTCATTCTGCATTAATGTTCACTGTATATCAAACACTTTTTAGTTTTGTCTTTCCACACTAGTTTATATCAAATGCTTTCCAATTTTTTCTTGTTTTACCTGTCTATATCAATGTATCAAATATTTCAAAATCCTTCCAGACATGCAATTCACAAGAGAAGGAAACAAATGAAATTTGGACTGGAGACAGTGATGTCGATGGCAAATATTCCAAGTGTTCACGACTTTCATAAATTTGCCTTTCATCAAAATGGGGTGGCACCAGCCCAGCATTTTCATTTGGCTGCCAGTGTCAATCCTGAAACAGGTAATCTGCCGACATATGTTTAAGTTGTAAAATATTTGTTGCACAGAGTGCAGTGGAACATGTGCTTTTCTATGTTGTTATAGTTTATGCCAATACATGCAGATTCAGCATTTCTCAAATTTTATAGAAAATGTATTTTTCTGAGTGGCATAATCTTTACTTACCTTTAAGAATATTTCTAGATTATATTTAATAAGTAGAATATCAGAAATGTTATTAGAATGATAATAAACACAAATTTGAAATTTACTAGACATCCCAATTTTTTTCTGCCAGGTCATTGAGATCTAATTGGTTCTCAGCTTCATTAAACTGATTCCTTATACCTGAGGCAGGGAGCTGTCTGACAAAATGGAAGAAAACCAGTCAACTCATAATCACATGTCAGAAATAAGAGTGGCAAACTGTTTATTTTGGCATTTAAAAATATAGAAAAGAAGATAAATACATTACTTTTTGATGTGATTTTAGTTTACCCTCCTCAATTAGGAAAATGATGTACTGACAGCAAGATTATAAGCACATTCACATGCATAGATTCAGACTCATTTCAGCATTCTGACATCTAATTGGATGATGTCAAATCACTGACCAATCAAAATGGGTTGATACCAGAGTCTGAGTTTTACCATAAGAATGATTTTCTGTCTGCACTGCTTTTCTGTCTTGAGAAGCTTGTTTGCAAGATTGCAAAATAACCCACTCAACATAGAAAATATTTGACTAGCATATTTGTATGCAAATGTGGATGACCTAATTAGATTTTTAGATCATCTTCAATTTTTTTTACACATTTTAGCTGTACAGGTCATAGACCAGAAGAGCCTATGCTATGGCCTGTTGTCTGTCATCCATCATCTGTCCATTGTTTGACATCTTGAATATCATATCATTACTCGTCTTGAACCGATGACTGTATTTCACTGAAAGACTTTTTATGATGACCAGTTGGTCCTAAATGAAAATGGTGTCAATCAGACATTCAGTATTGTCACCATTGTGGCCATAGTGAAAATCTTTTTATCACTCCTTCCCATTGACACTTGACTTCTTATGTTGTCTAGCTGGTTAAACGAAAATGGTGCCAATCTAACATCCAATATTGTCACCACATAGGCCATCTCGAAAATCTTGTTATTATTACTTTCTGAAGAGATGGTTGTATTGACATGGTGTTTTCACTAAAAGACTTATGATTCTATTTAGTACTAAATGAAAATGGTGCTGATCTGACCTTCAACATGGTCACCATGGTGTCCATCTTGAAAATCTTGTTATCGCTACTTCTTCCCAAATAGATGGCCATAGTCACATGGGGATTTCACTAAAAGACTTCTTATCATATCTAGTTGGTCCTAAATGAAAATGGAGCCAATCTGCAACTTTTTGCCCTGGTATGCAGCCTGTGATAATGTTCTAGCTGAGAAGGTCTTGGACTTTTCAAAAGAGTGCAGTTTATTTTAAAAATGTTACTTTGTATATTAAGGATTTTACTCTTTTAATACACCCACCATAAGACAGAGTGTATTATATTACCAGACTTGTGGCTGGCTTACACTTGGAGTAAAGAAGAAGTCTGTAGATTTTGGAGCTCAAAAATGGGAATGCACAAAAAATTTAGTTCTTGATCATGTACCTGCACCAAGGTTTGTGGATGGCTTACACTTTGGGTAAAAAAGAAGCCTGTTGAATTAGGGGTCAAAAGGTCAAAGGTCAAGGTCTCTTTGACTGAGGAAGGAAAAAAAATGGTTTTTGTATAACTTTACTTCTAGACCACATACCTTGACCAAAATTTGTGTAGGGTTGCACTTAATGTATGGAAGCTTTTAGGATCAAAAGGCCAAACGTTACGGTTATTGTGACTTGAAGAAAAATTGGTTTTGGAGAACAACTTTTTTTCTATAGTAAATTCCTTGACCAAACTTTGTGGATGGCATACACTTAGGATAATAAATAAACCTATAGATTCTGAGGTCTATAGGTCAGTGGTTATGGTCATGATAAGAAAATAATGGTTTATGCACAATAAGTTTAATTCAAGACTGCATACCTTGACCAAAGGGCCAGGTCATTGGGACTCGTTTTTCAATAATCTCAAGATACAACCATGCCCTATTAGTGCCTATATAGATTACTATTGTACAAAGGGTGGGTATATAATGTGTTGGTCATGGTACTATTTAGCTTTCTTTTGTATGCCTTTTTTGAAATACCTAAACTTACTCAGCACTATATAGCCAGGATTCAGCTGATGTGCCATTTAACTATATAAATACATACATTCATACACCCAATATGGCTGGTATGGAGGCCATCTTGAAAATCTTATTGCAACTTCAGATGGCTAATGGCCATAGCAACAAGGGGTTTTCACTGAAAGACTTCTTATGATGTGTAATTGCTCCCAAATTAAAATGGTGCCAATCTGACATCTGTTATGGTTGCATTGGTGACCATGAAAATCTTGGTTTTGCTACTTTTCGTGAACAGATGGTCATGAGATGGGGTTTGAACTTAAAAAGCTTATTGTGATATATAGTTGATTATTAATGAAAATAATGCCAATCAGACCTTCAGCATGGCCACCATGGTGGCAAGCTTGAAATGTTGTTATTGTTACTTCTTCTGAATGGATGGTCATATCATCATGGGATTTTTGCTAAAAGGCTTCTTATGATATGTAGTTGGTCCTAAATTAACATGGTGACAATTAGACCTCCAATGTGACTGCCTGGCAGCCATCTTGAAAATCTTGTTATTGCTACTTCTGACCAGATAGTCATAGTGACATTGTGTTTTCTTTAAAAGACTTTTTATAATATGTTATTGGTTCTAAATGAAAATTGCGCTGATCTGCCTTCTAATATGGTCATCATGGTAGCCATCTTGAAAATCTTGTTGATGATGAGATGACAGATTTGATGGCCATGATGCCAATCTTGAAAAGCTTGTTATTTCTGCTTCTCCTGAATGGATACTTATAGCGAAATGGGGTTTTCAATAAAAGACTTTGTGTTATTTAGTTGGTTCTGGATGAAAATGGTCCCAACCAGACCTCCGATATGGTTACCATGGTAGCCATCTTGAAAATCTTGTTATAGCTGCTTCTCCTGAACAGATGGTCATATAGGCATCGGAGTCTTCTCTAAAAGACTTCTTATGATGTCTTGGTGCTCTTAAATATAAATGGTGCTAATCAGACCTTTAACATGATGGTCATGGTGACCATCTTGAAAATCTTGTTACCACTACTGTTTTTGAAGGGATGGTCACATTCACATGGGGTTTCACTAAAACACTTCTCACTATATGCAATTGGTCCTAACTTAAATTTGATCTCCCAACATTTGACAAATCTTTTAACAGCTACTGTTTGTATGCAGATGTTGTTGACCTGAATAGATTTTCATGCCATTATAGCAGTTTTTTAATTTTTTAAAATTTTTTGACATTTCTAGACACAAATTCAGTTATAATCATGGGGTCTGGCTTTGGACACCTTTCCAGTAAATTTAAATTGAGAAGCTCTCGTACAATAGATTTTTCCTTCTGATATTTTCAGATATTCCTCTACATCCTGTGGTTGGGGCAAAGGAAGATGAGCATCACTTTCAGTTGCATTGGCTGAACAACAAAGAACTCCAGTTCACCATGGAGTCAGAGAAAATACTGCAGGAGATTCACAAGGACAGTCTCCATCATGTGGACAGTCACCAAAGAGACCAACACAATGGGGACAGTGATCGTCAACCTAATAACTGCAACCACATAGAAACAGAGAGTGATCAGAATCAGCCTGAAGAGGACTTGGATGAAGGTAGTTGATTATAAAACACTTTTCTTTTTTCCTTTTTATTTTTATTGAGAAAGAAATTAATCATTGTACACTAAAAACATTATATCAGATAGGGTTTCAAGGAAACTTAATGGAGTGATATTGTTGATACATCATTTAATCTCATAATGCTTATACAGGTAGTAGTTTATTAACATCTTTTAATGTACCATGTCATCTTGTATATTGTTTTAGAGCGAAAGGAATAGGGGCATTAGGGATTGTTTTTTACTCCCCAAACCCAATTTTTTTATTTTAATAAAAATGTGCACAGAATTATAGTTGCCATACATCCCAGCAGTTCTTTCCTGCATTTTTTTTATGCATCAGAAAAAGTTGGTGAAATGTTGTTTTGTTCCAAAACTTTGGTTTTACAAAAGTTTGTTGTTAGTTTGTGATGTTATTTGAAGTTCAAACATCCAAGGTCTCTAATTTATCATCTCCATGCTTTAGTATGAGGGATATTGTGATACCCTCCATCTGTCCCTCTGTATATTCATTACCACAGCTTCTTAATCACTAGATAGAAGTGTGCACAATTTGGAAGTCATCTTGTCAATATTGTAACTATGCGCAAGAGGGTTACTATTCTTGATTCCATCCCCTGGGATTCCTGGGAGGGGGGCAAAAGGTCACATGTATAAACCTTTAATTGAAGTAACATTTTCAGTTATTTTTATATATATCAAACTTAATATATGTAGTCATAGTGATACACAGCTTTATTCTCTGTGTCTGTCCATATCTGTTCAGGATCTCACAAGAAGAAAAAGAAAAGCAGATTCTTCAGGAAGAAAAGCAAACACAAAAAGCAAAAGGACAGCCAGATCTTAGGGAGTCACGAGGACAGTCAGTCCAGTATTTGTTCTGACACATCTTCAGATTACGCGATGTCGTCCTCAGAGGGGACGACTCCCACCTCATCACCCGAGGTAGCAGTAAGTCCTATTAGCATGTGCGGTGGAGGGGCAGGGCTCCATGTGCATGATATAATTGCTGAATGGTATGCAGTATTAACATAAAGCAGATGAAATCAAGAATAGAGGCATACATATGATAATAAAAGAAATAATTTTTGTCTTACCTGTGAAGGGTATGACATAGGTATCACTTTTCTGTCAGTGATGGAGGTGTTATTGATGTCAACAATAACATTGATATTAAAGTCCCGTGGTAAAGTTTTCAAAAGTCATATGTCTTCTATGTAAGTTGGTGTATTCAACTGAAACTTTGGAGTTATATTACTATGGGTGGAAAAACTGCTTCTTTATGCAAGGATTCTAGGCTACCTGGGAACATTTGTTGCTTATTTGTAGTTTATGTACATGGATATTATATGGGGTAATAGAAATGGGCAGTACTCATTTATGAGTTGGACTGAGGCAACAAATAAATGACTTCAGTCGCAGGAAAATACTTTTAAAAAAAAAAAATGTCTATACCATATTCGATAGAGGGGGGAATATAGTGGCATATAATGTTACCTATGTGCTTGTCCATACATCAGTGCCTATCCCATATGTTTAAATCTCCACCAGTACATCAAATGCAGCAACTTTTAGAGGAATTAAAGAATCTGATTGTTTAGGAGCTGAAAAAATAAAAAAATATCTTGATCAAGTTCAATTTTGAACTTTTCCATAAGAATTTGACTGAGCCATATACTGTTTGAACAGTGTTTATTAATGGGGACATCCATGCCCTCTGGATACATGTCTAATTATGTTTTAGGCTGATTGCCAGAGAGTATATAGAATATTGTAAAAATTAAGCCATGGAGAGTTTTGTATGCTCACAAAGATACTGTATGAATTCATAACTTGATCATGAGGAATGGTAAAAAGATACCCAGGAATTTGGATTATCACACTCATGGAGTCAATTTCCAAGAAGGAGTGGAGTTTTTGCAACTCTTTGGTTTGCTTAGAGCAATGGATTTGATTCTCCTTGACTGCCTTTTGGGGCCTCGGGTGTCCGAGTGGTCTACGGCACTTGCCTTTACAGATCACTGACAACTCACCTCTGACCATATAGGTTTGAGTCTCTGCTTGGTCAACGTGGGAATGTGAGATAGTTTGCCAGTAGCTTCCCGTAGGTCAGTGGATTTTCCCAGGGCTTTCCCGGATTCTTCCTCCACCAAATATACTGGCGACCATGTATAGCCTATCATATGCTGAAAAATGGCGTTAAACCCATAAAATCGAACTTGACTGCCTTTTTATGTGCCCTTTGCAGAATATCCTTTTGGCCCAGTGTCGCCCTTTTTCCAGTTGACTTGATCAGCGAGTTATGATCATGACCAAAGTAGTATTATTCCTGTGTCTGTGATGCAACAAACATTGGCTCATGGCAGGAATTTCTATGGAAAAGCCTCAACCAGAAGTTACAGTATGTATGGATGCCATTTTGTATATTTTGAGAGTCCACCTGTTGCCCTGCTTCACCACTGTAAGCAGCAAGTCATGTCTGGAGGAGCTACCTGTTTACATCAACCTTTTGGAAATGAAGGCTATAGTCAATGTTTGTCATTTTGGAAGGATCAATTCTATGGGAAAGTAGTCCTTACCATGTAGAACATTAGTGGTGGTGACCTATCTCAAATGGTGTTGGTGGAGGGGTGGTGGTTAAATCACCTGACCTATGCATTCTGGTTTGGAGCTAAAGATAACCATCCAGATAAGACACATTTCCAGCAGGCTCAATGCTTTGGTTGATGTGCTGTCAAGAAGGCGTTAGAATCTGCACACCAAGTGGTCCATTCATCAGTTATTTTTTAATCAGATTTTGGGGGCATCCAGTGATGGACCTTTTTGCAACAAGGTGGAATCACAGTCTACACACCTTTTTCTCTCCAGTCCTTGACCCAGAAACCTCGGCCATCGATGCACTATCAGTCAGTTGGGAGGGGTTTTGGGTTTACACCTACCCCTCCACGATCTAGGTACCAAAAATGATACAGAAATTGATTGGTTATAACTGCAAAGTGATTTTGGTAGCTGATCTCAGGTGGGACAAGCCGTGGGTGAACATTCTGCTCAATCTAGCAATAGATGTTCCCAGGAAAATCCTGGCAAAGCTGAACCTGCTGAAACAGCCTTAATCACAGGTGTTCCATCCCTGCTCATACTGGCTCTTCCTTCATGTCTGGCTCCTGTTGAGAGAGCCTTGCAAAGAAAAGAATTTCAACCTTCAGAGCTTGAAGGCCCTCCACTTTGAAGGCTTACAAGGGAAAGTGGTGCATGTTCAGGGACTGGTGCAAGATCAACAGCATGGTCCCTTTGAGTGCCTTAATCCTGCATGATTTCATTCTCTGACTCTTCAAGGAGAATAAATTAGCTTCAGTTAGTATCAAAGGCTACTGCTCCATGATATCTGACACTTTCAGGCATCATGGCAGAGAAGATATTGGTCATGATAAAGATATGTTAGATTTCGTAGACAATTTTGACTTTAATAGGCCAAATCTCTCACCCTGAGTTTTAAATGGAATCTTTTGTGGCTTTTGACATGGCTCAACTCAGATCAGTTCAAGTCCATAGCCAGAACCTCACTGAAGCTGTTGTCATACAAGACATGCTTTCTGATAGCTTTAGCTTTGGCATGCAGGGTGAGTGAGTTGCATGCCTTTTCAATGAAGCCGAACTATCTCCAGTTCAGATCAGATGGTTCCATTGTCCTAATGATGCAACCAGGTTTTGTAGCTAAAATTAGGTTGCCATTACCGAGCAATCAAAGAGTGGTCATAAGCTTCCTCTCTTCGATCAATATGTGCAGAGAAATGTTGTGGGACACAATGTCTCTTTCTTCTAGTGAAGGCTGGGAAAGAGGGTATATGCCCTAGCTTCATCACTGAAGTGGGTAATACACTAGGTGTACTCTGAAGTCTCCAAAGATCAGATTCACCTCGAAAGATTTCAGCATGAGATTAGAGCAATCTCTGCAAGCCTCATATTCGAACATTTTGTTTCAATCCTAGATGTAATAGAAGCTTGTTGGCTGGCATGCACAGTCAATCTTTTCAAGTTTTTGTCTCCATGATCTAGATTTGCAGAGACAAGAGTTGAATCTGGTGGGTCCAGTGGCCATGGCCCAGAAAACCACCAGGTCCATTTGATGTCAACACGACCTCCTCATGGGTTTAGTGCTTTATGCTGGATTTGCCCAGAACTTTTATCAGTAAAAAGAATTCATTAAATTTTTCTTAGTTTTGTATGGCCATCACAGGTTACATGACCTTCGGTTGTGCTGCTGTCAGGTTAGGAGAGCGGGTTATCTTTCATGTAGGGAATCCAGCCATTCTTCCTGGGGTAAAGCTAGGATGATCGGCATCCCTCCTCCTATTACCTAATTCTCATATCGTTAAAAAATGTTATCGAAGAATGTTTTCAAATGAGAAAGCCAATTTTTTTCGCTAAATTATGTTTCTCTGAAAATATTTACCTGATCACATTACTATAAAACCCTGCCACACCTCCCCATGAATGCAAGCATTCTAGTTAATGTATCACTCAGCTTAAAACTGGAGCCGCCTAGCAGTTTTACTTAGAAGGTAATGGGTACGAGTTTCTTCCCTGGTCTGTATGGGATTTATATGGAAAAAACAAAATTTTCATCTTTTCAGGAGGGATGGATTCGGTAGGGTAGCTGAGTTGACTTTCGTAATGTTAATGTGATTGGGAGAAACATAATTTACTAAAACATTTGCTTTTCTATGGGGATAGATATAGTGCTAGAAAATGCACAGTGACCTGTAAAAATTTTCATGATTTTAGATTGCTTAGACCCTTATGTCTTTTTTTGTCAGACCACAGAAATTTATATCAGTGAAATAAATAAGTTGACAGTGCCCAGTAGCAAATGTCTTATACATGGCTTCTCTGCAGGCCTTGTTTGTTTACATGGAACAGAAATAGCTTCAGTTCTTCTCATCATGTACTGTAAACATGTAGCAAAGGTTTAATTTGAAAAAGAGATTTACAAAAGTATAAATGAGTTATATGCTTTTGATATCCTAGATTTATTTAAAAGAAAGTATGAGAATATGTATATATAAATGTACATGTATATTATATCCTTGAGCCATTAATTAGCTTACACAATAAAAATCTTGTGTTAGTCTCTTTTAAGGATACATCAAATCATTAAGTAAAAACTAAAACTAGAATAACAAAAGCAAATCTCTAAAGAATTGTAATTCAGTGCTGTGTGGTAGTTTAACCAACATTTTTAATTAAAGCTGTAGGAAATACTCAAATTAAAGATTGCAGTGTTCTTTTCTGGAAAGATGCTCTCGCATGGTCTGCTTTTTGTTTTATCGTTTTCAATGAAAATCTGTTCTTGTTTCCTATGATTATATATGATTTCTGCAGTGATTGCAGTGTAACACAACTTCTCCCTGGCCATATATTTTGGTCCAAATTGGGTTGTTTTTATACTAATCAAACCTCTTTGTTATGACCACCTCTATAAAGTGGCATTTTTTTTTAACCCAGCAGCATCTGGTCTATGAAAGTTTTATTAGCTCACCTGGCTTTAAGGTCAAGTGAGCCAATGGTATGGTCTTTTGCCCATAGTATGTCATCCATTCATAGCTGTTAGTTACAACTTCTTCTCAAAGATTGCTTCACCAATTTGCACATAAATTTACAGAGAACATTCTGGCATCAAGGTCTTAAAAATTTTCAGTAGATGCCAATCCATGATCCAATATGGCCACCATTACTAAAAATTGAAATTTTTTTAAATATGTGATTGTAGTGTCGTGACATGAAGGTCTTTCTAATTTTTTAAATGTTGCTGATCTGCCATCAGATATGGCCATTGTTAAGTATTACAACCTTTAAATGATTTTGTCTCAAAAAAGCCCTCAACAGAATTTGACCTTATTTGACAAAAGCATCTGGGAATTGAGGGCTTTGTAGTTTGTACAAATGATGCCAATCCACCATCAAATATGGCTGCTATTACTAAAAACAGAAAAACCTTTAATAACTTCTTCTAAAAAACTGATTAACAGAATCATACTGAATTGTACAGAAATTGTCTTTGTTTGAACGTCTTTCAGAGTTATACCAATGATGCCAATCTGTCATCAGATATGGCCACTGTTTCAAAAAATAGAAAAACATTTTACTCAGTGTTACCTCAGAAAACTGCTCAACGAGATTTGACTAATTTTTTCAGAAGTGTCCTGGCATAAGAGCTTTCATTCTTGGACAAATGGTGATGATGTGCCATCAGATATAAATACAGATAGAGAAGCTTTGAGAAAATTGTTTTCATAACATGTGCAATCAACAGAATTGGAAGAAATTTCAACAGCAATCATTTTACTGACCCAAATTTCCAATTTCTTGGCCAACTGCTCTTGCATTTGACTCTTAGGCAGATGTCGGTAGTTTACTGATATGCGGCCCACTTGCGCCTCTTGTTATATTTAATTCTTCAACTACCACTGATAGTTGATATTGGCCAGTACAGTGATCTTGCTAATCAGAGGCCCAACTCAAGAGAGGCTACCTCCTTGTTCTGCACAAAATATATTTTGTCATATAGCCACTATTCATGCCCCATCACGACATTGGTAGGAGCATACAGTGTTATCCATGTCCTTCCATTACACCTTGTTTAGGTTGGTATTTAGGTCATTTCAGGCACAGTGGTTGGGCATCCATGTTCCATGGACACCTTTCAAAGTTTTTAGGTCACCTGACCATAAGGCCAAGTGAGTTCATGGCATGGTCCTGTGTATGTCTTGTATTGTCCTTAATGTGTCTATCAACAACTGCTTTTTAAACTTCTCATAAACCACTGGACCAGTTTTGACCAAATTTGGCCAAGTGCATCCTGGCAATAAGAGCTTTCAATTTTTATAATGATGCAGATTTGCTATCAGATATGGCTGCCATTACTACAATTTAGTATGTACCTTTTAAACGACTTCTCAAAAACTGCTGAACAGAATTTGATCATGTTTGATAGAAAGCATCCCGGCATGAAGACCTTTGCAAGCTTATACAAATGATGATGGTCTGCTTTCAAATGTGCCCACCATTACTAAAAATATAAAATCTGCTTTTGCAAAAAGTATTAAAAAGCAACTTCACATAAATGACTAAATAGAATTTGACCAAACTTGACAGAAAGATTCCAGGCATGAAGAACTGTCAGACTTGTACAAATGATGCCAATCCATCAGCAAATTGTGCTGCTGTTACTAAAAATAGTAAAAGCTTTAAATGACTTCTCAAAAACCACTTAACAGATTTTCTCCAAATTTAACATGTAGCTGAGTGATACTGACAAGGTCTTTTTTCAGATGAATAAAATTGGGTCATGCAACCGTGGTTCAGTCAGTAAATGGAGGGGGAAACATGAGTAAAAAAGAAATCTTATTCCGACTGACCCCTCCTCCGTTGTTTAGCATGAAACCAGAAATATGGACATTATTTTTGTAAGCCTAATAGACAATGTGGCAACTAAGTGCTCCAAACTTTACTTTCCACTCCACAGTTTAACTACATGTATGAATTTTATTCACAAGCTTACATATATCAGTTACCTAGATGAATAAAATCAGGCCCACATGGAACTCTGGTTAAGCATATCAGGAGGTGGGTGGGCAGGGAGGGGGTACTGTATAGCCTCAGACAGAGGTATTTTTCAGTCATGGGGCATTCAGTAAATTTATGATGAGTTCTCTGATTAAGAACTGTTAATTGAATATAATTTTGCAAGCATTTAATCTAAATCATGGAATTGGTCATATTTG
Source organism: Margaritifera margaritifera (assembly GCA_029931535.1). Classification (NCBI taxonomy): domain Eukaryota; kingdom Metazoa; phylum Mollusca; class Bivalvia; order Unionida; family Margaritiferidae; genus Margaritifera; species Margaritifera margaritifera. The sequence goes on along the minus strand of JAQPZY010001485.1, from coordinate 1,695,900 downwards.
CATGCACAAATGCTGGGGCATATATTTAGCATACATATGCAATTGTTGAAGGTAAATGTGTCTTTGTGTATAACATGTCATGGCATGGCTGTCTCTAATCATCTCAGAAAGAAAATCATGTATAATCAGTAATGATATACAAGTACAATTTCAACCAAGGAATGAAAGTTTCTTTTGTCAAAAAATAAATCATGACTGATGAATATTTTTTAAATGGTTGAGTGTCATCTTCATCATGAAAATTCTTTGGTTTTGTAATCACATCAATGAAACATTGTGTAATATAAATTTTATCATATTCAGTTTTAGTTGTCTGAAAATTATGAGACAAAAGTAAGAGTCCATGGTAGCCAACTCATGTACAATGGAACCTCTCTAATCTGCCAAATGAGTATGCTAGATCTCTTCCATTGTTGTCACAGAATACACTCTTTGAAACATTGTAATTAATCATGGTTATGTTGTGTAAGGTGCAGCTGATAGTTGTACCATTGTAATTAGCAAGGCTATGTTATGTAATATATGACTGATAGTGATAACATTATAATTAACCATTGCTATGTTATATAAGGTAGAGCTGATAGTGCTACCATTGTAATTAGCCATAACTATGTCATGTAAGGTACAGCTAATAGTGATAACATTGTAATTAGCAATGGCTATGTCATGTAAGGTACAGCTAATAGTGATAACATTGTAATTAGCAATGGCTATGTCATGTAAGGTACAGCTAATAGTGATAACATTGTAATTAGCAATGGCTATGTCATGTTAGGTACAGCTAATAGTGATAACATTGTAATTAGCAATGGCTATGTCATGTAAGGTACAACTAATAGTGATAACATTGTAATTAGCAATGGCTATGTCATGTAAGGTACAACTAATAGTGATAACATTGTAATTAGCAATGGCTATGTCATGTAAGGTACAGCTAATAGTGATAACATTGTAATTAGCAATGGCTATGTCATGTAAGGTACAGCTAATAGTGATAACATTGTAATTAGCAATGGCTATATCATGTAAGGTACAGCTAATAGTGATAACAATGCAGTTAGCCATGGCATCATGTAAGGTAGGGCTGATAGTGATAACATTGCAATTAGCTATGGCTGAGTCATCTAAGGTAGGGCTGATAGTGATAACATTGTAATTAGCCATGGCTGAGTCATGTAAGGTTGGGCTGATAGTGATAACATTGCAATTAACCATGGCTGAGTCATATAAGGTAGGGCTGATAGTGACTGCTTATGTTGGTATATTTGTATCACTGATTTGTCATTGGATGTAAGCTTATTTCACAAAATATATTCAAAGAAGGGATCTACTTTTTAATGAAATGTTTGACTTCAAACATTGCCATATTTTTTAAATAATCTCTACACGGTTGGTGTTTATGATGGTTTAAGAGATGGAACTTTGTTATTGTGCTATTTAAACTAATGCTTTTTCTTGAGGTCTTTTGAAAAAAGAAATGTCTTCTGCCTTGCATACAGTACTGTTGAAAGTGTTTTGTTCTAACAATCAAGTTACATCTCATTAATGATGAGTGTTAACGGAACATTAGATTTGCGTGTCAATGATGGGCCTTCTTCAGTCCTACCTTTCGGTCCCTCAGAATACTAAAACTGTTTTCAGAATTTGAAAAGTAGCTGTCTGTAAAAGTTGCATATTGGGTTAGTCTTGACTGGTAACATTTTGTAGCTGTAAGGCTACATTTAACTTCCAGTCAGAACATTATACATTTCATTTTCAGGAAATTACTTATCTAGGCTTAGAATGTGATTATATAGAATAATATCAAACCTTGGATAATAAGGACACAGAAATTTGTCTACCATTTTCAGAATGGGGGCCTGGGGTCCGTGAAATTCTGAATTTTTATGCGTAAAAAGGTCAAATTGGGAAATTCTGTTAATTCACTCTAATTTACAAAGATTCTTGAGCATTTAAATAATTCAGTAGCCTAGATACTCTGACTCCTTAGATCCATTGCTACACTCCTTGTAGTAATTTCTGTCTCAAAGTCATTATAGTAAAGGACATGGTTCTGATTGGACATTTTTTACACTCAAATTGGGAAAAATGGACAGTTTTCGGCGACCAAACTTCAGCCCCAAAACAGGTTCAGGAAAACCCTGGTACATACATGTATGTGACAATAAACAAATATGGAAAAAAGGTATTATTTTTTTTAATGAAAATAAGCACACAAGCATTCACGCTTGCATGCACACATGCACACAAGCACTGTATTCAAGAGCAACGGAAGTCTAGGATGTAAAATTTGCTCTACTAAACACTGTTCTCTTCCAGATTAAATAGATATCTCTGTATCTTGTTCCCAGTCTGACTTTTCCTTTTATGCTGTTTTAAAATACTACAGTCTGTATTCATTATGATGTTAAATTTGGTTGATACCCTTGTATTTGTTATATTGTGGTACTTTCACTGTTAATAGTGGCATATGAAAAATAAGTCTACAGGAGCTTCACTTATTTAAAAAATATGCATGCTTGTTATACAGGTTTTGCAATATTCATTTAGCTCCTAAATCTTGATGACGCTCTCAGACTCATGATTAAGGTTTAAGAGTGTTTTCAATCAAGAGAGTTTGTATTTCTATTTCATTGTATTAAATTATTAACATTAAAATATACTCAGACATTGCCCATGCTTGTTTTCTTCCAATGGAAATATTGTGGATCTTTTATTTTGGATATAAGTAAAGCATATGACTACATTTTTATGACAGGGTTCCTTAGTGGATGCTTTGGACAGAAAAATAGAGACATTATTAAGGGATTGGCATCAGAATCCAGACATGCTGTTTAGCATCCACCCAGTAGATGGAAGCTTCATGGTTTGGTAAGATCTTGTATTATATTTCTTGGATATATTGATATTGCTTGAAGGGGACTAACTCCTTATTCTCTAGGGTCTGTATAATACAATTATGATTCTAACCCTTGATATTTATGCCTCCACCATATTTTGTGAAGGTGTCATTGCAGTTCATTTGTCCATCCTATGCATCACAAATTTCATTTCTGCTTCATGACTTTTAAAGGACAAACTAGCTTTAAAATGGCAAGATCTAGATTATGTATCATTTTCATCTTTTTTTTAACACCCACTGTTTGAATTAGATGCTGGCCCTTACATCTTGAACAATTTTTTTTCATTCAGTTTATGCCATAATTTTGGGTCTTCATGTCATTTAGACATATTTCTTGTTTTGGATATATTTGTTTTTGTAGAGGGGAATAAATATACCATTGTGATCCTAACCCATTTTTCTTCTAGTGCTTTTCAAACTGTCATTGCATGCATTAATTTTATATATTATCATGAATAAACATGTATAAGAAGTGAAACTTTTTAAAAACAAATTAAAATCAACATTTTGAAACCTTACTGTAAGTTGTGACAGTTCATGTAAATCTCATTACCATCTTTACATTAATAATACATGTAATGAGATTTCCTGGAGTTATTCCTTCTTAGTGTGAAGACAAAATTCAGTCAGTGAACTTTTAAACATGTCATTGGTATCCATTGGATCATAATCTATGATCATCTTGTTACAGAGAGTAATATTCAGAGAAACATAATTTTGGGAGTTTGATTTGAAGATGAAAAACAAACCAAGGTCTTATGGGATGAAACTGAAGTTATGGCTGAGTTTCCATCCTTTTACTATTCACTTTATACACTGGGTGAAGTAGCAGGTAGTGAGTAATTAGTCAGTATGTTGCGTCTATCCTTGAAAGTATACAGATCTGGCCTGAATTTCACTAAGAGAACTTAAGTATAGACATAAATTCAAGTTTAGAATCCAGCGATCTGATTGGCGTAAATTTGAATCTGACTTAAAATTGACCAATTAAATGTCTTAAGCTTAACTTAAGACTCATGTTGGTGAAATTGAGTCCTACTCTTTTAAGAAAGAGGTGTATAGTGAGAGTAGCATTAATATAGGAATGACACATGGTTTGCTGAAATGTTTGGTTGAACATGAGAAAAGAGGTTTTGAATCTTGTGGCAAATGTTGAGTATTACATTTTTTAAAATTGAAGGTGCTAGACCAGCGGGTCCCAACCTCAGGTCACGACCCAAATCAGGATCACAGGGGATCATCATTAGGGTCGTGAAGGGTCATCAGAAGAATAGTGTGCTAACATAAGTAGTATAAAATCTGACAGTGTTGGGTCATAGGTTACTTTCTGTATGAGTCTTTACATAAATAGGGGACTGGGGGATATGTCATCTCTGGATGACTTTTGTCTTAGTGTTCTTGGAAAAGTTTTGAACAATGCAAATTGAATATGATAATAATTCTTACATGATCAATTTATTGACTTAATCCATTCATTCATGAAATTCCCACAGAAGTGGAGTTTTCATTATGCACTGCAACTAATGCTGAAGGGGCATTGTCTGTTCATTGGTTCATGTCCACCAAATTATCTGGTTCAAGTTTTTGTATTTAGGTAACTGTGATAGGGCATTTGTATTCATGAACACATTTCTAGTTAAGCAAATTGCTATGTTCAGTTCTTAGCTTTGAAACCAGTGTAGGTTGTAAAATTGAAAGCATCAGCCAAATTGAAATTTGTCTAATTATGTCAGAATGCTTTTGTTTTTTGTCTTCCAGGCATGTGGATTGGTTGGATGAGTACACTCCTTACTGTTACCGTCAGGCACAGATCAGCTTTTCCTCCCGGCTTCCCCATGCCATTCCTATCCCAGATGCCAGAACTATGGCCAGCAATTTGTTCATGTACTGTAACTACAGTAAAATGGATATAAAGTCTGCCATGAAATTGTCAGAGAGTAAAAGTTTCATGGATACAAAAGTGGCACCTTCGGCTGCAGCAACAGGAAAGTGTTCTGCAGGCCAAAATGATAATATGTTGATTCCCAATGTGTTAATGATTTCCAAACATGCAAATGGATCTCTGAACCAGTGGCAGATAAGTTTTACAGAAAATTCCAAATTTACAACTGTTGTAAGTGTTGCACATGCATCACGTGCATGTGGCCATCGATTTCGGACCAATACTGCCACTTGTCACCCAGTGCTTCCACTTCTTCTTACAACATCTCATCACAACATTCCACAAGAAGATTCATCACAGAAAGATGGTGAGAAGCCCAAAAATGGGCTTCGCAATTCTTGGCTGGATAACAAAGAGAATGAGAAGTGGTCACCTGATAAAATTGGGATTCAGTTTTGTAGTGAATTGATATTGTGGAGGGTGGACCCAGTTGGACCTTTGTCAAAGTCAGGAGGAATAGTAGAGCTGGCCAGAGTAAATTCTCCAAATATATCAGCATTCTCAAATGTGGCATGGGTGCCAACACTGCTGCCAAGGTAAATTATTAATATTGAAATGGTACTGAGTCAGTGGAAAACTTTATGGCTGAGGTACTTGGCCTGAACCCAGGAAAGTTGTAAACTGACTCTGTATCATTCTATACCATATCAATGAAAAAAGATAATGTAGCAAATTTTCCCAATCTTTGACCTTAATTGTCCCTTTTTTTACATTATTGTCATACAGTTATCACTTGAAGTTATTGGCAAGAAAAGCAGGTTCAACCAGAAATAAGCAAGATTCTCAGTGATATATCAATGTCAGATATCAATATCGCAGATGTCACTATGTTGGATAAGCTAAATTTGGTGTATGCAGAACTAAATTTACAAGCAACAGCTGTTCCTGACCCATTTTGTTCTTCCATAAAATATGGTGAGACATAGGTATCACACTTTTTGGGGCGATGATGGCATTGGCAGTGTTACCATATATACTTGCATTTAAGTCAGATCCAACTTTATATTAAATAGACCCTGTTAAGTTGTCACATAATGCACCAGCAGATTGGGGTCTATGTTGTTTGTTCTATGATCAATCCTAGCAAACTGCATAGACTCAGATCTGCTGGCACATTATGTGGTAGTAAATCTGGGCCTATGCTGTTTGCAGTTGGATCATACTTGTATAGAGCATATTATGTTATAATGTCTATCTGTTGATCTGAGTCCCTGGATGGCCGAGTGGTCTAAGGCACTTACCTTTACAGATCACTGACATCTCACCTCTGTCTGCGTGGGTTTGAGTCTCGGCTTGGCCAACGTGGATATGTGAGAAAGTTTACGAGTAGCTTCCCGTGGGTCAGAGGTTCTTCCTGGGGTTTTCCCAGGTTCTTCCTCCACAAAATACACTGGCTGCCATGTGCTGAAAAATGGCGTTAAACCCACAAATCCACAATCCTATCTGTTGATCCATCTGTCCATTCATCTGTTACCAATTTGGTTTCCACACAATAACTCCAGTTTCCACCATCTACAATTACCAAATATTGTGGATGGCTTGCACTTTGGGTAAGGAAGAACCCTATTATTTTCAGGCTCAAAATCTCGAAGGTTAAGATCACCATGACTGCGAGAAAGTAAATGGTTACGGCACAATAACTCGAGTTCTATCTATAGTTATCGAACTTTGTGGATAGCTAGTACTTGGGGTAAGAAAGAACCCTATCAATTTTGGGCATAAAAGCTCAGAGGTCAAGATTACTGTGACTGAAAGAAGAAAAATGGTTTCCACACAATAACTCAATTTCTCTTGGGGTAAGGAAGAAACCTATAAATTTCGAGCTCAAAAGGTCAAGGTCACTGACTGAAAGAAGAAAAATGGTTTCTGCATAATAACTTGAGTTTTCCACCATCTACAGTCTTTTGTCGATGGCTTGCACTTGGGGTACGGAAGAACCCTATCGATTTTGGGGTAAAAAGGTTAAAGTTTAAGATCAATCTGACTGAAAGAAGAAAAATGTTTTCTGCACAATAACTGGGGTTGTTCATAATCTACAGTTACCAAAACTTTATGGATGGCTTGGACTTAGCTTGGGGAAGAACTGGGTTGATTTTTGGAGTCATGGTCACTGATTGATGAAAAAAAAAAAGTTTTTTGCATGATATAATCAGTTCTACATCACATACCTCAACCAGACTTTGTGGATGATTTGCACTTTGGGTAGGGAAAAAGCCTATCGATTTCAGAGTCAAATGGTCAAAGGTCAAGTTCACTGTGACTCAAAGAAGAAAAATGGTTCTGCACACAAATTTCAGTTATCTGCACAGAGGACTATCAAATATGGCATGGGTGTATAATGTACCATTCAGAGCACAATGTGCTGGCAGTTTTGTGTTCCATGAAACCCTTGTTGAGTTAGCTTTGACAGTTATCTATATTGGTGTACAAGTGTTAAAAGATAAGCATTTTAGCTCATCAGCCAATTGCCAACTGAGCTTATGGTACGGCACTGCATCTGTCATCTATCCTCCATCAACTTGTTTATGATATCGACATATTTGTAATGTAATAATGCATGACAGTTATGATTCGACTCACTGGTAAAATAAAAGGAAATAGACTCAACTATTTTAATCAGAAATAAACAAATTCTCAGAATCAAGCAGTTCTGTGTATCATTTGATTTGCTGTCATGCAGATATGCCATATTCATCTGATAATAAACCCATGCTTGAGGATAAGCCCACCTCCAATTTTTAAAAATATTTGGCTAATATTTACAAAGTTTATTTGATAATAAGCCCACCCACACTTTTTTTTAGCTCTACTGATTATAGACCAGAAGAGTTTATGGGATGGTCTGTTGTCCATCCATTAGCACAAGTTTGTTATCGCTACTTCTATTGGAGGATTGCCATGAAACTTTGCTCACACATTCATCCCAAGGTCTGGTTGGTTTTGAATGAAAATGGTGTAGCTCAGACATCAGCCATCATGAAAATCTTGTTTGTACTCCAGGGTATCATCTGGGACATGTGATTGTGAAAACCCCGCTTAAATTAAAAATGTAATGCAGTTTTTTTTTATCTGTGCGGGCATAATCATGCAGAAAATAATGAATAGGTCACAAATTTTCATAAATCATGCATGCTTTATTTAAATAAAAAATGTAGAAATTACCTGTTTTGCTCCTGCATAGTATTGCTATTGTGGACTGCCATTTCAGTTAGCAGAAGAGTGATGGTTGCCAAGGAGTGCCAAAATTCAGTGTTGCACATAAGATCCCAAGGGCTGGGGACACTGTGCTGCCCACCGTCTGAATTTGGGGGAAATACAACATTATTTAGGGATAAAGGAAAATGATAGTACGTAATGTACTAATAGTGCTATAAAAATGAGATAATCTTACTTGCTTTGACAGTTTTGTAACCTTAACTTTGTTGTCTGCACTGTACTATCATATTTTTCTTGGACACTTACATTATTGCAATGAAAGTTTTGGCATATGCTTAAATCACTCATGAAAACATTAACATGTTTGAATATCTGGTTAACCTGAAACTAGCTGCACCATGGAATTTTCCATTCCAGATCTTGCTCTCACTTAACTTTACTGTACACTCATTATCTATAAGCATTTATTATAATAAATACCTACGTTTCTTGAACTACTCTCCTTTCCAAACTAACAAATTATTAATTAAATTACAGAGTGTGTATTTGCATAAATTTAGTCTCTTTTGTCATTATTTCAGTCTCAAAATAAATGAAATCTTCCTCACTGTAAGGATGACTTTAACCTTGAAAAAACGTTACACTAACGACCGTCAAACACTTTATATTGCAACATAAACCTTAAATGTTTTCATTGCCAGATACATTGTTTTAAGATAGATATTCATTGCGTTCTTACAGTTTGTATCACCTTTTGCAACTATGGCCATTGATAGCGCCAACAGAGACATGGATGGACATCCACTAATGAAAAGCTGTAGGTGTATGTTTCGATTTTTTTTCTTCTGACAAACAAGTGCACCCAGTGGGGCTCACAGGGTCAAGATTTGTTGGACATAGGACAAAAGATTGTAGGAATCCCACGAGCCTGCATTCAATGTGCAACACTGGAAATTGGTTGAACTACTCTTAAGTTTTTTAATGAAATGAATATGTCTAATCATATTATGCTGAGTGTAATTAGACATATTTGTTTTGTTAAAGAAATGGCACCCTTCTTTCAACTGACTGCAGCTTTCCTCAGGTACCATCACTCATCAAAGAACTGAAATTGTGGTCAACATGGTTTGAAAAATGCAGTCACTAGATTGTGTCAGGATTTACTCGATAAAGAGAAAAGCATCAGTGTCTGGATTTACTCGAAAAGGAGAAAAGCATCAGAGTAAATATAGGACAAATAAAGTAGTTAGCTGTGTAACTGTCAATATTTGTTGCCAACTATGTGAGATATTCTTGAAAATTTGGCTTCCAGTTTTCCTGTTGACATTGTCAGAACAGAGCTCCGTGGCACTGATTGTTATGACAGTAAGACATAAATCCTCCCCATCATACATTTCAGGGTTGAGGTTTTATATTGTCAGACTGGCATTATATAATGTGGCAGCATATCTTAATCTATGCTGTTTGTTCTATTGATGAATTTGAATGATCAATGTAGACACTAATGATAGTAATGCCGTTGCATCATGCCTGATGTTCATCTGTATGTTGTCTCACAATTCCTTGTTATACTTTCAAAGAACAAGTCTGTTTGTGTTGTTGGAGATTCTTCATTTCAATAGTACTTTCATGTGACAGCAAAGTTGAGACATTCAGTGCTGTTTCAGAACTTAAGAATGGTCTATGCGGAGTGATTGACTATGGTGGAAATTCAGCCTGGTTATGTTTTTTATCTGGCAAGTTAAAAAAACCCCGAAAGTTAACAAACATGAGGTTAAAAAAAGAGAATATGGATTGTCATTTTCATATTATAACGCCAGTTTAAACAGGGATACATGATAATACTCTTGTTTTGCTTTCATTTTTAGTTAATTTTTTATGCCCTATTGAGAGGCCCCAACTTTAACCAGATCGAAACTTCCTTTTTTCCAGATTGGCCCCCCTTTTTCAATGCTAAGGGGGGACAGTGCCCAAATTTACTAAATCTTAGATGCATCCCTGCTACTCCTGAATGGATGGTCATATCAACATAAGGTTTTCACTAAAAGACTTCTTATGATATCTAGTTGGTCCTAAATCAAAATGGTGCCAATCTTACATCCAATATGGCTGCCATGATGGTTATCTTGAAAATCTTATTATCTCTACTCCTCCTGAATGGATGGTCATACTGAAATGGACTTTTCACCAAAAAACTTCTAATGATGTCTAGTTGGTCCTAAATGAAAATGGTTCCGATCTGACATCTGATATGGCCACCATGGCAACCAGAATCTTGTTATTGTTACTCCTGAATGGAAAGTCATATCGACATGTGGTTTTCACCAGAAGACTTATTATGATGTCTACTTTGTCCTAATGAAAATGATACCGACCTGACCTCTAGTATGGCTGTCATGGTGTCCATCTTCGAAACCTTGTCACTACTCATAGATTGATGGTCAAATCAAAATGTGGTTTTCACTAAAATATTTCTTATGATGTCTAGTTGGTCCTGAATGAAAATTGTGCTGATCTGACAGCCAATATGGCCACCATAGCAACTATCTTGAAAACCATGTTATCCCTGCACCTTCCAAACAGAAAGTCATATCAACATGGGTTTTCACCGAAAGACTTCTTATGATGTCTAGTTCATCCTGAGTAAAATATTGGTGCCGATCTGACCTCCAATATGGCTGCCATCTTGAAATTCTGGTTATCGCTACTCCACCTTGATGGATGGTCAAATTGACATTGGGTTTTAACCAAAAGATTTCTTATGGTGTTTAGTTGGTTCTAAGTGAAAATGGTGCCAGTCTGACGCCAAATATGACCACCATAGCAGCCATCTTGAAAATAATCTTATTGCTACACCTCCTAAAGGGAAAGTTATATTGACACAGGGTTTCCATCAAAAAGACTTCTTATGATGTCTAGTTGGTCCTAAATGAGAATGGTGCAGATCTGACCTCCAATATGGCCACCATAGTGGCCAGCTCAAAAATCTTATAACTACTTCTCTTTGATGCAGGGCATTCCGTAAGAATTGAAGTAGAAGGTTAATTGTTAAAATAGAAGGGGCGATTGGTGCAGGTGGAGAGGCAAGATTCCTACCTTTGAAAAGGTTTTACAAATTTCTGATTGGTTTTGATGGTGTCTTCTGAACAGAAAAATTATGATATTAACTATATCAGCTTGAAGTATTTTTTAAATCAAGTTGCTGCTTTTAAACTTTGTTTTTTTTTTTCTTCTTCATATTAATTTAATATAAAAAACCATGTTTTAAAAGTAATAAAACTTCATTAAATCCTATTTTTAATATTCCATAATGACAAAAACATTAGAGTTTAAAACTGTATTATTTTCATAGAAGTTTGAATGAAAAACACTCCGAATTGGTTACTTTTTGTTTTTATATTAAATACTTTTACAGTTCTTCTGTTTATTGTCTCATGTATTTCACAAAGTCCATGTCTCTTTCATCACATGAATCAGAATGATGGAATCATAATCACTGTCACTCTCCATGTTATTATGATAAAGATCTTCTTCAAGTCCAAGATCCATTGCCTTCACTGCAGCTCTTACTTGTTCCCTTATAATAGTTTGAATATTTTAAGGGAACAAGTGAAGGCTGCAGTGAATGCATTGGAATTTGGATGACATCACAGAGTGTAAAGGGAAGTATCACCAGCATAATTCAAGCATCTAACTGACCAATACTGCCAAGTGACCTTTACACAGTTGTAAACATCTATAAATATCATGAATACATGAGAACATAAAGCCATTTATTTCATTAATGATAACCAGCCACAGCAATATTTAACCACTGTTTATTAAAAGTTCTGTTCAGGACGACAACCATGTAATTTATTGTAAGTACTTATGGCGAAACAAAATAGCTGGGACTAACTGAAAGTTAAACGGGCAATTTGCCAGGCTTTAAGAAATGCACTGTTGATAGATTGTCATATCAGTAGGGGGTTTTCTCCAGAAGATTTCTTATTTTGACTGGTTGGTCCTAACTGAAAATGTGCCAATCTGACTTCCACTATGGCCATCTTGAAAATCTTGTTATCAGTACTACTTTTGAATGGATGGCCAAATCAACATTGGGTTTTCACCAAAAGATTTCTTATGATATCCAGTTGGTCCTAAATGAAAATGGTGTCAATTTTGCATTTAATATGGCTTCCATGATGGCCATCTTGAAAATCTTCTTCACTATTTCATGTGAATGCATGGTCATATTGATGCGGAGTTTTCACCAAAAGACTTCTAGTAATGTCTAAACTGTACTGAATTAAAATGATGCCGATCTGATTTCCATTATGGCTGCCACAGCTGCCATTTAAAATCTTGTTATGGTTCAAGAATATTAGAGATAGTTTCAACACCCAACAGTTAAAATGAAGAAACAGTCTTATTTTGGATTTCTCGAAATTCTTTTTGGACGGTTGAGCATTGGTCCTTTTGAGGGACTGGGTTTTACATTTATTGGGCCGGAAACTGATCTTAACATTGGAGATATCATGTATTTAGGTCAGTGTGTACACATTGTAATGCAAGGTTCATAAAGCTGCTTGTTAAACGTTTGATGTTTCTTGCATGTTCACAGTTTGGATATTTGTTTTGTGGCTACCTCTTTATACATGACATTTTGGCATTCATGCACCCTGTGACCTTTGTGGCCTTGTTTTTGATTGGTCAAAAAGCCAAAGTTTTTAAACCATGCTCCAAAGAATAGAACATGTTTTATTTCAGAATTTGAAATATGTAACTTCAGAAGGTTTAAGTTACCGAGCAGTGGTGTAGTACACATAGTACAAATTGTTTATCAACAATGTTTATAAACATTGGAAATTCCTATACTGCGAATACGTGCCTGAACACTGACAGATCATATTTGCCTCCTACTTCAATGAATTCTTTTGTCTGAAACTTGACACAAATTATTATTTCATCAAAATATGTGGAAGAAATTACAGTAGAAAATAGAGCATTTAGCGGTATGTGTTTTTCTTGTCTGCATAGGCACTATTCTGGCGATGACAGCACCATCAACAACTTTCACGTTTTGCATTAAAGTTTTTGAAAGTTACATATCTTCTACATAGTTGCTGCATTCAAGTGAAACTTTAGGATAATATCAGTTTAGTTTATGATGTGATATGCAAGGAGTTCCTATCTTGCCTGTCTTACCTGTGTTAGCAGAAAGGTTGTTGTATCAGTGTGAATCATGGTAAACAATGTTGTCTTACAATGTTTTGAAGTCACATTTTTTCTACATCAGTTGCTGTATTCAACTGAAACTTTGGTGTAACATCACCTTAGGTCTAAAGTTTTTATGCTGATGTGCAAGATGTTAGTGTCTTGCTTGTCTCGACTGCTTAAGCAGTGTAAACAGTGTTCAAGTTAAGTCACTTATCTTCAGTATTAGTTGCTGTATTCAACTGAAACTTTGGGATAATATTACTATCGGTCTAAAGTTTATTCGATGTGCAAGGAGTTCCTGTCTTGTCTGTCTCACCTACTTGAGCAGAAAACTCTTTACATCATAGTCAACAATGTTCAAGTTTTGTGTGAAAGTTTATGAAAGTCAGATACCGGAGTTAAATTGACAGGTAAACGGACACAGGTGAGTCACTGGGTTTTTATGAAAGTCAGATACCGGAGTTAAATTGATATGTAAACGGACACAGGTGAATCACTGGGTTCCACTGAACACTTTTTTTTTTGTAGTACGTCATTTGGTACATACAGCAACTCCTCCAGTGCACTGTTTGTAGCATCAGATGGAATGCAGTTACGTCTTTACCAGGCTGTTATAGATGCGAGAACACTTCTGATGGAGACAAGTGCAAAGAAAGAGGTATGTGCATAGTATTTTATTACCTTATGTGCATAGTATTTTATTACCTTATGTGCATAGTATTTTATTACCTTATGTGCATAGTATTTTATTACCTTATGTGCATAGTATTTTCTTACCTTATGTGCTCATGTACATGGTTTGTACAACTTTGAAAAATTCTTGCATTTAAGAGCTTACCTTGAAAACTCCTTGAATTTCTTCAAGGTTAGTTTTATCTTTGAAAAGTCTTTGAATTTGTTGAAAAACTTCTTGAATTTTTCCCAAAACTCTTTGAATTTATCTCAAGGAACACAAAATGTTAAAACTTAATAAAATATTAAACTTTTTGAATTCAAGATTTTTGTTATTTACATATTTTCCAAAAATAATGAATAAATAAATACAATTGGATAAAATTGGGTGGATTAAATGACACATTATAGCGGTTATTACCAGATGGACTAGTGTCCTTTGGCTGCAGTGGTGTACTTGTCGCATTTGCAGATGGATGACTAATTTAGTAAGGAATTTGACCCAATTATGAATGATATGTGTTTGCCAATCAAAATAGGAGTGTGACCCTCTTTACGTAAGAAAAAATACTCCTTTACAAGTTTTTGAAGTCCTTCAAAACTACTTGGAAAATCCTTGAAAAAAAATCGCCAGGACTGTATGAACCATGAATTGTGTAATTCATGCCCAGTTATGAACAGGATAGAGTCTGATCTGCCATTGTATAGTGGGCAAGCAGATCAGGGTTTTGCTATTTGTACTGTTCATTCATATGGGTAGAGCTTAATCTGGTGGTACATTATACAACTGCTGATTTTGTCCATACTTTTTGCAGTTGAGTGAACATTACCATATATACTTGCATATAATTTGGGTCCAAATGCAAACAATAGATCTGCCGTCGCATAATGCGCCATCAGATCAGGGTCTATGTTGTTTGTTCTACTGATTGGTCCTTACAAACTGCATAGACCCAGATCTGCCGGCGCATTATGTATATATATCCTTCCCTCTCATATGTAACACAATATGAGCCAAATCTATGGCTGTGTTGAGTCACCAGCATTGAGAGCATTTAGGGCTATGTTGATTCACCAGCATTGAGAACATTCTCATCAATTGTATAATATTAGTAGTTCTTTTCTGTTCAAAAGTTGATTTAAAAGTCTGACTGAACAACACACCTCTTATCCATACAGGACTCCAAGTTGTGACTAAAATGGTCACATTTTTTATTATAAATTCAAGATTGGTGGGTGAACATTATCAATTGGTCACCACTTAAGAATCATAATGCGGCAACTGGAATGGCAACATCAACACTTTTTAATTACAAGTATATACTGTGCTTTATGCTGAAAACATTTGGCAAGAGCACTTTAATTCATAGCATAATCCCTTTTTGATTGTTGGATTTCTTGAGGTAGACTAATGAAATTTTGTAGTTATATTTGTATTTATATGTAGATGACCTGATTAGATTTTCAATCCATTTTAGCAAATTTTACCACATTTCAGACTTTTTAAGATTTTTAAACCTTTTGGACTTGGATTGTTTGGTCTGCAATGTTTTATAAACACAAATCTTCTCATTTTGGGATCTAAGATTTCAGACTTCTGGCCCATATTTGGGAAAAATGTCAGTCTTGTCATATTTTTTGCACAGCTGAATCTGTGCCCCTTAAATTGACCAGTTGTTTCAAATTTGCGGGAGGAAAACTACAATCTGGACCTTAAAAATCAGAGAACTTATACATCACACTCTTAAAAAATTTCATTTTAGTCACTTGATAGATTTTTCCATTCTTTCTGTCAAGTACCAGTGTCACAGAATGCCATTAATTATCATGATTGGGAGGAGACATGTTTTACCTTTCAAAAACAAACTCCTTCTTGTTATACGCCTGCCATATAGCAGAGCATATCACATTATAATGTCCATCCATCCATCCATCTGTCTTTACATACATCTGTCTGTTTCCTATATTGTTATTGTGCAGTGGCTTGAGTTCTGTAATAATTTATTGTTACCATACTTTGTAAGTTGCTTGCATTTGGGGCAAGAAAGAAACCTATAAATTTCAGGTTCAAGAAGTCAGAGGCCAGTCACAGGGACTTAAAGAAGGATAACTGTTTGCACACAATAACTTGACTTGTATACCAGGTAACCTAACGAAACTAAATCGCTTGCATTTGAAATTAGAAAGACACCTGTTGATTTTGGGATAAAAAAATGTCAGAGGTCAAAATAACCATGATTTGAAGAAGAAAATGGTTTCCACACAGTATCTTGAATTTTTTTGCACCCACTTTGACTGAACTTTGTGGCTGGCTTGCATCTGAAACGAGGAAGGCACCTATTCATTTTGGGGTCAAAAGGTCATAGGTCACAGGGACTGAAAGAAGGAAAAATGTAATAATTTCCAAAAAACTACCTTAGGTTTCCTGCCACATGCCTTGACTGAACTTTGTAGATGGCTTGTATTGAAAAGAAAAAGTGGCTTACATTGTAGAAACAATGAAAAATATAGAGATTTTTTACTAAATTACAGACCTATTCAGATCTGGCTTATATTCATGACGCTGTCATTGTTATTGCAAACTGCATAAATTAAGAAAAGTCAGTGAAGTATAGAGACTGACATCTTTTTACTTCAGTACAGGTTTTTGGAAGAAATGCAGCTTTAATATCCAGTTGTAACATCGTCAATATTTAGATTTGTTTTGTTGTTTTCTCTTTAGCACCAGATGAGTTTTTCCAGCACTACCAGTTCTGGATATAGTGCTGAGCAACAGCAAAATCCTGGAGATCTTTTCAACATTGTCAGTCTGCAGTCATCCAGTAGACCTGGCTGTATTATAGAACTGGAGGCCCTGACAGATGCTGAACATGACTGGCAGCAGAGCCAGCTTCTCCATGTATTCCAAGAACAGCTGGTGATTGAGAAGAGTAGTAAGGAAGATAAATCTGCCATGGAACCAGTGGTGGATCTTAGAAATCTGAGCTCATTTGAGGAACATTTCTATCTAGTGGTCCTGGAGAAAGCCATTGTTGGTGGGTCAACACTACATATGTGGAAAATCACAGTATCATCTTCTGCAGATTCCACAGCAACTGAATGTGAGTTCATATTGTCTTAAATTTTACAATTCCTATTTTCCAATTCCTTTTTCACCTTATGGTCCTTTTAAAGTGTGGACATTGTTACATTTACTAAAACCCTCCAGTCAGTTTTTAGCTCACCTGTCTGTAAGGCCATGTGAGCTTATGGTATAGCGCTATGTCCATTGTCTGTTTGTTCATCATCTGTCCCATCGACATTTGCTTATTGCCTCTTGGGAGGCCATGTTTTTGAACTGATTTTGATAAAACTTGGAATATTGGTTTATATTGTCATTATCTCTGAATAGTTCAAATATGAATGAGATCTATGCATATTAAATGAGGTGATCCTGTGGCTGATTGGTTGTGCTTGTTACCACTCTAGAGACAATATTTCTGATATTACTTTGATCAAACTAGGAACCTGTGCTTATATTTTCAAGATCTCAGACAAGTTTGATGATGAGCAAGATTCATGCATATTGATGAGGTTATCTTGCATCTGATTGGCTGAGTTTGTTACCACTCTGGTATCCATATTTCTGATCCAGTTTTGATCAAATTTGGAATATATACTTATGTCATTAAGATCTTAGACAAGTTTGAAAATGAGCAAGATACATGGATAATAATGAAGTGATTTTGTATCTGATTGGCTGAGCTTGTTAGCTCACTTAGCTATAAGGTCAAGTGAGCTTATGGTATGACCCTGCATCAGTTGTGCATCGTCCATCTTGTGCTGTGTGTAGGTCTGTCAACAATTGCTTGTTACAACTCTGGAATCCATATTTCCAATCCAGTTTCAATCAACTTGGAAGGTACCCTGGGTGGCCAAGTGGTCTAAGGCACTCACCTTTACAGATCACTGACATCTCACCTCTATCCATGTGGGTTCGAGTCTTGGGCTCGGCCAATGTGGTATGTGAAAAAGCTTGCCAGTAGCTTCCCGTGGGTTGGCAGTTCTTCCTGGGGTTTTTCCTGGTTCTTCCTCCACTAGATATACTGGCTGCCATGTTTAGCCCATCATGTGCTGAAAAATAGCATTAAACCCATAAAACCACAAACCACAAACCTCCTGCTTGGAATATGGGTTTATATCGACAATTTCTCTAATGAGTTCAATAATGAGCAAGATCCATGTATATTAGTAAGGTGATCTTGCATCAGATTGGTTAATCTTCTTACCTCTCAGGAGGCCTTATTTCTGATCTGATTTCGAACAACTTGGATTATATGCTTATTTCATCAAATTCTGAGCTTTTTACTACTCTGGAGGCTTCATTTCTGATCCAGTTTTGATCAAACTTGGAAGATATGCTTATATGATTAAGATCTCGGACAAGTTTGATAATGAGTGAGATCCATGCATACTAATTAGATAATCTTGCATTTGATTGGTTAAGCTTGTTACCCCTCTGGATACCATATTTCTGATATGATGAAGATTAAACTTGAAATAGGGGCTTATATTATGAAACTTTTTGATGGGTTCAATAATGAGCAAGATCCATGCATAGTAATGGTGTTATCTTGTATCTAATTGGCTGACCTTGCTTGCACTGTGGAAACCAAGATAGCTGTTTGCATATTAAAGCAAGAGAAGTAACCTATGATCAGATCTATTGAGAATTATAGATTTGGGATTGTGAAGAGTTCTCCCCCTTGGAAAGCATTTTTAAACGTTAAAAAATTAATTTTAGAATACATAATTCATTAATTTTAGTAGAAACAAGTTATATAAATTAAAAAAATAATGCATCTTAGGCATTAAATTGAATAATCTGTCATCTAAAGTTAAATATATATATATAAGATAAAAATATATCGCAAAAATAAAAATAAAATAAAAACTCAAGTATATAAAATGTTTTATATATAATTTTGGGAATAAATTTGTTGTGTTATGCTTAAAAACCAGTTAGGCAATGTTTTTGTGTTTCAGATGTATGAATTTGTATGAAAACCTTTCAGTTGTCAATTGCTCAGGTGAACCATATCAGGCCCACTTGGGCCTCCTGTTTCCATTCTGGAAGTCATAATTCTGATCTGAATTTGATCAAACTTTGAATATAGACTTATATGATAAAGATATCACATGAGTTCAATAATGATCAAGATCCACATGCATTAATAAAGTGCTCTTGCATGTGATTGGTTGAAGTTGTTACCACTTTAGAGGCTGTATATCTGGACTGATTTTGAGTAAACTTGGCAAATATGACTTAAATTATTAAGATCTTAGATGGATACAATTATGAGCAAGATCTACACAAACTGATGAGGTACTCTTGCATCTGATTGCTTTAATTACCATTTCTGGTCATATTCATATCAAATTTAGTGAATAGGTTTATATCATCAAGATATCCAACGAGTTTTATTATGAGCAAGATCTGTGTACATCAATGAAATTCAGCGCAGTTAGAAATAGTTCTCAATTGGTATTCTATATAATCAAATAATTTTTTTTTAACATGTTTGTCTTCGCTTTCTTAAGCAAGGGAAGTAACCTGCAATATTGTCTGTTGAGAATCACCAGTTTGGGGTTACTGAGTTCTTCCCCTTGCAAATTATGCAAACCAGATTTTAAAAAAAAAAAAATGTTAGAATACAAAATGTATACATATTCAGTAGAACAATTTATAAAAATAAGCAAAATAATACACCTTAGGGATTACAATCGATAATTTGTAATTTGAAACTGATGAAAAAGTATCAAATAGAAATATTATTATAGAAAATGTACAATTGCAGGCTGGCAAAACTATGTGCAGTGTTGTAATTAAGAATCAGAATTCCTTTTTACAGTTATAGATATTTGTTTGCAAGTAATTTTTTTTTTTAAAATGTTGGATTGGCTCCAGTAAGAACATAATTCTTCTAAAAATCATGTCTAACTTTATAAATATATTTCAGAGAAATATTTCTAAAAACTTTGTCACATTTGATGTTCTTAAATATTTGGATGCAAGTTTGATATGTTTGGTGAAATAGAGTTTGACAGTTGCTAGTATTTTTATGTTTAAGTGCGTGAAACATTTGCCATTAATATGTCATCACATTGTGCATTATTTGATGGCATTTCATATATTCAGTGCCAATTACTCACAAATTATCAGGCATTTATATTTTGTATTTTTAACTTTTAAGTAAAAAAAATACTAGAGTATTTTTTTCTCCTGAACAATTACCAAGAGTAAAGAAACTTGTGGTCTTAAAAGCACTCTTTGAATTATAATTTCAATTCATGTGAAAGTCATGTGACTTGGACCACAAATTAAAGCTTTGCCTGTAAACTTGCCTTTTAAAAATTTTGGATAACTTTGTTTATGAGCAAGAGACTATGCAGATTAATTATATTTTTATCTTTAGAAGGAATTTTTTATTGGACTGTAGCAAAATAAGTAAAATTGATGTGATATAAGGCTTGGGAGATAGTTTACATAGGTTGTGTTCTTGCAATACTACATAAGCCTGCTTAATGAAATGGTCAATTATTAAGTTATGTAATTAGGTGAGTGATATCAGGCCCAAGCTTGGGCCTCTTTTTTATTACAAGTCAGACCTATGCATATTTATGAGGTGATCTTGCATCTGATTGGCTGATTTTTTTTTGTGATTTTGTTTTACCAATCTTGAGACTAGTTTTGACCATATTTTTTTGTTATTAATTACCTGACCTTACATCAGAGTGCATGGTTTGCACAGCCTTGAAAAGTCCTTGAATTTTACAGGTAGCCTTAAAAAGAATTATATTTGAAGTAGTTTACAAAAATGAAGAAAAAAAATTGTGAATTTATAGTCTGAAATAAAGAATAATGTACACCAGTTGCTGTAGAACTAGCGTGTTGAAATGCGCAATGTACTAGCATTGCATGATTACCACTGAATCTGCATTTTTTTAATTGGATATCATGTTATACACATCCAGTTGCTGTCAGCATTAGATTTTCTTGGCAGCAGAGTGATGTTCCTATTGATTGAGAATAAGAAAAATTCCTATGAGACAGTAAAGGCAAATTGATTTTCCAATTATCAATACAAATAGCTGACATGCGTGAATGAGAATTATTCTGCTTCATCATGCCTGGAAAGTGTGTTCAGCAGGAAGTGGTTGTCTGACTACAGTTGGATTCAGAGGAGTAAAGGGTGATAGATACAAGGTGTACTGTGCATGTTGTAAGAATGTAGATCTTGGGGAAAATGGGTGAAAGTGCACTAAAGTCACGTTCAAAAAGTGAGAAGGACAAAACATTTGCAAAATCTTTAGAATCAGAAACCTTCTGAAATTTGTCTTTTTTTTGTTTAAAAAGTCTGATTCAATGCCAGCAGAAATGGTAAGCTCGAATATGGCTGTGTGTAAAATAGAAATAAATAATGCAATGGCAAGTTTAAGTGAGTCACTCTGTACATAAACCATCCCCCCCCCCCTCCACCAGCCAGCCCAGGTGCCTCTTCCAGTGGCATACAAAGTATTGATGGCTTTGTTGAAAAAATGATGTACTGAAGGTTGAAATTTTGTGGACAATACAAGCAGCTGTGACCCATAACTCTTATAAATCCAATGAAGACAAAACAACTTTTCAAGCTTATGTTTCCAGATAGCAATATTGCGGACCAATTTTCATGTGGTGTGAGAAAGACTTCTTATTTATGTGTTTTCTGCATTGCTGAACACTTTAAGATTCTAGTGAGAAAAGATATTAAGAGTTACTTTGTTGTCTCGTTTGATGAGAGTTTGAACAAAGAAGTTTTAATCCAAGCAGATAGATTTTCATGTAGGGTACTGGTATGGAGACAATGTAAAGACCCTGTACTTTGGTTCCCAATTTTTGGGCCATGCAACTGCAGTGGATATGGTTGAACATTTTAGTCAGGGCATCACAGATTTGCAAACTCAAACTAAGCAGATGTTTCAGATATCTATGGATGGCCCAAACATGAATTGGAAATTCTTTGTTCTTATGAGCAAGAAAATTCAAGAGGACTATGCTGTCTCTTTAATTAACATCAGGTCATGTGAGTTGCATGTTGTCCATAACATCAACATCAGGTCATGTGAGTTGCATGTTGTCCATAACACATTCAAGAAGGAGCATTGGCTAAAGGTTGGGGTGTTTCATTGCAGTTGTCAAGCTAATACTACTGTAGTATCATTTATTTTCGTGGGGCTCAATTTTCGTGGTTTTGTAAAAAAGACATTTTCATGGGTACTTAAATTCATGGTTTTGCCTGTCAAAGTTTGCATATTACTAAGTGTTTAATTTCGTGGGTTAACCGCTACAAATACCCAAAATAAAGAATACAAAAGAATAAAACTCTGCCGACGTAAACGGCGGTCACTTGAATGTTTATAACAATACTTTCACATGTATGAGCACAAATCAAAAACCTGACAAGTTCAATATTGACACCGTGTTTTTGTCCAAGTGAGTAACATCAAAGGAAGCTGATGCCACCAACACCACTAAAACACTACCGTCGATGATCACAAATAACACACATGTCAAGGTCAATCACTTACACAGTGTTTTCGTCTGAGTGCTCAACATCAAGGAAGCCGACACAGAATACAACACTAAGTCAATCGGTTATTAAAGTAACCTGTATGATCTCTAACTTAAACCACTATCCATAAAGGAAACAAAACACGTGACCGGCTGCCCTTTGCTCAATGCAATCAGCAGACAGTAGCAATATTTGATGTGTCTAGAGCCCATCAATGTGAGAAGATGCTAACTAAATTGAAAGATAGTGGAATCACGCGTTTGTTTGTGCCTGCCTCATGTACAGACCAACTCAACCACTAGACTTGACAATAAATAAAGAGTACAAAGTATAATTAAAATCACACTTGCACAGCTGGTATGGTAAACAGGTCATGGAGGCCATCACGAAAAAAAGGAAGATGCTACTTGTGACGATCACTGATTGCAACCTCATTAATCAAGCCAATTCGGGCTGAATGGATAATTGCAGCTCATGCGACAATGAGTGAAAGATGTGACCTAATTATCAGTGGTTTGGAGAAAGCTGGACTTGTTTAATTCTGCAATTTGAGATTATTTACCTGACAAGCATTTGTGTGTACATTGAGACTTGATTGACACGATGTTGATACAGTGGCTTTGTCCGAAAATCAGTGAAGTGTGAGCTTTAATACTCTGCTGTAATTAATGTATATACGTAGTGTTTCATTAATAATAGTGCTTCAAGCATTAGTTCTAGTATTTTACAGGCTTGTTCTTTTGAATTATAAATGCATGGATAAAATGAAATGTGGTTTCAGGAGGATTTAAATTGTTCAACAACAATTGTACTAAAGTGAAGGATCGATTTGAGCAAGTATTTAATTTAATTTTCATATACTATTATTTTTTATTATTCTTTCTTTCATTTTCAACATTACTAGTGTTTGAATACCTTATGCTTTTTCTCGTTTCTCTCTATCCTTACTTATCTCACATATCGATTTAAGGCAGTGAGTGGAAATTACAGCTATCGGATATCTTATCAACATGTGTGCATTGAAACAATATAAAATGCTTTATAATTCTTATTTCAAAGGTTTAAAATAAAACAAACGTGTAAAAGCTAATATTTTATTTCCAAATTACAGTATTGACGTTGATTTACGAAATACTAGTAGGCTCCTTAATTTCTAGGAGTGACACACAGTAAGAACATGAGCCGGGGGGGGGGGGGGGAAGGGGGGGGCAGTCATCATCATATGTGGCGAATTTTTCGTTGGGTATTTAAATTCATGGTTCGGGGCAACAACAAAAACCACGAAAATTGGTCACCCATGCAAATTGATGATATTACAGTATCTTTTTCAAGAGAGTCCAGCCAGAAAAGAGGACTGTAAGAAAGTCACTGACTCCAGTATGATGCCAAAGTTTGTATCACTTTGATGGATGGAAAATGTGTCTGTGTGTGATAGGGCAGTTCTTATTTGGGAACACATTTTAGTGTATGTAAAGAAAGTTGAAGCCAAGGAAATCAACAAACCAACGATTAAATCTTACGAAGTCATAGTCAAAGACAATTTGATGAAAACAAAAATGGAATTTTTTAGATGCATTGCTATTCATTTGCAAACATTCCTTAATAACTTCCAGACAGACAGACCAATGATACAATTTCTGTGAACAGGCTTGAATAAGATAATCAGAGGGTTAATACGAAGGGTATTAAAGCCAGATGTACTTACCACTGCAACAGGAGCAAAATTATTCAGCATCAGTCTTGATGACAATACATTATACCTTCCACACTCCAATATTGACGTATGATTTACTACAGAAAAGGCATTAAAAGATACAATTAAGGAGAGAAAACTTAGAGACACGTATTAGAATTCAAAATGGAGGAGCTATGTGTTGATGCTACTGAAAAAGCTTTTAGAAAAGTGCCCAGCAACTTATTTGTTTGTCAGAAACTTATCCATGCTGAATCCAAAGGAAATGGCTTTAAACAAAGACAAATGTAAAGATAAACTACACAGAGTTCTGACACAATTGGTGACATACAATAGGGTCTCAGAGAGATAATGTGAAGAGTATATTCAGCATACATTGATTTCATAGACAATATCCAAGCAATTGATTCAGGGAAATTCACCAAGTTCAACCCCCATCAAGACAGACTAGATGAATTTTACTGCAGATACATGGCAGGTGAATCATACAGTAAAATCTTGGATGTTGTAAGGAAGTTGCTTGTTCTTTCACATGGTCAGGTCTCTGTAGAGAGTTTATTTTTCTGTAAACAAAGAAGCTGAAAACTTAAAAGAACAGTCTCTGATTTCACAGAGAATGATTTTGTGATTATGTACATGGTGTTTGGGTGGGGTGGGGTGGGGGTGTTTTGAATGTTCTGTTAACAAAGAGTTAATTGCAAGTGCATCTCAGGCTAGAAAGCCTACTTAGCCCGGGAAAGTAAACAGAAGAAAACTGACACACAGAAAAGAAAAAAGGAGCATTTTACAGGAAATTGAAGAATAAAAGAGACAGTGCAATTGATATCTTGAAACTCTAAACAAATCTGCTGATGAATATTCTCTGAAATCAGAAAAGGAGAGGAAATTATCACATGTTGTCCATTCTAACTCAGTTAGGCAAAAAGCAAAGCAACAATCAGGTTTGTCTGATATGTTAAGCATGAAACTAGAGCAAAAAAGAAAAACATTGAAGGACTGTTGAATCTGTGTTGTGTGATATACAGTGGTCCCCCTCTTGAACGCCCATCCCCCCCTACGAGCAGCCACCTGCCTCGTATGGCCAGAATACCATGGTACTGACGAGTTTGTGTACAAATGTACCCCTCAAAGATGGCCACCCCTCTAACACAGCCTGCGGTCGTCATATTAGTGCAAAACTGACAAATTTACCCCTTGCGAGCGGCCATATAATCCTTGTTTACAGATAGAAATCTCACTAATATTTGTTGATTTTTCAGCTCAACACATTGACATTTGTTCCAACATGCCGATAAAGTAACTTTAATCCATACAAAGAAGTAAAAAATTCTGATTATCCTTCCTGCTGTGTGTTCCCCAGATGTTAGGTTTTGTCACTTTGATAATTACTGGCTATTATTACTGCCGATAATTATCAAGATAACAAAAGTTAACTGTTGAGAAGCACAGTATTATTCAGCTCAAGTCAGCGTGACATTCGGTCTCCAGATAGTAAAATGGTATGTTAGCCTGTATGGCTTCTCTCTGTTAGATTATGAATTGTACTTAACTGGTTACCAGACTAAGAAAAAAAGGAAGTTGATCACATGACAATCTCACTTCCTTTGTAAACACTGGACATCTTGTGTGATGGCTGCAAATTACCAGCGAAGAAATAAGTTGTTGCAAAAAGTGCAAAATGTTGTCACATTCTCA
Source organism: Margaritifera margaritifera (assembly GCA_029931535.1). Classification (NCBI taxonomy): domain Eukaryota; kingdom Metazoa; phylum Mollusca; class Bivalvia; order Unionida; family Margaritiferidae; genus Margaritifera; species Margaritifera margaritifera. The sequence goes on along the minus strand of JAQPZY010001485.1, from coordinate 1,670,050 downwards.
GTTTAGAATGAAAAGTGAAAGCAATTTGGCTAAATGAAAAGAGTGAGAGCTCTTTGATCACTACATGTACTAAGAAATTTAGTCAGAAAGATTCAAATAAACATCATCAGTATACATTCAACTGCAGTTAGTGGGTAAGAAAGGAATCGATAGACTTAGAGGAATTACAGCCAGATGTTTGTGTTCGTATGTTACTGACAAGGCGATTTTGCACCATGATTGATGATTATTCATAATTTTTATAAAAATAACATTGATATTAGTTCTATCACATTAAGTCATTAACCTAATAACATTCTTGTAATTTTTAAATCAAAATATTTAATATTTAAAAATTAGTTATGCCTTGAATACTTTATATGTAGTTATTACTCACATCTGATCCCCCTCTAGAAAGGCCAACCCTCTTAAAAGGCCACTTTCCTGCTGCAGAAGGGGTGGCCTTATAAGAGGGGTACCACTGTAGTTGGATATGGGCAGTGGACAAAAAGTGTTAATATATTACTTTCATTGCTTTTGACAGTGGACACCCGCAGTGTAAATATGTTAATGTGTATAAAGTGCATTAGAAAGACTGAACTGGAGAATCAGATGTAATAATGAAGACTTAAACATGTGCAGTGTCTAAAATATTGTTTTGACTCAAGGTCTTAAAATATGTAACAGAAAGAAAGTGAAACCAATAAAATAAAGTAAAATCAACAAGCAATTTGTTCCAGACAATTAAAGTGAAAATTCTAAAGATACTTACAATTTGTGAGTTAAATTCCAAATAATCCTAAATGTCCTAATCACAAGTCCAAAATAAACGCCTTAAATGTCCCAGTGTACCACAAAGATGTAGTCTAGAATTATTTGAATGAGTTCACATAAATCATAAAATCATGTATTAATCCAAAAGTCAATGAGCATTTTAGTAATGCCAATGAATATTTTAAATAAATAAATCCTCTCAACTTGTATCTAATTTCAACAACACAACTGTAAATACTAAAATAGATTTCTTACAGACTGATTTTTAGAACCTGAATTCTAGAACAGGAATGAATTTGTTTATCAAAATCTGTATATAAATGCACATGCCTTCATGACCTATGTCACAATATAATGAGTAATGCTAATGGAAAAATACTGGCCTACCTGACATATGTCACAAAAGTTTAATTGTGAAATACCTATGAAAATACTGGCCTACCTGACACATGTCACAACTTACAAGCATGGACAAAAGTTAAGTATATATTTTCAAATAACCATACAACTTACAATCATATACAAAAATTAAGTATATAAATATCATACATAACAACACGCAGAAACATGTTGGTAAAAGGTAAGATTTTATTTGTGTAATGAGACCTTAAAAATGGGTGATAAGGTCCTAAAAAAGTCCTTCAATTTCAGTTTGAAATTTCTGTATGAACCAAGGATTGGCTGAGCTGGGCAACACTAGCAACTATATTTCTGATAAGATTTTGATCAAACTTGGTAAATAGTCTTATATTATCAAGATATTGAATGAATTTGATTATGTGCAAGATCTGTGCATATAAATGAGGTAATCTTGTGTCTGATTGGCTAAGCTTGGAACCACTCTTGAGACCGAATTCCAATCTGATTTTGCCCCAACTTGTTAAATAAGCTTACACTATCATTTTTCATAGACAAGTTCTATAATAAGTGAGATGTATGCATATTAATGAGGTACCTTCCATTGGATTGGATGAGCTTGTTACCTTTCTAGATCTTGAGACTATATTTCTCATCCAGTTTCTATAAAACGTGGTAATTGAGTTTATATCATCAAGATCTTTGATGACTTCAGTTGTGATCAAGAGACTATGCATATTAATTATGCTTCTAGCTTTGGAAAGAATTTTTGTTGAGCTTAATTTAGTGGGAAGTGAGACATGGTAGACCCTTTTCTTATGGTGGCATTAGCTCCAACAGGTTGTTTAGCTTTTAGTTAAAAATTTTCATTTGCATATATTTCTTAAATCCTTCATGGATTCTTATCATACTTGGCATGAATGAATATGAAGCTAAGACAATTCATTTTGCAACATGCCTGCTCGGCCCTTTTACTTTGGAGTCGAGGTCCCAGTCATAGAAAATTTGCATTAAGGTTTAGATTAAAGTTTTTTCTATTGCGAATATTTCCTAAAACCCTTGATAGATTCTCATCATACTTGACATTAATCAATATGAAGCTAAGATAATTTATTCTGTGACACTGCACAAAATGTGACCATGGGGTTTAAAGTTTTGTACAAATAATGCCAATTTGCTATCAAAGTATATAATTTAAAAGTTACTTCTCATAATCTGCTTAACAGAATTTTACCAAATTTGACAGAAAGCCCCCATTTATGAAGGGCTTTCAAATTTATACAAATGATGCTGATCCACCATCAATTACAGCTGCATGACAAGAAATAGAAATGCATTTAAGCAACTTTATCTTCTAAAAAAGCACAGAATTTGACCAACTTTGACAGAAAGCATCCAGGAATAAAATCCTTTCGATATTGGATAAATGAAGCTGATGTACCATCAGATATAGATGAAGATAGAAAAAACAGGGAAATCTTGAAATAATTGTTTTTATAACATGTGCAATCAATAGCATTCAAAGAAGCTTCTACTGAAAGCTTCCTGCAGTCCCCGATTTCTTGCATAACTGTTCTTGCATTGGTCTGTTAGGCAGATGTTTTTGTTTTTTAGAACTGATATGGGTCCCTCAATTGATAAAGAAGTGATTTATGAATGATTAGGTTGCATCATTTTTCTTCAAAAAGAGATCACATTTTATAGGACTTTTGTGATGCTCTTTTGATGGAATGAACCCTATTAAGCTTGGATTGTTTTAGGTACTTCAGTATGACATAGAGGTTATTTATGAGTGATGTTTCATACATTGAAGACAAGACACTCATCCTCAGTGCTTTTGATGTGCATAGTTTTTGCTAAGTTTTTAAAGATTAATCCTGTTAATCTATGTGTGATATGCACCCAAATGCAAACAGCATAGACCCAGATCTGCCATTACATAGTGTGTTAGCAGATCAGATTCTATTGCATTTGACCAAAACATTAGATAGAACAGTGCAGAACCTAATCTACTAGCACTGTACATGATGATGAATCTGGGTCTATGTTGCTGAGAGTTTGGTATTACACAAAAGCAAATATGACCAGTTATTACCTTGAAATATAGTGTTCATGAATTGTTTGCCTGGTGTTTTTCAGTTTTGCAGGAGAAGAACTATGTGATGGATTACACACTTGTGGAAGTAGATGACAGCTCCAATACCTCATCACGGGCATGTTCTCCAGACTTATTTATAGGCCGACCTGCAGTAACACCAACACTTTCCTATTCCTCCACCAAGGTACAGTATCATCGATAGTATTCCCAAGACTGGCCATTGCTGGCATATTTATTCCCATCATGACAGTAATAGGGGCATATAGTGTTACCCTTGTCTGTCCATATATCTGTCCATCAATCACACCATGGTTAAGTTTTGCATTTAGGTCACTGTGGTTGGATATCCGTGTTTCAGTAGCACATTTCTAGTTCCTTTATTAATCAAAAAGAACTCCACTATGAAATTAACAGGATAAACTTTCATTCTGAATATTTCTGATCACAGTGACCAATAACAAGAAACCATGTCCAGTATTAGAATCTTTACATTCAGAGCGATGATAATACAGTGGTCCCCCTCTTGAATGGCCCCCTGACCAGCGGCCACCCGCTTTATACAGCCACAATCCCTTGGCACTGACGAGTTTGTGTTCAAAAGTACCCCTAAAATGCCACCCTTCTAATGCGACCAACGGCTGGCATTTTAGTGCAAAAACGGTCAAATTTACCCCTTGCTAGCATCTCGCTAATGTTTGTTAATTTCTCAACTCAACACATTGACATTTGTTCCAACATGCTGATAAAGTAACTTTAATCCATACAAAGAGGTAAGCAATCCGATTATCCTTACTGCCATGTGTTCCTCAGATGTCGTCTTTTGTCACTTTGATAATTACTGGCTGTTATTACCACCAATAATTATCAAGATGACAAAAGCTAACCACTGAGAAGCACAGCATTGTTCAGCTCAAGTCAGCGTGACATCCGGTCGCCAGATAGTAAAATGGTATGTTAGCCTTTCTGGCTTCCCTCTCATTGATTATGAAATGTGGGTAACCTTTTACCAGATTGGAGGGGCAAAAAAAATTGATCATGTGACAAACTCAATTTCTTTGTAAACACTGCATCTCGTGTGATAACTACATATTGTCCACGAAGAAATAAGTTGTCGCAAAATGTTGTCAGACATTTACAGTTTAGAACGAAAAGTGAAAGCAATTAGACTAAACGGAAAGAGGGAGAGTCCTTTGATCAATACGAGAAATTTGGTGTCAGAAATAATCAAATAAACATCGTCAATATACATTCAACTGCAGTGAGTGGGAAGATGGAATCGACGGACGTACAGGGATAGTTACAACCAAATGTTTGTACCCAGAATTTACTGACAACGTGGTTTTTACACCATGATTCATTATTATTCATATTTGTAAAAAAAAATGACATTGATATTAGTTTTATCACATTAAGTCCATAACCAGATAATATTCCTGTGATTTTTAAATGAAAATATTAAATATATAAAAATTAGCTACACCTTTTATATTTTATATGTAGTTTTTACTCACAGCTGTGTGATCCCCCTCTAGAAAGGCCACCCCTCTTATAAGGCCACTTTCCTATGCAGAAGGGGTGGCCTTATAAGAGGGGGACCACTGTAGCTTCCATTGTGCTGTGTGATTCTTTATTGAGACTTACTGTCTAATCTTCATTAGACTTCGTCCTATAAAATCAGAACTGAGACCCAGTCTGACAATCTTAATAAAACCAGTCTATGGATGATAACAGCACATTGGCAGTCAATTGTTGTTGTAAAACTTCCTTCATATCAATCATCACTACGGGTGTGAAGATTCTGATTATGAATTTGATCTCTTATACTGGCCATCAGTTGGTTTGTTGTAGTGGAGAATCTTCTGCTGGTATCCAGACCACACTTTTTAAGCTAGGTAATAAGTATTATCATGGTCAAATAAATAAATGAACAGTTCATGGTAAAAGCAGGTGATAAAATGCAGGGATCACTAAAAATTATGACAATAAAAGTTCAGTTTCTTGCTGCAAAATAGCAGGCTTCTCAAGCAGCTGTTGTATATACTTATGGTGAATAGGGGTGTGCATATTCTATTGTGATCAGAAATATGTAAAATAGCAGTCTTCTCAAGTAGCTGTTGTATATACTGACGATAAATAGTGGTGTGCATACTCTGTTGTGATCAGAAATACTCACAATAGCAGGCTTATCAAGCAGCTGTTGTATATACTGATGGTGAATAGGTGTGTGCATATTCTGTTGTGATCAGAAATACTCAAAATAGCAGGCTTCTCAAGCAGCTGTTGTATATACTGATGGTGAATAGTGGTGTGCATACTCTGTTGTGATCAGAAATATTCAAAATAGCAGGCTTCTCAAGCAGCTGTTGTATATACTGATGGTGAATAGTGGTGTGCATACTCTGTTGTGATCAGAAATACTCAAAATAACAGGCTTCTCAAGCAGCTGTTGTATATACTGATGGTGAATAGTGGTGTGCATACTCTGTTGTGATCAGAAATACTCAAAATAGCAGGCTTCTCAAGCAGCTGTTGTATATACTGATGGTGAATAGTGGCGTGTATACTCTGTTGTGATCAGAAATATTCAAAATAACAGGCTTCTCAAGCAGCTGTTGTATATACTGATGGTGAATAGTGGTGTTCATACTCTGTTGTGATCAGAAATATTCAAAATAGCAGGCTTCTCAAGCAGCTGTTATATATACTGATGGTGAATAGTGGTGTGCATAGTCTGTTGTGATCAGAAATACTCAGAATGAAAGTTTGTACAGTTGTTTTCACAATTGGCTTCATTCTTTTCTATTTTGAAGAAAGGAAAAATGCTGGCAATAGTTTCCATGTGGCATGTATCATTACTTGTTATGGGCAATTCGAAGTTTTGGTCCTGTTTCACCAAATTCAAGTAGAAATTCTGTGATATAGTAAGGAATCCATGAAAAAACAAAGGGGTGGTGGTGGTGGTGGGTTGCTAGAAGATGGAAGAGACCTTTTTTTCATACAATATTATGCAAGATGAAGAGGTATTTTATTCAAAGCATAATTAAGATGGGTAAAAATCACAAATTGAAAACAGTTTCATTTTCTCTACTACAAGGTAAAACCTATAACCAATAAATCTTTTGACAAGAAGAATTATTCTTAGTTTATAAGAATGTGCAGTGAAGGCTTCATGTAACGGGACTTAGTTTGATACCCAAGCGTCATTTATTCCCCAGGCAGCATGTATCATAGGGTTGATTTTTCAGTGAATTACTGAAAAGGCAGTATGTTCTGATTGATGTTAAGGTATACTTCAATCTTTTTCAGGTATGCACACAATTCCTGCCTCTACCTAGAGGTGTAGAAGTCATATCTGCCAATGTAGCAGCTGGCCATCTTAGCTCAGCATCCATCTACCCAGCATGCCTTGCACCATATCTCATAATTACAGCCTGTTCAGATGGGGAAGTTCGCTTCTGGCAGTGTGACGTTACCAGTCCTTTTAGCAATCCCTTCAATATAGACCTAAGTAGTGGTCCCAGCTCTCTTAGTGCCACAAAAGTTATTCACGAATTCGGAATCGAGAATTATGGTGGGATCAAGAGGCCATCAAGGGTGTCTCACAGTAGTCTAGTCATACCAGAAGCCACTTTCACATGGAAAGAATGGAAAATGATGTACCAGGAGGACGAGTCAAGTGCAATACATGTTCCAGGTAGTTTGGCTTATCCACAACTTCCTTTTCTTCCCAAGAAAAGTTTTGTGCATATGATTATTATATAGTATTTTGCAATATCATAGCTTTATGATTGGATGCCATGATATATAAGCTAGCATTTCAGTCAAACTTGTTTCCAATTAAACATTTTCGTGGACCCATTACTTTAATTATAATCAGTGAATCAGTCAACTAATCAATCAATCAGTCAATCAGAATAGTTTTTTCCAGCTAATTAATATTTATCCCACAAGGATGTAATATGGAGAGATAGAGCTGTTGCTTTGACTGACTAGCTGGCTGTAATCCTTCTCTCTGTCTGTAAACATTTTTGTTTCAGGAGTATAACTTTCGAATCATTCAAGGTATTTTAGGAAAACTTGGTACACATGCCAAGCACAAGTAAGCTGTGTAGAGGTGCCTTTTTATAGAATTTTCTGCATTCAATTTTTTATGTTAACATTTAAAGAAAGTGTAGCATAAGCAGTATAATATTGGGTTTACTTGGCCATAAGTAGTATATAAATTGATGGTACTTGGCCATAAGTAGTATATAGATTGAGGGTACCTGGCCATAAATAGTATATAAATTGAGGGTACTTGGCCATAAGTAGTACTTATAAATTGAGGGTACCTGGCCATAAATAGTATATAAATTGAGGGTACTTGGCCGTAAATGGTATATAAATGAGGGTACTTGGCCATAAATAGTATATAAATTGAGGTTACTTGGCCGTGAATAGTATATAAATTGATGGTACTTGGTCATAAGTAGTATATAAATTGAGGGTACTTGGCCATAAGTAGTATATAAATTGAGGGTACCTGGCCATAAATAGTATATAAATTGAGGGTACTTGGACATAAATAGTATATAAATTGAGGGTACTTGGCCATAAATAGTATATAAATTGAGGGTACTTGGCCATAAGTAGTATATAAATTGAGGGTACTTGGCCATAAGTAGTATATACATTGAGGGTACTTGGCCAAATGGTACTTGCATAAGTAATATAAAAATTGAGAGTGTTAAACCATAGAGTACATCCAGTAGTTTTTACATAAGTGGGGAACCTGGGAAGATAAGTCATCTGTAGATGAGTTTTGTTTGCATTGCATTTATAAATTTCTCTCTCAGATACATTGCCCGACCGTAAAATGTTAGCATGCCTACCTAACCATACAATTTTAGAATATAAGCTCCACAACCTCTCAAAACCCATCTCTTCCAAGCTTGAAAAAGAAATGAAAATCATTGGTTTCTCTGAGAATACCTACTCGATCATAAAACCAAAATACTCTCTGCAGCCCTCCTAACAAAATGTAAGAACTGTAGCTCCAGTTTAAAACTGGAAAGAATGTTGCCAACCAGGAGGAGATCATACTCATTTCTTTCTTGGATAGATTATGGGCATGATGTTAGGAGTGTTGTACTTTGAGAAATTTTTTAAAAAATTTTGTGTGCTTGTGAGAGCTTGAGTTTGAAAAGTAGTGAGTTTATATCCTAAGACTTTATGGTTGATATATTTTCAAAGCCAGCCTTGGTGGATGCTTGACATAGTGATTACTTTGACATCCATATGCGTGGTCGTCTGTTTGCTCATCAGCATCCTTACATATGTCGGTCCACACTCAAGAATAACCTCAGTATTACAGTTTTTTACTTTCCTTTTATTTCTGTATCATTTTATCCCACCCACTTCAGGTTTGGAAAAAAGTTTGATATGGACCTAAACATAATTTTATACTTTTTTAGGTAAGCCGATCACAGTTTCCTGTGCCTACACAGGGCGTGTTGCAATAGCCTATAGATTTGGAGGCATCAAGACTGTAACCAACCAGCCAGAAAACAAGTTCTTCAATCTGTGTGTGGCTATCTATGAATGTGAATCCACAGGTGAGCAATTAGTCCAAATTAGGCAGTTATTAGCCCAATAGGAATAACTTTTTCTGCCAGTCACTCTGTACTTTTGTTCACAGTTCTTGTAATCACCAAATCACTGCCACCCTTGCACATAATTCAGGGCTCGAAATTAGCAGTAGTTGGCTAGTCCAAGACTATTAAATTCCCTGTCGGACTAGTAGTTTTCATAATTTCAGTAGTCCAATGGCTAGTTTAAGTTTCAGTTGTTGCCAATCAGCTAGCTAAGACGGACAAGTGAAGATTCAGCAGGACTAGTAAATTTTTCAAACTACTAGTCTTTCTGGCTACAAAGAATTTTTGGTTAAATTCTAGGCCTGTAATTGCATGCCATTTGGTAGGCGAGTTTCCTGTTGCACTTAGATATGCATTGTAAAGGTTTCTTTTTTTTTGAGTTATTGCCCTTTATCTGATTTTCATGAAACTTTGCCCAAGTATATATCATGACTAGATGGTGTGTCGAGTACCATAGTCAGACCCTTTTCCTCAAGGTCAAGGTCGTGGCAATCGAAAATGTAATTCTGTGATGTGTATTTTTGTCAGGAATATAACTTTCAAACCGCTAAAGATAATATAATGAAACTTTTGCCAGGTATATAGAATGACTAGCTGGTGTGTCATGTACCATAGCCATGACCCTTGCCTAAAGGTCAAGGTCACGGTAGTGGAAAATGTTGTGACTTGTATTCATGTCCTAGTATAACTTTTGATTTACTGATATTTTAATGAAATTTTAGCCAATTATATATCATGTATAGATGGTGTATAGAATACCATGGCTACTCCCACTGCCTCAAGGTCATAGTCATGGAAAGAGAAAATGTAATTCTGTGACTAGAAGATAACTTTTGAACCACTGAAGATGTTTTAATGAAACATTGCTCAAGTATGTATCAAGACTAGTTGGTGTGTCATGTACCATACACCATGGAAAATATAAATTAGTGACCTCTATCATGTACAGGTATAACTTTTGATCCAGTTATAGAGTTTTAGTGAAATTTTAGCTTGTTATGTATCTGGATTTGACAGTGTCTTGTGTATTCATAGTCATACCCCTTGCCTCAACGTTAAGGTCACAACAAGGGATAATGTAAGTCAGTGGTCTGTGTCCTAATCCAGGCTGTCACTTTTAACCCCTACAGACATTCTGATGAAACTTTAGGTCCACACCCTATCATATAATGGTCAAGTCTCATGCTCAGTGGAACAATGTTATTAGTAGGGAAAAGGTCACGAGATGGGCATATCATGTACCATTTGCGGTACTCTTGTTAAGGAGATGGGCATTTCATGTACCATTTGCTTTACTCTTGTTAAGGAGATGGGCATATCATGTACCATTTGCAGTACTCTTGTTAAGGAGATGGGCATTTCATGTACCATTGGCAGTACTTTTGTTAAGGAGATGGGCATATCATGTACCATTTGCAGTACTCTTGTTAAGGAGATGGGCATTTCATGTACCATTTGCAGTACTCTTGTTAAGGAGATGGGCATTTCATGTACCATTTGCAGTTTTTTTGTTAAGGAGATGGGCATATCATGTACCATTGACAGTACTCTTGTTAAGGAGATGGGCATTTCATGTACCATTTACGGTACTTTTGTTAAGGAGATGGGCATTTCATGTACCATTTGCAGTACTCTTGTTAAGGAGATGGGCATTTCATGTACCATTTGCAGTACTTTTGTTAAGGAGATGGGCATTTCATGTACCATTGGCAGTACTCTTGTTAAGGAGATGGGCATTTCATGTACCATTTACGGTACTTTTGTTAAGGAGATGGGCATATCATGTACCATTGACAGTACTCTTGTTAAGGAGATGGGCATTTCATGTACCATTTACGGTACTTTTGTTAAGGAGATGGGCATATCATGTACCATTTGCGGTACTCTTGTTAAGGAGATGGGCATTTCATGTACCATTTGCAGTACTTTTGTTAAGGAGATGGGCATTTCATGTACCATTTGCAGTACTTTTGTTAAGATGGGCATTTCATGTACCATTGACAGTACTCTTGTTAAGGAGATGGGCATTTCATGTACCATTTGCAGTACTTTTGTTAAGGAGATGGGCATTTCATGTACCATTTACGGTACTTTTGTTAAGGAGATGGGCATTTCATGTACCATTTGCAGTACTTTTGTTAAGGAGATGGGCATTTCATGTACCATTTGCAGTACTCTTGTTAAGGAGATGGGCATATCATGTACCATTTGCTTTACTCTTGTTAAGGAGATGGGCATTTCATGTACCATTGGCAGTACTCTTGTTAAGGAGATGGGCATTTCATGTACCATTTGCAGTACTCTTGTTAAGGAGATGGGCATTTCATGTACCATTTACGGTACTTTTGTTAAGGAGATGGGCATTTCATGTACCATTTGCAGTACTTTTGTTAAGGAGATGGGCATTTCATGTACCATTTGCAGTACTCTTGTTAAGGAGATGGGCATATCATGTACCATTTGCTTTACTCTTGTTAAGGAGATGGGCATTTCATGTACCATTGGCAGTACTCTTGTTAAGGAGATGGGCATTTCATGTACCATTTACGGTACTTTTGTTAAGGAGATGGGCATATCATGTACCATTGGCAGTACTCTTGTTAAGGAGATGGGCATATCATGTACCATTTGCTTTACTCTTGTTAAGGAGATGGGCATATCATGTACCATTGGCAGTACTTTTGTTAAGGAGATGGGCATATCATGTACCATTTGCTTTACTCTTGTTAAGGAGATGGGCATTTCATGTACCATTGGCAGTACTCTTGTTAAGGAGATGGGCATTTCATGTACCATTTACGGTACTTTTGTTAAGGAGATGGGCATATCATGTACCATTTGCAGTACTCTTGTTAAGGAGATGGGCATTTCATGTACCATTTACGGTACTTTTGTTAAGGAGATGGGCATATCATGTACCATTTGCAGTACTCTTGTTAAGGAGATGGGCATATCATGTACCATTTGCAGTACTTTTGTTAAGGAAGGTTTATATTTAAAGTAGGTCTATTTTCATGTAAGTATATCTAGATGCTTGATAAGAAAATCATTTCTTGCATATCCAACTTTCTGAAGTACAGCATGATTCAATATTGATGAAGAACATTTTTATCTTAATTGATACAAGATATTTCAGTTAGAGTTTCTAATATGGTTTGTAAGTCTCAGTATGTATACATATTTGCATACAAGATATAAATTAAATATATTGTGCCCCCAGTGCAATGGCATCAGGGAGCAGATTGTTTTGCTGCTGTTTGTGCATTCATACATAGATATGTCCTTGTGTCTGTCCCAGATCCATTTAGTGTGAGAGTACAAAAACTGTTAAGCAGAAAGTATGAAATTTTACACATGTTGTTATGGTCATAAGTAGAAGTATATCAGCTGATTCAAGTTTTGGCCATTATAGCAATTTTTAAATTTTTTGCACATTTTTTAATTTAAAAAAAAAAATAAAATTGTTAGGCCATTACAATAGTTTTTATAGGGTCACCAAAATGTGCAGCCTTTTATGTTTTGGTTTGTCTGTTTGTTACCAAAATAATTTCTGCACAATAACTACCTATGTTGGGATCAAAAGCTTAATGTAAATGTCAGTGTGACTGAAAGAACAGAAATGGTTTCCGCACAATAACATGAGTTCTCAACCATCTACAGTTACCAGACTTTGTGACTGACTTGCACTTGGGATAATGAAAGAACCAGTTGATTTCAGGGTCAAAAACTCAACAGTCAAGGTCACACTGAATGAAAGTAGCACAATGGTTTCCACACAATGACTAGAATTATCTGCCATCTACAGTTACCAAATTCTGTGGATGGCTTGCACATAGGGTAAGCAAGAACCTTATCAATCTGGGGGGTCAAAAGCTCAAAGTTCAAGGTCACTGTGACTGAAAGAAGAAAAATAACTTGAGTTTTCCATCATCTATGGCTACCAAACTTTGTGGATGGCCTGTGCGTGGGGTAAGGAAGAAACCTATTGATTATGAAGTCAAAGGTCAATCACTGTAAAAAAAACAAAAAAAATGCACAACATTAATTCGGCTTGACAGACTTGGACCAAACTTGGGTAAGGAAGAAGCCTATTGATTTTGGGATCAAAAGGTCAAAAGTCAAGTTCACTGTGACTGAAAGAAGAAATTAAAGTGGTGTCTCAGCAAAAATTTCATTTTTCTATACAGAAGACTATTAAACACGGGCAGATATATAATGTGGCATTTACAGTACTCTTTAATTTTTTTAAAGCATTTTTAAACTTGTTGACAAAAATCTTTTAAAATGCTTAAGCAAAAAATCTGCAAGGTAGACAAAGGAGATTTTTTTGTAGGCATATTTGTTTTCATATGTAGATGACCTGATTAATTTTTCAGTAAATTTGCAATTTTTTAAAATTAATTTTGAACTTTTTTGAACTTTTATTGACAAAAACCTTCTTAGCATGATTAAATGAAATCCACTTGTTGTTGGCAAATGAAATTTATTAGGCATATTTGTATGCATATTGTAAATGACCTGATTAAATTTTCATTCGCCATTATAGCAGTTTTTCCAATTTTCCAATGTTAAATTTTGAACTTTTTCAGTCTGCAGTGTGACATACAGATTTTTCAAACACAAATCTATTTATCAAAGCTGGTTTACTTTTGAGAGTAAAACATTGTGGGAATTTGATGACTTATTTCCATGGTAGGCCAATTGTCAAGGTTGGTTTAATTTTGAATATTATGGGGATATTAGATCAAAACATGTTATTTCAAAGCAATCTGAATGTGTACATTGTTTAGTGCTGCTTGTAGATGGGTTATTCAGTAAATATAACAGAGAAAGAAAGTTGTAAAGCTATTCAAGTTAACAACCTTTTAGCATTTGGAACCTGCACATTAAAAATAAATATTTACCATCAAGTAGATAAACCACCTTTATGTCGGGATGCTTAAAACTGTAACATTATGTTGTTTATGTTATCTCCTTGGAGTCATTGCATATACCCCATTTTGTAGTGCTTTTGGCTATTAATTATTCTCTTGCCAACATAGTTTGGAGGGGATATAGTGTTTTACCTATTCATTCATTTGTTCATATGTTTCATTCATTCATTTGTTACAGTTTCAATATGTCAGACCCAAATTCACCTACAATTTACACACATTGGTATGTGGATGCATCTTAGGCAGTGTAACTCAGCCATATGAAAACTAGGTCACTGTGACCTAATTTGTATGCTTAAGTGATGTCTGTATTTTCAGCAGTTTATTCATTACACCATCTGTATCTTGGACCCTATTTCACCATCACTCATGAAAATTGGTACAGCACCCTCTCACTATAAGGCCTTTCATTGTAACATGGTTTATGTTATATACAAATTATGGACATGGATCTCATTTCATTAAGTGGTAGTAAAATTATATCATGTACTTCATTATAAGGTGGTCTCAAATAAGTGATATACTCTCTGGCTCACATGGACAACATTATAATGGGAGAGTTCTATATGTGGATACATCGTGACAAAAATAACTCAGCCATACCAAAAATGGGTCAGTATGCTTGATTGATTTGTATTTTTTGCTGTTCATTTGTTACACTTTCAATGTTTTGGACCCTGTTTCTCCTACAGTCATGAAAATTTGTATCTGGGTTCATCTTGAAAAAAGTAAGTCAGCCTTAATATAATTAGATCATAGTGACCCAATTTTCATACTTGAGTGACTTTTGTTATTTTCAGCTGTCTGTTTATTACATCCTCAATATCTTGGATCCTATCTCACCTGCACTCCTACAAATTTATATGTGATTGGATCTCAAGGAAAGTAGCTCAGCCATACCAAAAACGAGGTCACTGTGACCAAATTTGCATGCTTAACTTATGAAATTTTGTTTTGATTCTTCAGGTTAAAGTCATCCCTCTCTCTCTCTCTCTCTCTCTCTCTCTCTCTCTCTCTCTCTCTCTCTCTCTCTCTCTCTCTCCATCCCAGATGATATCTTATATTTATGTCTTAAGTAATACACATGAAAAAATTATCATTGTAGGTATCAGTGCTTTGTAGGTTTTTGTTGTTGCTGTACTTACTCATTTACCACCATGTTGTATATATTTGTAAAGTGATGATCGCAAGGCTCCCCAACCTTGGCATTGCTTGTTATGTCTGGGGGAATAAATATTTTAAAAAAAAGAAAACAAAAAGTACCTTTCGAATTTTCAACAATCCTTTTGTAACTCAACCATACCAAAGCTAGGTCAGTGTGACTTCTATGTTTTCCTCCATATCATTCTGTATAAAATTATGTAAGGCTACATCAGATGTGCTCCTGTAGATGAAAGGATTCTTGTTAACAAAAGTAAACACCTTGTTGGCCTAAAAGAAAGCATTTTAGAATCTTGTACCACCTTGAAATGGGTTGAGTGCAGTATGCAGAGATGCCAGTCAATCCAATTTTGGTGGAATCATTCCTGTTTTGAACCTCAAAATATTTTGTGTCATTTTGATCACTTCTGTAATATTCCAGTTGTGTGGAAAGATTAAATTATATATAGGTGAAGCACAATTTGAACAATGGTACATCTAGATCACTTAAATGCTTGTAATGTCTAATTATAATTCTTTTATGAAAGCACACTGAAGCGCTTGTATCACAAAAGCAATTGAATACTGAATAATCAGAAAACACATTGCCCAGATTTACCTGAAAAAGTTTAAGAATCATGAGGAATTTACTTGGATGAAATCACAAAGAGTGCTAGAGAAATAACAAACAGGGTATGCAAAGCATCAAGATTGAACGAATACCAAGCATTAGCAGTTTTTTCTTGAATGAACTTTATCATGTCATATGGTAGTAATGATGATTGTAGGAAGAACATTTCAACCAAAAAGCACTTTGAATCAACGAGGTTTATTTCCTAAAATGAATGGTTGGATACAAATTTGAAGTATTCCTTATGTTCAGATTCCATTTTTTTTAAAGCTGACATTCCTTTTTAACATTGGTAAGGACTGGCATCTCTGTATTTGCAGATTGTATTATTGAATACATTTAAGAGAGGGAGAGCGAGCGAGTGAGCGATGCTGGTATTAATTTAATTTGCAAATACAGTCGCATTCAAAAGGGACCACAAAATTTTGTCCTATGTATTGAGGTGAAATATGTAGGTAAACATAGAGAAGGCAGTTCAAAAATAGTGTCCTATCTGGGCGGTTGGCCTTTTTATGAATGTGTCTGCTAAGGCAGGATTTGCTATATTATAACCTATGGTGTAAGGGTACCTTTCAACTATGATTGTCATTCCCAAATTGTAGGCAGTTATTGGCCCTTAGAGAATCCTGAATGTTTTTATTTAGGACCTCTTTAACCAAGATAAGTAAACTTTCATGTTCTCTTTATTTTTCTTCAGGGGGATCTGAGTGGGTTAGAGAGGACACAATAGAACTGAAAAACATCAAGATGCCAGATCCTAAGGCAGAGATTGATCTAGATGTGATTTATAGCAGTACAGAGAATGGACTCAAGATCCCAGAATACCCCACATCAGACAGTCCAAAGAGCCTGACCCCTTCTCAGTCCCTTGTGACCTTGGTGAACATGGGTCGTACCAAATCTGTTCCAAGTATTAGTACTATATACAGTGTTAGGAGATCCATTACAGAACAACATTCTCATTTGGAGGGTGTATTGCAACAGAAACATTTGGTACAGCTTGACTGGGTTTCCACAGAGGATGGTTCTCATGTGTTGACAGTTGGGGTTGGACCTAAGATTATGATGTATGGACAAGTGTCAAATGAAATAGTACAAGCCTCACAGAAAGCAGGTGCAGAGCAAAAAGGAAGCACTGCAATGATTGATCCTGGAAGAAAACTTCCGCTGAATGAACCAAATAGACGGCGAACAATACTTCAAAAAACCAAATCCATGCTTATTGATGATTATCAAGAACAGTTACAGTGGATGAAATTACGCTCAATTGAGCTCACTACTGCTGATGGTTTACCTCCCTTACCAATGCATATTTCATGGGTCCGTGGTGGTATTTTAGTAGTTGGCATGGACAATGAAATGCATGTTTACTCTCAGTGGCAAAGTGGATCAAATCGTGACCCCACTGTTTCAGAAGGAGCAGAAATGGATATCCGAGATTTTGGTAGTATGTCTTTTAATTTGGGAAAGCCAGGATTATTGCCACCAATCAAGTCCACACCAGGTTTCAAACCCTCATACTCAGTGCCGAATTTCAAGAGAGTTGCCACTTCCATGCTGAAAAGAGACACACAGAAAACAGTGGCAAACATGACAAAAGGAACATTAGAGCGGAGTGAAAGTAGCCTCAGTCTAACAATTATTCATGAATTGGGCTTGTTTGAGGCATCCAGGCAAGCTAATCCAGTGTTACCCCAATATCACCCTAAGTCTCTCATGGAGTTGTTGAACTTTGGTAAAGTGAGAAGAGTAAAAGCAATATTAGCTCATTTAGTGCGATGTATAGCAGGAGGAGATGTGACACGTGCAACATACAATAAAGACAAAGATTGGGAGGATTCAAAGCATCATATGCGACAACGGGCTATGTCAGTATCTGCATTAAGCCCTGGGGAGCCAGTGCAGATTGAAGAGGAGGAAACTCTTGATTACATAGAAATCAATTCTATTCCACCATTGCCACTCTATGCTCTTCTTGCTGCTGATGACGATCAAACTCAAATTAAGTCCGATGCATTGGAGCGTGGGGTACCAAATGTGGCCGAAGATCAAACTGACTACAATGAACTTTTCCAGACCAGTTTCGAAGATGATGAAGTTCTTGATACTGATGTGTTGTCCACTTCAGCAGAAAATGTGCCAAGCAGGGGAAAACTTTCTTCAACAGCAGGCGTTTTGCCAACAACCAACACCAATTACTTTGGATCTGACCAGGCACATTTGCTAAGCAAGCATTTGACTCATGTACAACTTCCAGGACTGTCCAGTTTGGATCAGATGTACCTTCTGGCATTGGCTGATACAGTAGCTCACACCAAAACAGATTTTGCTGACAGATTTGGA
Source organism: Margaritifera margaritifera (assembly GCA_029931535.1). NCBI lineage: Eukaryota > Metazoa > Mollusca > Bivalvia > Unionida > Margaritiferidae > Margaritifera > Margaritifera margaritifera. The sequence goes on along the minus strand of JAQPZY010001485.1, from coordinate 1,652,161 downwards.
GAGAGTTCAAGTGAGTTTGTCATTATTCCTTTTATTATTATATATTGCTAGATGGATACAAATTCAAAATAGTCTGCCAAACAAAAGGTCCTGTGTTCTCTGTACTTTATGAAACATATAATACAGACAAATATGGAAGCAGTTTTAATCCAAGAAGTACTGTCTTAAAGTATGAGTAAATTTCTTCTACTACATTGTCACGATCAGGATATAAAAAATATCTTATGGTATTTTACATTGCAGTCTCATAAACCATTTGAGCTTATGGGATGGCCTCTTGTCTATCGTCCAGTTGTCCATAAGTTTGTTTTCACTACACCTCCTAAACTACTTGGAGGATTGCCAAGACACTTTACATACACATTCATCCCAAGGTCTAGTTGGTCCAAATGAAAATGGTCCCGCTTGGACATCCAATATGGCTACCACAGTGGCCATCTTGAAAATCTTGTTATTGCTGCTTCTCTTGATGGTCATATCAACATGGAGGTCAATAAAAGACTGTTGTGCCAATCTGACTTCCATTATGGCTAAAAAGGAAGCTATTTTGAAAATCTTGTTATCACTACTCCATCTGAATGGAAAGTCATCATCGACATGGGGTTTTCACAAGAAGACATCTTATGATGTCAGTTGGTCCTAAATGAAAATGGTACCACTGTTGTGGCTATTTTAAAAATCTTGTTATCACTACTTCTTCTATAAGGAAAGCGATATTAGAATGGGGTTTTCACCAAAAGACCTCATATGATATCTAGTTGGTCCTAAATGAAAATGGTGCCGATCTTACATCTAATATGGCCACAACAATGTCTAGCTTCAGAATTGTATCACTACTCCTCCTAAATGGATGGTCATATTGACATGGGGTTTTCGCTAAAAGACTTTTCTTATGATATCTAGTTGATCCTAAATCAAATTTGTCAATCTTGCATCCAATCTAGCCACCACAATGGCCAGCTTGAAAATCTTGTTATCACTACTCCTAAATGAAAATGGTGCAGTGTTACATTGAATTTGGCCATGATGTTGGTCATCTTGAAAATTTTGATATTGCTGAAATTTATAAGAGATGGTTTGAACTCTCAACAGTTAAAAAGAAGAAAGAGTCTTATCTTGGATTCCTGAAAATTCATTTCCCTTTGAGGGATTCATACTGGTAAACTGATAGACTTGTGATGCAGAAATCGAAGTTAGAATCAAAAGATAAAAACTTAAGAGTGCTTTTATAATAAAAGACATCAAGTAAACATGTAGATAGACTGTATTAAAGATAATTTCAATCATTATTTTGTGCATATTTCATACAATCCACAACTTACTAACATATGGTAAAAGTGAACACAAAAGACTGTTTTGCATTTCACGTCATTTCAAACAGATAACCTCTGGGAAAAAAAAGATCTTGAAGAATTTACTCAAATCTCACAGAATACAGTATTTTTTCAAATGTCACAGACTTATGAAAGGGTCCAGAATCGTTCCTTGTTTAAACTTAAAAATTGTGTATGACCTGTATATAAACAAATGCCATGGTACAGTGGTTTTTAGCTCTACTGGTCAAAGAGAGAAGAGCTTATGTGATTTGTCCTGAATGGATGCCCATGTCAATATAGGCTCTTTACGATATAAACACTAGACATGATTTTTCCTGTTTTAAAGCGGAATTCTGTTTTTCTCCTGACCTGAATCCGATTTTCCTTGATGTGGTCCATTTTTTTAAATATCATCTCTGATCCGGTTTTCAAATAACGTTTGTCTGGTCTCATTCCTTATAATAGTATTACTTCCATATATTATTTAACAGACGACCACTGTAAAGAGCTTTCTGATTGGTCAAAAGTTTGTACTTGTCCAATGAATCTTTGTATAATGGAAACTGATGGAAATAAGCATGCTTGCCAAACATGGTGTCTTGAATTATCAATAGAGACACGGACACCAAAAGTTTGAATAAAGGTTTGAATAATGTGTGGAAATGGGAATGGCATGAATGCAAAGTCGATGGATACGTAGTTGGTCCATTTGTAAGAAAACTGAATGCCAGAGGACTAGCATTTTGTGATCTTTGCCAGAAAGATTTGAACTACTATCATCAACTCGACAGTAGCGTCTAACATGTTAATTGAGAATGAATTGAACCAGTATGATTTGGAAGTTAGAAAATTCCAAACTGATTCTCGTGCTAAATTTAAGTAGGGACAAGGTATAGATCACTGGTGGAGAAGTGATGATATTGTTGCTAGATACCGATGTCTATCAAAGATAGTCATGTCTTTACTGAGTTGTTTTCATGGCCCTCAAGTAGAATCATCCTTCAATGTCATTAATGATAGTATTGATTCCAAATCAGGGAGGATAAACGTAGAAACCTACAACTCAGTACAAAACATCAGATATGGTCTTAAGGCATCAGGAAAAAGTCCAATACAGTATTTTAAGAAAGATTTCTTACATGAGAGGGCAGAAGCAACTCTGTTAGAACATGCGAAAAGGAAAGAAAAAGAAATCTTTGCCAAGGCTGCAGAAAGCAAGACTAGCACATCAGTATCAACAGGTTGTGTCCAATGAGGGAAAAGAGAAGTGAATTTATCTGAATATTTTTATATAGTGGATGTATATAATTAAAAACTTTTACCATGAAAGAAGAAAACAAACATTTGTTATGAGAAGAGAAAAGTGTGATTTACATGTAATATGTGTTGCAAAAATGAACAAAGTATTGTGACTTAATTATTATGTGAACACTGACATGCACATGTAATAACTTCAGCACTGATCATTTTGGAGAACAAATTGATGTGACAATGAACATTGTGAAATTCTTCAAGTATTGTTTAAAGTTGGGTAAGTTTGTTATTTTTATAATGACTTTTTTTGTTGGAATGAAGAAGTGTTGCACCTAGAGCATGGGCTTTTTTGTCCAATGTCCCCAAAATCTTGACCCTGTGTGCCCCTCTAGGTGCGCATTTTTGTCAGGAAAAAAATAAAACAACACTTTTCATTCATGGATGTGCATCCATGTCTATGTTGGCGCTAGAAATGGCCAAAGTCGCTAAAAATGATAAAACCTGTAAGATGGCAATGAATATTCATTTCAAAACAATGAATCTGGCAATGAAAGTATTCAAATTTTGTTGTAGTCGGCCAAGTTGATAAAGTCTTTGACCGCTGCTATAGTAACATATTTTTGAGGTTAAGGTCACATCTATGGCAGTGAAGATTTAATTTATTCTCAGGCTGAATTAATGAAAAAAGGTAATGATTTATGCAAAAACACAATTTGTCATTTGATTAATGATTTAATACTTTTAAAAGAAAAGTAATTAAGAAAACATGGGTATTTATTATAATAAATGCTAGTAGATAATGAGTGAACACTAAAGTTAAATGAGAGCAAGATCTGGAACAGAAAATTCCATGGTGCAGTTCATTTCAGGTTAACCAAATACTAGTGTTCAAAGATGTTAATGTTTGAATAGTTACTTGATCACATGATAAAACGTTGATTTCAATAATTTAAATGTGAGAAAGTTAAGGTGACAAAACTGTCGAAAAATAATAAGATTATCTCCTTTTTTAAGCACTTCTAGTGCATTATGTACTACAAATTTTCTTTTTCCCTTTAAAATAAGTTGGTCCAAAATGAAAATGATGAAGCTTTTTTTTTTACAAACATGGCTACCACATTGGCCATCTTAAAAACTTTTTATTACTCCTTCTTCTGAAGTGATAGCTGTATTAACATGAGATTTTCACTAAAACACTAACACAATATCAAGTTGATCCTAAATGAAAATGGTGCTAATCTAATGTCTAACATAGCTGCCACAGTTGCCATCTTAAAATCTTTTTTGTCTTGCCATTTTCGGAGAAAACTACGACACATAGCAGTCATGAAGTTGGCATCATCGTTGTGAGGATCAAATAAATGTTAATGTTTTTTTTTTTTATAAGCCCACAACTCTGTCCTTACTGAGAGGAATTTGATGAATCTTGCCCCACTTAATGTTTAGGGAGTGGGGATTACTTTTTTCTTTCATCAAAGTGATTCCAATTCCACTGGGGGGTAGGGTTGTAGAGGTCAAAGGTCACCTGTCATTTCTACATATTTTGATACTGTTATTGTTACATTTGCTATGAAGCATGGATTTATCTTTGCCCCTATGTCTGTCCTTTCCCTCTTGAGCCCAGCCCCTGGATCATAGCTTGGACACCATTGGGATGCCAACCCTATAACCATAAACAGTGCTCCAAGTACCTATCAAAATGTAGCCATAGGGTAACCTACTTAAAACTTTTAGTGGCCATTTCATATTTTAGGTCTCCTTAGACGTTGAGAACAGAAATAAATTGAGTGGGGAATTAATGGTAAATGACAAAAATAGAAATAAAAGAGTAATTTTAAAAGAGCATAAGGTTATTATACCCCCACCTCTATATAGGCAGCTGTATACAGTAATCCTCATGTCCATCCATCTATCCTTCCGTCAGTGCACGATCTTGCTAGCACAACTAGTACCACATTGTTTGATGGATTGCCGTGAAATGTGGTAAATATTGGGGTCATCACCTGAAGATGCGCATATTGACAAATCACATTGCTCCCACAATTTTTGTTAGTGTTAATTCTCCATTATGGTCTTGCAGCTTAATGCAGTGTATGACATAATCTCATTAACGCAGCTAGTCTTGCAGTTTTTGATTGATTGCATTAAACTTGGATAAATATTATGGTCATCACCTGAAGATTTGCATATTAACAAATCACATTGCTGTCACAATTTTTGTTACAGTTATTGCCTTTTTTGTCTTGAAACTTAATGCAGTGTATGATACGATCTCGTTAGCACATCTAGTACTGCAGTTTTTGTTGGATTGCCATGAAACATAGTAAATATTATGGTTATCAGTTCTAGCCCTTTTTTTTTAGCTTGATGCATTGTATGATACCATCTCAGTTGTGCAACTAGTCTCACAGTTTTTTTATGGATTGCCATGAAACTCTGTAAATTCAGTAAAACCTGTCATAATGGTACCTTTATATAGCTGTCACCTGGTCACAAAAGCCATTCCAGTTTGTCCCTAGCAAAGTTCCTATATAAAAGTAATGTATATAATGGTCACGTGCTTTCCATGGTTAGTGGCCAGATGTTTTTTTAAACAAATAATGGCTTTTTCCTGCATTAAGTGGTCAATGGAGGATATGAAAAGTGACTGCTCTGTGCATGCAAATTAAACTTGTGTTTGATGAGGAAGACATTGTTTAGATGAAGGAATATCATGTGAATTGATGTGTAAACATTTCCAATCTCACTTGTATTTACTGTACTCCAGTAACACTGTTAATGTCAATCAAAGGTATCAATATGTTATATTCGAAAGCAAGGTGGTTTTTATTGTTCAGGACTGACCATTTAATGGGGGGGGGGGTGAGAGGGCTGGGATTTCCCCCCCCCCAAAAAAAAAAAAATTTGCCAGCCCCTAAATAGCTTGAAAAAAAATACAATTGTTCTGAAGTATATAAAAAAGAACTATCCATGATATTAGTTTTAAAAAAATGTATCTTGAGATAAAGGAAAAAAAGATATTCTGGTTGGGAGTTGCCTTTTGTGCCAGTGTGACAGGTATAGTTTTATATCTTAATCTATTTTATTTGCCTGTAAAGCTATCTCTCATAAGAAAAAGTTAATTTTTAAGGAGAGATACAAGTTACATTCCATTTCATTAGGGTCTGGGGTCATTATTTAAAAAATTTGCCTGTAAAGGCAGTGAAAGTTTAGATTCATGTGTTACTAACAATAGCCGCATTGAGCTTCTTGTCATTCCCTATTCATCACAGGCCTCTCACATAAGCCAGCTGTCATTTGATCTCGGCAAGTTGAGCAACTGGTTAGTCCAGATATTGTTAGAAGTGTGAACAGCTGTTCCTAAGTCTGATTATCTAAGTTGGCTGAACAATGAGTCAGAATCAGTCCTCTATTTCACAGTCATATGTATGCTGTCAGTTAGTAGTGACATTTTTGTTTTGTCATGGTGCACAAGCATACTAAGATCTGCGGTTATTTTTTTGTAAAAGTAAGTGGTGGTTTAAATTATAGGATGGATTAAAGTGAGCAGAATGCAGTAATCTTGTATGAAAAATAACTTTAAGAACATTTATTTTATGATTTTGTTGAATAGTGCTCTAAACTAAATCTGTTCATATAATAATAATAATAATAATAATAATAATAACAATAACAATAATAATAAATATAATAATGATAATGATATACAGTGCATGGTATTATTTCACAAACCAAGTTTGAAAGGTGAACCTGCTTACAGAGGTTACTTGTGTACAAATGATAGGTGGCTGCTATTGACAGGTATGAATGGTTATCACCTGAAAATGTGCATATCAAATTTCAACTCTAATGGTCATAAACTACTTGGAGGATTGCCATGAAGGTTTACACACACTTTCATCCCTTGGTCTAGTTCATCCTAAATGAAAATGTGCTGCTTGGACATCAAATATGGCCACCACAGCAGCCATCATGAAAATCTTGTTATGGCTACACTTCTTAAATAACTTGTTATTGCTATTCCTCATGAATGGAAAGACATATTGACATGGGCTTTTCTTACGATATGTAGTTGGTTCTAAACGAAAATGGTGCCGATCTGATGTCTGATATGGCCTTTACAGTGGCCATCTTGAAATTCTTGCTATAACTACTCTTCCTGAATGGAATGTCATATCAACATGGGGGTTTTCACTGAAATACTGTTTATGTTGTCTGGTTGGTCCTTAATGAAAATGGTGCCAATCTGATGTCAATATGTCTGCCACAGCAGCCATCTTGAAAATCTGGTTATTGCTACTTCTCCTGAACATAGGTCATATTGGCATGGGGTTTTCACCAGAAGACTTATGCTATCTAGTTTGTCCTAAATGAAAATGGTGCTGCTTGCACATCCAATATGGCTGCTACCTTGAGAATTTAGGTATGGCTAGTTCTCCTGAATGGAAGATTGTATCAACATGGGGATTTACTAAAAGACTTCCTTCGATGTCTAGTTGGTCCTAAATAAAAATGGTGCTGCTCAGACATCCAATATGGCCACCACAGTGGCCATCTTGAAAATCTTTTTATCATTACTTCTGACTGAATGAATGATCATATCAGCATGGGGTTTTCACTGAAAGACTTCTCTTGATGTCTTGCTAGTCCTAAATTAAAATGGTGCTGATCTGACATTCAGTATGGCCACTATGGTGGCCATCTTGAAAATGTTGCTATTGCTACTCCTCTTAAATGGAAAGTGATTTTTTCATGAGCTTTTCATCAGAAGAGTTCTTATGGTGACTAGTTGGTCCTAAATGAAAATAATCAAATGGACCCTCAATATGGCCACAATGGTGGCCATCTTAAAAATATTGTTACCTCTACTCCTCCCAGATGGTTGGTTATATCAATATGGAGTTTTCACCAATAGACTTCTCATGATACATAGTTGGTCTTCAATAAAAATGGTGCCAATGTTACATCCAATATGGATGCCACAATGGTGGTCTTGAAAATCTTGTTGTCACTACTCTCCTTGAATGGATAGTCATATTAACATGGGTTTTTCTATGCCTTGTATGGAGAGTACACTTTATCAAGTAATTGAATATACTGTGATAATACAAATTTAACCATAACATCGGTATCATTAATTTTTTAAGCTGGCAGGTACATGGAGAAACTAGATGTGGATTTGGGAGTCAGAGCATGATAACAGTCGACAGTTACCTTGAATGTAATTAAGATTAGAAGCTAGACTTGCAAGGGAAAATTCCTTTTAATTACACCATTGTTGTAAAACAGTAATTTACTTCGATGTGAAATTTCAGATCCTCAGGCAGTAGAGAGACAGATCTTGTACCAACCAACAGAGTCCCTGGATGACTGTGGTCTCCGATTTCTTCTGGCTATAAGACACCACAACTACCTCATGAGGATCTTACCTCCCAACCAGAGGGTCCAGCTCAAAAAGCAGGGCCTCAAGACCTTCAACATTGTCTGGGCCTTCCATTCAGAGGCAACTGAGGTAACATGTTTTAGCTCATGTATAAGAGGTAAAGGAAAGCTTATAATATGATACCAATATTGTCAGTTGTAGACAGAAGGTTAAAGTTTGTGTTTAAGATTTTGGTTATGTCTCATGAATTACGGAACTATGCATTTAAATTTCACTGCTGTATGTTCAATTGTGTGTTAAGATTATTTCTCAAGCACTGTTCATGTTAGAATCATAAAATTGGATGATTTGATGCATCTCTTTTAGTATCACACTATTACCACAAAAGGTTACTGTGACCTACATTTCACATTTTACTGGCTTAGGTTAAGTTGCCTTTAGCGATTGTATACATCTCAATTATTACCACACCCGTACAACAAAAGAAGGTAATGGTGATCAACATTTCATATTTTATTGGCTTAGGTTGGATCTTGCATTTAGCTTATAACCAAATAGATTGTTTTTTTTCACATTGTATACATATTGTTATAACTAGAATCATGAAAGTTGGCAAAGGGATGCAGCTTAATGAGTGCTACACCTTCATTGAAAAAGTAGGTCACTGATCCATATTTCATGCTTCACTGACTTGGGTTTTGGTCTCGAGCACTGTTCATGCCAGAATCATCAAACAAAATGACTGTATGCATATCTGTTAGTACCACACCCTGACAACAAAAGAAGGTAACTGTGACCTACACTTTACATTTTACTATGTTCAGTTTTTAGGTTTAGCTCATGATAACATTTTTTTAAAATTCCCTGTATAATACTGTTTTGCTTTAAATCCTGAAACTTGTTGAGTGGATGCATCTTGTTGAGAACTACACACTCATCTTAAAAGGAGGTCACCATGACCCATATTGAACACTTCACAGACTTAAGTTAAATTGTGTGTTTTTATTGTTCATGCTTGAATCTTTAAACTAAATGATTGTATACATCTCTCTTAGTATTACACCCATACAAAAAAGGCCAGTGTGACCTACATTTAACATTTTACTGGTTTCAGTTATGTTTTTGATTTAGTTCATGATCACATAGGTTTTTGGAATGATATGTACAGATTGTCCTTTCTATAATCATTAGATTGATGATGATACCTCTGTTAGTACCACCCTTACAAAAGAAGCTGATTATGACTTGTATCTTTTACTGGCTTTGGTTAATTTTTATCATTTTGCTTATGACCACATGAGCGTTTTGGCAGGTTACGTGTATAGCTATCCTATCAAGAATCATGAAACTTAGTGAGTGAATGCACCGTGACAAGTTTTACATCTTTATTGCACAGAGGTTGCTGTGACCATTATTTCATGCCTCAGTGACTTTGTTGAAACTGTGAAAAAGTTAATTTATGATGTGCTGTTTATGTTCCAATCATGAAACTTGATTATTCGATGCATCTCTGTTACTACTACACCCTTACAACCATAAAAGGTCATTGTTGCCTGCACTTTATGCTTTATTAACATGGATTAATTATTTTTGTTTATGATTATGTAATTTTTTCCATGTTATATACATCTTAGCTTACTCAAGACCCTTACTGGCCAGTGGAGTTAGAAGTAGGAATAAATATGTTTATTCATTGGTGAACTGACTATGCATTGTATATTGAGATAGATTACTCTCAGCAGGTCATCTGTGTAATTGTACAGTGAAGGAGTATAGGAAATAGAAGAGTGGACTGCATGCTGCATGCTTTTCATTAGCCTCATCTGTAGTGACTAATCATGGTAATTATTGATGCATGAATTATCCTTGTACTGGTGGCTTTCAACACAAAGTTACTCAGAGCCTGTAACTTTCAGCCAGTAAAATTTGGCTTTTAGGGGTGGACAATAATACTAGCAACTCGAGCAGATTTTAAAACCATTTTTTTTTTTTTTGCAAAATAGTACCAAAACATTAATCTCTGGCTTTTATCTACTCATTATAATAGAAAAGATTGTTCTGTTTTATTGTTTTATGTATTTTATGCCCTTGGTTTAACAGTATGTCAGCACAATACTGGCTATGTGCCAGGCAGGTTGAAAATGTTCATCCTGAAAAGATTAAAAATCAAAATGTAAGATCACTTTAGTCTGAACTTATTTTCTGTATGGTAATTAATGTTTATGGTGGCTACTGGAGACTACTATAGGATTCAATTATTACACTTTGGTTATATGCCCGTCTTATGGCAGATGTTATGATGTCCATCTGTCTGTCCATCTGGTTTCCACAATAACATTTGTTCTACATCACATACTTCGACCAAACTTTGTGGATAGCTTGCACTTGGGTTAATGAAGAAACCTATGAGTGTTGGGATCAAAAGTTCAAAGGTTGAGGTCACTGACTGAAAGAAGAAAAATGTTTTCCATACAATAACTTGAGTTCACCATGTACAGTTACCAAACAGAAGCCTGTATATTTTAGGGGTCAAAAGGTGAAAGGAGACAAATGGTTTCTGTACAGTAACATTAGTTCTACATCATAGACCTGGACCAGACTGTGCGGATATCTTGCACCTGAGATAAGGAAGAAACCTGTTGATTGTGGGGTCAAATGATCAGATGTCAATGTCACTGTGACTGAAAGAAGAAAAATGGTTTTTGCAAAATAACATCAGTTCTGCATCACAGATCTGGACCAAACTTTGTGGATGTCTTGTACCTGGATAAGGAAGAAGCCTGTTTGTGGGGTCAAAAAGTCAAATGTCAAGGTCACTTTGAATGAAAGAAGAAAAGTGGTTTCTGCACAAAGAGTTTCAGTTCTTGACTATTTACTTTTACCAAAGTTTGTTGATGACTTACACATTGGGCATGAAAGGAGTCTATTGATTTTGGGGTCAAAGGTGAAGGTCTCTGACTGAAAGAAGAAAAATTGTTTTTGCATAATAAATTTTGTTCTTGACCACATACCTTGACCAAAGTTTGTGGATGGCTTACACTGAAGTATGGAAGAGGCCTGTTAATTTTGGGGTCAAAAGTTCAAAGGTCAAAGTTGTTTTAAAAAAATGGGTTTTTGCAGAATAATTTTTTGATGCAGACCAAGTTCCTTTACCAAACTTTGTGGATGGCTTACACATAGGGTAGTGAATAAACCAGTTGATTCTGGGGTCTAGAGGTCAGAGGTCACTGTGATGGCAAGTCTAATGGTCTAAAATACTGATTTCTGCACATTAAGTTGAGTTCATGACCGCATACCTTGACCAAAGGTGCAGGTCATTGAAACCCATTGGTCTATAATCTATAGAGTCAACCATGCTGTACTAGTGTCTACATAGGTGACTATTAAACTCAGGCTGGGTGTATAAGGTGCAATGATGGTACTCTTGTTTTGTTTTTTTTAGCTCTACTGGTCACAGACCAGAAGAGCTTATGGGATTGTCTATTTTCTGTCATCCATCATCCTTCCGCCTGCTAGCACAAGTTTGTTATTGCTACTCCTCCTAAATTACTTGGAGGATTGCCATTAAACTTTACACACACACATTCATCCCATGTTCTAGTTGGTCTTAAATGAAAATGCTATCACTCGCACATCCAATATGGCCACCACAGTGGCCATCTTGAAAATCTTGTTATTGCTACTCCTCCTGAATGGATCGTCATATCAACATGGCATTTTCACTAAAATAATTCTGATGACGTCTAGTTGGTCCTAAATGAAAATGGGGCTGATCTGATGTCCAATATGGCCACACCATTGGCCATCTTGAAACTCTTCTTATCGCTACTCCTCCTAAGCGGAAAGTCATATTGACATGGGATTTTCACCTTGTTATGTATGATGTTTATATAATATTATAAATATTTTAGGAAATTATAAATGTTTCTTCACTTTAATATTTGCTTAAATCTTAATGTTATCAGGAAAAACATGTTTAACTAGTGTCCTTGAATTAGGTTGTTTTGATCAATATGTTTTCTCAATTTGAAGGTCAAGGTTGAATTTTGTTTACAAGTAAAATTCCATTAAGATGACACATGTTCTAGAACATTCTGTCATGTGACCAATCTTTATATATGCCATGTTTGGTGGACATTTATTCAGTTTTGACATTACCATCAGTCTTGTAAAGAGCTATTACAGTTGTGAAAATTCATTCCAAATTCTAAGAGAGGAATTATTTTAAATATTCATTGGATTATAACAGTGCTCATAAACTTTTGGATTTTGGATTTTTAATTGATGATTTTGGAATTTATGTGAACTTATTCAGAGATTTTGGAATACTTCATTTTAACATCAGCACATCAAAGATTACTAGTACATCAGGACTTTGGAGACCATTAGCACATCATAACATTCAAGGACACAGCCGTGAATTTGGAACATTTTATATTTAGGACTTGTGATTAGAACAATCATTCTTATTGGATTATTAGGATTTCAAAACACATTACTGTAAGTGACTTTTTGATTTTTCATTTTAATTATCTAGTAATAAATTGCTTGTTGATTTTTTACTTGATTTGTTGGTTTCACTTTCTTTCTGTTACATTTTTCTTAGACCATAGAGTCGTAACAACCTAAAGACTTCTTATGATGTTTAGTTAGTCCTAAATGAAAATGGTGCTGATCTGATGTCCAATATGGCTGCCACAGTGGCCATCTTGACAATCTTGTTACTGCTAATCCTCCTGAATATAAAGTAATATTCTCATGGGGTTTTCACAAGCAGATTTCTTATGGTGTATAGTTGATCCAGAATGAAAATGCTGTTGATCTGATGTCCAATATGGCCACCACAGCCGTTATTACTACTTCTGCTGAATGGATTGTCGTATCAACATGGGGTTTTTAATAAACAATTTCTTATGATGTTTTGTTGGTCCTAATGGTGCCATTCAGACAATCAATATATACAGTGGCCATCTTGAAAATCTTGTTATTACTGTTTCTCCTGAATGAATGTTCATATCAGCATGGGGTTTTCATTGAAAGATTTCTTGTGAAGTCTAGTTGGTCGTAAATGAAAATGGTGACAATCTGACTTCTAATATAACTGCCACAATGGCCATCTTGAAAATCTTGTTATCGCTACTTCTCCTAGATGGCTGGTCATATCAACATTATGCTTTCACTAAAAGACTTCTTATGATGTCTAGTTGGTGGTGCCAGTCTGAAATTGAATATGGCCACCATGGCATCCATCTTGGAAATCATGTTATCGTTGCTCCTCCAAAATGGAAAGTCATATCAACAAGGGGTTTTCACAGAAGACTTCTTATGATGCCTGATGCCTTCTTTGTCCTAACTGAAAATGGTGCCAAGTTGACATTCAACATGTTCTCCACAGCAGCTAATTTGAAAATCTTGTTATCACTGAAGAATATCAAAGATGGTTTCAACACTCGGTAGTTAAAAGGAAGAAATGGCATTATCTTGAATTCCTGGAAATTCTTTTCAGCTAGTAGAGCATCAATCCCTTCAAGGGACTCTTGTATTGTTTGCTTTCAGAATGTAATATGAAGACTCTATAAATTGATAATCTGACATGTGTTGTTCTAGATTTTGGGCATTTGTGTTTGTAAAAATTTTATCTGAATAAAATAGAAAGCAGAATGGCATTGTTAGAGTCACATTCATAATAAAACGTAGCATGCTAAAATAGCTGGTTTGTTGTGACATTTTTGTTATTGTGTAAAGGCCAAATGGTTTAATTAGGTACTGTGAATTCATTTATTTTCATGCTTATCAATTTTTTTAATTTTGTGAAAAATTACTTGTTCGTCAGTACTTGTTTTCATTAATTGGTTAAAGAGTCCTTCTGTTTCAACAGAAAAATCATTGTTTGGACTTTAAATTTGTTGTTTGAACCAATCTTGAAATTGAGGAAAATTGGTACCGTATGAAAAGTTGTGAATTAAAAGTATTTCATTTAATATTTATTTATTATTCAATTTTAAATTCCTGCAAAATATAGTCGTTGTTAGAGTTGATGAACTATCTCAACAGGATCTTTTTATTTTGATATAAATTTACATTGACTTAGGCTGCATGGAATAACTCCTCTTTCAACCCAGGGTTAGAAGCGGACCTCAAAAACCTAGAAAACCCTAAAATTTAATTTTGACCTTAAAAACCTAGAAAAAGTCCCACAAAAATGAAGGAAACCTAAATTTTAAAAAAAACTAAAAATTTGAAAAAATTCTGAATGACTCTACCCTGACCCCACAAAAAATGCTTTTTTGCATATGTTTTTTTGTTAGGTTAGCCTAGCGGTCAAGAAAGTGTGCGAATTATGCAAATTAAAGACTTCTGTTAATTTTATTCTATCATTAATTGTCAAATTTTTAATAAATGTTATGATCACCATGGAGATAATATTGTAACTGCTTTGTGTCTTGAACCTCAAAACTTTTGTTAAAACCTTGAAAAAAACTTTAAAAAACCCTAAAATGTTCAAAGTTAATTTCATTTCTAACCCTGTCAACCACAAAATCCACCATCACATTAGAAAATTGGAAGGTATGTAAAATGTTGACAAAAATTGAGGGAGTGGGGATCATTTGATTTTGCCTTTCTTTTGATGTATGTGTTAGTGTATTTTTTCTTGTGTTAATAGGAATGACATATATAAGCATAGCTTTACACTCAGTCTATCTTTTAGAAGCACATCATTTATTAGAATGATAATTGATTTAAACTTTTGATTTTCATCTCAATGCAGGAACTGGTGTCAGCCATTCCCAGTGTGCAGAAAGGGGAACCTACCTGGGAAGAGCTGAGAGAATTTGGGGCAGGATGGTTTATCACAAATATTAATGTCCTCAAGAAGACCATAGAGAAGGTAAGCTGAGACTTATAGACTTAGGAAAGTACAGTCAAGCCTATCTTAAGAGTCACCTCAGGGGAGAAGAAGTGAGGTTTTAAGTCAGTTGGCTGCTTAATATAGAATCATTTCTTCTTTAATTTGGTTGTAGGGATGTATAGAATGAGGCAGTTAAAGACAGGTGAGGCTTTATATAGGTGATCTCTAAAACAGATTCTACCATACAAAATGTTTTTGCATTATCAACAGATTACAAAGTGACACAAGTTTCCCACCAGCTGTCAGTCAATTGTAGTATATTCAAAATTCCAAATAGACTGTTAACAGTCTTTGGGCAGACTACATGTTAATTATTATGTAATCAGACCTGTACATTAAATTTGTCCAGAGGTTAGGCTAGCTTGGTTACACAACTACCTAGTAGAAACATCACAAAGTAATACACCATTCAGGCTGTCACAATGTATTTTCTATCATCCAGTTGATCTGTCAACAACTGTCAATCAGTTATTGCTTATCAGTAATCACAGTGGACATCTGACTATAAGACAATTTCTGAAATACCTCCTTTGGGTAACTCACCACAAACTCTTAAACCTTTTTTTTGGACAGCAAAAATTCTGTCTGTATCAATAACATTACACTGAGAAATCAGACATAGTGCTTTCTAATTGGATCAATTAAATCTAAGTTTTTGGTTTGGGAGGTTTTTCATATGTGTTTATTGTCAGAGATGTTTATATTTTCACTGGAAATAGTTCTTCCGTAATTGTTTTCTGAGTAGTATTGTTATTTAACAGTTATCTTTACGCAGTATTTATGTGTTTATCGATTACTCTATTAATTCATAAAGTTAGTGGGGATGAAGAGGGCATAAAGACATTATGCCTATCTCCCTGAAATAAAACTTTTCAAAATGTCCTTTGAAGAACGTACTGAATAATAAAAAAAATTGCAATTTAATGATAACCCAGTCCTAGCAAGCAGATTATTAAGGAGATGCACAAATTGCATGTTTACTGTACTGCTCACTGTGTTAGATAAATACACAAGCATTACTATACATAATTTAGATAGGACAAACATTTATTACTAGGTTCATCAGGTGTTTCAATGCCTGATGCTTCCATAGAACTGAGAAAAAGACAAATTTTCTACGTAAATATAATTCTCCAATGTTGTAGACAACACAATCACTGTCAACTTGTCAAAGTGGATAGTGATCCTTGTACAATGCGGACTAATGATTTGTTCATAGAAAAGTCAAGTAGGGAGGCAAACTCCTGATATTTTGGAAATTATGAAGTAGAATGTGAACCAACAGACTGTTATTACACAATTACCTCTACTGCTTTGTTGTAGGAGTCTTCACTGTTTGAATTCTGACATGTGGAGAAATTTGCTTTTATTACACCTACAGTTTCATCTTATAACTTTTCTACCTTTTCACCCAATTTCAGTACATTTTCATTAGTTGCTAAAATAGCTGTTGAAGTATTTATACAAATTTTCACTGCAAAATATTTAATTTTGGAAAAGATGATAAGCTAACAAGTTGGCAGAACATATTTGAAATATAAATTTCTCCTTTGAATACATTCCCCAATCACATTAACATTGGAAAATAAACTCCACTACCTCCTGAATCCAGTCCTTCCAAAAAGACTAACATTAATCTTTTCCTTCTATATACCATATTGACCATTACGTTCCCTTTATGACCAATAGGTTGCACCAATTTTAAGATTTTGCTCAGCACTATCAACATAGTCCTGCAAGACCTCCTGAAATCCTGTGAATATCATCATGATTTCAACCCATCTATTCAGAAAATTGGTATATTATAGTGTAGTAAGGTTTTTACTACATGTGGTAATCATTATTTTTTACTTTTGAGCAATATTTATGTGAATTTTTAGTTGTGGACTTCCTTTATTCTGACCTTGTGCTTCAGCCTGGTATTGTTGGTGCATGTTATTGGTTGTTTATTTGCACTCACTGCATATATATTTCCACTGGTTTAAGTAATAAGAGTTGTTATTGTGATTTGTGAGCACATTTGGGTTGTTATTTTCCAAATTTTTTTTTGTTCTTGTCATTTCAGTTAATGACAAAGAAATGCAGTAAGTGCCAGAAATTTAAATCTAATGAGGACACACATCAGATGTGTCTCACTTGCACAAAGTGTTTATCATCCACAACATGCAGTCTGTGTGGATTAAGGTCAGAAAATATCTGGTCCACAGTGTTGCAGAAATGCATCAAAAGCAAAGAGAAATATGTGAAGTCTTATATGGAAGTGTGCAATGTCTTGAGCCTTCACTCGAAGATGGCATAGATTGCTGGCATAGTGGGGGACTTTATGATGGCCCCTGCCTCTCCATAATTAGATATATGATGCAAACTACGATGATTATATCCAGCTAATTGAAGGGATAAGGGGTTGCAGCATTGTCATCCTTGCATTCTTCCCAGACAATGGTGGAGCTGCAGATGCGTTGACTGGTACAGGAAGCAATGATGCAGCTGCTGACTTCAAATGAGTTTTTGCCCATGCATCTGTTGCAAGCCTCCATGGATAGTTTGGAGCTCATGAGGGAGTGCCCCCCCTCCCCCATCTAGGCAGCCCAGTGGGCATAAGTTCCACCACATGATGGAGCATGGCCTTCAGTCCTGTAAGTCCTGGTCCTCTTGGATCTTGATGATCCATTTCAACATTCTTTCATGCCATATGCCGCTGCTCCAGCTGCTGTCCAGCCAGTCCGTCTGGCTGTACTTATTATGCAGTGACTGGAGATCGATCACTTTGGTGAGCCGTGACACATACTGGCTGATAGTACCATGGTATACGAAACCATGTGGGGATCAGACTGACTGATCTGTCCATTTCACTGCATCTTCAGTACAGGTGGTTCAGTAGCCGACCATTCAACTAACCACCCAACCGGCAGCCATGCATACTGTCCAGCCAGCAGTGAAGCCAACCATCCGGCCAGCTGGCCACCATACTCTCTGGCCATCCATACCAGCAAGACTTGCCCTGTCAACTCAACTGGTGAGTCGTTTGTTCACTGGTTATCTGTGATATAATTAGATATGGCAATGACTCGTCCATGCCTTCAGGTATGTTCTACATGGACATAGATGTGGGTCCTAATGAGGATAACCCAAACAGTGAGTGTGAGGATAACCTGGATGACTTGGGCCTACTCAGTTCCCACTATAGAATGGACTGAGTTCAGTTTTAAAGCTGTCGAGGAAATAGTGATACTGAATTCTGAATTCCCGCCATCGCCAACTATGAGCCAGGCCTTTAAGGTGAAGGTGTCAGTAGACTTGGAAGATCAGAACAAACATCCCTCCTTCTGCCTATTGCCGCAGTCAGTGAAGATAGGGGAAATATCAGACCATCTGTAAGACTAGATCCATGATCCAGGCAATTCTAAAGCAGCATTCTCAGAAAGTCAGCTACCAGCAACATTTTTATCATGCCTGTAAAGAACTAATTTGGACACTTCCAACATCAGATAAGAACATTGTGGTGGTGAATATGACTACCCCACTGTTCTACAAGGTGGACAAGAATGTCTTACATGCCACCTCAAAGCTCATGTGTAACATTGTGGCAACAGCCTCAGTGCCAAGGTCATTACCAGGGCTGCACATCATTCTATATCTAATACCCTGATGGCCCGTGCTAACTTAAAGTTGGTGAGACGAGACTCAAGTCGCATCATTCCGTGGCACTCTGTGTGCCACCTTTTGGGTTGCCATTACTATTTGGCAGTAGGATAGAGGAAGTGAGGAGGCAGGCAATACAGGAACTGCCCTCCAACTGGCCATGCCTCCTTGGCAGGCTTTCATGTCAAATCAGTCTCAGCCTCAATGGAGAGATGATTGTCGGCAAAGAGATAAAGAGGCCAAATGCTGTCCAGCAATAGTAACAGTTTCAACCTCAGTCAAATTTGAGGTGGCAACAGGTCCTTCAGTTTAGGAAGCAGTTTAATGAAGTATATAAGAAACAAGTTTTCTCCTTCCCCAAGCCTCCTAAAAACTGCTGTTGACATGCCACCCCAACCACCCCCAGACAGCCTACTGGTTGGTGCCAGACTTCTTCAGTTCCATCAGCATGGGATGGAATTATTTTTGCAAAATAAACAGCTGATTCAAGTTGTTTCGGAGGGGCTTGGGATTTAATTTATCCAGCCCCCTCCCCTTTTGTCTTCCCCATTCAAGATGGACATGCCATCAGATTTGGAGGAAAACTAAATTATGCAGAAGGAGATCAGGTTATTACTTTACAAGCTGGCAGTGGAGATTGTTCAGAAACCGAACTCTCCAGGGTTTTATTCCAGGCTGTTTCTAGTGTCAAAAAAGTCAGCTGAAAGCTCAAGCTGATCATCAACCTCAGCTGTCTCAACAAATACATTGCTGTGCCTAAGTTCAGGATGGAAACCGCACAATAATCAGGCTTTGCATCAAAAGGGACAAATTTGCGATCAGTCTAGACTTGACCAACGCATATTTTCATGTCCCTATTCAACTGGTCTCATGCAAATTCCCTCAGTTTGCCTACCAAGGAAAAATATACACGTTTTGTGCAGTCCGATTTGGTCTCAATATGAGTCTATTAGCGTTCACAAAAATTATCAACTGCGTCATCACCCTGTTCCAGTTGGCTTTATCAACAGCGACTGTGGCATATCTGGACGACATCCTGCAGTTTTTTTTTAGTGAACTACTGGGAATAGTTGTATCTCTACACATCCCATTGTTTTGTCCACCTGAGCATGGAGTTTCTCACCAATCTCAGCCTCATCATGTTTGTTTTGTTTTTTTTATAAATTTTGTCATCATAATTAGATTAACCTCATAAGGTAGCAGACACTTTGTAGATATTTAAATGTATAGATCTGTACTATTGGATGGCTGAATAAGCAAGTTAATTTTCTCCTTGTTTTCATGTCACCAAAAGCTCTAGCTACAGCCTGAAATTCAATGTCATGTACGGGAGGGTAAACAAGCCATATCATCAAAAGTCTGTTAAACCTCTCAGGGTTCAGCATGTTTATAAGTTTTGCTTTTTAGAACATTGAGAAAATCCCCTTTCATAAGGTGCACTGGATACAGGGATTACAACAGCAGCTGAAGTCAACTTGACAAGATCAGGGTACACGTCACTGTATTCATCAATCAGAAGTTCAATAAATCCTTCAAAGTCTAGCACATTTCTATATAGGACAGCCAGATGTTTGAATAGCAAAAACTGCCCTTTGCATCTGTTGACATCAATCATACCAGCATAGTTCTCACACAAATTGTCCAGGCTGTCATTTGCATAGGTATTTAGGTCTGCTTGGTGATCTGGACCAGGATACTTTCTGGGATTCAAAACACAATGAAATAATTCAAGAACACAAAGCTGATCTTGTGGAAATCTGTTTCCAAAATTGTCGAAAAATGTTGTCCAGGTAATATGTTCAAAAAGATTGAAAGCTTATCATGTTCTGGTCATCTTGAATCTACACTCCTCCATAATCATTTTTCTGGCAGTTTCCTGGTACATTACCAAGTTCATTGAATACTCCATTGACAATATGAGAACTCTGTCTCATTGTTTCAAGAGTATTTGCAGTTGCATAAGCATTATGTCTGATAGATGACAAATTCGCTTTGTCTTTTTGAAATGTTAAACTTTAAATCCCAATAACAGTGAGAATGTCAATGAGTAGAGCCATTACTAGCAAAAAAAGTGAGGTAGAAACAAATTTCCAAATGCCTGTAACTATACCGGTCTTGTCCTTAAAATATTCAAATGACAGGGCAAGGGCATAAAAATATTTCAAAATAGCACTTTCAGCTGAAAACCATCATACTGATGTACCCACTAGCACTTGTTGCACATTTCCATGAAGTAATTGTTGCTATTCTCTCAGTTTATCATAATGAACCTGAGAATCAGAATAAAATTGATAAAGATTGTGAGTATATTTTCTGTAATCCTCTGAATACTTGAGACTGGCTTAGGATGCAGCCAGATTCAATCTGTGTACAATAGAATGGACTTGCACCAATTTGTTATTAAGTTGTTTTAATTTGACCTCAAGACCATTATGACATCCTAACATGACTGATGTTCCATCTGTACCAGCCCTGTTATAGATGAATAATCAGCATTTTTTACAATACCTTTTTCATCTAAAAATTCACATAGAGCAGTTTTGATACCATCTGCAGTGCAATTAGTAATATGTTTGTTACCAATAAATGAAATGCAAATTGTGCCAGTCTTCAAATATCTTATGTAAATAACAAGCTTTTTCTTTACAGAAATGTCAGTTGTTTCATCAAGCATGATACCTATATAAGAATGACCATTCATGTCATTTAAAAGTGACAGTTCAATATTGTCATATAGGGCAATTTCCATTTCAAAAATAACTCCTGCAACTATTTTCCATTTGCAGCTCTATCAACTCTGGGAAAACATTTGCTCTGATGCCATTTTTTGACTTGTAGCATTCATAACTATGCAATATGTCTAGAGTTTGAGTCTCACTTTTAAAGCTATTTTCCCAGGCAGAGTTGAGGTTTTTGACATCTTTCTTGAAGTGTGACTGCAGCTGAAGCTGTTTCAGACCCTCAACATGAGATTTTGAGCAGCTATGGTGAACTAATGTCAAATTTCTAAAGTTCATGCGTCCTGCTGTAAAAGAGTTTGACTAACCAATTCTTATGCACACATCACATGTCACAAAACCAGTATTGTCATCATTCAGTAACCGTGAGTAGTAACTGAGCCATTTAGAATATCCAATTTGCCCTAAAACTTTTGCTTTGCAGCTCATCTGCATCCGATTCACTTAAAGTTCTCTCGGTCTCAGTGGGTGCTTTTGACTGTGACTGAGGCTGTTCAGGTGAATTAGCAGACAAGAAATACCTCGTCAGCTTGCTTTGCACCATTGTGACTGTAATGGCAACCATGACTGGTATTTAACAATTGGGAAAAGGTCCCCCAAATTTCATACTCTTTTGTCCGGCATAGAATCTTGTAGCAGTCATGATGCACTTTAGTTAGCAAAGCAAATTGTCTTCCACAAATTGGATATTTAAAGCATCTATTATATCAAGACTAGGAACATACTAAATACAATGTAAAACTTGGATAACAAACACTGACAGACTGTTGCATCCATTTGGATGCAAAGGATTTTGATTTAGGGGTCATTGGCTTTTTTTAGTGCATGAATGACACATGAGTTCTGTGACAGAGAAAACCCTGGAAATCTCGAAAGATCAGTGTCACCTCATGAAGATTGTAGCTTATAAAATTAGAGTGATCTCTGCTAGCCTTGTGTTCGAACATAATGTTTTGATCCAAGACATAATAGAAGCAGTTGGCTGGCATGCACAGTCAACCTTGAGTTTCTACCTCTGGGATCTAGCTTTGCAGAGACAAGATTTGAATCTGGTGGCCTCAGTGGCTGCCCCCCAGATGACAATCAGACCCAGTTGACGACAGCACCTGCTCCTCACAGGCAGGAGTTTAGTGTTTTTGCTGAATTGGCTGGGAAATTATATTAGTAAGAAGAGTTCATTAATTTTCTTCTTAGCTGTGTATATTTGTATGGAATCGCATGACTGTCAGTTGTGCTTCTCTCAGGTTAGGAGAGAGTGTTTTCCTTCCTAACAAAATCCACTCATTCTTCCCTGGAATGGTGCTTGGGGTGGAGATAGGATGCTTAGCATTTCCTCCTATTACCAATAACCTGACGTTAATGTGATTGGGGAATGTATTCAAAGGAGAAAGCAAATTTTGTAGTAAATTATGTTTTTCTGAGAATACTTACCCGATAGGGATGAAACGATACAACTGTGCCACGTATTGATATGATTCACGATACACAGCCTATATACGATACATTATCGATTCTCAGTTTAAAGAATAAGAAGGCAAACGACAAATAATTATTCATGACTGCGGAAGATTAAAGTAACTTATTTAGGGTAGATATCGTTTTGTATCGATTCTTCACCTCTTTTATCGATACATGCATCGATATGGCAAAAGTATCGATGCATTGATATATCGATGAATCGTTTCACCTCTATTACCCGATCACATTACTCTAAAACCCTCCCAACCTCCCCACGAATGCGAGCATCCTAGTTGATGCAACACTTAGCTTAAAACTTGTGCCACCTTGTGGTGGTAAAGGTTGATAATCGTTTTCTTTCCTTTGGTCTATATGCAATATAGACAGAAAAGATGAATTTTAATTTTTTCGGGATGGCTGGATTCAGGAGCTAGCAGAGTTTATTTTCCTAACATTGATGTGATTGGGCAAGTATTCTTGGAGAAAGATATTTTTCTAAAAACTTTGCTTTCTTTTGAATTCACTATCAACACCAGTTTTTGTGTGATTGTTGATATTGTACAAAAAAAATCTTTCATTTTCCTATACAGAGTGATATGCCAAGCATAAGAGGCAATTATCTCAGTTCTAGTGATTAGTCTGTGGTGTCACGTTTATGTCATAGTGTCCGTTTGACTTTATAACCAGTGACTTTTGTCTTGTAAATGTGCATGAAAAATTACCATCTATACTTGCATATAAGTTGGATCCAACTGCAAACTGCATAGACCCAGATATACCATCACAGAATGCACCGGCAGATGTGGATCTCTGAAGTTTTTTTAAGAATAATCAGGACAATTATCACCATAAACCCTGAACTGCTGGCACATTATGTGACAGCAGATCAGGTTTTATGTTGTTTGCAGTTGGACCTGACTTGTATGCAAGTATATAGGGTATATGATTAATATATACATATAGGGTTATAAGTATGTAGAGTGCAAAATAGGTATGAAGAGATAGTGAATATTTCCTTCTGTGCAACATACCTTAGCAGACACCTATTTCATGACATCTGCTCATAAAGGGCAAGCTATGTGAACCTTGTTTCTTAAATTTTCATTTATATTTTACCTCTGTAAAGGATGCCTATGTGTGTAAAAGACAATTCTGTGATCTGTTGAATATCCTTTATAAACAGGTTTTAATGTTCTGTATGTACTCGCTTATAAATCAGATCCAACTGCAAATAACATGTTCCGTGTTGTTTGTTCTACTGATTACAGTACTCTTAGGAAACTATATAGAGCCAGATTTGCTGGCAGGTTATGTGATGGCAGATCTGGGTCTATGCAGTTTGCAGATGGATTCATCTGAAATGCGAGTATGCACGGTACTCCACATAAGTACTGTGAATTCACTATTTTTTATTGAATATCAATTTTATTTGATTTTGAACCATGAATTTAAAGACATAACAAACAATGCTCCTTCTGTCCAAACAATAGGACTTCTTCCCTTGACCATAAAAAAAAGTGCCAACAAAGATGCCATTTTTTGTAAATCCACAAAATTAATACCCATGAAAATAAATGAATTTAGAGTATTTCATTATAGTTCTGCAATTTTTATGATGATTTACCCAAGATTTCATTCCTCTGGTTTTCATATAGCAGATTGAGATAAAAGACCACAAATTTCAACCACCATATAAACTGTATCTGTTATTATTTACAGTAGATGTTTAACCTATTCTGTCTATAGGGCTTCCTTTAATTCTTGTTTCATCTTTTAGGTTGCAAAGGCAGCTTTCCAAGCCAAGAAAGACCCCATGGATTCTTGTATTTTTTACATGGCTTTGAAGAAGAAGAATATACTATGGGGACTCTTCAGGTAAATAAACCTTCAATACAGGTAAAAACATAGCTTTTAGCCTAACTTACTTTTTTGGAATGGCTAAACATAGGTATAACTTTTCTGATGTCATTGTTCTCAACATTAGGATTCTGTGAAAATGTTGTTGACAGTCATACATATTCTACATAAATTGTTCTTATCAACTGAAACATTGGTTTAGTGCTTCATCTGTATGATGCTGTTTATGGGAGCCATAAAAGTGACCAGCATTATAAGTGAGGGAGCTATATACTGAGGGTGTTCCAACAAGGCTGTGTCATAATAGGGCATAAGAACATAAAAATAGGGTATTTAATGATGTGAAACCACATTAAAATTGGTTATAATTAGGCAAGAACTAAAATTTAATTAAATAATTCAGTTAGCAATGAATGTTAAAAATTCAAACAATTCAGTAGGACCCCTGATTATATCCACATTATAAGAGAGGCAGCAGTATATTGAGGAGTTTTATAGTGAGGGACCATTGTATAATATAGTATGACTAAATGTTTGTACCCTGAAATGCATGGGTTTCAATCTTGTATGCATAAGCAGAAAAATGTGCCATCATAATGCTGTTGGCAGGAGAGACACTGATCTGCCAAACTCTTTTTACGGTACACTAGAAATATGAAGAGTGCATATGGTGTTATCCTAATCTGTCCCTCCATCCTTTTGTCCATCACTCACACCTGGTTAAGTTTTGTGTTAGGTTGGTTTCTCTCTCAGTGCTAGGTCATACATCTTTATGTGTGGATGTCTTTTAGTGAGAGCAGCATCTTTCCAAGCAGGTCAGGTGAGCTTATGGTATGGTCCTATATTCTTTGTGAGTTGTACACTGCATTTTTTTAATTGTCTGTTATGTGTCCTTTAGCCATCAAAATTTGCTATTTTCAGCTTCTTTTCAAGAACAGCTTGACCAGTTTGCACCAAATTATACTCTGAGCATTTGTGCATTAGAGCTGCTCAACAGAATGTAACTGAACTTGGCAGAAAACACCTTTGCATCTGTTATGACTCTAGGTCTTAAAATATGTAACAGAAAGAAAGTGAAACCAATAGAATCAAGTAAAATCAAGAAGCAATTTATTTCCAGACAATTAAAGTGAAAATTCAAAAGACACTTACAGTTTGTGAGTTAAATTCCAAATAGTCCTAAATGTCCTAATCACAAGTCCAAAATAATAGAATATTCCAAATGATTTCCAATAGCTTTGAATGTCCTGATGTACCACAAAGATGTAATCCAGAATGTATTTGAATGAATTCACATAAATCCCAAAATTATGTATTAATCCAGAAGTCAATGAGCACTTTAGTAATTCCAATGAATATTTTAAATAAATAATTCCTTTCAAATTATATCTGATTTCAAAAACACAACTGTAATTACTAAAATAGATTCCTTACATACTGATCTTTAGAACCAGATTTATAGAACAAGAATGAATTTGTTTACCAAAATCTGTATATAAATACACATGCCTACAAGACCTATGTCACATCAGAATATGAGTAATTCTAATGGAAAAATGCTGGCCTACCTGATATATGTTACAACTTACAAGCATAGACAAAAGTTGAGTATATATTTTCAAATAACCAATAAACTTACAATCATAAACAAAAGTTAAGTACGTAAACATCATACATAACACATCTAATCTTTCTTTTTTGCTCACAGATGCTGGTCAGATGTGGTCACTGTTATTTTAAATAGAGAAACCTTTTTACAATTCTTTTCCATGACCACCCGGCATAATATGATCAGATTTGACAGCATTCTGGCATGAAGGCCTTTCAGGTTGTACAAATAATATCAATCCACCATCAGTTAGGCTGCCATTTTTTGCTTAAAGTTGAAAAAAATTACATGGCCTATCAAAAACTGCTGTTCAGAATAAGAACAGACTTTACAAAAAGCATCTTACTAACTCAGATTTTTTGGCCAACTACTCTTCCATTTGGCTATTAAGGAGATTTCAGCGGTTTGAGTTCTCTTAAGCCTAATAGGGCCTCAAATTCATTGAAGTCAGTTTACCATTGGCTTGAGGAATGCAACTTCATATATGGATGTGTCTTTGCAAGTACCAGATTATTCAAAATGTTGGTCACTGTGACTTGTATTTTGATACCTCATGGACACAGTCAGAGCTGTCCTAATGGTCACCTTTACTCAGCAGTCACCTGTTCACAACGGCATAGACATTGTCTAATCCCACCCACTCCACCCCCATGGCAAATTTCCGATATATATATATATATCTTGTATGTAACTGTCAATTGCCTTCTGCTGTCAGTGGTCAGGTGTTTCCTAAACAAACATTGGTTTCTCCCTGCCTTAAGCGATCAGTGGCATGTATCTACAGTGATTGTTCAGTCTGTGCAAACTAAATTTTTGCTTCATGAGGAAGGCATTGTTTAAATAAAGGAATATCGTGTGAATAGATGTGCAAACATTTCTTATCTCACTTGTACCATACTCCAGTCACATAGACAATGTAACTCGAAAGTGTCAATATGTCAAATTTGAAAGCAAGGCAGTTTTTATCATTCAGGTAGAGGATTGAAGCAATTCAGTTGCTGGACAGTGGGAAAAGTAGTCATGTTATCACAGCAGAAATGGAAGTTGTCTTTTGTGACACATATAGTTCAATATCTTCATTTATTTGCCTGTGAATTAAAGCTGTCTCTGAAGAAAATAGTTCATCTTTGAGAAGAGATATGAGTTACATCCCTTTTCATTAGAGTCAGGGCTCATTCAATATTTCAAACTTGTCTGTAAAGACGGGCAAAGTTTCGGTTCATGGGGCACAAAGAATAGCCATATAAGGCTTTTTAAAAATTTCCTATTCATCACAGGCTTCTCACATAAGCAGAGTGTCTTTTAATCTCAGCGAGTGGAGCAACTGACCAAACCAGATATTGTTTTTAAAGTTTGAACAGCTGTATACTGACTGCAGTGACACCTCATTCTCAGATTGAAGGTGCAGGTTTGAATCCTGCCCAGACCAGCCTGGGTTGGCTGTCTTGGTGTGTTTTGCGGCAAGACACTTTATTCGAATTGCCAAAACCCTAAATAAGGGGTGAGCCGCAATTGCTTAGTGATTAGCATGTCGGACTTACGACAGAAAGGGTGCAGGTTCAAATCCTACCATCGGACCAGCCTGGGTCAGCTAATGTGGTATGTCCTTGGGCAAAGCACTTTACTCCATTTGCCTCAATACTAAATAACCTACTTGTGTTGCTGTGCTGTAAAGAACCAAAACCAAAACAACCCTATATAGCCTTTAATATGTTGTTGTGCTGTTAAACACCAATTAAACCATTTGCCATGGACACTATTGTATTCTTGGAGGTTTTATATTATGGTACGCCTTCATTCCTCCTTCCATTTTTAATTTTCCTTGCTGTTACTTTATAGTTAGGAATATATTGGTCTCCAAATACATGTGCATTCATTTTGAGATATATTGAAATAAACTGAATTTTTAGGTAATGTATTTTTTTCTTTAATGTATAATAGGTCAGTTGAGGAAAAGAAAATGGCTGACTTCTTCCGTAATGACTTCATTGAGGATAGATGGAGAAAGGCAGCCCTGAAGAATGCATTCGCTCTTCTGGGTCGCCAACGTTTTATGCATGCTGCCGGATTTTTCCTGCTGGCAGGATCATTAGAGGATGCTGTTGAGGTAATGTTCTGGTGATCACACGTGTTATCCAATATTCTTAGAAGCATAGGACTCATGCAGATCAAAGAGCTTGTGTGATTGTGATAGAATAATGAGAGTAATCAGTCTATAGTCTCAATTACTTAACGTAAAAAGAAATATGAGATTTTTCTCCCCATGTCATCAGTTGTTGGAAATTTGTCTCTTACAGTTATCATGAAAAATTACATAAAATATTACATGTTGAGTTTATTACTGAATTAATGACAATTTTATAACTGCAAAACATTTTGTGCTGGATCGTAAAGCAGTTCTGGCTGATGGATTTATTATATCTGTTTGGAAGTCTGTCCATCCATCCTTCAGGCATCAACACTGATTAGGGTTGTGTTTAGGTCATTTTCTCAGACACTGTTAGTAGGGTCACATGACTTGGTAATTACATGTGTCATGTAGAATACTATACCTTTAATTGAAAAATGAGTCACTGTGACCAATATTTCACAGTTCAGTTATTTGCATTAACCTTTGTGGTTAGATCATTTTCTCAGGCACTTTTGCCTATGAAGTCACATAACTTGGTATGTAATTGCATCATAAGGAGTGCTGCTACCATCAGTGAAAACTAGATCACTGTGTTCTATATTTTATAGTTCAGTAATTTGTGCCCATCATTGCATTTGTCTAAGGTTCTGTATGTTATAGTTTGTATTTAGGTCATTTTCTTAGACACCATTGCTCATAGAGTCATACAAGTTGGTATTGAGATGTGTCACATAGAGTACTATATCTCTGAGTGAAAATATGATCACTGACTGATATTTCATTATCCAGTGATTTTGTGTTAACTATTTTGTATGCTCATTTTCTCTGTCACTTTTAATTATAGAGTCACATAACTTGGTATGTAATTGCATCATGAGGAGTAAGTACTACAGCCATCAGTGAAAAATAGTTCAAATACACGACCCAATCATAGTACATTAGGATTACATCCGCAACCTTGCAAATCCAGCACCTCCCACTAAAAAAAGACGTTCATCACGTTTTGAGCAAAAGAAGTGCCAAAAAGTTGTCTGCTTGCCAAAGTGGAAGTCACACTAGGGTGGTTTGTACCTGGAGGGATTGACACCAAATCATGTCAGTTCATCACTTACTACTTCTGCTTATGCTGGGAAGCACTTTCTTTCTCGAGGCCTCACAAATATTTAATTGACTTATGCAATTTCATCAGATGAGTGATTCTTTCGAGTTTTTTCACTCCAGGGAAGCATACTCCAGCTACATTTCTGTCTATATCTTGCCCTATCTGCATCGTAGATGAATATTTCACACTTCATTTGTCAAACTTTGTAATACAATAAGTATGTTGGCACCATTTTCATTCCCTGCCCTATTGTTTATAGTACTTTATTCAACTCATTACTCGATCTTGTTATGAAAAAATTCTGTTAAGTAATTTGTTCTGTAATTACATGTAACTTCATGCCTATTATTTACATGGGCATTTGGAGATGATCACTGTACCTGATTGCATTGTATGAGGTGCAATTCAGGTCATACCTGCGATGTGTGCTTCTGTTGGTCCGAGGATGTATGAGCAGCCATCCCCGCCAAACAACTAACTAGGGTGAATGAGAGAACTTAAAAGCATCATTCAAAGATGCAGATGCCATAAGTATTGCTGCCACCACCACCTCAGTTGACAACTTCTTCTTAGCTGAATCTCTGAAGGTGGAAACCTAGCCCATTCAGAATAAGATTCTGCAATTCTGGATATCACGAGCTCCTCACACAGTGCATGCCCCATCGTCACCCTCGTCACCATAAACAGAACCTATCCTTACCTTTGGTCTAGTACTGACTTGGTATGGATTGCCCATATGGACCAGTGGTAGATATACTTGCAGCACATGCATAGCCCAGTACTGGGTACAGTGATCTTTCCTGAGACTGCCAGTACTGGACTTCGGCACCAGACCCCAACTGGCCACTGACCACACCAGCTCTGACAGCCTCAACCTGTGCCATCGATTTCTTGGCCTGGGTATGGAGACATATTTTCACAGTATACCTAGTCCCGGCTTTAAGACACAGATTGTGCCAAACATCTGGATGTACATATCCCAGTCCTGACTCTGACTCAAACACCCTTGTAGAAACTGTGAACCATCTTGTGCTACTCGGCACTGGACTTTCGAAAGTATCATGGACTGGTACTGGGCAGGTTCATCACCTGTGCCAGCACTGTTGAGACCCATTACTGACTGCAGTGACACCTCATTCTCAGATGCACAGTACCAGTCCCAAACCATCTATTAAATACACAGTGAATAATTAGAAATAACCATGTCCCAACATTGCCAAATCTCCAGCCTTGTTTACCAAGCCTCTAAACCTGCTTTGCCAGCTCAGTCATCAAATGCATTGCAGGTGTCTTTCGCCCCACTCTTCCATGTTTGAAGATTTATGCTCATGATGTCCAAAGAAAACTCTGCCTTCCACTCGTCGATTGAAGAGGTTTTCAGGTTTTTCCCATATGAGTTTTGTCTGCCTCCACCTGCTCATCATTGGCCACTTACAAAATTCCTGCATCCATCAATCTGTTAGTCAATAAAGACCAATCATCATTCAAACAGCCCAGTCTGGTCGAGTTGCTGGTATACTGCATTGTTTTGAGAGGCAGCTACAGGATGCAAGTGTCAACAGGCCTTTTTTTTTCACATCGACACCCATCAAATTGAACCCAGCTTTCTTCAAGACACACCATATTTTCACACCTGTGTTCCAGCTATCGACAGAGAAGTTATGGACCTGGGAATATAACAACCTTTCTCTGCACATATAGACTGGATTTTTTTCCTCTGCACCCAGCAGCTGATTCTGAATGATATTGTGATAGGATCCATGCTGGACCTAGTTTTAAGGGCTATTTTTCAGCAGTCTGAACACAGCCTAGACCCTTCCATTGATAACCTTGCTGGTCACTCTTGGGAGTCAGTCTCTCATATGGCACATATAATCAACAGAGCAGCTCAACATACATTTGCCAATGCCATAGTTCAGGGGTGTCAAACATACGACCCGCCAGACTCATTATTTATTATTATTATTTATATCAAATCTGGCTCGCCATAGCAAATGAGTTTGACACCCCTGCCATAGTTCATTAATTAACAGCTTGCAGAAAGATGTCTTTCTTTCCATATCCTCCTTCCGGAAAGATCATCACAAAGCCATTCTCAGATCGCAGCCACTTTCTTCCAACCTTCTCTTTTATGGCCAGGTAGAAGTCAGGTAACGGGCCACCGATGGCACAAACCTTGCATAGATCTAGCAACCTAGAGCCCAGCTCTTGTTTCTGAGGGAAGATCAGAGAAATCTGAAGGGCACATCAAACAGGAAAACTGTCCTCCAAACCCTTTCCCTTGATGAGGACTTGGTTTTCAAGGGCCACAGATAACAAGACATAGTGAGACAAGGATTGCTTTTAACCCAGTTTCTTTCCCTAACAGCCTCCATGTCACAGGAAATGATGCCATGTTCACGCTGCCTTTTTCAGACACCACACTGGGGGGAGGGGGACTCCAAAACTTTGCCATGGAATGGGATAGACTATACCCTGATGACCTGAGGATCTTGCAAATTGTCTTAAAGGTTCTCCAGACCACATTCAGCACCCCTCCTCCATTGTTAAGGACTCTATTCAAAATTATCATATCTCAAAAGACCCATTCTTCTCACAAAAATGGCGGTTGAGATTGTTTACAACATAAACTTACTGGGATTTACTCCAGAGTGTTCTTAGTTCCCAAGGCTGATGGCAAGTATCGTCTGGTCATAGATCAAAGTTCTCTCAACCAGTTCATTCAGGCACCATGGTACAGAATTGAGACACCAAGATTGGTTCTCAATGCTGTTCAGTCAGGAGATTTTGCAGTCAGCCAAGACCAGCAAGATGCGTATGTCCACATTCCCATTCACAAATCTTCCCAGAAATTCCAGTGGTTTGCATACAGGGACATGGTATACCAATTCTGGGCCCTCCCATTTGGTCTGAATATCGGTCTTCGGGTCATCTCAAGAATTATGGACAGAGTCGTGTTGCACTTCTTAGCCATTTCTATTTCTGTGACTTCCAGCGATCTGGATGACATTTCGTATCAAGACATTAAATCCCCAATTTCACTTGCTTACCTTTGGATTCCTTTTCAACAAGAACAAATCCGGTGTCACCCTACCCAGCATTTCACCCACTGGAGTATTGAGTTCAAAACTCATTTGAACTGAGCTTCTCTCTCTCTCAGGAACAAGTCTTGAAAATCATCTTGGTAGTATTGTCCCTTCACTCGGAGAACCAAATTTCAGCAGCACAGACCCCAGCATGGCAGGCTGGCTTGTTCACCTCCAGCCCTCAATTCTAGAAGTTAGTATGGTTTGGCCTCTTCAGGAGTATTCATTACACATCAGTCTCCTGAAGACGAATGCCTTTGAATTGTGGCAAAGAGACTGTCGGGGGGGGGGGGGGGCATTCTCCTCTATTCTGATGACTTTACTGTCATCAGTTACATCAGAAGGCAGGTGCAAACCAAGTCCACTGATCTCTGCCTTCTGGTTTGGGATTTTCTCAGGTGGTATATGATTGACAAATCCACATCCATATACACCACATCCTGATCAGGCTCAATGTCCTAGCAGACTCTCTGTCCCGATGGAATCAGCCACTTCATTACCAACTGGTCCATTCACCCCTCAGTCAATTCAGCACCATTTGGGGTGGATCCCTCATGGGCATATTTGCAATGAAATGAAATGCCAAGCTTCAGCTTTCCTCTCTCCAGTCCCAGATCCAAAAGCCAGGATAAGTTGATCCTCATTCACAGAACTGGAACAGTCTTGATGCAAAAGCTTTTCCCCCAGCTCCTCTGATTCCCAAAGTCTTGCAAAAGCAAGGAATCAGAGTGTCATCTAATCATGATTGTTTCCCTCAAGTGGCAAGAATCATGGATGTGCAATCTTTTGAACTTAACAACAGATATTCCCAGGTAAATCCTGCCTTCTCCCCACCTGCTCAAACAACTGTAAATGCAGGTCTCCCATCTGAACCCAGAGATGCTGAACCTGTATGCGTAGCTCATATCAAGCAAGCCCTTAGAAGGAAACTGTCATCAGAACAAGCGGTGGACAGAATTACTTGGGCAAGAAGGCCCACCACTTTGAAAGCATACGAGGGGAAATGAGAGTTTTCTCTCAGTGGTGCAGGCATGTAGCCTTAAAAGCATCATATTCACACAAGGTAACTTTCTTCTTTGGCTCTCTGAGAATAAGTTAGTTCCCATCACAAACAAGGGCTACAATTCCACAATTTTAGACACATTTAGACATCATGGAAGGGAGTATGTAGGCTGGAACAAAGACCTCACTGTTCTTACAAACTTTTGACTTGTATAGGCAGAAGACTTTGGCACTTCGTCTGCAATGGAATGGGTTCTAACGTGGTTGAATAAGGCACCATTTTTTCATAGCCAAGAACATGCTCCTATTCATAGGGAATTGTTTTGTTTTGAAACCCATGTCTTTATTGGACTCTTCACCCCAAGGGCAACTGCAGGACCTCATAATGGCTCTGAAGTGGTAATGTTTCTGAACTGACCTTCTCTAGCTTTTATCTCAGGGATCTTTCATCCCAAATGGCCCAGTCTGACTTGGTGGGACCTATATCAGCAGAAGAACAGGCCGCCTTCCTGGGTCATTGGGCAGCTTTGAAAAGATGCCGGTCAATCTGCTTCCACTGGATTTTTGTGAGTGGAAATTTTCTCCAAACTGTGTTCATGCATAAACCATGTGCTAAACCTTGGTCTGTATCTCACATGCCTTGAAGGTGCTTCATGCACATTAGGAGACCCAGAGACAGGGCCAACTTTAGGGTAAGGGCATGGAACTTCCTCCTCCTCTTACCTGTTCTACTAGTGTATTCTGATTGGATAATATATTTGATTTGACTAGAAAACCAATATTTAGATTAAAAATAATACCTACCCGATCATAATACTCGCACACCCTCCCAAACCCTTCCCTTAGTTACATCCTTTGAAGAGCACACATCTGCTCCAGTTGTAACTTTCAAAATTGACGGGGTGTGGCACCAGTCCATCTATCCAAGGGGAGACCACTCTCATCTGACTTCCACCCTGGCAAGCAGACAACTTTTTAGCAGTTCTGTTGCTATGTAATCCATCATTGTTGGTTTTAGCATCATACTTTTAATTTGCCACAATAAAATTAAGAAATACATGTAATTGACTTAAAAGGAAGTACAGTTAAACCTATCAATAGTGACCACCCATGGAAAAAGTGAAACTGGTTTTGTACACAGGTGACCACTGTATGGAGGTTCACCTTTCAATCTTGGTTTTTGAACAAATGCCATGCACTGAATGCCAGTAACATTAGAATTGTTATTATTATATATTTTTTGTTATTATTATTATTATTATTATTATTATCAACAGATTTAACAAAATCCTAAAATACATGTGTGTGTATACTCTTCCAAAGTTATCATGCTTACTTTAATCTATCCTATTGAATTAAATAATCACTGATGCTTCCAAGTTTTTTTTATAAAAAAAAAATCACTGATCTTTGTATTGTGCACTATGACAAAACACCAATTTCAATACTAATTGACAGCTTACATATGATTGTGAAACAGTGGACTGACTCTTTCTTTGGCCAACTTGCACACTTAGACTTAGGAACATGTGTTCACACTTCAAAACAATACCTGAATTAATCAGTTACTCAACTCATCGAGATCGAAAGAGTTGGCTTTATATGTGACAGGCAGGTGATGAATAGGAAATGAAAAGAAGTCTAATGTGGCTGTTGTTACTAACACATAATCCGAAACTTTGCAAGCCTTTACAGACAAGTTTTGTAAATATTAAATGGCCCCTGACCAAATGAAATGGGATGAATTCGTATCTCTCCTCACAGTCACAGTCACAAAAGGCAACTCATTTCTAATGCGACTATACGACTACTTTTCCCACCATCCAGCTAACGAATTGCTTCAACACTCTTTCTGTCTAATGAGAAAACTGCCTTACTTTCAAATTTGACATCTTGACACTTTTGAGTTACATTAACAGTATGATTGGAGTATGGTTAGTACAAGTGAGATAGAAATGTTTACACATTGATTTATGTACTGTTCCTTTATCTAAACAATGACTTCCTCATCAAACAAAAGCTTATTTGCATGTATAGAGCAGTCACTGTTAATATACTCCAGTGACTGCTTCGAGTCGGGAGAAACCATGATTTGGTTAGGAAACCCCCAGACACTGATCACAGAAAGCAGGTGACCGATAAATACATGACTTTCATATAGGAAATTTGTCCGGGGGGGGGGGGGGGGGGGGGATTATAATTAAAAGAACAACAGGTATCCATTTTTAGCTCACCTGGCCATGAGGCCAGTTGAGCTCATGGTATGGCCCTACATTGGTCGTGAATCCTGGATCATCCATCATGCATCATCTGTCTGTCAGCAGTTGCTTGTTACACTTTGGAGGCCATATTTATGATTGATTTTGATCAAACTTGGAACATGGGCTTATATCATTAAGTTTGGTTTGGCTTGGTTCAGTGTTTTATGGCACACCAACAAGTAGGTTATTTAGGTCCTGAAGCAATTGGTGTAAAGTGTCTTGCCCAAGGACACTGCGATAGCCGACCCAAGCCAATCTGATGGTAGGATTTGAATCAGCACCCTTATGCTTGTTACCACTTTGGAGGCCATATTTATGATCTGATTTTGATCAAACTTGGAACATGGGTTTATATCATTAAGTTTTGGTCATGAGTCAGCATACTAACTACTGAGCCACGATGGCTGCTTATATCATTAAGATCTCTGATGAGTTCAGTACGATTATTTGTATTATTGAGTTGAACTTGCATCAGATTGGCTGAATTTGTTAGCACTCTGGAGACTATATTTCTGTCCAGTTTTAACCAGACTTGGAATATGGGCTTATATCATCAATATCTGACAAGTTTGAAAGATGTGAAATGTGTGGATATTATTGAGGTGATCTGATTGGCAGAGCTTGTTACTGCTTCGGAGGCCATATTTCTGATCTGGTTTTTATCAAACTTGGAATATAGGCTTATATCATCAAGATCTTGCACTGGTTCAAGATCCATGCATATTAATGAGGTGATCTAGAATCGGATCCGCTGCACCTGTTATCTGTGTGGAGGACATATTTCTTATCTGTTTTTGGAGCCATGATAGCTCAAATGGTACACTGTCGGACTTGTAATCCAAGGTTTGACACACACCCAGGCTAGCCTGGGCTGGCTGCCTCAGTGTATCATTGGGAAATCATTTGATTGTACTTTCCTTGACAGGATATAACATACATGCTTAGATGTGCTGTGAAAAATAAGAAACAACACAAACTATTTTAATTTTGATTAGAATTAAAATATAGACTTGTATCATCAAAATAGTGCATAATTTCATTGGTGAGCAAAGTTAGAAATATTAATAAGGTGATCTTGCATCTTATACATTGAGCTTGTTTACATTTTAGAGACTCGATTTCTGATCCTTTTTCAATCAAACTTGGTATATAACCTTCTTTCATTAAGATGTCTCACAAGTTTGATCATGAGCAAGATCCAAGCAGTTTAATCAGGCAGTCTTGCATCTGAATGGTTGAGTTTGTTACCACTGAAGAGACTGTAATTGTTGCCCAATTTTGACAGAATTTGGAATTCAGGTTTATATCATCAAGATTATTGACGAGTTTGATAATAAACAAGATCTACACATAGTAATGAGAAGATTGTGCATGTGTTTTTTCATCAAATGTAGAAAGGCTTACAGGAATTTCACCTGCTTTAAACTCACCCAGCCTTAAGGCCAACAAAGTTTATGGCATGGCCAAGCATTTGTCTGTGTTTTCTGTTCTCTTTTGTTCTGAAACAGTTTGAATCGTACTTTTTAGCAAGCCTATGGCCTTGGAAACCTGGACGTTGAGTATGAGCTGCATATGTACACATAGATGAGGTGATTTGTGGTTGAATGATTAAGCTTGATAGCTTCTGAAGAATGTTTAAATACTGAAAAGAATGGGTTTGTGTATTGAATCTTTGATATATGTTGATATTACCAAAATAAAATAGAGTTTGGAAGGTAGTTTACGTAGGTTTGTATTTTTACAACACTACATAAGCTTGCTTAGTGAAATAGTCGGCTGTTAAATTTATGTAAGCCAGGTGAGTGATATCAGGACCACTTGGGGTTCTTGTTTGAAATAGATACCTCTTTTAAAGTCATTTTTTGGATTCTGATAAATAAATCAAAATTAGTCTACTTTACCCTAATTGCACTTAGTTGACTTAGTATTATAGCATGCAAGCATTAGGCTGTGAATGTTATGTCATACTGATAATTGCTCTTGGTGACACATGATCTCAGAAGATCTTCTGTGCAAGAATAGTACTAGTTTCTCTACATGTGTTGAATAGGATGATGAAGGGGTTTCATTTTAGAATGTGCTACACATTTATAAGTACCCATTCTTTTATGTTCTGTTTTTACAGTATTGTACTTTTGTGAGTACTGTATTAGAGTGTAACATTTTAATGATGTTGGCTCATATTTTTCAGGTGTGCATTGACAAACTGGGTGATATCCAGCTGGCCCTTGTGATCTGCAGACTCTACGATGGGGAAGACATCATGGCTTCAAGTGTCCAGCGGATCCTTAATGTGCAGATCCTTGGCAGAAATCCAGAGGGTGGGGATACAGACCCTAGTAAGGCTCATCCAGATCCCTTCCTCAGAAGCATGGCACTGTGGCTGCTGAAGGATTATAAAGGAGCTCTTCAAACCTTGTTGCATGATAAAAAAAACATGGGTGGGAATTTTGAAGATCAAATTGAATTTGACAATTTTGTAACTACAAGTGTGTTCAACTTTTATAACTACTTGAGAACTCATCCACTGCTAGTGAGGCAGAGATTGGCCAAAGCGGCTCCCAGTATGAGAAGAATGAGTGTCATTCCGGGTTTTACCCAACAACAAAGCATCATGGCACAAATTGAAGATGAGGCTTTTTCCTGTGTGGATAAAGTCACACCCATGGAGAGAAGGTTATTTTTCTCGACAGCTCATGCTCATTGTAAGAATGGTTGTCCCATTCTTGCACTGGAGGTTCTCTCAAAATTGCCATATGTAGAGGCAAAGGAGATGCCAAATTTTGAGGGGAAAATATTGCCAGTTATGCATGAGGAGAGTGAAGGATGCATTTCCACAGGAATTCTTGGTGATTTCAGTGACATCTCACAAAGGGCAGACTGTGTTGATTGGAGTCAACCAGTGATAAGTACGAAACCAGAGACAGCAAATAGTTTTGATTGGAGCAGCCCTGAAAGTATTATGCCCAGTAGGGCAAATGATGTTGACTGGGGAACACCTGTCAAAAAATTTGACTATGAAGAGTTGAAACTTGATTTTAGTATCGGCACATCTGATGCTGAAAGTGAGGATGAGGATGATGTTGATGTGAGGGAATCTTATTCTATTCCATTTGCAAGAGAAGGTGTGCCTAGTATAATGATCAGGAATGCAAGTGAAGACACTTTGATACAGGGTGAAGTTCCAGATGAATTCAAAGAGCTTAAACAAAAGCTTGAGCAACTCAGGCTGGAGCAGGAAATGAGGAAGAAAGTGACACAGCAGGACATTTTTGCTCAGCAGTACAAATTTATTGCATGCTTGAAGATTTTAATGGAAGAAATGCAGACTCTGGCCACGGGATTTGAGGTGGATGGAGGCCAGTTGAGGTTCCAGCTATACATCTGGTTGGAGAAAGAGGTGGAGGCAATGAGGTCCTTGTGTGGTTATGGAGATGAAGAGGAACAAGATGACATGAAGACAGTCATCAGTGATGGTGAGTTTTGAATAGCAGACTATATGCAACTTTCTTTCTTTTATAGTTGGACCTGATTCAGTATTCTTTAACTCTTCTTAGCAAAAACCCTCTTCTCCAAATCATAAAATAGGTGTCAGTGTGCCTAGTGTCCTGAACAGTGGACAGTTATATTAGCAGACAAGGAAATGGTAAAATACCATGTTGTACTCTGACTCTAAAATGACCGAGTCAGAGCACATAATGCTGGAAAAGTGAATAATTTGTGCAGAAATGAATAAATCCATGACATGGGTACCTGCGATAATGGTATCTGTTTGAATTTCTTGAATAAACAAGAAACAGGTAAGGATATTTGTGACCCATTTTTTTCTAAATAACCCCTACTTTTGACCTGGTAGGAGCTATTGGGCCTCACTTTTTCTATTTTTGCAATGAACACTGAATAAAGGTCATAGCCTACAAAAGTATGGGAAAAAGTACTTTGTCACTAATTGTCCATAAACTAATTGCTGAATGAATATTTAACAATTCATGAAACTTTCACAGGTTGAAGATCATCGACTCCTCTTATCAAATACACAAAGGAAAGGGAATGTTGGTGACTGAATCTTTTCAGAATGACACAGTTATTGAGATCATACCGGTTTTCCACAACAGAAAGCCTGCATTTATGGCAGGTTGTAAATTGTGAAAGATTCCAATAGGTCTTATATACTTTTTTGCTGACTTAATTATTTTATTTCACAGAACTCTTTTTGTTAATTCGGTTTCAGTGTAATCATAATAAATGTGATGTCCGTGAGCGTTTCTGAGAACCTAATTAAGTGCTGACTATGGTTTGATCGCTGATTTGTGGTAGTGTTTATTGTATTGTTACAATCAATTAAAAGTAGACTTGCTTTGTATTATCACGTTAATTATGTCAAATAAATGGGTTCAAATAAAAAAAGTTAAAAGGCATGCAAATTTTACCCGCATAAAAGCTAGTGGTCACGGTAGTGTGTCAGGTCAACTCATTTCAATTGACCAATTAAACACTGTTATATATATATATATATATATATATATATATATATATATATATATATATATATATATATATATATATATATATATATATATTATTATTATGTAGGTAACATAATTAAAGTATCTAACATTAATCAGTGGTTAAGGATAGCAAGGGAAGCAAGTGAAAAGAGTACTCGGTGCATAAAATACTTTATTTCCCAGATATGGTACATTGTGGAGAGCCGAGTTCCATAATTTGTAGTCAACTTAAAATTCCCAAATTGGCACTCAGAGGTTTGCACAAGGATGAGCAGAAATTTCACTATTACTTGCAATGAAATCGTGGCATCAAAATATTTTACTAATAGAACAATTAAAAAAATATAGCGTTTCAACGTTGACGGTTGTTGTATTACGAATTAAATGTCCCTAGTATTTGAAAAAAGGAAATCTTGTTTTGTTGTGAATCAACAATAACACTCGAATATATCCACATTCACATGCAAAAGCAGTGAAGTATACACAATATTTTCACAGGTACACGTGATGTGTGTTGAAACCTCTTGAAGTAATGTTTTTAATGATCTTTCAAAGGTTGGTTATCTTGAAAATAAAGGTAATTTATACAAAAAAGAGAACAACTTCATTATAAAAAGCATTTTATTTACAATTATTCCCAGCACGATTATAAAACGAGTATTAAACCATTAAACAGCCTCCTCATCTTCTCGTTGTTGATGTTCAGCTGGAATGGCATCCGCTTATAAATTTTTCAGAGGTCCGTCAGTAATTTGCTCCCTCGCTTACACTGCATGGTTCACACAGCCTTGAAAAGTCCTTGAATTTCATGGATATCCTTAAAAAGTCCTTAAATTCAACAGGGCTTTGAAAAGTTCTTGAATTTCGACAAACAGCCTTGAACAGTCCTTGAATTTCACATGACCAGAGCTACGTTCTACACAAAAAGAACTATATTTGAGGTGGTTTCACAAAAATGAAAAAGAATCTGTGAATTTTTAGTCTGAAATGTTCCAGTTACCAAAGAATTAATTGCAAGTGCATCTTAGGCTAAAAGTAAATGTGAAGCCTAGTTAGCCCAGGAAGGAGGAAAGAAGCAAATTGACATACAGAAAAGAAAAAGCAAGCAATTATTACAGGAAATTGAAGAATTACCGGTAAAGAGACAGTGCAAACAGGCCAAGGTAGATGTTGAAACTCTAAATAAGTCTCCTGATGAATATTCTATGAAGGCAGAAAAGGAGGGGAAATTATTGCCATTTTCTAACTCACTTAGGCAAAAAAGCAAAGGAAATTATTGGGTTTGTCTAATAAACTAAGCATGAAACTCGAGGAAAAAGTAAAAGCCTTGAAGGATTGTTAAATCTGTGTTGTGTGATATAGTTGCATTTGAACAGTGGACATAAAGTATAAATATATTACTTTTATTGGCTTTGACAGTGGACACCCACAATGTGAATATGTTAATATGTATAAAGTGCATTAGACAGTGGACACCCTCAATGTACTATTTAACTTTCAGAGCCAGTAAAATACCAATTGTTGACAAACTAATTTTGTTATTACAAAATGTTAACTCACTTTTCTCTATTTTCCCATTTACTTTGCCCTATTTAGACAGGAAGAAGAAGTCACTTTGGCTAAAATGTTCAGTCAAGCATGACCCCTGTAGATTTGTAAAAAGCCACCAATAATAAACATAGTACATGTAATAGTATTTGTGGTGACATAATTTTTTCCAAACCATCTCATATTGGTCCAGCATTAGTATGTATTGGCATAATATTAGTAAACTTCAACAGTATTACATAAATGTTCAAAGCAATGATTAAACATACAGTATATTGCATACAAATCCAGTTACTAAATTTTAAAATAAATTGCTGTGATAAATATCACTATACAATGTGGCAAATACCTAAAATCAAGACACTGAGATGGAGCCTCTTAAAAAAGTACAGACATCTGTTGCTTGTTTTATAGCCTGCTGTATTACCTACCAATGCAACAATTTGATACATATGTTGATCTTTCTTGCAGGTCCAACAGAATCCAATATTGAAATAGATGAATCTTTGACATACCTGGATTCTCCTCGGAGTCTACATCGGAGTATGTCCAATAGATCCGACTCCTCACTTAACAAACCAAGCCTACATGAGGTCATCCTTGCTGACAAGATGGACTTTGAAGCAAAATTGGAACGAATGGCAAGGCGCAAACAGTGGCTAAAACAGCATCAGCAATTGTTGAGAACATTAGTTGCATATTGCATGTTACAAGGAGCTGGGGGAGGTGGTCTGGCCTCCGTCCAGATGGAGCTTTTGTTGTTACTTCAGGAGCTTCAACAAGAAAGGCCGCAACAACAGTTGTTATCTCCCTTGCCATTTCCAACCACACTACCTCTCTTGTCAGCCTGCATTGCGAGTTCTAAGACAGTAACTGCTGATCCAATACAGCACATTCAGTGTTTAACGCAGGACCTTCTGCACACAATAATCGAGTTCACATCCCCACCTGGTTTATATGGTGCTCTGAATATTATGCTAGTCATGCGGAATCTGAGCATCGCACTGTCATCTTGTGTATATCAATGTCTCTGTGATAGTGACAGCTTTGTTGTGTCGCTGAATGAAAACCAGGACGTTGGGCTGGAGGGTTTTACTAGGTAAATGTGGGCTTAATTTTTAAATGTACTGGGACCTTGATAGTGCACTGCTACTGCACTCTTTAGGTATCTCTTCTCTCTTGGGTTCACTTCTCAGTTCTGATAGTGCAAGCTTAAGTGGTCACCCATCCAAGGGTGACCACTCTAGTTTTCTCTGAATCCTTTGGTTTACCCTACCTTGCTGACATCTGAATTGTGGAGTATGCATTCTGTAAGTTGCAAAAACTCGTACAATTGACAAAAAATACGTCAATAAATAATAATAAATGCACTGTATACAAAAAATGCTTTGTTTGGAAACATATTCAAACGTTTATGTCTGTATTTGCAAAGTGTAAATCATACATTTGTGGGGAGAGCTTAAAATTCAAAGAATTCAGCAAAAAAAACTAAATTATCAGAAATGTTATGTACAATCAACAGCAGCATAGTTGTACAATATTTGTGCTGCCAAAGAGAAAATAAAGAATATTTGACATTGCAGTTGTGCTGAATAGCAACATTTGCAAAGTTTAAATTATTCCAAACTGATGCAATTTAAAGTATTTATATGTATATCAAGGTGTGTACAGCGAAACAACTAAAAATGATGTTTTTATTTTTGCTCAATGATGAATGTGGTTGGTGCATATAGTGTTACCCTTGTCCATCCATCCATTTGGCTGCATCCTCTTTTGCATTGTGATAGGTCATGTCCATCTGGCTATCTTATTGCTGGTTTTGTAGAGCCTGCCTTGGTGGAAGTTTGACATATCAATCACTCTGGTGACCATGTGCATGTCCATCCATACCCTAGACTAACCTCAATGTTAAAGTTGTTTTTTTGCCCTTACTATTGAAGCTTGGGGGCAGGTTCAAATGCAGGCCATGGCCAGCTTCTTGTTCCCTGTTCCCGTAACCTAGACTCCTTCTACACCGATTGA
The DNA here is from genome assembly GCA_029931535.1 of Margaritifera margaritifera. Taxonomy (NCBI): domain Eukaryota; kingdom Metazoa; phylum Mollusca; class Bivalvia; order Unionida; family Margaritiferidae; genus Margaritifera; species Margaritifera margaritifera. Next base: position 1,608,334 of record JAQPZY010001485.1, on the reverse strand, counting down.
GGGCAAGTGGTCATATTTGATATGGTATTGTAGGAGGATAAGTTAGATGACAATAAAGGTTTTGGATTCTGGATGCAGCCTCCAGGGTAGGAGGAAGTTGGGGTGGGGGGGGGCATCGGTCACACTTTCAGGTAATATAGACTCTTCCTTGTAACCTAAACTCGATCCAGAAAGGATGAATATATTTTGTACATTTCACCAGGAGGATGAGTAGATGACAACAAAGGTCTTTAATTGTGAATGCAGTGGAGAAGTGTGAGACAAAAATAAATAATATGGGTGGCCGAGTGGTCTAAGGCTTTCGCTTTCAGAGATCACTGACATCTCACCTCCGTCCGCGTGGGTTTGAGTCTCGGGCTCGGCCAAAGTGGGTATGTGAGAAAGCTTGCCATTAGCTTCCTGTGGGTCAGTGGTTCTTCCCAGGGGTTTTCCAGGTTCTTCCTCCACCAAATATACTGGCCGCCATGTATAGCCTAACATGTGCTGAAAAATGGCGTTAAACCCATAACAACAACAACAACAAATATAAAAAAGTGTTGATATTTTGTGATGGCTTCCATCTCTAATTAAGTTTTGCATTTAGGTCAGCTTTTGAAGCACTGTGTTGGGGTTTTTGTGTTCCATGAACCTGTGTCTGGAATGTGAGAATATACTCATACTTTTACAATCATTTTCTGGCTTTTTTTGTGCAAAATTTGTGTGACTAATCATAAAAACCTTGAAAATGGAGCCACCAATTTTTTAAAATAAAGTCTTAATGGTTCCAAATTTTGGGGGGGAACCAGGCTAAAATTTCTATTACCACCAATGCTAATTCGGTTCAAGGGCTGGGCTTCTGCCCCTTTATTTCCTTGCACTATCATTTGAGTTGAAAAAGAAAGAGATTAGGTACCAGATGTGTTGAAGAACAGGCGTACTGTGAATTCATTTTTTTTCCGTCATAGGTATTCATTTGTATGTGTCTGCAGTAAGACAGGATGTATTACATTATGATGTCTCTCTGTCCATCTGTTACCAACTACATTTTTGCACAATAACTTGAGTTGCCCACCATCTACAGTAACCAAACTTTGTTGATAGCTTACACTTAGGATAAGGAAGAACCAGTCAATTTCAAGGTCAAAGGTCAAGGTCAGAGAGACTGAAATAAGAAAAATGATTTCTGCACAATAACTTGTTGTCTACCATCTACAGTTACCAAATTTTGTGGATGACCTGCATGTAGGGTAAGGAATAACCCTGATTATTTCAGGGTCAAAAGGTCAAACATCAGAGTCACTGACTGAAAAAAGAAAAATGGTTTTTGCACAGTAGCACTAGTTTTACATCACAGACATGTACCAAACTTTGTGGATGGCTTGCAGTTGGGGTATGGAAGAAAACTATTGATTTTGGGATCAAAAGGTCATGGTCACTATGACTGAAGAAGAAAAATGGTTTCTGCACAAAAATTTCAATTATCGATTATGTACCTTTATCAAAGTTTGGATATGACTGACACATTGGGTAAGAAAAAACCTATTGAATTTGGGGTCAGAAGGTCTAAGGTCACATTCACTGTGACTGAAAGAAGAGAAATTGTTTTTGTACCACTTTAATTCTAGACCATGTCCCTTGTAGAGGGCTTGCAATTAAGATCTGGAAGAGACCTATTGATTTTGTGGTCAAAAGTTGAAAGGTAAAGGTCATTGTGGCTCAGAGAAAATGAGTTTTGCAGAAGAACATTTATTCTAAAGTAAGTGCTAAGACCAAACTTTGTGGATGGCTTGCATTTAGGGTAATAAAGAAACATAAAGCAGTGTTCATTCCAGAAATTGAAAAAATAGGGTGCAATGGCCCATACCAGGGCAAAAAATGGAGTAATTTAGAAAACAAATGGATTGTAAATATCCTTACCTGTTTCCTGTTTGATCAAGAAATTCAAAGACATATCATTATAACAGGCACTTGTGTTTTATTGATTTCTGCAATAAATTAAATGCATTAAATGCTTTGAATCAGTTGTTGTAGAGTCGGACTACAGCACAGTTTTGTACGATTTCCCTGTCCACTAAAATAACCATGTTCACTGTTCAGGACATGGTTATTTTAGTGGACAAAGAAATTGTAGAAAACCATGCCATAGACTGACTTGACAGCAACTGATACAGAGTAAATAATGCCAGAAAAGTGAATATTAATTGCAGAAGTGGCTGTGATAATCATCAGCTTTATAATAGTGGGCCTTGCCTACTGGAATTTTAATTCCTCATGCTTGAGTAACCATTCCCTTCTAGAATTTATTCTGGACATTTAAGTCTACATTTTTTTCCCACCATTTATGCTACTCTGGAAATAAATGCAGCAGTGTTCTGGCTGAAGATTTCATCTTCTCTTCTCATGTTCTCTCGATTAGTGCCCAAGCTAATCAAAATCAGTAAGATATTTCTGTCTATGAAGTTTATCGTCTTATGCTTAATTGGCAATGAATGTACTCTATTCAATGAGCTTTAAATGCGCTGAATTCGTCTGGTCTAAAATCAACTGTAACAATCATTTATCTTTATTTTCTTGGGTCTTTTTCATGCACCCTATGGGTGCTATAGAGGGAACTTTCTTGTGTCAAAGATGAAAAATAAGGGTAATTTGAGCAAAGGCACAGTCTAGAATGAACCCTGCAATAGATTCTAGGTTTGAAAGGTCAGAAGTCATGATCATGGCAAGTCTAATAAGAAAATAATGGTTTCTGCACATTGGGTTTAATTCAAGACTGCATACCTTGACCAAGGTTAAGGTCACTGAGACCCATTGGTCAGTAATCTCCAGAGTCAGCCATACCCTAGTAGTACCTTCAAAGAAGGTTATTAAACACAGGACAGGTGTATAATATGCCATTCAAGAATACTCTTGTTGTGTTTTTGTGGAAAATGAGATTTTCATCAATACTTTGATTCATAAATTGTGGAACCAGTCCTATTATTTTCATCAGTACTTAAATTCATAGATTGTGGAACCAGTCCTATTTTTTTTATTAGTACTTAAATTCATAGATTGGGGAACCAGTCCTACTATTTTCATCAGTACTTAGATTCATAGATTGGGGAACCAGTCATATTATTTTCATTTGTACTTAAATTCATAGATGAGGGAACCAGTCTTACTATTTTCATCAGTACTTAGATTCATAGATTGGGGCACCAGTCCTTTGTTTTTCATAGAAAGATCATTATTCATTGGGTCTTTAAATTCATGGTTTGTAGCAACCACAAAATCCACAAACTTTGGCATCTCTTGAAAAATAGTGAATTCACAGTAACTGAAAACACCCCATAACAGTCTTATTGCAATGGCCTGATTCTAAGGTTGGATATGACAGCTTCACCTACGCAATAAAGCACACATGCTGTAGACGTAACCAATCAATTTCAGATTATATAAGGGAAAATACAAGGATTGAATGTCATTTTCTGAGCATTCATGAGATAGTGAAGGCAGTAGTTCACTTGCAAATAACCAGATTCATAAACAATAATATGATATTAACCTCTTTTGATATGCTTCAGATTTGTAATGTTTTTGTCCATTTCTCTGTCCATCCATTCATTATTCACACTTTGGTTTCTGGAGCAAAACTCCAAAACCATTTAAGGTGTCTCTAAAATTTGGTATATAGATTAGTGGTATAAATATACCTATTGCTATTCACAATTCCTCAGTTTCAATGTTTTTAATTTTTCATCTGTTTGTTCTTCCATCCATCCATCATTTACATTTTTCGTTTCTGGAGCATAACTACAAAACTGTTCAAGATAGCTGATGAAACTTGGTACACATATCAGACTTCTACTCCTGATGTGCTTTTGCTATTCAGAATTTTGTGATTCAATATTTTAAATGTTTTGATCAATTTGTTTATTGATCCATCCACTATATACACTTTCATTTCCAGATATACCTGTGAAACCTTATATATTCATATGACACATGCTGTGTGTGTGTGTGTGTATATATAATTACAAATATACACCAAACAGAGTGGAAAGTGCTATCCCTGGATTCTACATGAGAATGCTTGATAACATTAACATAATTTTTAAATACAAATAAATAATATTATCATACTGGTCAGAGAATTTTGCCAACTGAGCTTGTTACAGTTCAAATTCTCTAACCTGTATGATAATATTATATATATACATATATATATATATATATATATATATATATATATATATATATATATATATATATATATATATATAATCAGACTTCCTTAAACCCCAGTATTTTCCAGACATCTTAGGCAGTTTGAAGGTTTTGACCAGCATATGCTTTGAGCAAATGGAAATTGGTCATAGGATATTCCAAAATATCATTATACCAAATTGTCTTTGATTTATTTTTCCATGAAACTGTTAAATAAACACCTTAATGAAGTAAAATTCAAAAGTCACTATGTATAGTTTACAAATTATTTCTTTTACTGCCAATCAATAAAGGTGTCGCCGACTAAACATAATTCAAAAGTGACAAGGTCTAGTTTACACATCGTTTCCTTGTCGGACAGTTAGTAGAGGTGTTGCCAACTAAGCTTGTTACAGCTCAACTGCCTGAAGGATGTGCTGCTCACAGTTAGCTGGTTAAATCAGGGTAGAGAAGGGCAACTTGATCCTTTAGTGAACAGTAGTGAGATAAATTTCAAACATCAGCTTCTCAGTAAGCTGTTTGTTTGTTATTTGAAAGTTTGTTTTTTTTTAATTGTTAGGCTTTTATATGCCTAGATGAGACAACAGGTACTTCCAGTGTCAAGCATAGAGTGTGAGTGCAGATTTTCATGCCAGAATTTGATCAAAACAATGCTGCAGTGCAGGCTGAGTGTTGAGACTCTTGATGAACTTATGAGAATAAATCTTGTTGTTGTTGATATAAAAGACTTTGATCCAATGCCAGCAGTCATAAAGTAGAAGGGAAATCGAAACAGACATCTGTATCAACAAAACAAAGAGAATGTTTTCGCCAGACTGATGAACTATGAGTGAGTGGATTTACCAATGTGCAAATGTGACAATGTTATGGATGGTTATAGGATTCTGTGTAAATACATTCTGTTAAAAAAAAAACCAAACCCAAAGCAGGAAAATAACCCCAACAAAACTTGTGGGGAAATCTGTAGCAAATCATAAGGATAAACTTATGCTTTTGCAGCTGTCACCTGATGAGACCTACGGAGAGGTCGAAACAGGTTTTTTAAAATAAAAAATGAATATATACTACAAACAGCAGATTCATGCGTGTCTATGAAGTTATGAAGTCTGTCAAAATGTCTGGTTGCACTTGGGAAAATTTAAGAATCCCTGATATATATGTTTTTTTTGCTACTGAGAAATTGCCAGTTTTAATATAATTTTTTTTCTCCATCCATCATATACATTTTCGTTTCTGGTATAAAAATTCAAAACTGTTCAAGATTGCCCTATGAAACTTCATATTCATATCATATTCATGGTCAAGATATGCCTTTTACTACTCTGAATTTTTCAGTGAAAATGATACATTGTTACTGTATATACTCTCTTAGAAATCAGATTCAGCTGTAGACTGCACAGACCCAGATTGACCGCCACATAATGATCTGGGGCTGTGTTGTTTGCAGTTGGACTTGACTTATAAATGAGTACATACAGTACCCATGCACATGTAACCAGAAGCTAAATTTCCAATAATGAATTGACCCATTTTACACAAGTAAACACACATGACCCATTTTACACAAGTAAACACATATGATACCTGTACACTTTGTAAATAGGAACTTACTATATACATGTATGAAATCTTCGATAAATCCTTCTGTCCAAGAATAGACATTTTGGTGGGGCAAGGGATATAGATGACTCTATCTTTTTCTTAACTTATTTGCCACATTTCAGCCTAAATTTTATTTTAATTTGAAGAATTTCTATATGAAGAATGTGTTGAGTAGTCTTATATCATATAAAATGTGATTTGGTATTACAGGTCTATTTATTTTTTTATTTGATTGTAGGGAACAGGATAATTTGATTAAGGTTTGAATGTATTAGCAATAACACTGACTTTATTTAATTTTTTCAGTCATAATTTTGCAATTCATGCTAGTCATCTTATGGCTGGTGTTAGGAGACACCGGAGAAGGTCCATAAGTGGTAGTGATGATATGATCAACACTTTACCTGCCAAATGGCCAGGTAAGATGCCAAGCTTAGTTATAGTAACATCATTATCTCCACACTTAAAAAAAGAGTGGAGGTTATGTTATTCTGCCCATCCAAACATGCAAGCATACATGCACATGTAATGTAATGTTATTACAGTATATACTTGCTTATAAGTCCACTCCAACTGTAAACAACATATACCATGATCTGCCATCACATTATGCACCGGTAGATCAGGATCTATGTTGTTTGTGCTACTGCTTACTCCTAACAAAATGCATAGACCCAGATCTGCTGGCTCATTATGTGATGGCAGATCAGGGTCTGTGCAGTTTGCAGTTGAACGTAACTTATAAGTGAGTATATACGGTACCCCTATATTGTTTAATATAGTGTTTTCAAACTTAGAAATATGATTGGGAGTGGTCTATAGTTGTGCATAATGGTTGTAGAGTTTTGATCCATCCTCTGGGGATGGCACTTGTAAGAGTGAGGACATTTTTGTATTTACAGTGTAGACAAGCTTATAAGTGTAGTCCAACTGCAAACTGCACAGTTCCTGATCTGCCGTCGCATAATATGTCGGCAGAGCTGGGTCTCTACAGCTTGTTAGGAGTAATCATTAGCACAAACAACATAGATCCTGATCTGCCAGCATATTATGCAACAGCAGATCAGGGTCAGTGTTGTTTGCAGTTGGACTCTACTAATAAGAGAATATATAAGGTATGTATAAGGGTGTGGGGGTATGGATAACAAAAGGCATGGGGATAATGCTGCTTTGCTGCTGACTAACTGTTACGAATATTGTTACACTGATTATCAGTTCAAAACAAGTACGAGTTTAACATTGCTACAGCTCCTTGATAAATATGTCAACTTGTACGAAGAAACATTTGTTAAACAAAGAGCTGCATGATATTTATTTTATCTACATATATATGCAAAAAAATTATTTTGTAGGAAATACAAAATCTATTGGTATGCAATAAATTACAATGAATTTACATGTCAGTCTTCTCATTACTTCTTTGATACATGACCCTTTCTTTTTAAGGTACAATGCTTCCAAGTATTTTGTCGTAATTATTTTCAGTTGATACATCACCATTCTGTTGCTAAGAAAGAAAAATCAACTTTTTTTTGTATCTTGAATTTTAATTACTTGCAGGAGTTACTTCCCTTAGAGTACTCTTGGCTCGTGAGAAGGATGAGGATGCCCCAAAGCTCAACATCATGCTGTGTGAGACCTTGATTGCAGTCTATGTCAGCCTGCTGATTAATGCACTGGCTACGTATGACTGCCATCTCCTGTATCGCCTGATTGCCCATAAGTTTGATCACAGATTGTGGTCAGCATTGTTTGGTGGAGGAGTTAAAACTGTTCTCAGAGTCTCCCAATCAGGAGTTCTCCCTAATAACAGTAAGAATTTCTTGTTAATCTGTTTTTTTAGCTCTGCTGGTCATAGGCCAGAAGGGCTAATGGGATGGCCTGTTGTCTGCCATAGGTTTGTTCGTTAGCACAAGTTTATCACTACTCCTCCCAAACTACTTGGAGAATTGCCATGAAACTTTACACAGACATTTATCCCAAGGTTTAGTTAAACATAAATGAAAATGGTGCTGCACAGACATCCAATATGGTCAGCCACAAAAGTTGTATCAACATAGAGTTTTCACCAGAAGATTTCTTACGATGTCGATCTGACATCCAATATAGCCACCATACTGGCCATTTCAAAAGTCTTGTCATCTCTACTTTGTATGGATGGTCATATTGACATAGAGCTTTCACCACAAGACTTCTAATGATGTCGTCGAAAGGGGGAAACTAATGATAACACCCTCCCCTCAGTTCTAATTTTCCTATACTATCGGTGCATTTAGTCACTCATAACATACACCACCATAAAGAAGACATTCCAAACCTTTACCACTGGTACCATTTACGTACTTTACTGATTTTGAATGGCCACTTTTACGCGAAATTTATCTGTTACTTTGTGTCGTGCCTACAATGTCAATGGTTTCAAAGACTACTCTTCCGGTCTCCTTCGGAGTGAATTGGGCATTATGTATATGGACAATAAATACCCAAAAATAAGAACAATTTAAATTAAAATTCAAATTGAGTTTATTTTCTTTCAGGATCATTTGGAAAATAAAATTTATACTTTTTTTCAACTAATATGATCATTTACTATATTGTATGTGTATCGTAGAGGTCATGACCCTTATACATTTGCTGGGTTAGACCGAGACCTTGCGTTTGGTGCTGATGTTTGAAAAGACTCGCTGAAGGAAATAATCAATCACTGAAGCAATAATGATTTAGTTGGATTCACTCCAAAGCAGACCAAAAGTGCAGTCTTTGAAAACCATGACATTGTGGGCAAGACACAAAGCAATGGTTAAACTTCGCGTAAAAAAGACCATTCAGAATTAGTTAGGTACTTAATTGGTACATGGGAGAAAGATTTGGAATGTCTTCAATAATGCATGCACCCATCATCAAAGCAAGCCATCTACAATCTTCAATAAAAACAACGCATCCTTCATGAAAGGAAGTCATCATCAAACTTGAATACAAGTAATGGAATCTGATCGATTGTTGCATTTTTCATAGTGATCGGTGATTAAAGCATGTTTATTGTGCCATGAAAGTTTCCCTTTCTGCCGGAAGAAAAGTAACTTTATTTATGCTTACAATGGCTACCAACAGCAGCATAAAACTAAATTTATCTTGTGCTTAATTAAGGCTTTTAAAAAAAATGTTATTGAATGTTTTGTGATCAGAGAGAATTCATAACTTGTTGACACGTTTTCATTTCCCTTGGGCTCAAGGATTATGTCAACATAAATCGGTAGGACTGTACTGTTAATTAACTTTACTATGAGAATCTGTCAATGATTGGTTGTTGTCAGTGAGATTGGGTAGTTCCTTAGTACAAATTTTAATGCAAATGTATATTTGAATTATACAGGAAGCTCTGATGAGTTGTTGCACAAACAGAGGGTGAAGCTTCATATGAAGGTGATGGGTACAGAAGGGAAGAATGACAGCAAGAAAACCTACAGGGAGAAGTATATCCCGCCAGAATTAAGCATGATCACATTCTTCATGACAAAAGTAAGACAACATAAACAACTACAATAACAATTATAATAACAGCAGCAGCAACAATAATCATTAAGATCAGTATTGTGACTACATATAGTTCAATCTTTTACTACATTCATGGTTTTCTTAACACATTCAGCCATCACAAAGTTATGGCTTGGGATAGTACCCTTGTTACCACAATTTATCAGAGACCAATATGTAAGGAATTAGCAAAACAGAGCAAAGACATATTTCCAGTGATTTAAGTAATGTTGATTTTCTATGTATTTTACAATGTTCCAGCCAAGAAGAAAAAAAAATGTAAACAAAATTATTCAGAGTAAAACCTGGATGGGCTCTTGGCCCTAGAATTTAGTCTTCCTCTTGTAAGACCTAAATTATTGGTTGAAGTAGCATCAAACAGGTTAAACTTTGGGGAAATTCGGATAGGTTTTGACACATGTCCAAAAGCCTCTACACACACAAAAAGTAAAATTTTCACCCCTCAGTGCATGTCATGATGAAAAAGCCAATTCCAAACAACTTTCCCTCAACATGTAACTTACTAGTAACATGAAAGTTGTGCAAATTTAGACTTCTTGTTTTGTTTTTTTTTTGACAAATGAATCATTTTCCTCTACCTCCATTTCAGGTGAGAACTCTAAAATTCTAGACCTCTTTGGCTGGGACAATTTCTAAGATTTATAGGTGACTTTCAGAATGTTTTAAATTATGTCATTGATGAACAGTTCATAAAGTTTCAGATACAGCTCTTTTATTGATTCTACACATGCATTACATCATAACATCATAAGAGTGCAAAGGGTAATGTTAGAAGTCTGAATGCATTTAGAGCATACTACTGAACTTTTTTAATTGATTTATTGTACAAAATATTGGTGTATTTGTTTGCATGTGAAAATTAACTTACGATTTATATTCTTATTTTTCAGCCTTTTATTGTGACAACAGACTCAGATGCATTTATGTATGATTCAGAGGAGTCCCAGTCTGCAGAAGAGGAAGAAGAAGAGGAAGACGTTGAGGAAGATGAGAGAGAATGGAAAACAACAAACAGACCCAAAACTCTGTGAGAAGCTTTATGTATCATAAACATAGCAACACCTCAATATGCACCCTTGTCATTGCCCTAACAGTGCAAAACTTGTTTTTAATATTAGACTGATCACCACCCAGTTAAAACTGATTACAGCCCAGTTTTCCACACTTTCTTGACCACTAATCGTCAACTGGATTACTGGATATATATTGTAAGAAAGTTTAGTGCATTGAAAGTTGACTTAGCTACAACAGTTTTTGTTGGGAGATGCTTTAACTGGAGATAATTGTCAGAAAATTTTAATGGTTATTGAAAACCAAATGTGAAAGCATGTGTGTGGGTGAATTTGTTTGAAAATGTTTTTTGTTTGTGTTCTAGTTGTCCAGCTTGTTCAGAGAATTTGTAGAAAAATGTCCAATTCATGCTTTGTCATACTTGCCATATTCCCAGACAGTGTTGGGTGGTTTTTGAAACTCAAAAAGTGTTTTGAGGTCCCAAGGGGGGTCAGTGCAGGTGAGCCCCCAAAAGCGACATCATTCAAATTAGAATAAGCTATCTTTTTAAATCAGCATATAGCAAATGACTGGAAATTCAAATCTGAACAAAAGAAGAAAAAAAAGAAAATACCATCTGTTTTCTCTGAAGCATTTAATATACTTACACACAAAAAAATGGTAGATTTTGCATGGTCAAATAACATCACCACAAACATGGTCACAACCTCACAGACATTAAATACAAAAATACACCGAGTTACTGTCTTTAAAATCCATTGGACAGTGGATTGTAGTTTTAATTACATGCAGTCTTTGCTGCTTTCAATAATTCAGTAGTTGGTTTGACACTAATGCAAGTGTCATTTGTTTTCACAAATATGCCTACTCTTTTCCTTTGCGAAAGTGCATTCACATATATGTTGGCACAAGCAATGGCCAAAGTCACTAAAAGTGATAAAACATGTCAGATGGCAGTGAATATCCATTCAAAACAATGAATCTGGCAATGAAAACATTCAAAGTTTGTGGTAGTCAGCCAAGTTGCTAAAGTCTTTGACCGCCGCTATTGTAACATATTTTCGAGGTTAAAGTCACACCTACGGCAATGAAGATTTAATTTATTCTCAGGCTGAATTAATGAAAAGGTACTAATTTATGCAAATGCACAATTGGTCATTTGATTAATGATTTGATACTTTTAAATTATTAAAATTCCAGTGCAGTTCATTTCAGGTTAACCAGATATTCAAACATGTTGATGTTTTCATGAGTTACTTGATCACATGATAAAACGTTTATTGCAATTGTGTAGATGTACAAGGAAAATATGAGACAGTTAAGATGGCAAAACTGTTGAAGCAAATAAGATTATCTCATTTTTTTTTTAGCACATCTAGTGCATTATGTACTACTATTTTCCTTTGTCCTTTTAAAATATTGTGTATCCCCCAAATCTGGAGGGTGAGGAACAGTGTCCCCTGACCTTTGGATCCTAGGTGCAATGCTGCATTAGAGATTGAATGGTGCTGTTGTTCAACCTGCCGAAATAATCGTGTTTTGAATTTTGTATATGAAATAAAAATCAGACTTTAAAGAAACATTGCCGTTGATCACAAACTTTAATAAAGATGGCTTCAATATTCTCATTCAGTGCAGTCAGTGATGAATAATAACATTTGTTTTTAAACATGCATCTATTTGATGTACTTAACTTAAGACAAATTGGGTTGTTCCACTTAGTGTACTTTACCTATGCAAATTAGCCTAATGGGCTCTTCCTGAGCAGTGCTCAAAGGATTTGACACAACACGTCACCCTAGCTATTGTGAGTCAATTCAGTAAATCTCTGAAAGGTGTCCATCTCTGACTGCTTTACCTTTTAATGGTCTCAAAAACAGCTGTATGAACTGCCCCGAGGATAGTTGTACATGAGCTCTGAGCAAGACTATTTACTGTTTATACATACCAAAGATTACGGGCATATATCATTGTGATCAAGAAATGTACAATTTTTTTTTTTTGTGGGACAATGTTTTTTTGCTAAGATTGTTGAAAATCGTGATTTTCTAAACATGACCGTGTGGGGGGTTTGGGAGTCCAAAATCGTGTTTTTCGCATGACTTGTCGTGTTATGGCATGTATGATTTGTGTTTTAGATGACTGGTAATGTTGTGTCATCTGTATAGAGATCTGTAGATGAAATTTACTCTCTCAATAAAAGGGGTAGGTCATTAATAAATATTAAAAATAGTAATGGACCTAGAATTGAATCTTGTGGGACTCCATTTTTAATTGTTTCAGGTTCAGGCAGAAATTCATTTATGTAAACATTGTATTCTCTCATTTAAGTATGAAGTAAACTATTTAAAATGTGCTGTCATCACATTGGTAAATCTTCAGTTTGCTCAAAGGTGGAGTAGCACGAACACCTTTCACATTCATACAGAAGATGCCAGTGCACCTTCTAGTCCTGGACCAGCTGAAGTTACTCAGAGTAGAAACACAGTTAAACATGATGTCAAATTTTTACCAAGTAGTTAGAAATCATTCTGACATGGGTGCCTTGCAACCTAAGGTGCCTGTCTTATTACTTCTAAACTTTCCTTTGAGACAAATGTATGACTGGTGAGTGATATGAGACCCACTTGGGCCTCTTGTTTAAGCAGATATGATCACAGTTGCTTCAATAGAGGATCTTAACTTTCTCCATAGGTACACGTGTGTAATGTCTCACAACTTAACACTCATCAAGATATAGAATTAATCTGTAGACATAATTTACATACGGATGTTTATGACTGTTTTACAATTTGATCAATTGCCAGGGCTCACACAAAAGATAGAAATGATTTGTCTCAGTTCATAGGTTTTATATAAACTGAATATTCATGAGGAATCATATTTCTTATATGGAAAAAGGTATCAAATGTTGTTTTCTATACACAGTAAAACTTCGATAACTCAAAACATCAGTCACTTAAATACTGAGAATAACTTGAATGGCTTAGTCTTGTGTACAGCATGTTCCTTTCTGCAACCTTGTAACAATCAAAAGCTTAATATTTGGGCCTGCAGAACTGCAAGTTCTCAAAGGTCTACTATCAATAAAATCTGTCACATTGGCGAACATTTATTATATGTATACATAACCATGAAAGGTAAATTTAGTCTTCTGTGTTACGTGCTTTAGAATTTTTTTTTTAGTTCTATGGTTGCAAGATTACTTAGATAACCAATTACCATTCAATTTGAAGTTTGAACTGGTTCAGAATATTTCTAACTGCTAACAGTTGTTGATGTAGTAAATTACTTGTGTTGTGAAAACCAGATTATATCATGTTTTCTGACTCTAATCTGTATACCTTGTACATTGATAAACTGAAAATGACAAATCTCCATGTCAAAAACAGAGAAACTATTGTTGAGGTCCCCATTCTATGACCATCTTATGTTAGCTGTTTTATGTGACTTCAACAGTGCTTTGATTTTATAGACTCCCAACTTGTGCTGGATAATTTGTGATGAATCAGTTCATGTATACTAACCAGTGAGAAAATTTCAAACCATGGCCTCTCTAATAAGTCTGATTACAACCGTGAGTTGAAATATGCATTAAATGAATACATTGATTTTGTGTTTCAGTCCCCTGTCATCATCACTTCAGCAGCATAAGGATCCTAACTCCTACTCCTGGTGCCTGATACGTTATGGGATTGTCAAATTGGTGCTACACAATCTACATGGCTTCCTGCCTCAAGTTGGGATCGAGCTGGCAGGTTAGCACATTGATCCCTCATTTCAAAGGCCATCTGTATACTACTGCCTCTCCTGTAATGTGGATCTTATCAATTGATTAAACTCTGTTTTATTTATTGCTATTCAGTTGGTGTAACTGAGTTTTTCTTTTTGGCTAATAAGAACCAGTTGTACTCTGTTTCATATCATTAAATGCCATATTTTTGTTTTTATGCATAGTTTTGACTCAGCACTTATTAGAACCTCATTATAAAGTGGCCTTACTTATAATGGCTTTCATGAATAGCGTTATAAAGAGACCATAGTATTCCACCTCCTTGTTGATTGGATAGGGCCTACATGCCACAGTGTTGACACACTTTTTATCATGGGTTTTATCATGTAGTCCACATATGTAAGGTTCAGTAGGTGCCAGTCTAATGGCTCTGTTACCTCCAAAATATAAATAACTGAAAATGTTCTATCAATCCAAGAGTACAAGTCCTGATCAGGGATAATTCTAATATAGTTTGGATGAGGATGTTTGTGAATAGATGGTTTCATTTTTGGTTTCGGTGTTTTACGGAACACAACACGTTAGGTTATTTAGTGCCAATGCAATTGGAGTAAAGTGCCTTGCCCAGGGACGCACCATGGTAGCCAGCCTGGACTGATCTGATGGTGGGATTTGAACCTGCGCTCTTCTGGTCACGAGTCCAGTAAGCTATATCACTGAGCCACTGCAACTCTGAATAGATAGGACAACCTATCCAGAAAGGTTGATCAAATTAATAATGTAGGGACTGGAGAAATGCACAGATATAGGGACTTGAGAAGGGCACAGATATAGGGACTTGAGAAGGGCACAGATTTGCCCCATTGTAATCCTTAGAGTATCAGTTTTTCATTTCGAAAATCTACCAACTTTTTGTCCAGGTTTAGGACTCTTCAGGGATGGTTATTTATTGTAAGCCATTTCAGTATTTAGTCTTTGTTTATGGGCTGTTTACTGGCTCCCTGCAACAGCTTCTGGCTACAGACCTGCCAACCTTACAATTTGACCATAAGTCTTAATAAAATGACCTTTAAGTTGTGGACTTACAGAATAATAGCAAAACTTACAAAAATATAATCATTGTGGTCAAATCAGGATAGTGGGTAATCCATGTTTGATCCAGATCCAGGTTTCATATAAGATTCAGTGGAGTTGGTCAGGGAACCAGTCTAGTGCCATAGGAGCATCTCAGATGTTTTAAACGACCCATATATTTCATGCAAAATGCCTGCATGGTCAAGCTGTTGCTTATAGCATTTTCTAGAAATTGTGTCCAACAATCAAAAACACTTTGAAGACGAAAGGGACAATCAGCCTCTTAAAATGTTTAAGCAATCACTACAGAAGTATATACAAGAATATTCAGATTCTTGGAAAAAAAGCAGGAAAGGCAATAATTACATTTATTGAACATCATTTCATGTTAATTTGAGTATGTCTCATGGCAGAAGAGATGACTGCTGTCACCACTTAAAATTGGAAAAGAAAAAAACCAAAAGATTACATCAAGTTAAGAGATCTAGCAAGAAGCCTTTGCGCTCCATGGGGTTTGGAACTGCAGTTTCTGAAACTGTCCTGGAAGTAATTTAGCTTGACAAACTTTATACTTGAACATAATGTGTGCCTTCGCTGCATCACACTTTAGAACTTTTTAAATGCAGGTTTCCAACTCAACAGGAGTAGTACATGATATTTCGTTACACCTTACTGAAAATTGGTCTAACTTACAGAAAAATGTTGACTGCCTTACTGAGAAGGTTTTGTTAGGGTTGGCAGGTCTGGGCTACTCATTACTGGCAATGGCTACTGGTCACCTAAAGCAGTAATATTTGGAACTTATTATCCTCAGGGTAATGGCTGAAAAGTTAATTTCTAAAGAGTGTGGAGTCCAGACACTCTCTTACTTCCACTGTAAGGGTGACATCATGCAAGTGCTGGAGGGCTCTGGGTGTTTAGTTTAACTCAAGAAGGAACAATTTTTAAATTTTATTTTGTGTACTTCCTCACAATATTTAAACCTTTAAATAATTAAATTATCTTATCTGCACAAAAGTTGAAATACTAAACTTCCAACTGGTATGGTGTAAAATATATGGAAAAGATTTTTACTGGCATTTTCTACTATAGAAGCCAGCAGGATTGACCATATAAAACCCGCTTTTTTAAATTAACAGCTGTGAAATTTGGGATATTTGTTGTAAAAGAATTGTGGAGGACTTGTAGGTGGTGTTACATTAAAGTTAAAGAAATTTATTAGTTAGGGATCTACCATACCATTTCATGCCACAGGTTTCCAACTAAGTTTGAAATAAAGTAGAGGTAAGTTTATTTTAACCCTGAACATCCAAGCTACCCTCTGATCTGAAATGAACCCTTGATCCTGGACTTTTTCATACTGTGACTAACAAAATTTTAGTGATCCTAGAATTTTGTCATGAAAACATGTACATGATTAAAACTCTTATTGTCTATTCGGACAGACAGTTATGACGGTTTGTAATTGAGTTTTACAAAATATTTGCCACCATCTTATAAGCATCATGTTATATTTAAGATGTAATACCAATGAGTGAGCAGAGACTTTTGATTATTGCTTGTAAAAAATGCCCTGAATGATATCTTGGGTATAATTTTATTTGAATTATGTGATAACACTTTATTTCATCTGATTTTACATAGCATAGCATGCATGCCTATTGAGTTTGTTGATATAGCAAAAATTAGGGTACCAAACGTTTTCTGTTATGCCCATCAGTGATTCACCAAAATTTGATGTTGCTAATATGCTGAAATTTAAAATTTGCTAAAATCTAACGACGCTTAACAATTATGATTTATATCTGAATGCTTACATCAGAACAAAATTTGTATTCCCCAGGCAATTCACTTCAACAGACTTGAGCTGTATTGCAAAAAGTGCTGCAAAATATTACCAAAGACTTGAAAAAGCTAAAGAAACACATCAGACTTGTGAACATATACCTAGTTGATGAAAATTTTTATTGTGGTTGAAATTTATAAATATACATAATGAGCCATATAAACTAACTTGCATCTCAAAAAGCAAGGCATAGAAATTATGATGTTATGATGTTAAATTGTAATAAATGTATGCACATTTCAATTATTCAGTCTTTAATGTTATTTAAAATACCATTTTCCAGTTTTTTTTTGCTTTGATGAAAGGCAAGCATCCCTTAAAGCATTCACTGATGACAATTAATTTCTCCATTGCCCAATCACAGTCATATTAGGAAATTACTCTCTGCTACCTCCGAAGCCAGCCCTCGCTGAAAGAAAAAAACCCCATCTTATATCATATATTTACGAAGGGAAGTAACTCTTACAAATTAGCTCCCCATGTTCGTGATAGATGGCCATGTGTATTCCAGATGTAACCAATTTAAACTTTCGCTTGCAACTATGCATTGCCTGCAAAGAATCCATTGCAGTTTATATTTAATTTTGACCATTTATTTTGAGTGGTGTAGTAAGTAAAAACGTTGATATACCTGGTGTATATAATATTTGCATTTTTTCCAGTGAATTTATTCATATTTATGCATTTTTTTACCAGTCGTTATTGTCCATGTGATATCAGTTGGTAACAATTAGTTTTTCACCAGTGTATTGTATTGCAATGTTAAATTTAGGTTATTTCACTTATTTCACACTTCTTGCGTCATCGTGGTAACTTAAGTTCACCTATTTGAATAATTTGTATTTTTGTTGTATGCACTTGTTTGTTTTTTCTTCTTTCTTTCATTACAGAGTTGTCAATCAAGTGCATGCCTGGCCAGACAAAATGCTTTTCCTCACACCCACGTACTGTGTGTTCACTATGGGCAGAAGACATTTGGTCCAACATTGTGTAAAGGCAGTTAAAGGGCTGCAAAAAAAGATCCTGCTCTAAATCTTCCAAACATGAAGTACTAAGCATTTGTCCGAATTCAAAATCATTTGCCAGTTTTATGAGGGACAGAGAGATTCCGCACACTCCTCCCACAAAGATAACTAAAACAGTGCCTATGGCTACAATCACTTCAGATCCAGTCAAAGCCACACCAAGCAATTCCACTCAAGCATTATTGGAATCGTATATGATAGCATGCAACAGCGGGTTCTGTCATATAGAATGTTGATGAGTGAGTTGGAAGAAACTAGGATTTTTTTTACCCAAATTGGCAGCCCACTGTTGAAGCCAGGCATGCAGGATTACCCTCCAACTTTGCTGAACTGGCCTGCAAGTTATATACCATGTGCCGTACATCATCACAGCTGCTGACCAACAGGTCCAGCCATTTGGACAATAGATGTACGGTCTCAGTGGTAATGAATCTGTCATCTTGGACTGGCGAACAACATGTTGCTTGACAGTTCTAACAGCGATGGTGTTCTACGCCCAGTAGACAGCCCAGATCATATCAATGATACAGGTACATGGCAAACCAGCATTACATTTGGAGCCATCTGGCCCAGCCCAACTGACTGTGCTGGTCTGGCATTCCACAGCCAGACCAAGCTCCATGCTGGACATAACCCAGCCAGCTCTACTAGCATATCCGACAGGTAGAACCTTTGTTGTGCATGCTGAGAATTCAGAATCATGATTGCCATACAGAATGCTATACACCTGAACACAGAGCATACAGGAGGAGGACAATCCCCCTGTCAACGAGGGGGGTGATTCGGACTTGCCAGATCATTCTGATCCAACCATGGAAAGGATGGAATTTTCTTTCAAGGCAACGATGAAGAAATATACAGAGTTTTGCCTCCATTGGAATACCCTCCTCCACCAGCAGTCAACACTACATATTATGTCAAGGCTTCATTGGATGTGGATGATGATTACGTACATCTATAATTCAGAATCTTGCCACAATCGTCTAAGATTGCAAAATTTACCAGGCATCTTTTGGATAAAATTCATGACCCTGGTAATTCGAGGGCCTTGTTTTTGGTGAATCAGTTACCTGCAACTTTCTCACTGCAGTGGTGCAAATCACATACTGATGTTTATAATTTGGATGTACATCGCCTTGACAAGGATACTTTTGTCTATCAATATGTCTGCCCTACTCTATCATAAATTGGACAGACAAGTGTTTAATGCGACATCTAAATTGGTAAGGAATGTCATGGCGACTTCCTCCTACTCGATCTTTCACCTAGCGACACACTCCTACGGTCTTCTCTGAACCCCATCATGCAGCAACCCTATGCTCACTCACTCCCCTTCTGTTCGAGGGCTGAATTGAGGATGTGAGAAAGCAGGGTTGCCCCATTAGCTCTCTGTACAAAACCCCATCTCTGCATGACCCTGTCAAGGAGCATACCAGAAAAGGGATGATTAGTGCCAGAAAGATAGCAGGGTTAATTCTCAACAACAATGGCAACCTTTTCATGGCCAAGCAAGTTATAGGTGGCCATATGCCCCTAACTTTTGCAGGCAGACTTGGGGGAGGGGGAGAGGAAACAAGGTTTCTCCTCCCCAAGCCTTCTGCCAACTGTCAGTGACTTGCCATCCCTCCCGCCCACTAGCGACACTCCTTTGGGCAGCCGACTCCTGTTTTGCCAGACTTGGATGAACCTATTTGTGAAAACTGATTGGTAATCCAAGTCATTTTGGAGAGACTCCAGACCTCATTCATCAAGCCTCCTCCACTTTTGTTGTCCTCCTTCATGATGGAGATCCCAAGCAATCCCACAAAGGAAGACATTTTACAAAAGGAAATAGAGCTTACACTTGTAAAGTGGATGGTGGATGTAGCAGTGGGAATCCTTTAGAAGCCCCACAATCGGAAATCACAGTATGTGCAGAATTCAGTTTGTCAAGTTGTGGGGCAAACTTGCTGCTGGACTTTGTGATGGTCAGCTGTAAGTGGACACTGCAAGAAAAGGCTCTTCACATCAATCTCCTGGAAATGGAGGCCATTCTCAACGCCTCCCATGCTTGGGGGTTGAGTGCATCCAAAGAACATGGTTCTGATATTGTCTGATAATTCGGTCGTGGTCAACTACTCGTTTTCCAGGAGAGGCCAACTGCTCCATGTGGAGGTGTCTCTCCATCAGTCAATCTTCCATCGAGTCTGCAACCTATGGGGCTGACTGATGCGAGACCTATTCGTGATGAGGTGGAACAACAAACTATCCACCTTTGTCTCTCCATTCTAGGACCCAAAGGCATGGGCTGTCACTACCCTTTCAATCAGCTGAGAGGAATATAGGCATATGCCTTTCCGCCAATAGTTTTAATACCAAAATTAATCCAGAAAATGAGGGGCATAACTTGCAAAGTAGTTCTGATTGCCCCTCTCTGATGGGACAAATCCTGGATCAGCAATCTGCTCAGTTTGGTGATGGACGTACTCAGGAAAATCATATTGACTCCCACGCTGCTCAAGCAGCCGTGGTTGCCAGAATTCTGTCAGAGTCCAGAAAAACTCCTTTTTCACACCTGGCTCTTGTCAGGGATGCTCTGCGCAGAAAGGAGTTCAGTGCTTCAATTGTAGAGAGGATCGCAGCAGCTGGATGGCCCTCCACTTTGAAGGAATACAAAGGGAAGTGATGAATTTTTAATGATTGGTGTCAGGTTAACAATGCCACACCACTCTCAGTCTTCATTCCCCAACTGGCTAACTTCTTTCTTTTCCTCTTTGAGGACAAGAAGCTAGCCCCTATCACAATCAAGAAATACCATTTCATGATCTCAGACACATTCAGACATCATGGAAGAGATGATGTTAGATAAAAAAAAGAACCTTTCTGACTTGTAATACAATTTTGACATATCCAGGCCATGCCCATTCACCTTGTTCCCAAAATGGAGCTTCTCCTGGGTCTTGATATGGCTCAACTCGTCCAAGTTCAAGCCCCTGTCTTCCACCTGGCTGAAACAGTTACCATGCAAGACTTGCTTCCTGTTAGCACTAGCTTCAGCTTGCAGAGTGAGTGAACTGCATGTGCTGTCTGTGGATCCGAACTACTTGAAGTTCCATTCCGACATCTTAATACTACCCTGCAAATTCGAGCATCCTGTTACAGGTGTGGCTCAATCTTAAACTGGTTGCATCTGGGAACAAGAGGAGTTAATCTGTGAGTTACTTTCCTTTGTCAATAAGCTATATATATATATAAATATATAAATGGAAAGACATTTTTTGTCTTTCAGGGAGTGCTGGACTCAGAGTTGGCAGAGAACAGTTCTAATGTTAATGTCATTGGGTAAGTATTTTCAGAGAAACATAATTTGCTAAAAAAATTCCTTTCTTGCAGAGTTGCCAATTTGTTCTCCACTAATGCATGCCACTCTGCGTCTCATAGAGCAGTGGGAAGAGGTACTCCAGGGAAAACTGGAGCTATTTGCTGGCCCACCAGACAACTTTATTCCAGGGATAGAGCTGGATATAATCCCTGGGATACCCTCAACCAAATATAAGGCCGTGGTTGACCCCTCAAATAGTCCATTCATGTGAGTAAGATAGTCAGTTTGCTACCATATTTACTCGTGTCCAAAAGTTGGATCTAACTGCAAACAGCATAGATCCAGATCTGCCATCACATAATACACCAGCAAATCAGGGTATATGCATTTTTTTGGACAGATTAGCAAAACAAATAAAATAGACCCTGATCTGCCAGTGCATTATGCTTGGTATATGTTTTTTATATGCCCACCATAAGGTTGAGTGTATTATGATGTCCATTCATCTGTCCATGTGTACATAAGTCTCTCTGTTGCCAATTTTGCTTCTGCACAATAACTTGAGTTCTCCACCATCTCCAGTTATGAAACTGTGTGGATGGCTTGCACTTTAGCATGGAAGAACCTTATTGATTTTGTGGTCAAAAGGTCAAAGGTCAAGGTCACTGGCTGAAATAAGAAAATGGTTTCGGAACAACAGCTTGAGTTCTCCACCATCTACAGTTACCAAACATTGTGGATGGCTTGCACTTGTGGTAAGGAAGAAACCTATTGATTTTGGGGTTTGAAGAAAACTGGTTGAGACACTATAACATTAGTTCTACATCACATACCTGGACCAAACTTTGTGGATGGTTTGCACTCGGGGTAAGGACAAAACCTGTTGATTTTGAATTCAGATGTTAAAGTCACTGTGACTGAAAGAAGAAAAATGGGTATCCACACAAAAATGTTAATTCTACATCACCTGGACCAAACTTTGTGGCTGACTTGCACTTGCGGTAAGGAAGAAGCCTTTTTGATTTTGAAGTCAAAGTCACTGGGACTGAAAGAAGAAAAATGATTTCTGCACAAAAACATTAATTCCATACGACAGACCTATACCAAACTTGGTGGATGGCTTGGACTTGTGGTAAGGAAGATGCCTATTGATTTGGGGGTCAAAGTCAATGTCACCATACATATGACAGAAAAGAGAGATCAGCTTAGGACATATCAGGAGATTTGCTGAATTTAGTCAAGAGTTTCGACTTCAAATCGGGAGAATTTTCATTGACGTGATTTTTAGCATGCAAATGGATAAAAATGACAACTATTGAACAAATTTCCTTTTTCTATATTACAATATGCACATGATCTCGTCACATCAGTCCTTTCACAGTAACTTGTTGCCTATCATACTGTCTTTATATGTAGCACAAGCATTTTTATTCTTTCTTCGTAGGTCATTGCCTGGATTATATTTGTGGCAGTCCTCATCATTGTTGATCTCAACACTTAGGAGATGATGTATCGTTACTGAATCCATGTTTCCAGTTGGCCTGAATTTTTCTCAGAATAGAAAATGTCCTTTCAGTATCTGCACTGGAATGTTTCCTGTCTGTGGGTAGATTCAGGTTGATGCCTGCCTGCCAGAACTGCTCAAGATTGGTGCTACTTGGGTCAATTTCGGAAGTTTTTTTAAAAATTGACTTTACAGAAATGGCAGAATACACATTCATATCCCTTTGAATTTGATTCCAACCACTGAATTTCCTGTTTCTTTCCATCATTAAATTTTGTGTGATATTTTGGTGGTTTAGATTTTGGTGTTTTAGCATTGGGAGATAATGCACGCCTAGATATCTTGACAAACTTTAAATACTGAAGCTACACCGACCTGTTTTATGCCACTTAGGCTCTTTAGTAATGATTAATCCAACCATAATCCATTAATGTCTTCAATCCTTTTCAAATTATTTCTGATCACACATAGTGTAATTCATCTCAACAAACTTTAAAGACCGAAGTCAAACTGACTATGCCGAAAGAATCCAAGTAATGTTAATCATTTTATGCTGCTCGAGCTCTTTAGTAATCCAGCCATAATCCATTAACGTCTTTATTCCTTTCTGAATTACTACTGATCACATGTAGTATAATCCACTAATTACTTTTTGGTTATTGTCTGTGGAATTATATATATTCTAATGATACTTTATGTAAACACTGGGTAATAGGTATAGATGTGCCTTTGGGGGTTTCATCTCCTCTACTTGACTTTTATACATCTGCTATAAGACAGAGTATATGAGGACGTTCATTTGTACCCTAGTTAATTTCTGCTTAACTTGAGTTTTACACCACCTACCATTACTAAACTTAGTAAATAGCTTGCATTTTGGGTAAGAAAGAAGCCTATCAATTTTACGATCAAAATGTCATAGGTCAAGATCACTGCAACTGGAAGAAGAAAAATGGTTTCCAGACAATAACTTTAGCCCTACATCACAGACCTGGACTAAACTTTGTGCATTGCTTGCACATGGAGTAAGGTAAAAATCTGTTGAATTTGGAGTCAATAGGTCAAAAGTAAAGGTCACTGTGGCTGAAAAAATGAAAAATTGTGTCTGCTAAAAATGTCAACTCTCAATCATGTACCTTCATCGAAGATTGTAGATGGTTTACTCTTTGGGTACGAAATAATTCTATTGATTTTGGGGTCAGATAGTCAGAGGCCGAAGTCAGTGTGATTGAATAAAGAAAATGGGTTTTGCATATAAAACTTCTTGCACTTAAGGTGAGGAAAGGAGCCCCTATTGATTTGTGGTCTAAAGGTCAAAGTCATTGTGACTCAAGTAAATGGGTTTTGCACAATAACTTTTGTTCTATAGTATGTTCCTTGACCAAACTTTGTGAACTGTCTGCACTTAGGGTAATAAAGAAACCTGTAGATATGGAGGTCTAAAGGTCAGAGGTCACAGTCATGGTAAGTCTTCTAAGAAAGTAATGGTTCCTGGACAGTAAGTTTAGTTCAAGATCACATGTCTTGACCAAGTCAAGGTCACTGATGCCAATGATAACCTTCTAGTGTCTTCATAGAGGAAACACAAGGCAGATGAATAATGTACCATTCACAGTACTCTTGTTGACATAGTTATGGGTCTTGTCAATTCATTTTGGAAGTCGCTGTAACAAGCATAGCTCAAAACCATTCAACATATTCTGATGCAGTTGGACATGAAAACTAATAGACATGAATGTGTCTTGGCCTTTGTCTCTCAGTTTTATATCGTCGCTTTGGAAGCTGCTTGTAACCAGCACATCTCAAGATATTATGATACAATTTAAACACTGTCTAATATATATTGTTATCCTTCTCTGAGTATATCATCTCCTTTACTTGACTTTTTTTTACAGAATTATGGGCCTTGTCTACCAACTTAATATCTTCACTTTGGAAGTTGATTTTTACCATTATAAATCTGGAACCATTTAACATGTTCTGATTTACTGTTGTATTTTGGTGTGTATAGTTTGCATTTATTTGACCTAATTTTTTATTTTCAGGAGGGTGTGTGCATTTTATAGAAGGAAATTTTTTTTCTTTTTTTTCCAGGTTAATCTGACTACAGAATCAAGGCACTAAATATGCCTACACGTCACATTCAATCCTTGTGAAATATTAAATAGCTTCACATTGTAACTAATTTGTTTACTAGCCTTATTAAAGAATTAAATATTGCTTCCAAACCTCGATAGTCTTGTTCTTTGATTGCTTATGTTAATAAAGTTATTTCATTTCACAAAACACTGTGTAGCATTTTGCTCTGTGACTCGACTGGAAATAATTTGTTGTTCTACCCTGTCACATTTACATGAAAGCTGTCCACAAAGTACTGCATGGCAGCAGAACAAATACTATTACCATACCCGTAAATGTTCAGTATTCAATTACTGTTGATCTAATAATTTTTTTCTTCATTTACTGATTTCATTATTCATGGTTAAATATAATATTTACAATTCAAACAGTGCTAGTATTCTCATCTGAGGCACATTTAGGGGACATCTTTATCCCAAATGAATTAGCTTAATATATGTTCCATTTGTGTGGTGATAATTGAATACCAGTACCTAAAGCTTGTGTGAATTCATCTTGACAACAGTTCACCTGTGCAGTCTTAAGCTTTTCAACTACCATACATGTACCAAGATTAATTCATCTCCTCTATAGAGCCCACATTATATCCCACCTTTATTCCTTAGATCTGACTCTTAAGGCAATTAACACTGTTTACTAATTAACATATTTATTTTGAATTAGGTTTTTGGACATGTATATATTTTTGATCTTTTTTGTTTCATTTCACAATGTTAATTTATGTTAAAATATGTGGTACAGTGTAATGTCATGTGTTTACTCGTGTAAGTTTCTTAACCTGTGATGCCTTTGTACTTGCTGACAGAAGTGTCAGATCTTTGAATTTAAAGTAACAACTATTCTTAGCAAGAGCAATGGTCAGATCAAAAGTTGCCTAACTACAGCAAGTGTATATGTACTTACTGACATAGGGTCATCTTCTTTCGTGGGAGTGGAAACATTATTTAACATTCAGAGAAAACAACACAGCATTCTAAGTGATCATTCTTTGTATTGAAACTAATTGGAGTTTATATGGATATAAATATTGTGAATATTTAAATATAAACTGCCTATTGCATAAGCACATAGTAAAAGAGCCTCTGGGAGGAAGTTCATTGTAGAAGAGTCTTCTTTTAGGGAGTGGAGGAAAATGACAGATTAGGACAAATAGTGAGGGATTTGAAGCAACAGACTGAACTCCATCAACAAAGCAAGCCTAAAAACTACCCTTTTTTAAGACGACCAAGAAGTCGGAAATATATACTTTCAATATTGCCACTTTTTTTGGTTCTTTCTTTTATGATATCTTTAAAAAAATTATTGGTCATGATCAGGTGCTGACAGGAAAGACCAGAGAAACAGTCAAGCACTGGTTTATTATAAACAATTCAGACGTGTAATAAATGATGATCAGCACACTATCCAAATTGGCCTACTATTGGCGCTACAAAAACGGAGCAAACTTATCACAATTTTAGAATATATCACACACGTTATATGGCAGAACTAAATTTTTTCCCTCATTTTGGATCGAAAATCAGGGTGCGCATTATACACACCAAAGTACGGCATTTAATGAAAAGTAATATACATAGATCGTCTCTTCCACTTGATTTTGACAGAATTATAGGCCTTGTCAATCAAAATTTCACTTTTCTGTATCCTTTACTTTGTGTGGGGCCTTTGTGACTCAATCACACTTTGTAGCCACTACTTTTTCTATTATTATTATTACTATTATCATTATTATTATTATTATTATTATTATCATTATTATTATTTTATTATTATTATTATTATTATTATTACAGCGTATTTTTATTATTATTATTGACAGTAACAGTCATGCAACACTGCCAATCAAGAGACTTTGGTTCCATTTGGTCAAACAGGAAGAGCTAAAGGATTGCTTCCTGAGATACATTTTCAGAAAAAGGAAAATGGAACAAGATGACTTACACACAGAGGTATGAGCCTATAAATCACTTTTTCTGGTATGTGGTAACTTAAGTGAATTTTAATAGCCTAGGGCTCTTTATAGCTCATTGGTAGTACATTTTGTGTGCAATTTATGGTCCAAGATTTGACCATTGCAGCAGCAGATGGTCTTTCAGAGTTCAGTGGCGTTCTCCCAGTTTTTCAATTTCTTCCACCCTGGAGACTACATTTTTGTAACATAAAAGAGGTTGCATAGTATTATTGTGTCTGACTGTCACACTCATTTCTGCTCTGTAGTTTTAAAGCCAATTTCGATAAGTGGACAAAAGTTGGTTATTTATGTATCGCTGCAAGAGGGTATGTCACATGCCACATTGGGGTAATGTCTTCAAGGTCAAGGTCACAGTTCACCATTTTAAATTCTGCTCATCAAATCAAAAGCTGTGTGAGGTAGAAAGATGAAACTTAACACAAATCTTAACTAGATGATGTGTCCTGTATTAGTTTGACTCATTTACATCTATCTTGTATTACAGTCAGTTATATAGGCGTGTTTTGTATTAGTCAGAGTCAAATAGTTGTGTCTTATACTAGTCAGTCATATAGTTGTGTCTAGTATTAGTCAGTCATATAGTTGTGTCTTGTATTAGTCAGTCATATAGTTGTGTCTTGTATTAGTCAGTCATATAGTTGTGTCTTGTATTAGTCAGTCATATAGTTGTGTCTTGTATTACAATAGAGTCATGTAGTTGTGTCTTGTATTATAGTCAAAGTCATATAGTTGTGTTTTGTATTACAATAGAGTCATGTAGTTGTGTCTTGTATTACAATAGAGTCATATAGTGGTGTCTTTTATTATTGTCGGAGTCCTATAGGTGTATCTTGTATTACAGTCAGAGTCCTATAGGTGTGTCTTGTATTACAGTCAGAGTCATATGGCTCTGTCTTGTATTACAGTTTGAGTCATATGTGTCTGTCTTCGATTACAGTCAAAGTCATATAGTTGTGTCTTGTATTACAGTCAGTCATATAGGTGTGTCTTGTATTACCGAGTCATATAGGTGCATCTTGTATTACAGTTAGACTCATTTACATCTATCTTGTATTACAGTCACAGTCATCTGGGTCTGTCTTGTATTACAGTCAGTCATATAGTTGTGTCTTGTATTACAGTCAGTCATATAGTTGTGCCTTGTATTACAGTCAGTCATAGGTGTGTCTTGTATTACAGTCGGAGTTATATAGGTGTGTCTTGTATTATAGTCACAGTCATATCGTTGTGTTTTGTATTACAGTCTGAGTCATATAATTTTGTCTTGTATTAGGTGTCTTGAAGAATGCTGGCGTGCCAACAAGAATCAGTTATATCCAAATATTATTAATTCCAAGTAATCCTTGTGAATATGGTATCATACAAGTTCTAGAGATGTTTCCGATAATTCCAATGGAGCTGAATAATTCTTAAAGTTGAAGTAGCAGTACTAAATCCAAAATGTACTGTATATCTCTGAAGCAGAATATCACACAAAATGAACCGATCTCGTTTATGACCTCTCAAGCTGACGAACTAAGAAAGAATGATGAACGCTCTGATTACATCTTATTTATAGTTTTCTTAATCTGCGTCTTACAAACAAAACAAAACCCATTCCTTATTCCGTCTCAAATCAACATCTAGTTACTACAATCTTACAATCTAACTTCTGGTCAACAAAATGAATCATTCCCTGTAGTGCGAAATCTAGGTCAGATCAGAAGTTCAAAGCCCACGCGCTGAATCACGTGACATGACTCGTGCTAAAACTGACAATACAGATTTTCTCCCAGGACCAATGTACTGGGTCACATTGAAATTACTGTATATGTGCACTCTGCAAGACGACACCTATTATACTATTATACAGAGGTCATAAACTAATAAAACTATACCATTATTTAAAAGAAATGATACATAATTCTGTAACATATAGTTGTGTCTTGTATTGCAATCAGTCATATAGGTGTATCTTGTATTACATACAGTCAGTCATATAATTGTGTCTTGTATTACAGTCAGATTCATATAGGTAAGTCTTGTATTAGTCAGTCATATAGGTGTGTCTTGTAATACAGTCAAAATCATATAGGTGTATCTTATATTACAGTCAGTCACATAGGTCTGTCTTGTGTTACAGTCAGTCATATAGTTGTGTCTTGTATTACAGACTGAGTCATATAGGTGTGTCTTCTTTTACAGTCAAATCGGTATGTCTCTTATGACAGGCAGAGTCATATGGGTCTGTCTTGTATTACAGTTAAAGTCATATGGGTCTGTCTTGTATTACAGTGAGTCATATAGGTGTGTCTTGTATTACAGTCAGTCATATAGGTGTGTCTTGTATTACAGTAAGTCATATTGGTGTGTCTTGTATTACAGTCAATCATATGGGTGTGTCTTGTATTACAGTCAGTCATATAGGTGTGTCTTGTATTACAGTCAGTCATATAGGTGTGTCTTGTAGTAGTCAGTCAAATAGGTGTGTCTTGTATTACAGTCAGTCATATAGGTGTGTCTTATAAAGTCAGTCATATAGGTGTATCTTGTAGTACAGTCAGTCATATGGGTG
Organism: Margaritifera margaritifera; assembly: GCA_029931535.1. Lineage (NCBI taxonomy): Eukaryota > Metazoa > Mollusca > Bivalvia > Unionida > Margaritiferidae > Margaritifera > Margaritifera margaritifera. Next base: position 1,578,833 of record JAQPZY010001485.1, on the reverse strand, counting down.
TGTCTTGTATTACAGTCAGTCATATAGGTGTGTCTTGTATTACAGTCAGTCATATAGGTGTGTCTTGTATTACAGTCAGTCATATAGGTGTGTCTTGTATTACAGTCAGTCTTATGGGTATGTCTTATATTACAGTCAGTCATATAGGTGTGTCTTGTATTACAGTCAGTCATATGGGTGTGTCTTGTATTACAGTCAGTCATATGGGTTTGTCTTGTATTACAGTCAGTCATATAGGTGTGTCTTGTATTACAGTCAGTCATATAGGTGTGTCTTGTATTACAGTCAGTCATATGTTCAGGGTAAGAGATGACATCTTTATGTCATTTCTGCTGAGTAATACAATACCTTATGCTGTTGCATTGCTTACCTTTCTGGGACAGAAATTACCCTCATCCGTATAAGAAAATTCCATCCTCCCATTAGATGGAAAGTTCTAGAAGTCCAGAACTAGAAAGAACACATACCCAATCTGATCCCCACATCATAAGCCCATGTGCAGTAACTGTCCTCTTTCTTGTGTCCTTTCTCAACTAGAAGGTGTGTCTTGTATTACAGTCAGTCATATTGGTGTGTCTTGTATTACAGTCAGTCATATGGGTGTGTCTTGTATTACAGTCAGTCATATCCGTGTGTCTTGTATTACAGTCAGTCATATAGGTGTGTCTTGTATTACAGTCAGTCATATAGGTGTGTCTTGTATTACAGTCAGTCATATGGGTGTGTCTTGTATTACAGTCAGAGTTGCATGTGCAGGGTAAGAGATTACATCTCTTTGTCCTTTCTGCTCAATACTGTAAATTCAAAATTTTTCGCTGGGTTTAAATTTTCAGGGATTTCATGGCAGGGACAAACCACATATTCAAAGACTCAATCAACAATAATTCTTTTGTGGAAGCAATAAGACTCCTTTTGTCAATCCATGAATTTAAGTGCCTATAACCAATGTCTTTTTTTTCTTCATACAACCACGAAAATTGGCAACAATAAAAATACATGAATTGATAATAACTCTTAGAATGCCCATTGGAATGAAACCTGGTATTCATGAAACATGGAACATGACTATATCCAGAGGATATGTTTTGTATTACATCCAGATATTGATAAACATCTTCAAATGCATATTCAGAAAAACTATTCAGATTTTGATGCTATTTATGATGTATTTTGTATCAATTTTGTGCACTTTTTCAGATGTGGAACTTTTAATGTGGAAACATTATTAGCACAATTATATTCTGATTCAAATGAAATTTGTTGGGCCTCTTTACATACATATATAGATGACCTGATTGGACTTCTGACTTTGAATGAATTTTGCAAGTTTTCTTGGGGGTAGGAGGGTGGGTGTGGACATTAGGACATAGACTTTTTTGAGCTGCATTTGGAGCATGTTTTATAAACACAATTCATGTTGTTTTTTTTGTTTTTTTTTTCAGGATTCCAGCATTGATGGTACAGAGATGCAAAGGCATAAGCTACCAATGAAAATCATCCATAAAGAGCAGGACATTATCACATCATTTGCACTAAATCAGGTAATTTTCAATCAAACTTAGTTTAATTATGATCGTAATCATAAAACCTTTTTGGGAATTTCAGTGGGGACATCATGAATTTCTTCATCTTCATTGAAAATGGATAAGAAGTGTATTGTTTCTTGGTATTATCAGTAAACAAAAGTATCTCTGGGGAATTCAACAGGGCGTCAATATAATTTTTTTTATATCTGTAATCCTATCAAGTTCCTAAACTGAACAATCCTAGCTTGTGACCACATTAACATCTTCAAACCCAAAGGAGAAATAGTAAAGAGTTTCTCCACCATAAAGATGTTTTTCTTTTCTTCATATTTAGACTCATGAAGATTTATCTCATTGTTAGAGATGAGAATTACAGACTTCTGAAAACTTTAACACAGTTTTGCATATCCTTTTTTTCTTCATTTCATATGCATCCACAGTGCATCCCAATTATATTTATTTCACTTAACAATGGTATTCATCTTTGCTGGACTCTTAGTCTGGTTACTACTAACCATTCACTATCTTGCTAACCATTTAATTCATAAATTAATATATAGGTATTCATGTCCATTTTCACTTTTGTTTAAACTTCCAATCCTTGTTCTATTTGCTGTTCATTAGCTCTACTGGTCATAGACCAGAAGAGCTTATGGGATGACATTTTGTTTGTCATCCATTGTCCATCCATCCATCTGTTGGCACAAGTTTATTATCGCTACTTCCAATAAACTACATGGAGGATTGCCATGAAACTTAACATACATACATTCATCCTATGGTCTAGTTGGTCCTAAATAAAAACGGTGCTACTCGTACATCCAATATGACCACCACAGTGGCCATCTGAAAATCTTGTTTTGCTACTTCTCCTGAATGGATGGTGATATCAACATGGGTTTTTCTCAGAAAGACTTCTTAGAATGTCTAGTTGCTCCTAAATGAAAATGGTGCTGATCTCTCATTCAATACAGCTGCTATGGCAGCCATCTTGAAAATCTTGTTATCACTACTTTTTCTGAACGGAAAGTCATATGGACATGGGGTTTTCACCAGAAGACTTCTTTTGATGACTTTATGATCCTAAGTAAAAATAGGGCAGTTAAGACATCCAGTATGGCTGCTACAGTGGCCATCTTGAAAAACTTGTTATTGCTGTTCCTGAATGGTCATATAAATATGGGGTTTTCACTAAAAGACTTCTTACGATTTCTAGTTGGTCCTTAATGAAAATGTTGTTCAGTTTGGCCACCATGGCATTCATATTGAAAATCTTGTTATCACTACTTTTCCTGAACAGAAAATCATATCAACATGGATTTCTAACCTGAAGACTTTTTATGATGTCTGTTTGGTTTTAATGATGATGGTGCTGTTCAGACATTCAATATGACCACAGTGTCTATCTTGAAAATCGTATAGCTACACTTGAATAGAAAGCCATATCAACAAGGGGTTTTCACTAAAAGATTTCTTATGATGTTTACTTGGTCCTGAATGAAAATGGTGCCGATCTGACATCCAGTATGCTCATCATGGCAGCCATCTTGAAAATTTTGTTATTGCTACTCCTCCTGAATGGAAACTCATATTGACATGGGGTTTTCACTGGAAGACTTCTTATGAGCTCTGATTGGTCCTAAATGAAAATGGTGCTGATCTGACATCCAAAATGGCCACCACAGTGAAATTCTTGAAAATCTTGTTTTTGCTACTCCTAGATAGATGGCTGTATCAGCATTGGGTTTTAACCTAAAGACTTCTTGTTCATCCTAAGCTAAAATGGTGCCAATCTGGCATCCAATGTGGCTGCTATGTTAAAAATCTTGTTATTGTTACTCCTGAACATAAAGTAATATTGACATGGGGTTTTCACAAAAAGACTTGTGATATCTACTTGGTCCTAAATGAAAATGGTGCCAATTTGATGTCCAAAATGGCCACCATGGCTGCCATCTTGAAAATCTTGTTATCGCTTCTCTTCCTAAATGGAAAGTCTTATTGACATTGGATTTTCATGAGATGACTTAATAGGGTGTATAGTTTGGCCTAAATGAAAATGATGCCGATCTGACATCCAGCATCTTGTTATCACTACTCCTCCTGAATGTGTGGTCATATTCACATGTTGTTTTCACCAAAAGACTTGTAATGATATCTAGTTGGTCTTAAAGGAAAATAGTGCCAATCTTATATCCAGTATGGCCACAGCAGCTGCTAATTTACAAATCTTGTTATTGCTAAAAAAATAACAGGTGATTTCAACATGCTGCAGTTAAAAAGAAGAAATGGGCTTATCTTGAATTTCTGGAAATTCATTTTGGTCAGTAGAGTGTCAGTCCCATCAAGGGAGTCTTCTTCATGTATGGTTCAATAGGTGACTAAATATTTTTGTGTTTGTATTCCCCTGTGAGCAGTATATGTTTTCACAACTTGCTGGGGAATTTTTGTATATATTAAACAGGTATTTTTAAAATGGGGTGAAAGACTAGGAATTCATGGGCCATATCACATGATAAAGGCCAGGAACACTCTTCTTAGACCCAGTTTCATCCGTATTCTTTTAAACTTTAAGTTGAGACTTAAGACATTTGGTTTGTGAACTGAAACTGAATGTAAAATGGATTCTAGACTTTAGTTTAAATTCAGACTTGAGTTTTGTTGAAAGCCAGGCCAGTTCCCACATTTCATCAGCACTTAAGTGGAAACTATCATCTGTGTTTCTTACCATTAGGTGGCATGCACTGTCTAAATCAGACAAGCTAAGCACAATTGATGTCATCACATAATGGTTCACACATTTCTGGGGACAAAATTATCTAATGGCACATTGGAATATAAAAAACAAATAAAAACCTCCAATTACTACAAGGAAGTAACAGCTGGTGATATACAGATAAAGTTGATGGATTATTTATTTTTTTTGAGCTCAAAAGGTTGCAATGTTGGTAAAATGTAGACTGCATTGGATAGGCCATCACTTTTTTTTCCAGTCTCACGCATAAGAAATGAAAAGTTGTACAGTAGTTATTGTTATCTGTCCTATGACATTAAAATCTGTAACTCACTATACTGTTCACTAAATACATTGATCAATTAATATTTTTCAGTGTTTCTTTATGGTATGTAGGGATAACATAGATTCATATGTTTTTCTTCTTTTGGTTTATCATAAGTATGAGGGTATTAAATTTGAAACTAACTTTTTTCTCACTAACAAAGTTTTGGAATTATAATGCAACAGGCAATAATAGGAGAGGTAAGTGGCAACAGTGACACATTCTTGTTCAGAGAAATATTTTTTAAGATTTGTTTTCTTCCAGTTTTTGACACCAATATCTACACCCATGCCTACCTCACTATTGCTTGATCAGCCTTAGTATAGATAGTTTTAATACCATACTCAGGATATGAGCTATTTCCTTTTTTGCCTTTCCAACAAAGAATATTAAAAACAGTGAGACATAGAAATCACAAATTCTCCATTTGTTTATGCTTCCCTCTGTGCATCCATCATCAGTATTTGGTCAAAGCTGCTGTAAGTCTTGATATTTCTTCTTCAGATTTACTCGATTTTAATACATTATGAGTACACACACTAGCTCACAAATTCAGTCCTACCAAGTTAAAAACAATGTTCACCATGTAATTATCTGTTTTAGCAAACAGAGTGCTTATGGTTGTCAGCTTGCAATGACAGAAGTCAGACTATATGGTCTTCCCTTGGATAGAGGAGCTGGCACAGAATCCCGTTATTTGCCAGTTACTACTTCCTCTTTTACAAATACTGATTTACTGTGCTCTTGAGTGATTCCTTGGAGTTTTCTCACCTCTGGGAAGTATAATCCATATATTGTCCTGCTCTGATCTTGCTCTATCATTATCGCAGATGAATATTTTGTACTTCAGTTGTGTTGCATTATAATATGATAAGCTAATATGCACCATCTTAACTCCCTGCCTGCCTATTGGTCTGTTGTACTTACAATTCAACTCAGTACTCGACCTTTTTGTAAGTTAGATTAGTAAATGTCAAGTAAATGATCATTTATTCCATGTAATATGATCATTTTGATAGCTGGTCCTTGACTTAACACCAGAATTCATCTGGCACCACACCACAACTCTAGCTCTGGTACACACACTCAACCTATACCATCTACCACCAGGATGGATACATTGATATGTCTTCCCAGTATACCCAGTCCCAGACCCAAAACACAGACAGCATCTATTATCTGGTCATACCAGGTCTAGCCCTGGGTCTCTCATGGACACCCAGTATAATGGGGATCAGATTTAAAACATTCTCCCACACTATCCAGTACCTGATCCATGACAGTATTGTGGACAGGCACCAGAAAGTTCCATCATCAGTCATGGTTCCATCACGACCGAGTACCACCTAATGCAGCTCCCCATTTCTGGACACCCGATCCCCATGTCAGACCTTTAGTGACACTTAGTGTGAATAACTGGAGATTACCATATCTCAGCATTGACAGACACCCAGCCTTGTTCACTGGACCTTCACATCCCACTTCACCAACTTAGTCAATGCTTTCTTGGATGGTTTCCTTGACATTTCACTTTTAAAAGTTAGAAGACACATGGTCACAAGCACCATCTTCCTTCCTTGACCCAACATTGTCCAGGGAAGACCCAGCCTTCCTTGCATTAGTTTAAGTAGTCTTTCAGGATCTACCTCATCCTGTGCTGCTAATGGCCTCTCACAGAATTCCCACATCTGTTGATCTCTTAACTAACAAAAAACAAACAGCCTCTTCAATCTCCTTTAGTTGCCGACATCTTACTTTGCTTCGAAAGGCAACTTCAAGACCCAAGCATCAATAAGCTTTAATTTTCACAACAATAACTCGCATCAAATTTCACCCAGCTTTTTACAAGACACACACACTGGTCTTTTCCACAGTCCCAATTGTCAACAAAGACATCAAGGGCCTGGGAATGTCAAAACCTTCCTCATTGCACATGGCTCAAAAACTCTTTTTTTACAAACATCACACATCAACCAGTTTGCAATGTCAAAGTCATTGGTTCCATCCTCAGCTTGGTCTCAGTGGCTGTATTTCAGCAATCTGAATGTAGCCTAGACCTTTCCATCCAGAAACTTGTCAGTAGACACATCTGGGAGTCAATCTTGTATATGACCCTCATACTCAATAGGGCAGCTCAGCTCTCATGGTCAGATGGCATAGCTGTGTTTGTTAATCTCTAGCTTGCAGAAAGAGATGCATTCCTATCCATGTCCACACTGCTTAAAGATCATAACAAAGCTGTTCTCAGATCACAGTCTCTATCTTCCAACTTCTTACTACACGGCCAGAGAGAGGACATCAGAAAACAGAAGACCCTCAGAGGTGTCCATCCTTACCTTGGAGAGATAGATCCTAACCCAGGAATCTCTTCGTCTCGGGTCTTAATGTGCCCGTGAACACTTTTACCCTGCGCTGCCGGTTCATGTGACTCCATATATCATCCTCCAGTCCCAGTGGCAGCCACAATGTACCTATTAGACCCAATGACAAAAGTTTTGGACTAAATGTGGCCCCTTCTCGGCAAATGAGATGACCTCCCAGGTGCAAAGCAGGTATCTCTCTGACGGCTCAACTGCCAGAAATTGCAATCTGGCCACAGTGCTCATCCCCTGACCTCCTTTGAAGTGAGTGGGATTATGCACCTTAAGGAGTGCTCCATGTCTATCAACCCTCTCAAGATGAAGGCTATGACATCTGCCTTTCGATCACATCTAGAGATGTTATCTTGAAAGGGTGGTCCCATTCTTTCCATTGCTTGACTGCCATCTGTAACTTCTAAAGGCAATGGAGAATCAAATCCCCAGATCTCCATCTTCCTGTTTGGGATTGTCTAAAGTGGTTTCCTCAATCGACAAATCCACGTTCAAGTCTGTCACACCCCAGGCAGGGTCAGGCTCCAAGCAGGCTTGACATCCCACTAGAATCAGCCCATACACACTGCATGGTCTTTTCATCCCTCAGTTTTCAGTTGAATCAGTACCTGCTGGGATCGACCCATTGCAGACCTCCTTGTGACAAGTTCCTAACTGTATTCATGCCAGCCACAGATCCAAAAAGCATGGATGCACTTTCCCCCTCAAATTGGAATGGTCTTGATAAACATGACTTTCTCCATACCCATCTGATTATCAGAGGCTTGCAGAAAGTGAATCAGAGTGCTGTCAAATTTTGATTTCTCCCCTCATGTGGGAAATATGGATCAATGACCTCGTGAACCTTGCAGCAGAGATTCCCAAGAAGTCCAAAATTTTTCTCACCTGCTGAAATAATCAGGAATGCAGGTTTTTATCTGAACCCAGGAAAGTTAAACCTGCTCGCCTGGTTCATATCAAACAAGCCCTCAGAAGAACAGTTCTCTGAACAAGTGATGGACAGAAATGATCGAGCAAGAAGTCCCACTACTTTGAAAGGCATCTTCTGTGGGTTCTGAATGTCTGTACAAGACCTCTTTGAGCCACAGACTAGAGCCTCCATGACTCACCTGATCCAAGACCTGCTTTTTAATCACTTTAGCTACAGCAGGTAGAATCAATGAGATACATAACATATCTGTAAATCAGTTCCCCCATGATGCTTTGATTTCTCTCATGATGGCCCCTGCTTTCATTGCCAAGAACTGGCTCCTGCTCATGTGGAACCAGTCCTTTGTTTTGAAACCACTGTCATCTTTGGACCTTTCATCCCTGGGCCATCTGCAAGACCCCAATCAGGGTTCTGAAGAGGTACCTAAAACGGACTAAGCCAATCAGAAGAGGAGATCTTGCTCATTCTTATGACTCAGTGGAGATACGGATGATATTTCTACTTTAGGTCAGCTGTCCTGGATACAATGAGTTATCCACTCAGCATACAAAGAACTAAAGCAAGACAGATATATTTCTTACACATATCGGCTTATGAGGTTAGGTCAGTTGCCACTAGCATAGCGTAAGAGCACAACTGCTCCCTAACTGACATCATCCAAGACAAGGGATGGAGGTCAGAAGACATTCTCAAGCTTTTACCTCAGAGACCTATCATCCCAAAGGGATCAGTTTGATCGTGCAAGGGTAATATAACTTGATGATTTGTTTCCATGTCTAGGCTGTAAATTTTGAACTACAGAAGATATTTTCATGAAACTTTCCCAGATATACATCATGACTAAACAGTGTGTTCCATACCACACTTGCATCCCAAACCTCAAGGTTCAAAGTAACAGGAAGCGAAAATGTCACTCCATGATCTGTTTCTCTGTCCTGGCTGAAACTGAAGATACTTGCATGAAACTTTACTTCGATATACATTGTGACTATACTGTATGTTGTGTATCTCAGTCATGCCTCCTCCTCAAGGTCAAGGTCACAGCAAAAGGTAACTGTTAATCTTTATCCTGGCTGTACCTTTTGAGCCAATAAAGGTATTTTCATGAAACACTATAAACATTCTACAGTTATGCCCGCAGTAAGGGGAAATGTAAATCTGTGACCAGTTTCCAATTTTATGAATTTTAGCCATATGTATAATATATAATGGCTAGATACTATGATCCATACCACAGTCGTGTCCTATACTTCAAGGTCAAGGTTATGACCAGGGCAAATTTAAGTGATTTGTTTTTAGCTTACCTCTACTAAGCAAAGGAGAGTACTACCCCTGGCATTTGCATCAGCAACAGTGGCTGTACTTATAAAAGAATATACCTATGCTTCACTGCATCTCAACCATTCTTCCTAGGCATTAGTTTGGAATGGGTTTCATAACACCTACTCCTTGGGGATGGGGCTAAGGGATATTAACTTTGTACATAGATGTACATTTGTTGTACATCATTGGTTAAATTTTTGTGTTGCTCATGGCCACAAAGGTTTTTTACACCAGTATGCATCTTATTATACCAAAAATTGCAATTTTTACCTTTCACACACACACACACACACACACACACACACACACACACACACACACACACACACACACACACACACACACACATGACGACATGAGTTTCTTTGTTTTACCACCATGGAGACTGTATTTTTGATAGGAATTTAATCAGACTTGGTAAATACGCCTATATCATCAAGGTTTTGGTTGAATATGATTAAGAAATTCATGCATAATAATGATGTGACCTTCCATCTGATTGGCTTAGCTTGGCAACACTCAGGCAGCTATATTTCTGATCAGATTTTGATCAGACTTGTTTAATTGTCTTATATTAAGATGTTGGGTGAGTTTAATCATGAGTAGGATCTACACATATTAATGAGGTAATCTTATATCTGATTGGCTAAGCTTGTTAGCACTCTGGGGACTGAATTCCAGTTGAATTTTGATCTATGTTAAGTCTGTATTATCAGTGTTGTATACATGTTAAAAAAAAAGTGACATCTGCATACTTTGATGAGATGCTTTGCATCTGATTAGCTGGGCTGCTTACCCTTCTCGATCTAGTTTTTATAAATCTTGGTAAATGAGCTTATGTCATCGGAATATTGATTCGACTTTGAGCAAGAGACTATGCATAATATACATGACTTTATATTTAGAAAGAAATTTGATTAAGATATTGCAAAATAGGTAAAATCAACATGATATAAAGTTTGGGAGATAGTTTACATGCGTTGTGTTCTTAAAAAGCTACATCAAGCCCATGCTTAGTGAAATAGGCAGCTGTTAGGTTGTGTAAGCTAGGTGCATGATATCAGGCACACTTGGGTGTCTTGTTATCAACTTATTATAGTACCTCTGTTTTGATATCATAGAAAGAATGTTCTTTTGGATTGTTTTGTCTTTTATGCCTAGTCACAGGGGCTGAGATCACATTAGTCTGAATTAATTTTCTGAATGATCAGTGCTTATTATAGTGCTGGAGTCTCTTAAAGCTTCATAGAGGCAAGCTGTCTGATCATTAATTACATTCTTGTTTTCTCCGAGCTGTAACTATTGAAACACTTATTTCATGATACTTACCCAGATATTCATAATGGCTATGGTGTTTCACATACCACAGTCACGCCCCTACAAGGGAAAGCAAGAGAAACTAAATGACCTGTTGCTATTTAAGCTTTATTCTCAGTGTGGTCTGTAATGATTGAACTTCAAGATATATTTTAATGAAATTTTACCCGTATATATGTGATAACTAAACAATATGTCGTATACATCGTTTCTAGGTCAAAGTTCAAATGATTACAAGTAAAATGTCACATGATGGGTGTATCATGTGCTGTTTTGTTTCTTAAGATCTGCAAAAATTCATTTACCGGTAGTTTGTGATCTGTCATGAAAGAGAAGATTCAGTAATAGAGCACTTTTTGTCTCCAATGAAAGCTATGGAATGCAGTAGGACCACACATCTCCATCAGTTTGACTCCTTGCCAAACCTAACACTTGTTACCATTTTAAATTATATTTTAAGAGTACAATATTTACCCTATGTTTTGGGACATCCGAAGTTTTTTGACATTTGTCAGTAATTTTTTATTCTTGCTCCAAATTTTTTGACACGATAAATAAAACGAGTTACACTTTGCTTGAAGAATCAAAGAGGTAATTTGATTAAATACAGTGCCTGGTATTTTAAAAACAAAAACTATGATGATATATGTGCTTTATAAAAGACTGTAATGAGTTCACATTTCATGATCATGAAACATAGTTTTACATGTACATCTTGTGGAAAAATGTATGAATATTACGATTTCATACCTGCCATATTCCCAGACAGTGTTGGGGGTTTTGAGACTCAAAAAGTGTGTTTTGAGGTCCCAATGGGTGTCAGTGCACATGACCCCAAAAAAAGCAACATCGTCCAATTGAGAATAAGCTATCTTTTCAAATAAGCATATAGAAAATGACAGGAAATTCAAATCTGAATAAAAGAAAATAACTTGTCTGTTTTCTTTAAAGCATTTAATACACACACAAAAAAAAATAGTTGGTAGACTTAGTATTGTCAGATATCACCACAGATACACATATATGCAAACACTTGCTTAATCACAACCTCACTGACATTAGATAAAAACATATTACACCAAGTTTCCATCTTTAAAATCCATTGGACAGCAAAATATAGGCTTAATTAGATACAGTCTTTGCTGCTCTCAGTAGTTCAGGGTGGGGGTGGGGGTGTGTTGAAGGTAATGCAAGTGTCATTTGTGTTTATCTTTGCACTCATAAGAGACTGGATGGTACTGTTGTTCAAACTTCCCTGCTGGATTCTCTGAGCGAATACTGGTCAGAAGTGAGTTGCTCTTGCCAAATTTGAGTCTGACCATTTCAGTGTGTAGGGGGGTGGGGGTGGGGACATTATATTTTCAAGCTTAATGGGGGCCTTACAGGTAATACAGCAGTAATAAACGCTCTCTGTCCAGTATGGGTGTTAACGCAATCTCTTTATCAACACAAATCAGCTGTGTAAACATGGGCATGTGCTTATTATTGTCTTTCAATCAATCTATTTCATGGCTAAAATCATCTTGAACTATGGGTTGATTAATAGTTGGTATTTTGATAATGAATAATAATAAAGAGAACTAATCTGCATGTTCAATTCATCATGTCGAATATGTTCTGGTTTGTCCCAATGTTACATACAAGCGGTGCTGCTGAGTCGATGGATGTCATACACTCCAGAATGACTAATGTTGATATGGTGTTTGCAGTATGCGCAAAGAATGAAATGCTCCCATTTGCTTCTGTGCTTCACAAAATCAAACTCTGTCAACAAGGAGTTCTGAAATTTAGTTTTGCTGGGCTTTGCTTGCTTCGGTGATTGCTTATTGTTTCCTGAATCACAGGAAATGCATTTTGACATTTTACCTTAAAAAAATCACACTTGAACACTATTCTGACTACTGAAATAATCATGTTTTGCGTTTTATATACAGAGTAAAATCCAACTTCAAAGAAACACTGCCGCTGTTCACAAACTTACATATAACCTTTAATAAAGATATCTTAAACATTCTCATTCAAGGCAGTGATGTGTAATAACTTTTGTTGTTCAACATGCATGTCTTTGATTTACCTATAACTTCAAACAAATTGGGTTGTTCCACTTTGTGAACTTTACCTATGCAAATTAGCCTAATAAGATCCCCCCAGCAGTTTTCAAAGGACCTAACACAGTTTTCAAAGGACTTAACACATCACTCTGGCTGTTGTCAACCAGTTAATTATTATGTGAAATGGTGGTTGCTTATACCTGACTACCTTGCTTTTAATTGCCTCTATGACGGTTTGCTGTATAAACTGCTCCAAGGATAGTTTTACATAAGCTCTAAGCAGGACTTGTTTACCGTTTATACATACTACATGTTATGGGCATATATTGAGGTAGTATTGTTTTGTTTTTTTTCCTTGAAGATTACTGAAAATTGTGTTTTTAAAGAAACGACCATGTCAGGGGGTTTGGGAGTACAAAATGTGTTTTTAGCATGACATGTCGTGTTATGGCAGGTATGCATTTTCTCAAGTTTTTCGTCATAATAGTTATTTTTTAAAAATTAACATTGATCAATGGTTATAATAAAAAGAGAAATTTGTATTGGTTCCGTTAATAAGTTTAAAAAAAAAAATTAATTTCAAACTTTGCCTGAAGATAAAGCACAACATTCACTAATAGCATAAGTTAAATTGATAAAACTGGTATGCATAAACATTAATTTCTAATATCATTTAATTAAATGTGGAAAATCATTGGAATCCAGCATAAACAAGCTGTGTCTTGACTCTTATGTTTAAAATGGTCTGTCGCTTGTAAGTTGCATTGTTGATAACCTATCTTAATCGTAAAATGACTTATAAAAAGTTTACATGGAATGCATTAGCCCCATTATTTAATAGATATTGTTAATCCAATCCAAGAAATACAAAATATTGGTATAAAAGATTACTAAATTTGTGCAACATTTACCATTACATACACCTAACATTTAGAATCTTTTAAAATCCCATTCTGATTGGTCAAGTTAATATACAGCTTCTCCATTTAGGCAAATTACAATAGTCTTGTAATTTTATTATTGAAAGATGTTTCTTTTTTTTTACATTCAAGCTAAAGAAAGAGATGCAGATCATGATACTCAAAACAAGGTCCAGGTTCAAAGATGAGGGACAAAATTAAATTTGTTACTTGTTTTCTGCAGTCAAGCTAAGATAATTTAATTGAACTCATTGCAAGTTTTATTGGCTTCAGATCTTTTTGATGCTATAATCATTCATTGAGTTGGTTTTGCAAATGCCTATATACATTATGAAAAAGCAGGGTAAATTATAGAATTTGGTCACAACTACAGCTTTCCTCTTTATAGAATCCACAATATTGGATAAAGCACTTGACCCGAGTCACTTGTGGGAAAACTATAGGTCAAATGGACTAACATTTGGTAGAAGGATGTTACACTTACTAAGAAGCATCTACTGTATATACTCACGTATAATCATGTATAATCTTATACCAACTGCTAACTGCATAGACCCAGATCTGCTGGTGCATTATGCGCCAGCAGATCTGGGTCTATGCAGTTTGTAAGGACTAATCAGTAGAACAAACAACATAAATGCTGATCTGCCGGTGCATTATGCGACGGCAGATCAGGGTCTATATTTTTTTTGCATTTGGACTGGGATTATAAGCGAGTATATACGGTACTAAGAAAAAAGTTATTTGACCCTGCAGCCGAAAGTGCTTGAGAAGCTGACTTACACTCAAACCTTAACCAGCTATGAAATACAGACAGATTAGGGTAACACTATATTCCACATACATGGCAGGGTATAAAACAGCACAGGAGTCAATTAAATGGCATACTTTCATGCTTCCATATTCAAACATTTTAAATCCTTATTTAATTATCTTGTGAATTTTTAAATAAGTAGTACAGGTCTGCTTTATTTACAGTTTTGGTCAGGTTATAATCAGGTAGGTATATTATTCTTTGTGGGGTAGAAAAAATTGTTGTACTGTGGTCCCCTCCTCCTCTTGGATAATTCCACTCCTAGATAAATTAGATATATTCTAATCCATCAATTTCATTTGCAGCCTCTTTAGTCCAGTTAGTTATGGGACCCATAAAACTACACAAGAAATAATGAATAAGTCCAAGATATTTCTTGCTGCTTTGCAGGATATCAATTAAATTACACTTTGTATTGGAATAACAGTATTTTAACTTGATAGATCTTCTTTTGAATCTTTAATGAGGGTGAATGCAAATTTGACTCATGAAAGATTTGCAATGTATTTAAGGTTTTGCCTGATATTCCAAGCTATTATTTAAAAAATGTTGATGTTGGATATTTCATTCCATCAGATCCCTGACTTTTATTTGTCACCATGATTGTTATTGCCTACAAGGCATGTGGTTGATTTTTTTCATTTTCTTGTGTGTAACAGGCATCAAACTGCAAACAGCATAGACACAGGTCTGTCATCTCATCATTATCCACACTGTTCATTATTTGCTAGCCTCTATAAAGTAGAGGAGAGCTGTTATACTACTTCCAGACATAGGATTGACATCAGCACATATAAAAGCATATACATATGTACAGCTTTACTGTAACTCAACCATTCTTTCTTCCTAGGTCCCAGGCAACAGTTTTGGGGGTGTTTCATAATACCAGCCTCATGGGGAGGGGCCTAAGGGGGCTAGCTTTGTATAGATATGTACATTATTTGTTCTTCTTTGATTAAGTTATTGTGTTTGGCTCAGGCTTGTTGCACCCTTTATACATACAAGTATTCCTGGAATCATAAAATTGGTGAGGGGATGCATCGTGAGGAGTGCAACACCCTTGTCAGGAAAATTGGTCACTTTGACCCATATTTCATGCATCACTAAATTTGGTTACATTTTGTGTTTGAAATTTATTTACCAGGCACTGTAGATGCTAAAATCATCACACTAAATGATTGTATATATAAGAATGTTACTGTGACATGCATTTCACAGTTTACTGTTTTTTAAAAACGTTTTTGCATTTAGTTCATGACCATATACTATTTTTTGCACCCTGTAGATGTACCGTTATACCTGGAATCATACAACTGTGTGAGGGGGTGCATCTTGATGAGTACTACACCCTCATTCCAAAAGTAGGTCATTGTGACCCATATTCAATGTTTCACTGACCTTGGTTATATTTGGTGTTTTAAGTTGTTTCTCAAGCACTGTTTATGCTAGAATCATAAACTTGATGATTGAATGCATCAATTTTAAAACCACACCCGTACAACAAAAGGAGGTCACTGTGATCTACGTTTCACATTTTACTGGCTTAAGTTAAGTGTTTCCATTTAGCTCATGGCAACATAGATTTTTGCATGCTATGTACATTCTCTCCTATCTAGAATCTTGTAACATGGTGAGTAGATGTATCTTGATGAGCACTAATCCATCATTGCAGAAGTAGGCCATTTTGGCCCATATTTTGTGCTTCACCGAATAAAATTTTGTGTTTGATGTTCATTTTTTGGAAGTTATTCATGCTAGAATCATGAAATAGATGATGATAACAGAAGCTCTCCATGACCTGGCCATGGTTAAGTTCTTGCATTTAGGTTATGATCACATGCGTTTTGGGGATGAGATATATATATATATATATATATATATATATATATATATATATATATATACATATATATATATATATATATATATATATATATATATATATACATATATATGATTATGAAACGTGGTGAGGGAATGCATTATGACAAGTACTACACCCTTGTTACAAAAAGCAGTCTCTGTGACCTATATTTCATCCTTCAGTCAGCTTGTTGAAATTTTATTTGAAGTTCATTTATTGGGTGATGTATATATTAGAATCATAAAACCTGATCATTTGATGCATCTGTTAGTACTAAACCCTTTTATGCTTTACTAAGATAGGTTAACTATTTGTGTTGAACTCATGACAACATAATTTTGTCCATGATTTATATATCCTAGTCTACACAGAATGCTCTTTCTGACCACTGTAGTTGGAAGTAGGAATAAATATGTTTATTCATTGGTAAACTCTCCATATTAATGACTATACATTGTAAATTGTGTTAGGTTACCCTCGACATGTCAGCTGTGTATTATACATGTAAAGGAGTAGGAATTAAATGAGTGAATTGTGTGCATTTTGTTTGAGGTTTCAGCTGTAGTGACTGATCAAGGTAATTACTGATGAATGAACTGTGTTTCTAATAGTGGTTATACGGGGTGTAACTCCAGGGTTACTCAAATCCTGTTACTTCCACCCAAAAAAACTCACTTCTGGGGGTGAACAATAGTAATAGTTTCTGAAACTTATTTGAAAAACAATGATGTGAAGAAAAAGAGAAAAAAAAAATGAATCTCAGTGTTTTATCAACTCACTACAATACCTCTACTTTCATATCCTTGAAAAGAATGTATTTTTGTTTTTGTTTTATGTCTTTTTGGCACATACAACTGATTCAGTTCCCAAAGACTTTATTGTTAATGTTTGGCCAAATTACTATACTTTCATGGTAAGACTGGGAAGACATGCATTCAATGAATGATATTTCCAATACTAAACTTT
This sequence comes from Margaritifera margaritifera, assembly GCA_029931535.1. Taxonomy (NCBI): domain Eukaryota; kingdom Metazoa; phylum Mollusca; class Bivalvia; order Unionida; family Margaritiferidae; genus Margaritifera; species Margaritifera margaritifera. The sequence continues at coordinate 1,561,690 of JAQPZY010001485.1, read as the reverse complement.
TTAAACTATGAAAATGATATGCATTGCAGCTCTTTTGGGGAAAAATTGCCTTGTAGGTGTCCACTATAAAAATCCAGCTCGGTGAGATCTCCCCGTGTATGTCCAGTAGTACCTGTGCAGCAACAGTGATAAAATGAGAATGGTTTTAGGGTCAAGCCAACTATTGCATACAGTTTACCTGTATGTAAACTTCTTCAGCCAATCAGTGACCTTCATATTTAATAAGGTATTTAATATACCACCACACAGGTTGATTCCATAGCTCATAAAATAATTAGTTGCCTGTGACCTTTCATGCCCTGTCACAGGGGCCAACATTTCATAGGTCAAGATAACATTGTTCCAAATGTATTTTCTGCATGTTAATTAATTTTTACAGTGGCTAATGGAAACTACTGAAAACTTTGTCGAGGCAAGCTTTATAATCAATTTACATTCAGGTTATCTCACCTGTTTTGGGGAAAAATGCAAAACATAGCAATGCTGATGTTGGCATCAGCATTGGTGGCATTGGCATCAGCATTGGTGGCATTGGCATCAGCATAGGTGGCATTGACATCAGCATTGGTAGCATTGACATCAGCATTGGTGGCATTGACATCAGCATTGGTGGCATTGACATCAGCATTGGTGGCATTGGCATCAGCATTGGTGGCATTGACATCAGCATTGGTGGCATTGGCATCAGCATTGGTGGCATTGGCATCAGCATCAACACAATATTGATAGAGTTTTCTCCAGGAGGTGCAATTGCATAAATCTCCACTAAATATAATTAATCCCCTCTTAAGTATGAGTGAGTGTGTGAAAATAGCACACAGACATGTTTCTATGACTCTCACAGAATCTGTAGCCGTCAGAAATATTAATTAGCTCGTGCTTATCATTCATGATTTCTAGATCAAGTGCCAAATTGAAGCACTGATTTAAGAAATATTTTACATTTGAGCAATGAGACATTTTCGTTGATTATCTGATTTTCATAAGCATTTCAACAAAGGAACATTATGAGGTTGTACATGGTGGAAATCTAGTGTTTGTTATTTGATAATTATGTCTATGCTAATGACACACAGTTCTAAATCATGCGACATTGCCACTGTGTCGATAATAGCAATAAACAGTTATATAAGTTTTTTTTAGTATTTAAAGTTATTTGTCATGTGTTTTGAAATATAAGCAGTTAGTGATCTATATATACTGTTCTTGTATAGAACTGAAAGTGTCTGCTTTGAAAATTGTCCCCCCTCCCCTTCTCGAATTTAAAAAATGCCAGTGGAAATTCCTTTTGTTGTGTGCAAATTCTGGAGAAACAACCCTGTTAAAGTTTTTGCACAAGCCCATAATTCAGAAGAAAGGATGGCACAGTGTTCCAGAGAACCCTTGTTCTTTTGAATTGAAGTGAACAGAGTAGATGTTGATCTGGTGATGTATTAAGTGCTGTCATGTCAGGGGTCTATGCCGTTCACCATTGGATGCATGTTACATGTAGGTAAATACAGTAGTTTTCTGTTCTACAAATCCATAGAAAGATCGCAAAATGGAATTTCGGTGGAGGTGAATGTATTTATTCTACAACATAAGATGAGATCATTTTAAAATATTTTCTTACATGGATTATGGTATGTTTAATATTCTCCCTTTATTTAATTTTATCTAACAATATTTCACATTAAGTTAGATCATTTTTATCTATTTCATGGTGTTTGTTTTTCTTTGACATATGGGTGTAGGATTTGTATAATTCTTTCACATCTTTTTTTCCTGAAACGGTTTGCAGAGATACACCACCCAATTGTTCCAATGATAGCTTTGTGGAAACCAGCAGAATTTTACTGCATTTATTAGTGTAGACATCATTTAACATGCAATCTGCACTACCTGCAGTTCTGTCCATAGCAATTTGGCATCTGTGTACCATATTTACCATATATGTTGGGACACCCTAAATTGTTTGTAAAAGTAATTTTGGGACATTTCAATTCATTGATTTTTTTATTTTTTATTATGAAAGTTTTGAGACACTTGTACTCGGCTGTGAGCTTCTTCCAGGGGCTTGTTTTGTTTGTTCATCTAGCATGACATGTTAATTCATTCTTTTATGACTCCTAACCCCAAATTAGGTTGATTGAACAATACAAGGTGTTGGCTGAAAAGGTCTACATACCATTTGAGTAAACAGCTGTGTTTCCATTTCAGTTAGATATGTCTAAGGTTTAATAGGATATCAGCATAATCCTGGCTATATAGTGCCAGTAAAAACTTGAGTTCCAAAAATGTAAGGATCAAACTTTGGGAAAATAAAACCTTTCAAATAAACATAAAAAATATAGTCTTGCAAGATAACAGATTTAAAGTTAAACATGTTAAAATTCTTTGAAAGATATTTAAAATATTTAAAATAGAAAATAAAAGTACAAAGAAATATAAAATCCTTAAAGAATAAGGTCAACATTTTTATACAAACTGCAGTCATCTGTTCAGCTAAACAAACATCTGACATCATTTGCTTAGCAAACAGCTGTAACCTTACTACTTGAAGTGCTACCCAACTGTTCTAGTTCATTTGTGGTTGTATTTCATCATTTTGAGAGAAAACAATAAACCAGGAAAAAAATCTTTGCATTGCTGTATGTAGACAAGGCCAATTACTGTATACATGTATACTCGCTTATAAGTTGAGTTCCACTGCAAACAACATAGACCCTGCATAATGCGCTGGCAGATCAGGGTCTATGTTGTTTGTTCCACTGATTACTCCTAACAAACTACATAGACCCAGATCTGCCAGCGCATTATGTGACAACAGATCTGGGTCTGTGCGGTTTGCAGCTGCACTTGATTTATAAGCAACTATATATCGTACATCAACAAAAGGGCTATTACAAAGACATTGACTACCATGATCAGCAAAATAGTTGCTGTCATAAACATGAAAATCAAGCACTGTACAATGTTTTAATTCACAAAGTGACCTCCAACGTTAAATAAGCATATTTGAGTAACCATTTTTCAAGTATGGTAGTGGCAGCTTATGGTGATGTCTGCATTAGCAAGAATAAGACTCACACTTCCTGCCAGTCTTTTAGTTGCTTACATGTGTTTTTGGATTTACATGTACATGTATTTGTACAAAAAGGAAAAACAAGGCAAAAATTCAGTATAAAGGTATATATGACATTCTGATCAAAGATTGAAGAATTATTCCATATTAGGTGCAGCATTAGGCGTGGTAAATACGGTGGGTGGGGGACAGTTTCTCATTTACGACATTTTATTTGGACAGTGTTTGACAGTTATTTATTTTTTTTGTTCATGGGTTTTATTATAAGGAAAAGATACCTATTTCATCCAGTCCCAATGTATGAGGTAATTATGGTTACATACCGTATATACTCACATATAAGACGAGTCCAAATGCAAACAACAGAGACCCTAATCTGCTGTTGCATAATGTGCCGGCAGATCTCGGTCTATGTTGTTTGTTCTACTGATTAGTCTTTACAAACTGCATAGATGCAGATCTGCCGGCACATTATGCGATGGCAGATCTGGGTTTATGCAGTTTGCAGTTGGTATGGAATTATACGCGAGTATATATGGTAGTAGCAGCTGACTCTAAATTATACCAATGTACTCAATTTAGCCTACCAAAATTGTGCAGTCTTTAAGATAGTTTCAGTATGCTCTTTTTTCAATAAAAAAATGATCATTCAAATGACCTTACTGGTCTTGCAATGAATTTAGTATTGCACTTAAATTGGCACACCAAAAATCAGTGCAAAAAGCACTCAAAAAGAAATTACCTCTGAAAACGTATTCATTAAAAATATCTATTAAGTTACTAATGAATCATTTTTAAAGCCAAGAGTATTTCATTACTGTAAACCACAATATCTTAGCATCATTAAATTTCAGTGAATTATAAAATGTTAGCAATTACTTTTAGGAAAAATATTAAAGGGGGGGGGGGGCAATTGTTTTATGCAATCTGAACAAAAATGATGTGTGCTTGCATGCAAAGCTAAGTTCACACAAATGAAATGAAGTGTGGTCACTTGATTATAACACAAGGGCATTATCAGAGTACAGAAAGCACAAGTCCATTCAGACAGTGGCGATGTTCTGTTTAAATTAAAGACAAACAATAAGTGCAGAGTTTGATTTAAAGAAATCCACATCTCCATTGTTTCATATCCATAACATGATAGCTACTGACACCAAACCTGGAACCTGGATTGCAAACTGTTCGAACTGTCTGTCCAGATATTCATCAGTTTTTTATATCATACACATTCTGATAATATCAGTGCTAATTTTAGTTTGAATAAGTGTTTAGCAAATATTAGCTTTTGCTTGCCAAATTTGCTTAAATTTTATGGTCGCTAATATTTTGTGATTTACAGTAATTCACCTATAATGAACTTTAGCTCTGAGTTATTGAATACCTAGAATTACTGAAAATTGTTCTTAAAGAGGAAATATTTGCTAGCATGTCCTTACTAATGCCATTTACTGGAAAGAGGATGTGGCAAACTTCAATCCATCAGATGCTAAAGTTTTTGTTACTTGAGCTCTAGATACAATTTTAATAAAAATGAGGGGTATTTTACTCTCTAATTTGGAACTAGCTGGGATTTTAGAAATTTTAATAGGGTAGATGGTGAACACCTTAAACAAATCGATACCAGATAGAGTTTAAATTATAAAGATGTTTACCATGCCTTAGAGAATTTATTAAACAGCTTACTGACAAAGACTAACTCAGAGTGCACTCAATTACATTGCTCCCATTGATGACTGTTCGGTGATTGAGTTCTATTATTGCAAATCTGGAATTCGTCCTGATCACTAAGTTTATATTGTTGAAATTTGCCATAATGTATACACTTACAACAATGGACTATATTCTTAAAATTACTTTACTTAAATGATAACTTTTAATGCATTAAAAAAATTCCTTATGTATTTGTAGTCAATTTAATTGCATACAATATTCTTATACCCATTTTATCAAGAGTTCTGATTACAGTTAACTGCACTTTATATGCCTTTTCATTATTAGCTTGCCTCTACGAAGTAGACAGGAGCCATTGTGCCACCGTATCCTCAGGGGTCAGCACATATAAAAGCATACTAGCCTCAGGGGTCAGCACATATAAAAGCATATACATAGGGTCAGCACATATAAAAGCATACTAGCCTCAGGGGTCAGCACATATAAAAGCATACTGGCCTCAGGGGTCAGCACATATAAAAGCATATACATAGGGTCAGCACATATAAAAGCATATACATAGGGTCAGCACATATAAAAGCATACTAGCCTCAGGGGTCAGCACATATAAAAGCATACTAGCCTCAGGGGTCAGCACATATAAAAGCATACTAGCCTCAGGGGTCAGCACATATAAAAGCATATACATAGGGTCAGCACATATAAAAGCATATACTGGTACATATGTATAGCCTCACTGCATCGAAACCATTCATTCTTCCTGGTTCCTCAGCAGCAGTTTGGAGTAGAATTTCATAGCACCTACCCGCAGGGGTTGGCTGTGTGGGCTAATTTTGTACATGTGCATTATTTGTACATTCTTGGTTAACATTTTGCTTTTAGCTCAGATTTTTTGCATCCTCTATACATGCTGTTATACCTGGAATTGTGAAACTTGGCATGGGAATGCTGCTCGAGTACCACACCCTCATTACACTGTGAACCATATTTCACACTTCACTGAATTTGGTTACATTTTGTATTTGAAGTTGATTTCTCAACCATTGTTCATATTATAATCATCATACTAGACGATTGTATGCATCTATGTTAGTACCACACCCTCACAACAAAAGTAGGTCACCGTGACATACAATTCTCATTTTACTGGCTTATGGTACATTTTTGTGTTTAGCTAATGACCACATGGCCTTTTTGCATCCTGTATACTTATTGTTATACCATTAAACTTGGTGAGGGGATGCATCTTGATGAGCACCACATCCAATCACAAAAGTAGGTCACTGTGACCCATATTTCATGCATCACTGACCAGTGCAGTTGGTAGTATGAATAAATATGTTTATTCAATGCTAAACTTTCCATATTAATGATTATGCATTGTATATTGTGATAGGTTACCCACAACAGGATAACTGTGTATTGTACATGTGAGGGTGGACAATGATAATAATTTGTGAAACAAAAGAGGAAAAACAACATTAATCTCCAGGTTTTTTTCAACTTATTGTAATACTTCTGCTTTGATATTATAGCATTGGATGTTCTTTCTTTATTGTTTTATGTCTTTTATGCCCTGTCACAGTATGAATGCGTGCATGTATATGGTTTAACAGCATATCAGCACAATATTTGAACATAAAAAATTGCAAAAGAAAAGCTTTTGTTAGAAAAGGATCCAGTATTTCTTTGTTAGGATCACTTTTGTCTGAATATATTTTCTGCATGATAATTAATGTTAACAATGGCTACTAAAAGCTTCGTAGAGGCAAGTTGTGTAATCATTGATTACATTCTGCATTTTTAGCTCACTTGGCAAATATGAGTTTATGGTACGATCCTGAGTCCGTCGTGCATTGTGTTGTGCCTTATCTGTCTTATGTTGTCCATTCATCAACAGTTACTTGTTACCACTCTGGAGTCCTGTCTTATGTTGTCCATTCATCAACAGTTACTTGTTACCACTCTGGAGTCCATATTTCTGATCCAATTTCAGACTTGTAATATGGATTTATATCATGAAAATCATTGACAAGTTTGATAATGAGCAAGGTTCATGCATATTATTGAGGTGATCTTGCATCAAATTGGCTAACCTTGTTACCACTCTTGAGGTCATATTTCTAATCCGATTTTGATCAGACTTGGAATATATGCTTATATCATTAAGATGTTGGACAAGTTCAGAAATTAGTGATATCCATGCATAATAATGAGGTGATCTTGCATCAGATTTGCTCTGTTTGTTATCACTCTGTTGGCCACATTTCTGATCCAATTTTGATTAAACTTGGAATATGTGCTTATATTAAGATCTTGGTTGAGTTTGATAATGAGCGAGATCCATGCATACTAGTGAGGTGATCTTGGCTGAGCTATTTAGGACATTGGAAGTCATATTTCAGATCTGATTTTGAACAAACTTAAAATATGGGCTTTAATCACCAAGATCTTGGATGGTTGCGATTAATGAGTGAGATCCATGCATACTAATTAGGTGATCTTGCATTTGATTGCCAGAGTTTGTTACCATTCTGGAGGCCATATTTCTGATCCGAGTTTGATCAGACTAAGAATATATGCTTATATCATTCAGATCTTGGACAAATTCAGAAATGAGCAAAATAATATGGTGATCATGCATCTGATTGGCCAAGCTTATTACCACTCTGGAAGCCATATTTTTTTATCTGATTTTGATAAAACTTGGAATATATGCTTAAATCATCAAAATCTTGGATGAGTTTGATAATGAGTGAGATGCATATTAACGAGGTGATCTTGCATCAAGTTTGTTAAGCTTTTCAAAATGTTAGCAACTCTATTTCTGATCATATTTTTATCAAACTTGGCAGATTTGTTTATATCATCAAGATATATAATGTGTTTTATTATGAGCAAGATCTATGCATATTAATGAAGTGATCTTGTATATGATTAGCAGAGCTTCTTACCTCTTAAGAGATTGTATTTCTGACCCAGTTTTAAACAGACTTGGTGAATAGGCTATTTACACCAAGATTTTGGATGTTTTTTGTTATGAGCTAGGCCTATATATGTTTATGAGGTGATCTTGCATCTGATCTGGAGATTTTTGTACCACTCTAGATACCATTTTGATCAAGCTGGGTAAAGAGGCCTGTGTCATTAAGGTCTTGGTTGAAGATGATTATGAGTAACATTTTTGCATATTAATGATTTGACCATGCATCTGATTGCCTGAGCTTGTCAACTATATTTCTAATCAGATCAAACTTGTTAAATAGTTTTATATTATCATGATGTTAGATGAGTTTGATTATGAGCAAGATCTATGCATATTAATGAGGTAATCTTTTATCAGATTGGATGAGCTTGTTATCACTCTGGAGACTGAATTCCAGTCAGATTTTGCTCCACATTAAGCTTATATTATCGTTGTCATTGACAGGTTCTTTAATAAGTGAGATCATTGCATATTAATGAGATACCTTGTATCAGATTGCTGTGCTTGTTACCTCTCTAGATCTAGAAACTTAATTTCTCGTCCAGTTTCTATAAAACTTATTACATGTATGATGTAAATGGGTTTATATAATCAAGATCAGTGACGACTTTGATTTGGAACAAGAGACTGTGCATGTTAATTATGCCTTTATCTTTAGAAAGAATTTATATCAGAACATAGTAAAATAGGTAAAAATCAACATGATATAAAGTTTGGGAGATGGTTTACACAGGATCTGTTCCTGCAATATGGTCAACTGTTAAAGTATGTAAGCCAGGTGAGTGATATCAGGCTCACTTGGACCTATTGTTTAATAGAGGAAGTGAGATCACTTGTTTTGTGGAATATTTATCTTCAAATAAAATGGAGAAAAATTGGTCAGAAAAGTTACTTTTCTGCTTACAGTTTTATCTAGTACTTTGACAATAAGATTGTCTCAATCACTTAACGCTTGTTTTTTATGTCAATTTTTTTAATGGAAGTTATTGTTGCATTCAGCCTTAACTCAGTAGAGATCAGATCATGTTTTATTCTATGCTAAACTTGATTATTTTATTCTTGATTCTACATGACATGTTCATATTCTTATCTATCTGTACCCAGTTTACCCAGATAAAAAAAGCCATTTCTTCAGGTTTTTGGGTTTTACCTTCTTGCTCTTCACACTAAGGTTATATTGGGTTGGGAGAGATAGTATCACTGCATAACATTATTCAATCTCGGGTAATTACACACATCAGGTCTCTGACTGTAGTATGTCAAACAATAAAAATTGACACATAACACACTTTTTATCATGGTAATAAAAAACTGCACTAAAAAAGCATTAAAAAATCCTCTTTTCAGTGAAGTTTTACATTAAAAAGTAACAAATTTACAAGCTTGCTCTTGAGAAAGAGTAGATAAGATGTCTGTGCAAGTCTGATTAACCTCGTCATAGATGTCTGTGCAAGTCTGATTAACCTCGTCATAGATGTCTATGCAAGTCTGATTAACCTCATTATAGATGTCTGTGCAAGTCTGATTGACCTTGTCATAGTGTTCAGCAGAAGCTTTCATTTAAATGGTAAAAAAACCCACAAAATTTCTTGTTCCAGGCAACAACCAATATACTTAGCTTGGCAACCCAGAAAGAGATTGTGGAGCTGGACATAACCAACATCCTGAGCCCCCCTGCCTGGCTGGAGGATGAAAATGAAATGGATATAGAGATCATCAAAAGGTAAGCAGGGCAGCAAATGTGATACACCAATTTACTATTTACTCACTTACCATTTACTCACTTTCAAGTATAAACAAGACATAAGCATAACTTTTACAACAGCCTTGTTGCTATTTTGCTGTTATCTATGGCATGGCAGGATTTATGCTTCTCAGGCCTTTGGCATGCTGTCTACTCTAAGTTACTAAGAATAGTTTGTATTTCTAATTATAGATGCTTTTCTATATTTAGCTCTATTGGCCTTTTAGCCTTGAACAAAGGAGTGTTGATTAACTGAGGGTGTTGTTAATAGACAGCAATAAAAACATCTGACACACTCCACAACTCGTGATTACTTGGTGTGATATACCTGAGGATTTGATGTTGACAGTCCACATTCTTAGTAAAGTGGAGTAACTTCTGTGATATAAAGTGTTTAAACATGTATGTGGGTTATTTTTGTTTTCCCTTTTCCAGTAAGATAAACTGGGTAGACATTTATTTGTGATAAAGTGGTCAACATTTCCGCCATGAAAGTTTCACAAGTTCTTGTTGTCTGAGTTTTATTCACGGCAGATTTCCCTATGATAACCCCATTTTGGACATAGTCGGTTTGGTCTTTCTACCTAGAGTATCATTACAAATAGCGGTGCTCCATAATTAAATTTATGAATCAGGCTGAGTGAGTTGACTTGTTTATTTATTTAGAGCAATCATCAATATATTTGGAGTTGTAGTGTTGAAGGAAATATGGATTATCTTTTGGATTTTCAGATGTAACATAATATGAATAGTGGTATATCATGTCAGTGATGCATTCTGTTGTCAAAGATAATATTTACTTTGTGAAACAACATTGATATTAGAACTGGCTCTATTCAGCAGTGTGTGTCCATTATTATAATCAGGGTGATATTCATAGATAAGTTTCTAGTGATGATTGAGACTTGTTGGGCTTTTATCAATAGGTTTTGTTATTACTTTACTCAAACCGATTGAGTAGCATGATATCTGCCATGGTTTGTAAACTTGACCCAAGTTTACAGAAATTCAAGTAACATAATTATATCATTTAGGATCAGTTTCCCACTTACCACCAATGACAGTACATGTACATGATAAACAGACTGACATAGTTTTCCAGAATTCTTTATTTGTAAAAGAAGACACTGAGACATTATCACAAAAATTACAGTGTTCTTTATTGGTAAGCAAGGATATAATGTGATCTAGTTTACCAAGACCACTTCCGACAAGCATTGAACTTGCTAGGTACATTGGTACACAATCCTGACAATAACAGTGTTGATTTTCTTCACAAAATTATTTAGAAAATTGATCATTTTCATACCTGTATTATCTGGAGAGAGAGAAATGTAATTATTTTTTAATGTCCGGATATTTAGGTCACTATATATGGGTTCATATGCATTTCTGGACATCCATGTAGTGGAAAAAAGGGCAGAAAGTGAGAATATTGCTGTACATACATGCTAAATGTATGTGTATGTATGTATGTGTGTGTGTGTGTGTGTGTATATATATATATAGAGAGAGAGAGAGTGCAGAAAAATGTCAGGACACCATGTATGGTTTTTTAAGCCTACAAAAAATAAAACATTCAAGATAGAAAAAATAAATTAAGCAATGTTTTACCTGCACTCAGAAACATGTGTTTAAATAGATGACTGTCCTACTGTGAAACTGCTTTGAGTACCCATATTATCATGTTGATTAACTGAGGATGTTGTCAATAGACAGCAGTAAAAACATCTGACACGCTCCACAACTCATGATTACTTGGTGTGATATACCTGAGGATTTGATGTTGACAGTTCACATTCTCAGTAAAGTGGAGTAACTTGTGTGATATAAAGTGTTTAAAGATGTGTGTGGTTTATTATTTTTTCCCCTTTTTCAGTTAAGATATATATATATATATATATATATATATATATATATATGTGTGTGTGTGATGTGTGTGTGTGTGTGTTACTTTGCTTAAGGGTCTCAGAGTAGATTTAGTTATCAAACTAACTGTGTCACCCTCTGTAAATAAAGTCATCATTATTATTATTATTATTATTATTATTATTATTATTATTATTACCATTATTATTATTATTATGCCATTTATAGGTGAGATACTGTATTCTGCACAACACTTGTTGTCATGTCCACCTTGGTGGAAGTTTGATACAATGATCACTTTGGCATCCATGTCCTTGTCTGTCCATACATCTGTCCAGACCTACAATTATTCTCATTGTTCAAGTTTTTACTTTCATTTTATTTCAGTACCATTTTATCTCACCCTTTTCTGATTTAGAATACAGCTCAGAGGTAGGCTTGACATGCAGACCATGACCAGCTTCTTGATGCCAAAGTGATCGCTATCTTGAGCTTCTGCCAAGGCAGGCTTGACAAACATTGTGTCTGGGCCCAAAATTTCAATACCTTTCTTCCCATTGCCTCCAAAGTGCTTCTTGGGATGGACATGTGTTGAACACCAGAATAGGGTTATTGTGATTTACTCTACAGAATTTATTTAAAATTGCTAAAAAATAGTGTTCATCCTTCCGATCCAGTCTGTAACTTCCATACTACTACACCTCTTGACATAAAACTTACACTGAGAGCGTATCTTGGGTTGAATGTGTGTCTAGTGCACTTAGTGTCACTGTGACCTTCTCTCCAAGATAAAACTGGTTAAAATTTTGCATGGGCTCTAATTTAAGTACCTTTTAATCTATTGCCATCAAATGTGCACTTCAGATGAACATGTTTCACACATCAAATCTGGTTACTGTGACCTCTTTTCTAAGATTTTGAACATAAAGATAGTGTCTATGTTCTAATTTACACATATTTGAAGCTATGGCCACCAAATGTGCATTACAGGTACATATTTGGATTAAGTTGTGTCATACACCAAGACTGGGTTGTGGTGACCTACTTACTTCAGTTTATTGAACACTTTCTGTCAAGCCCATTTAGTGGGAAAGTGAGTTATATTCACTTTTACACCATCATCATCATCAACAGTTAGGGTTTCAGTAAAAATTTTCAGTAGCATATAATTCCAAAATTCCTTGATGGATTTTTGTTCATATTTTTCATGAATCATAATAAAACTATGACATTTCATTCTTCAGGATGCCGACTTGCCCATTTCACCTTGGGATTACAGCATAGTCATAGAAAATTTGCATTAAGGGTTTGATTTAAGTATTTCTGTTTGCTTATATTTCCTAACCCCTTGATGAATTTAGTTCATACTTGAAATGATTCATTATGAAGGTGAGACAGTTCATTCTGTGACACACTCGCTTGACTCTTTGACCTTGGGGTCAATGTCACAGTCATAGAAAATTTGCATTAAGGTTTTGGTTAAAGGTTCACCATTTGCTTACATTTCCTAAACCCTTTGATGGATTTATTGAGTGAATTATTATGAAGCTAATCTTAAGACAGTTCATTCTGCAACATGCTTTCTCAACATTTTGACTTTTGGGGCAGGGTGAGACATTTTACAGCAATACTCCTGTTCACTGACAACTCTAGTTTCATATGCTGACTGGTCAATTTTTCAGTCCCACTCCAGCCAATGCAGCAGAAAATGTTGACTTCCTGGTTATGCAGACCCCTTCAGATGGTAACACAATGGATCTCAAAGGATCAGACAGCCCTCGCACTGGTCCCTCTTCAGGGGCCACTACCCCCTCCATTTACCCCCCATGGGTACAGATGATGGCACAGTCGGGCATAGGGGCAAATGTGGTAAGCCACCATCATTTTCCCATGTACTAAGCCAGGCTTTTGTATGCTTTGATGCAGAATTGTCTGTGAACTGGCAGATTTTCTTCTTGCTTTCATTATCAGACAGCAAGACAAAATATCACTTTTCCACCAGCATCAGTATCAATGTTAAGATTTTGAAAAAGGTTTCTGAAAGAGATCTTATATACATTACAAGTGAGACATAGTTTTCCATTTAAAACTTTTTTGTAATATGCCAGACAGTTTCAGTTTTGGAGTGGATTATTATTTTTTTTTCTTGATTCATATAGGATGGTATGAATGTGTTTTGTCAAAGATTCCATTTTTGTCTTATTTGCAAAGCATAGGCAAGATGTAGGGATGACTTTTTTCTGATGATGTTGTCATTATCATTGATGTAGGGGTCACTTTTTTCTGACGATGTTGTCATCATCATTGATGTAGGGGTCAGTGTCAAGTTTTTTGCATTTGGGTCAGTTTCTCTGACACTTATATCCACAGTCATAAAACTTGATGGGCATATTCATCATGGTTGGTACTACTTACCATAGGCAAAAGTAGAGTATAGTGACCTACTTTTCATGCTAAAGCATTATGTTTTAGCATTTAGCTCATTTTCTCTTACACTGTTGAATGCACAGTCACTAAACTTGATGGGTACTGGTATATTCATCTTAGAAGGTACTACTCACCATGGCCAAAAGTAGGTCACTGACATTTGTTTCATGCTCCAGTAATTACATTAAGTTCTTGCATTTAGCTCACTTTTTCTGACACTGTTGTATATACAGTCATTAAACTTGATGGGTACTAAATTTTTCTTGCTACAATGACATTGCAAGGTTTTTGGATTATGCCATTGCAGACAGGTGAGACAAATCACATAAAACGTTTTGTTCTTTTGCTGTCGCTGGGTCTTTTTATATGCCATTCCAAATGGTGTGAAATATTTACTAGCCAATCCAGAATTCTGGAATCTTGAGTTCATGTCAGATACCAAGTATTTTTTTAATAGTTCCTCATTCTCACTTCTTGTTTATGCCTAGACATTGTTTTTGTTAACAACAGCTAAAACAACAGTGTAATATTTTTTTTAACCAAAAGTTTAAAAATGGTAGATAATTATTATTGTATGAAATTTTGACAGTTATGGGGTTAACTGGCAGAAATTCAAAATTTTACATTTCAGTAAATTCTTTAGCATGGAATATAAGAAGAAACTTGTGCTTGTACATCTTGAGATATTCAGAAGTCTTGCTTACTCACATTGTTTTTTTCTTCTCTAATGCACTTAATTGTAACTAATGTGAAAAACATATAACTGGAGATTCTGTCAAAAACTGCATATCTCTTAAACTTTACTCCATAATTCATAACTATTTTTAGCATAACTTGTCTGCTTGTAATGTTACCATTGTAGATATTCTGCAGATGTTCCACAGTGTTTGGTTATTACTTGTGGTTAAGAAACTATTTTACATACTTTTATTTTGGTTTTTGTTTGGTTATAACATTGGATAGATTTGCTGATGTTTTGACCAAATTTTACCTTGATATTCAGCTTTACACATAATGTTAAAAATTCCAGGACATTTTGCTATTTATTTTACTTACCATCTATACTCACATATAATCCGATACCAACTGCAAACTGCATAGACCCAGATCTGCCATCGCATAATACTCCGGCAGATCTGGGTCTATGCAGTTTGTAAGGAATAATCAGTAGAACAAACAACATAGACCCTGATCTGCTGGCGCATTATGCTATGGCAGATCAGGGTCAATGTTGTTTGCATTTGGATCTGGTTTATGCAAGAGTATATATAGTAATAATATGGTTGAACGCAATGTAAACATTTTACTCCATTTAGAGGACCTTATATGAGTGCTTGATTCATATCAAATTAATGGAATGATCTGAAAAGTTTTAATTTAGGCTTGTAAACAATTGAAATCATTGATTGAGTTTAATTAATTTCATTTTGAAAGAGCAAACACCTCAGATACTATTTATCACATGATAAAATCAGATTGATGTTCTTGTACTAAATGGGGGAAAAAAATATTGGAATGACATAAATGTTATTTTGACATGCCATAGATGTCTTAGTTTTGCACCCTCCATTCTAAATTTTAAAAGCGACTTTTTTTAAAACAGGATTCGAATATGTGCATCTGTAACATTTTTCCAGTAATCTGTGCACCTGATTTGGTCTTATTTTGGTACACTCTATGGCAGAGTTGTCTGATTTCCATTGATTTTGTGTGACTTTTTGTCATCTCTTTTCCCACAGATTGTCATTAACACTGGAAAAAAGTTGTACAGATCTACTGGAAAAAAGAGAATCCATATGCACAGGTTCAATACTGTGTTTTATTTCCATTTCAAGAACCCCCCTGTGATTTAGCCTACAGTGTAACAATAACCTGAGTCTCAAGTAATTAGAGAGCAAAGAAAATTAAGTCTATATGGCACCTTAAACTAAATCTTAATATCTTTTTTCAATCTTATCAGTAGTAGCAATACGCAGATTTTGAGATGGAAGGGTCATGGAATTTTGATTCTTCTAGTTGAAACCTCGTTTTGATTCACATCAGAACCTTGAAAGTGACAAAGATTGCATTGGGGGCAACTTCTGATTTTCTACCTGATCATAATACATCACAAGTCTTTCCATTACCTCACAAATTCAGCTCTCTTAAGAAAAAAATGATGTTAACATTTTTTAGCTTAAAACTCAAAGTGCTAGGTTATTGTCTGCTTATTAAAATGGAAGTCAGATGTGAGTGATCTCCCCCTAGATTGAGAGATTGGTGCCAAATCCCATCATTCATCAGTTACTACTTCCTCTCATGATGTGGCAGAATGCTTATTTTGATGCCTCCTAAAGGCACTCAGTTTTTTGCTTTTTTTCAATATCTCAGCAATCTACTTAGTGTTTTCATCATAAGGGAAGTATAGTCCACTTTTTGCGTTGAAATTTTCGCTCTATTTTCATTATAAACAAATATTTTACATCTCAGTTGTTTACTTCATCATGTGATAAGCTATATGGCATGGTCATTAGTACTTATATTTCAACTCATTTCTCAACCTTATTATATCTTATTTCAGTGAAATGAATGTTTACTCTCAGAATTAAGGCCTATTCAGATATTTTCTGTAGCATTTATTTCATTTCTTAGTGACCACTTCACTGCAAGCTTATTGTGACACTTGACTGATTTTACCTGTATAATTACATGTACAATAAGCAAAGCCAGGTGTGGGGAACATAACAGATTTAAGGTCTCGGAGCACAATCACCCCATTTGCATAGGATGTATATTGTGCTAGTCGAGTCACACCAGTGAAATTTGTACCCTATTGTCTGATGACTGATGGGCTATAATTTCTGCGATGCAATTATCCTGGGTCAGTGAGACAATGAAGAAGTGACCTAGCAAGTAGGCAAATGCAGTCAGCACTGCTGCTAATTCAACTTCATTGGCAGGTTTTCTGATGTCACAGTCTATAGTCTGAGGCCAAAAAATCTTTGTCATCTTGGGCCCCCATATGACAGCTTGACACCAACTGTCAATTGATTTGCCGAGCTTGTAAGTTTTATTATAATGGATAACAATCTGCAAGCTGTGTTTCTCCTTATTTTTGAAATAAGATTTTGAAGAAAAACAAAAAAAGAATTATATGTGTTTATATGTTCAGGTAAGACAAAATAGATTGCAGCTAACTAATAGTCAGGGTCAGAATACCAGTATGGAAAAATTTTACAGAAAAAATTTCTATGCCAGTACCACCTCAGTATGGAAGCCCATGTGAACCAGCTCTTGAGATTTCTATGTAACATCAACAGGCCTGTACTGGTAATGGTGATCTTTCCCTGGATACCATGCCCATGGAACACATTAGCCAGCATTGAACCATGTTAACACTAGTCCAGGTCTCACCATAATATACACTCAACTTAACTGGCACTTGATATATTGATCTTTTCACTAGATACTATACCCATGGACTTGGCATAAGCCAGCATTGAACCATGTTAACTCCTGTTCAGGCCTCATCATGATATACACTCAATTTAACTGGCACTGTGTATGGTGATCTGCCTCCCTGGGACACTCAGTTCCAGACTAAAAGGCTTCTGGGATATGCAGTACCAGACCAACAAAGTCAGCATTGACTGGCACTGGGCAATTCCATCCCCAGTTCTGGTTTCATCGCTTCTTATGCACAGCATAGCCATTATTGGGCTGATGTGCACTTAAACATGATGCATACATACATCAAATTTGAGGTCCCAGCTGTCAACATGAATATTGCCTGGCTGTGCATGTGTAAGCTCTCCTCCATTTGCATGGACAAGAAACCTGTGATAGACATGAATAACTTGATCACAGTGTTGTGCCAATCAGTTCTATGCTGGATCGTATCGCTTTGATCTTCCAACAAGCTGAGCTTAGATCCAACCAACAAGACTTCTTCCTTCAGGCATGCTCGGGAATCTGTTTCACTCATAACTTGGGTGTTAAACAGAGCAGCTTAGCATTTGCTATCCATTTCCACAGCTGCTGATGCAGTTTTCAACCTGCAGAGAGGGATACTTTCATTTCTACATCTTCACTGTTCAACGAACATCACAAAGCAGTTTAAAGATCTCAGCTGCTTTCAACTAATCTCCTGTTTCATGGCTATATTGAGAAGATTAAGAAGCAGACCTTTCAGGAGGCTAGCCTTTCGCAGGTCGAACAAGTAGCCCACCTTCAATCCCCAGTTGGAATCAGAAAACAAGGAGTGATCCCCCAAAGACTCTCACAGTGGGGAAACCAGCTTCCAAATCATGCTCTTCTGCAAGTCTCAGAACCTCAGAGGAAGAGTTAATGGTGCAGGGAAAGAAAGACAGATTTTGCACCAGTTTCTCTTCCTACACGCTTCCTTTGCATAGAAAATCATGCCATGCCCGAGCTGCCCTTTTCACTCACCCCTTGAGAGGAACAATAGAACATGTTACTACAGTATGGGAAGCCTCTGCTTGGAAGATCCATGGGTCTTACAACTAGTTTTGGAGGGCCTACAATCACCTTCTCCACCTTCCCTATCCCCATTATCAAGAGTTCCCTTTGCCAAGGACGACCACAAAGACCCATACAAGGCAGATGGCATGCAGAAGGAAATATACACTTTTCTCCATAAAGGCAGTGGAAATCAATCACAATATAGATTCACTCGTGACTATTTTTCTAGTTCCAATATCCAATTAAAAACACAGACTGGTAATCATCTTAAGTTCACTTAATCAGCATATATGGTCAGAAATTCATGATGGAGACCCAGAAGTCACTCCTTATTGCCTTCCAAGAGGGAGACTTTGTGGATACTTTCATATCCCATCCACTGGTCTTACAGGAAATTTTTAAGGTTCATTTGCATAGACATCCATTACCAATTCAGGGCTTTTCCTTTTGGTCTGAATTGCAGCCCCTGCATGTTCACCAAAGACATGGACCAGACGAGTCACACATCAGAGCCACCTCCACATTCCTGACATCAAATGTCTGGATTACACTCATCAGAAACACGCAGCAATGTTTTGTACTAAACATGCAATCCCTTGTTTCTCTTTGCTTCGCCTCGGATTCCTTATCAACGGGGACAAACCTGATCTTGTTCCGTCCCAGCAATTCATTCATCTGGGCATGGAATTCAGAACCTCAGTATATCAAGTTTATCTTGATTACGAATATGCATTGAAGATCATCATCATGGCATCTTCCATGCATCTGGAGAGTCATATCCCAGCACAGGAATTCCTTTGCATCATTTTAGGTTGCCGTTATATGAAACCCCAGCAGATAAGCCTTCTCTCTTAGTGGTGTCCAGATTAGATCACATGATCAAGGTCTTGGGCTACATGAAGGTCCAACTCGGCGGAGAGGAGGACCTTTCATGCCACTACTGGATTAGCCACCGGAAATCACAGTTTGCACAGATGTCAGTACAACCAGCTAAGGTGCCCATCTCCTGCCCACTTTGAAAGAAGTGAGTTGGTTTGGTCCCTTCAGGAGACATCCATGCACATCAACCTTGTGGAGGTAAAAACTGATGTGAATGCCTTTAAATTGTGGCAGGAGAATCTATCTGGAGATCCTCATGAAAATTCTGCCATCACCATGATTGCTGTAGCAACCGTGCATGCAGATCTTCCATCAAAATCTAGAAATACTGAACCTGCATGCCTGGCTCAAAATCAAACAAGCCCTCGGAAAGAAACATTTCAGCAAACAGGTGGTGGACAGAATCACTCCGGGAAGAAGTCCCACCACTCTGAAAGCCTATGAAGGGAAATGGAAAATCTTCCAGTGGTGCAATGAGCATCACCACATAAATGTTTCTGTTTAGCAAATTGCTAATTTTCTCCTTTGGTTCTTTAATTAGAAGTTAGCTCTGATTTTTATCAAGGGCTAATGTTCATGGAATTTCAACACAATCCATCATCATAGAATAGAGAACATAGGTCAGAACAAGACCTGTTTGATCTATTTGGGAATTTTGATGTGTCTTGGCCAGAGGCTTTGGGCCTTTGAGTAAAATGGAACTTACCTTGGGTTTTGACATGGCTAAACAAGTCATTCAAAGTCTCATTAACTCACCCCTCGTATAAGACTTGCTTCCTAGTCACACCAGCATTAGGAGGCAGAATCAGTGAAATTCATGACTTGTTGATCAATCAGAACTTCTTGCAATTCTGCCACAATGGTTCGGTTTCTTTCCTGACAGCCTCTAGTATCCTTGCTAAGAACAGGCTCCTGTTCATGGAAAATAAGTGATTTGTTTTGAAACCTTTTTCTTCGATGGATCATTCTTCACAGGGAAATGTCTAGGACCTAATCAGAGCAAGGAAGTAGTACTTAAAATGTACCGCGCTGATTAGAAGAGGGAGATTTCTATTGCTTTTACTAATAAAAGAAGGAAAGAATTATTTTTTTCTGCTCAGGCATTTTTGTCCCAGTTTATTGGGTTATGCATTTAGCCTACAAAGAATTAACCCAAGATCGTATGAATTTCTTGTGTATATTGGGCTTGTGAGGTCATGGCAGTTGCCACGAGCCTAGAATTTGAGAAAAACTGCCATTTGACTAATATCATTCAAGCTGTGGGATGGAGGTACAATTCAACTTTTTGAACCTGAGATACCTTTCATCTCAAAAGGCCCAGTTCAGCCTAGCAAGGCTTATATAAGCAGTTCAGTAGGTTACCGTTGTAGGTCCCTTTGTTATGATGTGGTTTGCTCTACTTCCACTAGATTTGCGGGAACAAATGTTTCTTTTAAACCTGCATCTTTTCATCAGTCTGTGCTATTTCTTTACCATAACTAATTCAAGACTTACCCTGAAACTACTGCTCATAAATTTAGAGACTGAAGTCAGGATAACTGTATGTAACACTCTGCATTTCTTACCTATTCTCCGGAAGTATTGTGATCAGGTAACAGATTGGAAAGAAAAAACAATTTTTGAAGTAAAAGAAATTTCTTTGATAATACTTACCCAGCCATAAAAAAGGCACCCTGCAGTTACACCCCAGGAAGAGCAAACATTTCCACTCCAGTTGTAACTGATAAGTAATGGGATTTGGCACTAGTCTGCTCAATCCAAGGGGAGATCACTTGCATCTGACTTCCATTTTGGTCAGCAGATGATATCTTAACACTTTTAGTGCTAAGTTAAGTTAAAAAATGTTGCTTAAATTTTTTTTCACATGGGAGAACTGGATTTGCAAGATAGTGGAAGGATTCCTAATATATTATCATCAGGTAAGTATTATCAAAGAAACATATTTTACTTCAAAAATTGCTTTTCCTTACAGGATTCCTTGTAAAAAGATTTTCAACATATCTTATTGATGGTTCTAGCTGTCCAGAGTGGTACAGATATTGATATCAGTAATCAGTATTTTTAATTAGTATTTACTACTATATCAGTTTTTCTACCAATTTTAAAATGGGGCCCAAGTTCTTTAGTTTGGGGAAAAAAATCTTTGACACTACCACACTAAAAAATTGATAAGCTGCATTTGCACATCAGAAACTTATTTGAATCAACAGAAGTTAAAAGTAAAGGTTTATGGACCATGTAGGGTTCTCTGTTTTGTCCTTAACTGCTTTTTCCTTCTTTCCTTTGCTTGCTCCTGGAATGTGGCATTGCAGGTAAAAGGGATTCATATACCCGGTATCACAAACCCCCAGTTCTCCTTCTATGTAGTTGATAGAAGCAGGCGACTGGTTTACACGGTAAGACACCACTGCTCTCAGTTGACAGTTTGGTTAGCAAACTTGTTTATGGTTCATTGACTTAGTAGCTTTGATTTATTGCTGTTGTTCGTTTTAAGTAAACATCAATGCATGACTTCTTGTGAATATGGAGTTGTGTTAACAAAAATGTTATTGTATTTTTTTGTTTTTAAAATACTGTAAAATCAGAACATTTCATCGGGTGCAAAATCCTTTTGTGAAAAATTTATTTCATTGGGAGAAAATGGTGTGAATATGTTCTCTTTCTCTCTCCCTTTCTCTCCCCCCCCCCCTTTATTTGGGGAATTGGGGGAGGGGGAGTTCAAAAGTTAGTTATAGAGGTTTGTCAGGGTGTTAAATTCATTCTTTATTTCTGTTTGACCCATGGCGAAATTTCCTGCTTTTACAGTGTATTTGTGAAAAACATGCTGTTTGAGTTTTACTTCAATGCACTGTAAGATAATTTAGCTAATCTTTTCTAGTTCAGCTTGAAAGTACTTGTTGCTTTATCAGTAGCCTAAACATTATGGTGGTTGTCTTAAATAGTTACTGTCAATTAGTGACCATGTTGTTTGTAACATTACCTGAATATGTGATGGCATGTATAGCTATTATTATATTACAAGGCAAAATAATGTATTAACAGCTTAGTTGTAATTTTATATCTGGAAAAAATTTGCTGATTTAATTTAATTGTGCTTTTTTATGTTTCAGGTTTTGAATAGTTTTCAGAAATAATCATGTACATAAGAACAATAAATATTCTTAGATAATCCTGTTATTTCTTTTGTCAGTGAATTATTTATGTATAGTACAAGTAGTTTGTAAATGTGATTTGATTGATGGATTATTAAACGGTATTCAAAAGCAAATTTCGACTATTGATGCTATATAATGTACTTGATGAGGTTAAGTCAAAAATGGCAATAGTTTTCTTACCCAGGTATTTATCATGGAAAGAAACTATACTTTCGAACGCTTTTTTCCCCCTTCGTTTTGTTATTCTTAATAGTTTTATTTTATTTATCATATGTTCATTTACAATGATTGTAGTGCATGATATAATTTACATTGTAATGAATAGAAACACGTATTGTCCCCTGCTTTTTATTATTATTGGATTTCAACCAAAGTCTGCCTGTCCTGCCAGTCATCTATCATGCATTAATTTCTGCGCAGTAACTTCATTAATTATTATTGGATTTCAATCAAATTTGGTATGCTGCTTGATATTGAAGAAACCTTGGCTGAGTTTGATTGCCAGCAATCTGCATAATCATTTAGTCTGATTGTCAGATTCATCTACTTTTTTCTGCAGAATAACTCCCTTAATTAGTTTTGCATTTCAACCAAATTTAGTGTGCAGTTTGATTTTCATGAGACCTTGGCTGAGTGAGTTTGTCAGCATTTTGCATCATCATTTAGCAGAATTATAGGCCCTGGTTGTCAGACCCACCCTTTTTCATTTCTGCACAATAACTCCCATGATTGATTATTGATTTCAACCAAATTTGATATGCTGCTTGATTTTCATGAGACTTTGGGGAAGTTCGATTGTCACTGCATGGTTTAGTAGAGTTATAGTCCTTTGTTGTCAGACCCACCCACTTTTGTTTATGGCCATAATTCAGACTTGCCATCTGTCCTTTCTGTACAATAACTCCCTAGGTATGCAACTTTCCTTTCTGTACAATAACTCCCTAGGTATGCAACTTTCCTTTCTGTACAATAACTCCCTTGGTATGCAACTTTCCTTTCTGTACAATAACTCCCTTGGTATGCAACTTTCCTTTCTGTACAATAACTCCCTTGGTATGCAACTTTCCTTTCTGTACAATAACTCCCTTGGTATGCAACTTTCCTTTCTGTACAATAACTCCCTAGGTATGCAACTTTCCTTTCTGTACAATAACTCCCTAGGTATGCAACTTTCCTTTCTGTACAATAACTCCCTAGGTATGCAACTTTCCTTTCTGTACAATAACTGCCTAGGTATGCAACTTTCCTTTCTGTACAATAACTCCCTAGGTATGCAACTTTCCTTTCTGTACAATAACTCCCTTGGTATGCAACTTTCCTTTCTGTACAATAACTCCCTAGGTATGCAACTTTCCTTTCTGTACAATAACTCCCTAGGTATGCAACTTTCCTTTCTGTACAATAACTCCCTAGGTATGCAACTTTCCTTTCTGTTCAATAACTCCCTAGGTATGCAACTTTCCTTTCTGTACAATAACTCCCTAGGTATGCAACTTTCCTTTCTGTACAATAACTGCCTAGGTATGCAACTTTCCTTTCTGTACAATAACTCCCTAGGTATGCAACTTTCCTTTCTGTACAATAACTCCCTAGGTATGCAACTTTCCTTTCTGTACAATAACTCCCTAGGTATGCAACTTTCCTTTCTGTACAATAACACCCTTGGTATGCAACTTTCCTTTCTGTACAATAACCCCCTTGGTATGCAACTTTGTTTATGACATCTTGGCTTTGTTTGATTTTTCTGCATTTGATCTGCATCATCATTTAATAGTGTTGTGGTCCCCGATTGTTGCACTTGCCCACTTTAGTTTCCACACACTTATTCCCCTTAATTATTATTATTAGATTTCATTTTTTTTAATACTGGTATCTACCTTGATATTGATATAACTTCAGTGGAATTAGATTATTTGCTTCCTACATCATCATTTAGTGGAGTTATGGCTGCTGAATGTTGAACCGACATTTTGTATGCAGCTTCATATTGATGAGACTTCACCTGGCTTCCATAGGTAGTTCCACATCATCACTAGTGTCTTCCTTGACTGTACCATAACCCATTTACTGTATCACCTTTGTCACCTAGTTTCATCTACAAAACTCTACTCCCCAACTTCCAATGAAAAGCAGGGGACATCATTTCATGGAATTTGCATGTTAACTAGCTTGCATTTTGTTGCAGCTTCTCAGAAGACCTGTAGCAGGTGTAAGGCGCATTGGAGCTCATCCACAACTGCCTCACTGTAAGTGTAAATACTAAAAATTATGTAAATTGAATAAAAATAGTGGCAAATACTGTCAGTGATTTAAACAAATAACCCAGTTAAAATCTTTAAAGCAAAACAAACTTTAATTGATTAAAGTTTCTTTCTTTATTTTCTGACTGAAGGTGCAGGCGGATAACATTATTAGTCTGTCCATCTGTCTGACCATATATACATCCATAGATGAAGTGGTTTCTGCAACATGACTTTAGTTTGCTGCAGTCTTTTTTTCTCAAACCTGATATGTGCCTTACCAGTGAGTAGAGGCAGAAGTCTGTTTATTTGGGGGCTGCTGTTTCCATAGTCAAGGTCACTAGTGCTGCAAATGTGATTTTTGTTGTCTGCATGATAAGTTTCCATGTCCGATATTTTTATCAAACTTCATAGGTAGACTAGACTTGGGCAGGGGCAGCTCCCCACTGATTCTGAACCCAAGAAGTGAAAAGTCAAGGTTGCTGGAACTGACATTGTAATTTTTCCTGTTTCTGCTCAAGAAGTTCAGTTTTCTTTAATTCCGTTTTCATCAACTTTCATAGGTGGTCTACACTTACGCAGACCTCCTTTGTTCTTACCCCCCCCCAATAATATTTGATCTATTGCCAGTTCAAAAAGTCATCAACCAGTCCTCATTTTTCAGAGTAAATTCAGTGAAATCAGAGCCTCTTATTGTGGCTGTACATCCCTTTATAAAGATGGTACCATCTCAAGCGAGTTGCCAGATAAGACCACAATTTTTACAGCAGAATTACAGCCATACTCAGATCTTTTGAACTGCATCAAAACCTCTCAACGTAACAAATGTCATCATCTTTTAGGATTCCCTTTTCACACTGAAAGCCTTACAAAACCATAAATTTGACGACCCATCAATATTCCACGTCTACATCATTTGCTCATAAAATCTGGAATAGTATTCATTACACTTGGTTGCCTAGTCACATTGGTATTAAGGGTCATGTAAGGGCAGATAAAGCATTCAAAGCTGTGCAGCAGTCACCCATTTCTGAATGGAAGATTCCATAGGCTTATTCCAAATGTTATATAAATTGGCATGTTCTGTATACTTAGAAAAATCTGTGGAATGAAAACTCCACACACAAGCTCTGGAACATCAGACCCATCCGCTATGAGTTGGTATTGTGCTGATCTCGTATTGGACATGCATACGTGACTCATGCATACATCTTGAAGGATGAACCTCAACCAGAGTGCATGCCTTGTCAGTGTCCACTGTCAGCGGAAAAATTCTTGTAGTGTATAGATACTGTGTCCATTTTGTGAGATGGAAGTTCTTTGATATGAACTCAGTTAAGAAGTTTTTGATGATGTACCACCAGAGTAAATCTTGGACTCTTTAACAGAATGCAGTGTATATAGCAAGTTTTGACCGTATATTTTAAAGATTTTATATTTTTTATTGTTAAATTTTATTTTATATACATTTGAATAATTTTTATCTTTATGTTTTATCTTGTATTTTGTAGGACTAAATGTTTATGTTTATTTGGAAGGGTTTATCTTCCTAAAGTTTTTTGCAATTTTGTTCTCTTTACATATATATTAGAACTTAATTTTTAATCAGCACTGTATAGCCAGTATTGTGCTGACATGCCATGAAACTCAATACATACACTTGTACATACGTACACTTGGGCAGAGGCACATATGTATTGATTCTTGGGCCCAGATGTCAGAGGTCAGTGTCAGTGGAGCTAGTGGATTCCACATGTTAAAGTCCACATTCCTCAAGTTTCCCACACCCAGTTTTTATCAACTCTTACCGTATATACTCACGTATAAGCCAATATCAACAGCAAACTCCATTAACCCAGATCTGCTGTCGCATAATGCGCCAGCAGATCTGGGTCTATGCAGTCTGTAAGGACTAATCAGTAAAACGAACAACATAGACCCTGATCTGCCAGCACATTATGTGATGGCAGATCAGGGTCTATGTTGTTTGCATTTGGACTTTCCTTGTACATGAGTATAGACGGTACTTCATTACACATAAGGAAGGGCTACTCCTTACTGAGTCGGCAAGGTCACCAGACATGAAATTTGCATTCTTGGTTTCTGCATATGTCAAATTACATGAACCCAATTTTCCTCAAACTTCCTTGGACATTAGCAGCTCCTGATCAGATAATGAGTTTAACAATCACCGATTAATCAATGTAACATTCACATTATCTCATTACCGTATATACTCGTGTATAAGCTGGGTCCAAATGCAAACAACATAGACCCTAATCTGCCGTCGCATTATGCGACGGCAGATCTGGGTCTATGCAGTTTGCAGTTGGTATCGGTTTATACGCTAGTATATATGGTAATCAGACGTAAAGCTTGGGTTGTATAGCTCATGTCAGTAACCCAAAGATGATGTGGACTATTATCTGATTATAGCTGAACAGTATATTTAGATCTGTTAAATTGTTCTAAATTGAGAGAGCCCATTCATCATCTGTTTGACTGTTTATTAATGAGTACACAGAAATATGGTTAATGAAGAAAGTCAGTGGTATTTGCTATGAGAAATTGAGATACTGTTCCTTTAAGGAAAATTCATAATGTGATTTGGTTTGGTGTTGTACAGCTCAGCAACACAAGTAGGTTATTTAGTTCCAAGGCAATAGCAGTAAAGTGCACACCACAGTAGCTAATCCTGGTTGATCTGATGGTAGAATTTGAACTGGCATTCTATAGGTTGCAAGTTCAGCATAGTAACAACTGTGCCACCGCAGCTTCTGTCTCCATTAGTCACTTCCTATGACATATGGAAGGGAACATCAGGTCTTTCCCATAGCAAGAGAAAATGTATTAACTAGTATGGAACAAAGAAGGGATTTAGAAATAAAATTTTGTGAAAGGAAAGGGATTGGTTTAATAAAACATGAAGAGAAGAACAATCATCGTATTTGATGTGACATGCAATATTTTGTTCAGACTCTGGCTATGGATGAACCCTCTTCATTGATTGACTCTTGTTCAGAGTAATCATATGCATAATAAAAAATATAAAAAAACAAGTAAAATATACATTGCATGTACTAAATGCATATCCTTAATTTAAAAATCTCTCATGGAATAAATAAACTAAATGGATAGTTATTTCAGGTTTAATACATTTAAGTATTGAAAACAATCTATAATGTATTACTCTATTTTTTAATTCAGAATGCTGTCAGGCAATGGCTTTACACCTTTTGTCTCGTTCACAATATGTTTTTTTGTGGGATTGAAAGGCACTTTTAGCAAATTATTTTCTCTATCATACTGAGGAAATGGGAGCTAAATGTCTTTTCCAAGGAAACACCCAGGCAGCCAATCCAGGCTGTCCTGGGCAGGTATAAAACTGGTGATATTCAGATTACAAGTCTGACGCTCTTCCAAATGAGTTACTGCTGCTCTGTTACATAAAGACTCATCAAACATTGTGTTTGGATGCATTTTCAGGAGATTTACTCAGCTATATAAAAAATAGGCCACTGTGACCTACTTTTCATGACTGAGCAACTTGGATATTCAGCTATTCATTCATTACACCTTCAGTATCTTTGACCCTATTACATTTAGACTTAGTGTTAGGATGCATCGCCAAAAGAGTAACTCAGACATACCAAAACTAGATCACTGTGACCTGCTTTCACAATGAGTGACTTTTAATTTTAATTTTTTTGTTCATTTAACCCTCAGAATCTTCTACCCTCTTTCATCCAGTCTTCAGGCTTTGTGTGTGGAACCATCTCCAGGAGAGTAACACAACTGTATCAAAAGTTGGTAACTGTGACAAAATTTTTCTCATTAAGTGACTTATGTATCCATCTCATATATTTCCTTCCTCCTCATGGTGCCTCATTTGTAAGACTGGACTCACAACAAGTGGGTTCCTGATAATTTTTAAGTTTTCATTGACTTGGAACACAACATTTTTAATTTTGTCTATACATTACATTGCAGATCTGACAGGAAGCACAGATGGCAGTGTACGACTTTGGGAGTGGGGTCACAACCAATCCCTAACAGTCTTGCGGCAACCAGGGAGCTTCCCCAAGGTCACTAAAGTACTCTTCAGTTCTCAAGGCAACAAGGTGAACTGTCAGTTGGCATTGTATTAATACTTCAATTTGAAGGACCATATATTTTATAGTTACAAATAGAGTGGTACTCTGTTTATTAAAACCCTCTCAGTGGATGTATCCATCTGGAAGGCCACCTCATGTGCTATTTTGGTAAATGTTAATTTTTGTTACCACACACATAGGAGGCCATCCTCTCGTTTACCTGGACACCTTTTCTTTGCAAAAGTGATTTGTTCATTAGAGGGGGAACCACTGAATTTGAGCTCTATTAAATAAAAAGCATACATGTTTACATGTTCACCATAAGACAGAGTATATTATTTTGTGATGTTGTCTGTCTGGCTTTTCCCTATTTAATTTCTGCACAGTAACTAAAATTCTCCACTTTCTACAGTTACCAAACTTTGCTGATGGCTTGCACTTGGGGTAAGGAAGAAGCCTATTTTGGGGGTCAAAAGTTCAGAGGTCAAAGCTACTGTGACTGAAAGTAGAAAATTGTTTCCATTAAAAAAATATAGTTCTACATTACAGACCTAGACCAAACTTTGTGGATGGCTTGCAGTTAAAGTAAGGAAGAAGTCTATTGATTTTGGGGTAAAAGGTCAAGGTCACTGACTGAAATAAGAAATATGATTTCTGCACACAAATTTCAGTTGTCAACCATATACCTACACATTGGGTAAGAAAGAAGCCTATTGATTTTTGGGTCAAATGGTCAAAGGGAAAGGTAACTGAGTGAAAATTAAAAAAGGTTTTTGCATAAAAACTGTAGTTCTAGACCATCTACCTAGACCAAAGTTGTGGAGGGCTTGCACTTACAGTATGGAAGACGCCTATTGATTTTGGGGTCAAAATGTCAAAGATCAGGGTTGTTGTGGATCAAAGAATAATGAATTTTTGCAGAATAACTTTTGTTCTAGAGTAACTTTCTTGACCAAACATTGTGGATGGCTTGCACTTAGCATAATAAAGAAACCTATATATTTGGGGTCCAAAGGTTAAAGGTCATGGTCATAGTAAGTCAGATCAGAATATAACGGTTTGTGCATAGTAAATTTAATTCAAGACTGCATACCTTGACAAAAGGTTCAGGTCATTGAGACCCACTGCTCAATAATCTCCAGAGTCAACCATGCTCTACTTGTGCCTAGATAGGCAGGAATATAATGTGCTGTTCACTGTACTCTTGTTTGGTATAGAGAGTAAATTGGCTGATTGATTTTACATAATTATTCAAAACAAAAATTGTTTTATTCATATTTCAGCATCTTTTTCTTTCTTGAGAACTCAGTTTTGGGATGTCTATAGCACTTATAGAGATTTTTTTTTCATACCTACTTTATTATGGGCCACATACATTTTTATCATGATAAGACTGTTTTAAATCACTTGATTCAGAACAACTTAGGAGGTGGAGCCTAAAAAACATACTCTAATTTTCATGTTTCACAACCTGCAAATTTGAAAAGAGTGAAGATAAAGAATTGTAATTCATGGTCTAGCCTTATAAAAGGAATAAGTGACACTACATTTACATTGAATCATTTGCTTAGAAAAATGTATATTCAGCAACAAAAATAAAGCTAAATTAATAAGGAAGCTTCTGTACTTACATTCACTAGTGAAGATCCTTGCACAAATAACATCCCACAAAAATAAATTCCAATTATCATCAGCATAATTATTAAAAGAAACACCATTACATTAAAACAGAATCCATGGATTCAAGAGCCACAGCCGTTGTGTGTCTGTTCCATCATTCTCTTTTGAATATTTGTGTATGTTCCTTCGATTCTTTGTGTATATGTGTCTTCCATCAGTCTTTTCATTGTATCCAAGTGTATTTGTTATGTCTTCCCATTATTCCCTCGACTTTTTCTATAGCAATATGGTTCATTTCTGTCTATTCTGTTTTGTGCTTTAGTAACCACTTATATCCAACATGAGCTATATAATCCTAAAATTTAATGGCAAAATCTCCATTCAAGTTCCTAGTTGGTTCATTGAATAAAGTAAATTTTCGACATCTTATGATAAATACTAAATGTATGCGACATGAATATGTCTTCACAGGAAGTGGATCATTGACACAATGTTAGAGATTGCCATAGTATGAGAGAAGCCAAGAGGATCAGTATGAGAGAAGCCTTGAGCATAAGCATCCCATATTTCATGCCAAATGGTCAGCTGATTGGTATAATGTATCGTATTATAACATTTGTTGACATAAACAGAATGGGTTGGGCGGAGTAAGACAATTTCACTGGCCCATAATAGAAGCCATATTGAGAACCAGACATTATCCAATTCAACCCATCTCATAGGCAATGTTTATATGGTGCTACATCTGACTGTTAAAAGATGGCAAAGGTTTCTTTTAGCCTTTGAAATTACCTGCCCAGATGTGTAGCAAAATAATCTTAGATTTTGTTCAGAACTTGAATTAATTTTGATGTTATTATCAACAACATCAGGGCAGGAACAGGAATATGAACAGTATGTACATTTAGATAATTACGATAATTGTACATATCCCAGATTGTGAGCATGCACAATGTATGCTTGTATATACACATAGCATCTAATTGACAAGCATTCCAGTCAAGTCAAAAGGTAAAGTTTTATTTGATCAGGTCCTCAAATAGTCTTGGAGAATGATAATCAAAGTTAGTTGATGCTGCTAGTATTCTTTTTTTTTTTTTAGTTACCATATATACTCGCTTATAAGTCGACGTTTTTTAATTCAAATTCGATTCATGCAGAGTAGGGGTCGTCTTATAAGCACGACATTAAAAAAAATATAAATCTTGGGGTAATGTTGGAAACTCTAGATGTTTGCAGTACATAAAAATACTGTCAATTCATATATTTGTACGTTTTCAAGCCACTATTCCTATGCAGTAATGCATATATGGTATGCACTGTGTTTGTCCATTTCATGTATCTACAGTTATTTGGATTTTAATAATTTTAAAATATTACCTACCGCAAAATGAAGTGTCCGTCAATGTTTACCGTGGGTGCTACTAGTAAGTATATTGCATCCATTTTCGTGCAAGTCTGAACAACCTGTATTTGTATTAATATTTGTGTTTTGCTGTATAAAGACTGTGCTTGATTTAATTTGTATTTTCCTTTTCCACAAGTCAGATTGAATTCCCAACTGATATTTCCCAAGTTATCTGCCAGTGCACGTGGGCCAATAAGCCTTTGGCTTCTAAAGGGACTCACTTTGTTTTCAAGTTGACAATCCTTTTGATTGAGCCACGAATCTATACTTGTTCAGTGTGAAGTAGAGTTCTACAACTTCCTGTGCATATACTTTGACCTTAATCCCTTTGCTTGTAAAGGCACCACACTCTTTGTTTTCCCACGTGACAACCCTTTGATCAAGCCGCGAGTTTGATACTTGTTCAATGCCAAGTAACAGAGGGTGGTTATTTGAACTCCCTGTGATCTTGTCACACAATTGACATGTGTTCAGTTGCAGCCTTTAATAGATTTCTGACTTTATGATCTATCTATCCAGTTTGGCTTGTTTATATTTCCAAAGTGCATTTCTGACTCACTAAGAAGTCACCCCTTCAGACGGATCTGACTTGCAAAATACACCCCGAATTATAGGAGGGTCAAAGAGAAATTCCCTTTTTGCAGCCCTAAAAAGGGGGGTTCGACTTATAGTCGAGTCAACTTAAAATCGAGTATAGACGGTAGGTCCTAGGCTATACATATTTTGTTATAAAGGTTTGATATGTACCAACACACCACCACAGAATATACCGTAATTAAAAAGCACATGGTGTGTGGGATTAATGTATAAGCCTTGGGTCATTTTTCAATTATAGGGTTTTGATAACTCCAGGAAAGAAGCTTTCACACCTCTTTTGTCTTGTGCTGTGTGGTTTATAGAGTGTTTAAACAATTGGGAAAACAATGATCAAACACTTGCACAAGATAATTATGGGCAACAGATATCAAATGTCTGACCTGTCAAGCTTGCCAATGGTCATTTGAGTTCATTTGTCAGTCATATCTGACAAATGCAGCCATTTTGTGATCTCTGGTCTGGAACTGCAAATTGGAAGTTCATCAGACTGTGCAAATTAGTTCATGATAAAGCAACTATGTGCACAAGATTATAATATTTGGCTTCCTCCCCTGGTGTCTTGGAGTGGGTCTGAAGTCATATGTACAAAAAGTTAATTACAGAGACATTTTTGAATATTTAGGACAATGTATGCATAAAGACCAATCAATGCAATGGATTTTAGTTTACTACCCCAAGGGACACTTTTAAGAGTGGGTTGGGGGCAGTGGTGGGCGAAGAGTAAAAGGTCTAAAATGATACAGTTTTAAATTATCAATATGTAATTAAAAGTTTGGGGATTGTATGATGGCCAGACATCAGAGTTGCTTTTGGGGTGACTTTGGATTAGGTCCACTACACTTCTTTAGGTAGAATAGGTTTCAGTTTCTGTATGGAAATCATACAGTTTGTCTGATAGTGACATTGGATCAGTGAGTTGCGTATGTTGCATCACTTTTGCTTTGTCACATTTGGGTTCATGTAATAATTGCTCTGATTATATTAATCGCTTGTACAGAAACAGTGTCAACACACTGTCCCCTAGTAAATATTGTGCACATTGTATTTTCAGTGTTGTGTCAGTGATGCTGAGGGACAGATCTGCTTGTGGCAGGTGGGACTGGGCAGTAACTTCAACAAACCAATTTTGGTGAGTGCCAGACCTAATTATGCTTCTGTTATTCTTTTGTTTTTTGCCATTCAAATAGTGGTGTTTGATTTTCTTCTCTTTATAGCAGACCATGTATTTTTTAATATGTCCTTATGCCTCTCAATACATTGACAACATTATGCAATTTCATCAGTTTCACTATTTTTTTTTTTCTTAAATTTTGTTTCATTTTACTGCCATGACAGCTTAGTTTGTCATGACTTGAACGAAATAAATCATTCACTGATTGGTGTCTAAATTACCTAATCCTAGAATCCTACAAAGTTTGTTAGTAGAATGATCCCATACCATTTCATATTTCTGATTGCTATGTATGGGTGACACAGTTTGCCCATATGAGAAAGTCAAGCAGTATAAATCTATCCCAAATGAGTGAACTGAATGAAATCAGATGACACAGTTTGCCCATATGAGAAAGTCAAGCAGTATAAATCTATCTCACATGAGTGAACTGAATGAAATCAAATGACACAGTTTGCCCATATGAGAAAGTCAAGCAGTATAAATCTATCCCACATGAGTGAACTGAATGAAATCAGATGACACAGTTTGTCCATATGAGAAAGTCAAGTACTATAAATCTATCTCACATGAGTGAACTGAATGAAATCAGTGCTTTTTAATGCAATTAACATCTGCAATATTACTGGTAATTTTAATATTGAAAACATAATATCATAACAGTATTTCTCGCAAGATAACTTAAAGGGACCAGCATAATAAAATGGGTGGAAAGTGGGGGATGGGCTTAATATTGGACATGATTTTTGTTGAGATGACTGTAGTGGGAAGCAAGACACATCAGTCACTTTTCAGCTTCATTGTAATCATTGTCAACAGTTTTTTTAAAAATAGGTTCTTAGGTTTTGGTTAAAAATTTTCAGCAGTGCCATGGTTGTCAGTGTGGCATGCAGGCCCTTGCCTTATTGTCTGAAATAAACATTTACTAAAATTTGTAAACGTATGCGTGTGTGTGTGTGACCTTTATTATCATCAAGCATATGCTTATCATCAAAGAAATGGTATATAGACAGTAAATTTTAGTTTGCAATAAATTCTTTGTTGTAAACTGAACTTTTTATACCCTTTCTAATTAAGTATAAATTTGAAAAATGCACTGTATTCATTTTGTATATCTAACCAGATGGGCTGCCATTTTGTTTTTGACTACTATTTTCACTTAGAAATGAGAGAAAAATATTCATTGATAATGGATATGGAAAATCATACACCAATCATATGAGGGAATCTATTAATCTCACTATTTGTGATTGCTGTAATTGACAAGTATTTATCCTGGATCTCATTTGGCAAACAAATAATGTATATACTTATACGTTGTGTCCAACTGCAAACTGCATAGACCCAGATCTGCCGTCGCATAATGCGACGGCAGATCAGGGTATATGCAGTTTGCAGTTGGACCTAATTTATAAGCAAGTATATACGGTAAGCATTTAAGATAAATCAGACTTTCATCAATACATAGGGAAAAAATATTGTATTTGCATACTATCATTATATTGTATTTGTATACTGTCATTATATGTTTAAGAATTTATATTTCTTCTATTTCAGAGTTTGAATTGCCATAACAAGACAACCAGTGACTTTGTTTTTGCTGGCTCTTCAAGCCTTATAGCTACTGCAGGACATTCTTCTGAAAGCCGGAATGTCTGCCTGTGGGATACTCTCTTACCACCAAGGAGTGCACTTGTTCATGGCAAGTTTCTTACATAAATTTCACATTCTGAAAAGTTGTTAAACTGAGAATATATTTTGAAAAATTTCTTTTGAAAATTGACAGATGTTAAACAGTAAAAAGTTAAATTGTGCTTTTCCCATTCAACTATGTGTTTTGTGATATGAAGGAGAGTATCATTGACAAGTATTATAAAAAATGTGGATTACTCTGCCTTTTAGGTAGCTATTATGGAGGGTTTTGCCATTGTGCTTTAAATTTATAAGCATTTAATGTCATACACTATTACATTTAGAGTACAATATTAATAGTATGTTACAAAGAGGCTTTCTAGATCAGTGTTCAGTTTGATAGTAGCTGCTAGAACATTGACCTAGTCTCATTAAGGATTATTAAGTTTTAACACTGTTGGGTTATATGTTAAATAAAGAGTAGTTGATCTGTTTATTAAGGTCAAGATTTTACCAGTTAATTTTTATTTGCCCACAATAAAGTGGAGGGAATTGTGTTATTATGTATGTCTATCCATCCATATGACCATACATCTGTTCCCTATTTCATTTCCACAAAATAACTACAGTTCTCCACCATCTACCATTACCAAACTTTGTGGATGGCTAGCAAGTGGTGTAAGGATGAAGCCTATTTATTTTGGGGTCTGAAGGTCGAAGGTCACATGGAAGAAGAAAAGTGGTTCCAAACATTAACATTAGTTCTAAATCACAAAACCTGGACTAACATTTTGAATGGCTTGCACTTGGGGTAAGGAAGGAGCCTTTTGGTTTAGGGATCAAAAGGTCAAAAGTCAAGGTCACTCTGACTGAAAGAAGAAATATGGTTTCCACACAAAAACTTTAATTCTACATCACACCTAGACCAAACTTTGTGGATAGCTAGCACGTAGTGTAATGCAGAAACCTATTGATTTTGGGGTCAAAAGTTTGAAAGTCAAGGTCACTGACTGAAAGAAGAAAATAGTTTCCACACAATAATATTAGTTCGACATCACAAAGCCTCAACCATCATAGTGGATGACTTGCACTTGGAAGAGCAAGAAGCCTATTGATATTGGGGTCAAAAGGTAAAGGTTAAGATCACTGTGACTGAAAGTAGAAATTTGATTTCTGTTCAATAGCATTGGTTCTACGTCACGGACATGGTCCAAACTTTGTTGCACTTGGAGTAATGAAAAAGCATATTGATTTTGGTGTCAAAAGGTCAATGACACAGTGACTGAAAGAAAAAACAAATATTCTGCACAGTAACTTTAGTTCTACATCACAGACCTGGACTAAACTTTGTGGGTGGCTTGCGCCATTTGGAGTAAAGTAAAGCCTGTTGATTCGGAGATAAAAAGATAAAAGATCAAGGTCGTTGTGACTCCCAAGAAAGATGAGTTTTGCATAATAACTTTGGTTCTGCAGTAAATCCTTGCCCAAACTTTGTAGATGGCTTGAATTTAGCATAATAAAGAAACCTATAGATTTTGGGATCTAAAGGTCAGAGGCTATGGTCATGGCAAATCTAATAAGAAAACAATGGTTTCTGTACAGTAAGTTTAGTTCAAGACTGAATACTTTGACCAAAGGTCCAGGTTACTGAGACCCATTGGTCAATAATCTCCTGAGTCAACCATGCCCTACTAGTACCTACATTAAAACACTGGATAAGTGTATGATGTACCAGTCATGGTACTCTGGTTAATTACAGCAAAGAGCTAACATAGTTGAATGCAATATATGTATTTCTTTCAGCATTTATTTGCCATGAACATGGCAGTCCTGCCATTGCATATGCCTCTCATCACCAGTTGCTGATCAGTGGAGGAAGAAATGGGGAAATTTGTATCCTTAATAAAAATGAAACCTGTCTCAGTTTATATCTTGTGTTATAAATTAGTTGTTGGCTTTGTTGTGTCACTGTATTTCTCATTCTATGTTTGGATTGTTCAGTCATGAAAATTTTAGTAGAAACAAATAATTTACTTGAACATGCCAATTATTAGGATGTTCTTGAACTGTGATCATGTTTTCCTACCTTGTGATAGAAACTTTTCCATGCATTTTGCTGTATATCACATTCAGTTAACACATAAGCTGCTTTGGTTATAAACATTATTTGTTTAAAAAAAGTGAAGAACACCCAAGTATTCCAATTTTTCTTACTCATTATTCTTTTTAGGATCTAGTTTATCAATATTTCTTTGTAAATTACCTTCTCTTGCGTAGTTTAAATTCTGTCTTTTCAGGTTTTCTGATTTTCAGATCAGTCTGTTAATTAGAATTGACAATATATTTATAGAGTTATGGTACAAGTCTCATCCATTTTTGTGATGGCAAAGGTTTCAGGAATTGAAATTGCCACTTGTCAGAGTATGCCTAACCTGAACATTGTCATCTTTTTATGCCCCACCATATCATTGGAGGGGCATATTATGTTGCCCACATCTGTCCATCTCATCCTGTCATCCTGTTCGACGCCATTAGGGAACTGCTGTAGCTGAGTAGGTAGAACATCAGACTCTTAATGCAAGTGTTGTGGGTTTGATACCTGCCCAGACCAGCTCTGGTCAGCTGCCTTGATGTGACCTTGGCTCCCATTTCCTTGGCATGATATAGTCAATAACGTGTTAAAAGTGCCATTAAAACCAACAAAAAACCCATGCTATTATGTTTCCTTCCATTACACATTTCATTTCCCTTCAGTAACTTTAGAATGTCAGCATTGGTTGAAACCAAATTTGGTAATAGGCTTTACATTATGGAGACCTAGTAAAGTTAAATTTTCACTTTTAATCTAATGGAGTTATGACCCCTGTTTGACTTGGCACTTTGCCATTTAATTCCATCATATTGGTGGAGGCATCTGTATTGTTTTGACACATAATTATCTAGTGCTTTCATTTTTTTAAATATATTAATCTCATTCTCTCATCTTGTTTTTTTCATGTATAACTGTTATATTAATCAGAATCTTGTTATTAAGGTAGATTTCAGGTTACGTTTTAAGAGATGAGGCTGTCTATAATTGGATGATGTAAGAGTGAGTTTCTATGATTTGAAAATGGCCTAAACGAAGATTTCTTTGTACATGTGATATTAGTTTTTCAATCTCTTTGTGACCAACCAGTATTTACATAAGGAGTTTCCTAAGCTTTTATTAACCCCCTCCCCAAATATGTAATATGGGGAGATATAGCAATCACTATGTCTGTCTGTCTGTCAATACACATTTTCATTTCCAGTGCATAACTCCCAAACCATCCAAGTTATTTCAACCAAACTTGGTACACATGTCAAACAAGTTGCATAGAGGTTCCTTTTCATACTTGGAATTTTCTGCATTCAATATTTTTATTCTAACTATGGAAACAAAGTTTAGTATAATTAGTATATACACTAAGAGTGCTTGACCATAGTGTACTTTCAGTAGGAGTATTTACATAATCAGGTGACTGGGGGGATATGTCATCCCTATTTGACTCATTTATTTAGGACATATGGAGTTTTGTAAGCTTTAATTTACTAATGATTAGAATGGTCTTGCCGTATGTTAGTTTCCTTGACCTCTAACCCAGGTTTATTTGATATCCGTCAGCGTCAGTTGCGCCACACATTCCAGGCCCATGAAGCTCCCATCAGATGTCTGGCCATAGACCTGGAGGAGGAGTACTTTGTTACTGGATCAGCTGAAGGGGACATTAAGGTAAGAAAAAGGATTTATGCAGAGCCCAACAAGTATAAAATTTAGGTCATAGTCTGGCAGATGTTTAGGAAAAGAGTCTGGTAGTCCAGCTTAGATTCAGTTGTCAAGATAAGGCACTTAAATATGTTACTGTTAACTCTAAGACTTCCCTTTTATGCCCCACCATGAATGTTGTAGGGTGGGGTCACGTGTTATCCTTGTCCATCAGGTTAAGTTTTGCATTCAGGTCAGTATTCAGGCATTGTGGTTTGGCATTTCCATAGTATGAACACATGTAGTTCCTTGTTACAAGTAAGTAATAATTATCTTTTGTGAATATTTTTAATGTTGTTATGAAAAACTATGGAAAAAGTCATGATATTGAGTATTAGACCAATGGGTTACCTGTTTATTCCATGTCTGGTGGTCCGACCCAGCATTTTGTATGCTCCCAGGCACTGGAAACTATAATTGTCAGGCCATTCATCTTTGGTCAGGATGGACTGAAATACTGACCAGTAATGTATATTTGATGATTATTGATTCTGAAACACATTTATAACAAGACATTGATTTTGCAAATAATTGGGTATAACATAGTTCAGATTTAGGGTAAAAGAATGATATAATCAATCTCCTCCCTTTCTCTGTCTGTCTGTCTCTCTCCATGTTGAATGGATTTTTCCATGATTGAGAGAATTGATTTTTGTAGCACTTCTGAGGAGGTATATTGTGTAACTCTTCTCTGTCCATCCATGCATAACATCTGTCATTTATTTCAGTGTCTACAAGTAAGGAAATGAGCAGAATGTTCATACAATGTTGAATTTTCTGGTAGACAATTTTCATAAAAGCTTTCTTTAATGAGTCATGGTCATTATACATTGCTCCCACATATTGCCTTGCCTGCAATCAATGTTGCAAAGGTAAGACAAAGCAAGTACAATGTCTGTCCATCTATCATTCTTCTATCTGTCTGTTTGGCAGCAACTGTGGATTCAGTTTTTTTAAAAGGGCAATATCTCCTGATTTTATCACAGGATCATCACCATTAGACTTTTCATACACATACATCGGGGGTAAAGAATACCCCTGATATTGATGATCAGGGAGCTTGAAGGTCAAGGTTATAGGGAGCAGTTTTTAAATTTTAGGTGGATGGTCAGTGGTTAAAGTTTTTGAATTAGGCAGTAGTATCTGTTATTGCCATAGTGATTTGACATCAGGCAAAGTAAAGATGTTGACCAGATATATAAATACCACATCTGGTATGGGGTCAAAGGTCAAGGCCACAGTAGTCAGTTCTTTATATTTTAGCGGGATACAATTTATATTGTATGTCTCAATAGACATAGACTTCTAACCAGATTCACCAGTATATATGGCATATCCTTTTGAATGATAGATCTGAATGATAGATCTAGGATTCAAAGACCAAGGTTGCAGGATGACTTGTTAGTTTTTCAGATTAAATTGTCAAGATATGTATGAAGGGATTAGGTCCTCTGTTTCCATACATGTATTGTTATCAGACATTTCACATACTAGCAGAGGATTGAGTGGTTAAAAGATCAGAGGTTAAGGTAATAGGGTTTGTGTATCCATGTGTTACAGGGCTGCAGCAATGATGTTGCAGGTGAGACAGTACATTGTTCTGTAGCCTATGAGAAACCTATTTTTGTAGATGTGGAACATTATTTATTTCTAATCCAAAGTCAGAAATCTGAATAAATGTTTTACAAAAGTGCCATTTCATACATTTTTGCTGAAGAGATGAAAAACTAAGCTCAAATCCAGGGCAAAGTATTTTCACAGTTTTAAAGTAAGAATTGTTGTACACTGTCTTTAATTTTATTCTCTTGAATAAAGTAAAAAGTAATTTAAACTTTTTTTTTAGGTATGGGGTCTTGATGTCCACCAGTTAATTGCATCTTTGCCTGGAGAGCACAGTAAGAGTGGCTCATTCTTCCGCAATGTTGGCTCTACCTCAGGTGTTTCCCAGGTAGCTATAGGTCTAGGTCATCACCTTTTCTCCTGTGGAGTAGATGGGTCTATGAAATTCAGAGTTTTACCTGAACGAGATTCAGTTGTTAGATACTGGCAACCCTAATTTGAGATTCTGGTGCAATACTCAATGACTATATATGTTCTTTCTGGAATTGTTGTTCACTTCAATAACGCACATTTTAGTATATTTGACCAATTTGAGATATCTATAATTGTTGGATATTAGTAACTATATGTAACTGTTGTTAATTTTTGTGAAGCCCACATTAGTGGGATGCAAGACATAGCAATCACTTTTCCAGCAGCAGCAGTGTCATCAGTTTTTTTGTTAAGGTTTTGGTTCAAGTTTTTCATTTGCATATATTTCCTAAACCTATTGATAGATTCTCATACTTGGAATGAATGATTATGAACTTAAGACATTTCATTCTGTGACATATGTGCTCACCTCTTGATCTTGCGATCAAGGGCATAGTCATAGAAAATTTGTGTTAAGGTTTTGGTTAAAGTTTATTCATTTGTCTGTATTTTCTAAATCTCCTGATACTTGGTTTAAATCTTTATGAAACTAAGTCTGTGGCATGTACACTTGCCCTTTTAACCTTGAGATCAAGGTCACTGTCATAGAAAATTTGCAATAAGGTTTTTTATTTGCTTATACAGCTCTCTCTCGTTATAATGTGGTAGTTGGAGTCCATAACCACCAACCACATTATGTACCAAACTGCATTACAGTGAGAACCACATTATGTTCAGAACTGCAGTATATTGTGAATAGCGTAATTTAATGAACCACAATATAGCGGGAACTATATAAATTTGTTAAAAAATGGTGTTTTGAAAAGGAAATAAAGATATAATGCTAAGCTTCACCTTGTCTTCTTTCAACCCATATGGTGTAAAAATTTGTATGATTTTGGTAATGGGGTCCATAGTGGTACTGTGTTTTATCAAGAATTGCATTATAACAAAGCATATTATAACAAGGGAGAGCTGTATTTCCAAAACCTCTTGTGGATTTTATTCATACTTGGGGCAAATAATTATAAAGTGAAGACAGTTCATTCTACAACATGATTTCTTGCCCCTTTAACCTTGGTGTTAAGGTCATAGTCAAAGAAAATGTGCATTAGGTTTTGTTTATATATCCTGAACCCCTTGATGAGTTTTCTTCATAGTTAGAATGAACCATTATGGAGCTAAGACAGTTTATTCTGTAACGTACTCAACCTTTTGACTTTCGGGTCAATGTCGCTCATTTTACAGCAATGCTTCAATTGTGGGCTTGGCATGCAAGCATTGGCTACCTCGTTTGTTTTGGATGTGAAATTGGTCTTCAAGACTTGCAATATGCATACTGTAAAATCAGGACATTTTGTCTGGGAATCAATTTGTTTTCAGGTTTCATCGAAAGGTACCATCCACAGATTTAAAACCCAAGCAGAGTTTTATCAAATAATAGGAAGAAAATGGAGAAATGTACATATTCAGATAATAGGAAGAAAATGGAGAAATGAACATATTCAGATAATTACTGTTGTGCTTAAAATATTTTACCAGACAAAAATTTCTGATTGTACAGTTTTTTATCTTTTCTGTTTTGTTTTTTGGTTGATTCGTGTATTCCATATACATACCATGAGAACTAGAACCTTTGTGTTGCAAATATTAAGGAAAATTAGTATTGTGTGCCAGTAAATGTCATGGGGAAAAAAGAAGTGAATAGAACTGTTAAAAGATACCCATGTACAGTCTAATGACTTGATATGGTTCATTCTTCAATTTCTATGTTAAGAAAATGTTGTCATAAAGTAATATACAATGTAAATAAAGTAACATTTTCAGCTATGAATATTTTTAGTGTAAAATTTGTATATATTGACTGTGTATTTAAGCGGAATAGGAAAATTAAAATATTTATGATACAATCTTTATTGATTAGTTATTCTTCAATTTCTTGTGTCATAATTAAATTATTTTTCACTTAGATTTTGAATTTTTCAACTTTGTGTAGAATTTATATATATATATATATATATGTGGTAGTGTTGTTATTTTTTTATTGTTTTATAATTATTTCACAAGCTATATGTGACTAGATCACTGTATCTCTCCAATATTCTAAAAATGGCTAGCTTCTTTGAAAAGGGAACTGCTATATCTTCCATAGATGTACACTCTGTTAAGTTTCATTTGCATTTATCAAAGATGTATGTGATTTGCTTGTCATGTATTTGGGGTTGTGTCATTGTTTAGCATATTGATGTGAGTGCAGAATAACACAAACTGTTGCCTGATGCATATGGTCCAAATTCATTTTTATGTGTATATTTTTCTGGTGGGAATATGTTATGCACATATTTACATATTTCATCAAAGGCATCTCAAAATTGGAATTTTTTATTCATTTTATTACTACGTAAAAATTGCGCTAGTTACATGAACATTTATTATATCTTCAGTGATTTTTAGCTTGCCTCTACAAAGTTGAGGAGAGTATTGTACTATCACCCCTGGTGTCGGCATCCACACACATAAAAGCATAGACATAGGTGCAGCCACATTGCATGTTGACCATTCTTTCTTCTTAGGTCCTTGGCAACAAATTGGAGTGGGTTTCATAGCATCTACCTCCTGGGGAAGACTTTGTACATGTAC
The DNA here is from genome assembly GCA_029931535.1 of Margaritifera margaritifera. Taxonomy (NCBI): domain Eukaryota; kingdom Metazoa; phylum Mollusca; class Bivalvia; order Unionida; family Margaritiferidae; genus Margaritifera; species Margaritifera margaritifera. Next base: position 1,518,271 of record JAQPZY010001485.1, on the reverse strand, counting down.
ATTATTAGTAAATTCTTGATTAAGTTTTTGTGTTTAGCTTATGGCCACATAGTTTTTGTTTGCATCCTGTATGCATACTGTTATACCTGGAATAATTAAACTTGGTAATGGGATGCGTCTTCATGAGCACTACACCCTCATCAGAAAGTTAGGTCACTGACCTATATTCATTTTTCACCGACTTTGGTTAAATTTTGTTTTGTAAGTTTATTTCTCAAGCACTGTTTATTCTGTCATCATGAAAATAGATTATTGTATACATTAGTAGCACACCATTGCAACAAAAGAACATCACTGTGAACTACATTTCACAATTTACTGGATTAGGTTAAGTTGTTGCATTCACCTCATGACCACATGTTTTTTTGCACCCTGTATGCCTACTGTTATACATTGAATCATGAAACTTGGTGAGGGGATGCATCTTCTTGAGTACTACACCATTATCACAAAAGTGGGTTACTAATTTGTATTTTATGCTTCACCTACTTTTGTTACATTTTGTGTGTTAAGTTTATTTCTCAAACACTGTTCACGCTTGAATCATTAAACTAAATGATTGTATACATCTCTTTTACTACCATACCCATACAACAATAGAAGATCACTGTGATGTACATTGCACACTTTACCAGCTTATGTTATGTTTTTGCATTCAGCTCATGACCACATAGAATTTGTGCATGCTCTTTGCATACTATCCTGTCTACAATCATGAAACTTGGTGAGGGAATGCATCTTGAGGCACCTCATTGCAAAAGTGGGTCATTATGGCCCATATCTTATGCTTCACAGACTTGGGTTACATTTTGTTTTTGATGTTCATTTTTCAGTTACTGTTCATGCTAGAATCAGAAAATTGATGCTATTATGCATTCTGTTTGTACCAAACCCAAACAACAAAAGAAGGTCACTGTGAGCAATATTTTATCTGTTACTGGGTCTGGTTAAGTTTTTGCATTTTTTTAATGGCAACAGGAGTTTTTGGCATACTATATATATCATACCTAGAATCATGAAACTTGATGAGGGTATGCATCTTGATAAGTACTACACCCTTATTGCAAAAGAGGTCTCTGTGACATATATTTTATGCATCAGTGACTTGGTTTAAATTTCATTTAAAGTTCATTTCTAGGGTGCTGTTCATGTTACAAATGTGAAACTTGATAATTGAATGCATCTCTGTTAATACTACTACACCCTAAGAAGGTCACTATGACCTTCATTTTATACTTTACTATATTTGTTAAGTACTTTTATTTAGCTCATAGCTCTTTCCATGCTGTATACATACTAACCTACACTGAAGGCCGTTTTGGACCAGTGCAGTTGAAAGTAGGAATAAATATGTCTATACATTGTGTATTGACATAGGTTACTCACAACAGTTTAAACTGTGTATTGTACATATGAATGAATAGGTATTAGAAGAGTGAACTGCATGCATTTCCCATGAGGCCTCAGCTGTAATGGCTGATCAGGATAAATACTGATGCATGAATTGTGCTTGTAATAGCAGTCATACTGGCTGTAACTCCAAGGTTACTCAAAGCCTGAGACTTCCACCCAGTAAAATCTGGCTGTCTTGGATGGACCGTGATAATAGCTTCTGAAGCAGATTTTATGAACAATAATTTGAAGAAAAAAAACGGGGGGAAAAAAAATGTTTTTCTATCAACTCGTTGTCAAGCCTTGAAAAGTGAGTGGATTTGTGTAAAGGGACATAACTCAAACTTTAATCCTGAATAGGAAATTATTCGATTCAGAGTGATTACCTCCCTTGATCGATCTTGCCAGCTTCTGTGTAGTACATGAGACATAATCATTTCAGTAGAAATGCTAATAAAAGGTAATTAAATATTTTCTATCAAAATGTTTTATGAATTTTTAATCAATTCTATGTTAAGAGATAAAGAGAAATAAAGACTTAAAGCATTTCAAGTTCAGATTACATGTTTTTAGAAGATATTGGTATTTACTTGTGATAAAAAAAAGGAAACATGATTAGTGATATCTCATCCTTTTGATCCTGTTTAATGTACCATATTACCTTAACCCAGCAACAATCAGTATTTTGAATACTTTGATCATTATTTTCTTTCTATTATTTGATTGGTTGTTTAGTTCTATCATCATTTAAAAACCTGCCATTTCTGCCATAATCATAAATTTTACAAGTACAGTAAAACCCCAATAAATCAAACATAAATCACTCCACTGCATTGCATAACTTGGACAACTTGTTCAAACCTTGTTTAAATCCATCTGTTGCCTGTGACCTAAAATCTCAAACTACATCAAACAAAATATTTTGGCATTCAGCAGTTTTGGTTTTTAAAGTGCGAGAGTGAGTGAGTGTTTCCAGTTTCATCAGAAATCAGATATAAAAAATCAAATGTTCTTTTGTGGTTGTAACCTTGTTAGTGCACCAGACAATAAACCCAAGGGAACAAAATTTCAACCAAACTTGGCAGGGAGCATTCTGGCATAAAGGACTTTCAAGTTTGTAAAACTTATGCCAATCTGACATCAAATATGACCACCTCTACTAAATATAGAAAAACCTTTAAGCAGCTTCTCAGAAATGCACAACAGAATTTGACTAAATTTTACAGCAAATCCAGGCTTAAAGTGCTTTCAGATTTGTGCAGATGATGCCAGTCTGCCATCAAATATGGTCACCATTACTAGAAATAGAAAAACATTTAAATGATATCTCAAAAACTGCTTACAGAATTTGACCAGATTTTACAGAAAGCATCCAGGCATGAAGGCTTTTCAAGTTCGTACAAATGATGCTGATTAGCCATCAGTTATGGCCACTGTTACTAAAAGTAGAAAATCATTTAAATGCCTTGTTCTCTAAAAGTGCTCAATGGAATTTGACCAAATTTAACAGCATCTTGGCATGAGGGTCTTCATATTTGTGTAAATGATGCCGTTCTACCATTAGTTATGTCTGTTGTTGCTAAAAAAAAAATGGAAAAACTGTAAACAACTCAAAAAGTACTTGACAGCATTCTACTAAATTTGACAACATATTCTGGCAATGAAGGGCTTTCAGAATTGAATAGATGGTGCCAATCTGCCATTAAATATGGCCACCATTTTTACTAAGTATAGAAAACATTTAAATGACTTCTCAAAATGTGTTGAACAGAATTTGACCAAATATGACTGAGAACACTATGGCATGAAGGGCTTGAAAGTTTGTAGAAATAATGCCAATCAACAGTCCAATATGGCCACATTACTAAAAATAGAAAAATATTTATACAACTTTATTTAAAAACTATTCAACAGAATTTGATCAACTTTAATAGAAAGCTTCAGTATTGGACAGTTGATGCTGATATGGTATCAAATATGCATGAAGATGAAATTAAAACAACAGAGAAACATTGAAACCTGTTTTCATAACATATGCAATCAATAGCATTGGAAGAAATTTCTGCAGAGACCATCCTACTTACCCAGATTTCTTGGCCAGCTGCTCTTTACTTTAGCTATTAGGCAAATATCAGGCACGTGAGTGATCTCAGGCCCACTTGGATCTCTTGTTTTAGATAGTAACACTGACTAAAGTCATTCATACTGATGTATAGACAGCTACTCATAGTTTACAAGTTAAAACAAAGAAATCTAAACTGTCAGCAATTTCAATTAACTTTGGTGTGTGTTTGTTATTTGCATTGAATTTATATTGTCTCTTTTTCAGTGAATGTCATAAGGTTATTTTTTCATTATTCAACATCTAAGGTGAGCACATAGTGTTTTGTAAATGTTCACCACTTCTATGTCGGTTGCCCTTAGTGATAAGGCAACAGTCTTCAAAAATATATCTGAAATGTATAACTCCTCAGAGTGAAGCTTACTGAGGTCATATTATGAAAAGGGCTGAAATTTAATGACATAATTTCCACAGCAGGCTAGTTACAATTTAGATCATTGCATGTTTGACTATTTTGTTAGATTTAAGCAGCATCACTGCTTTAGGCTTCTACTTAAGGCTTCTGCTATCACTGGTGTCTGTGCATATGTTTGTGAACAAAATATCTTCAGAATCATTTAATGGATTTCAGTGAAAGTTAGTAAGATTGTTAAAGGTGTTGTAAAGAAATATTGATTAACTTTTGATATTTGTTCATGAACAACTGATGGAGGAATGCTGTGATGAGTATTACTTTGTATACATGTTATTAGTTTTTGTCACGCTGCACACTTAAGCTTTCATCACTTTGCAATTGATACTTGCACCAGATATTTTGTAGCCTCCTGGAGATGGAGTTGCCTCCCCATAGAAAATCAGTAAACTTACCAGTGCTGTGTATTCAGCACAGCAGGTATAGGAGTGGTGGGGCTTTGTGTCTGCAGACACTCCTTTAGTTTTAGTTGCCATTTTCTACTTGAAACTTCATCATGATGAAAAGAAGCATCACTTTATCATTCTAACAGAATCCGTTTTTAATATAGGCCTCAGAAAACTGAATCATTTTCATTTTGCACACAAAAAGTTGTTTTTCAATGCAGAAATATACAAATGTATTCTCATTTTAGTGGCAACCAAAATGGCCATTGGATATTAATTATTTCTTCAAATGGCAACTCAAGATTTTGAAATAATGTATTTTGGCTACTGCCTTCTCCTTTGTTCATTGTAAACAAGAGACGTATTGCAGTAACAAACAAAATGAAGATAATTATTGATAACATAATTTTGGCTACGACTTGAAATGATAAGTGGAAACAAAAGTACAAGCTTGTAAAAATGACAGCAAGTTAAGGGAGTTCCTATCAAAACATCCTAAACATAATTCTCTATTCTCACAAAGCTCTCTTTATTCTCAATGTAAAAGCAGGCAATTTTTCTTTGTAATGACATTTTTGAGTCATAATGTTGTGCTTTCATACCATATGTCCATAGCTTACTCTTGCTCAAATTTGTCCTTGATTTGATATTTCTTTAAAAAATAAAGGCTCTTAAATGTGATACGCTTCAAGAAATTATATTTATGTATATATGTATATTAACATATTTTTCTGAAGTATTGAATTAGGGCTGTTCCAGTAAAACATACTTGGGACCTAGAGGAGGCACTTCCAATGTGGAGTAGTCATCCGTAGAAGCAGTTTAGAATTTTGTATCATTTTCAGATGAACTCTTTGAGTAATCTGAGTACCCTGACATATTTTTAAAAAATTGCCTTCCCTGGGTACCATGTATGTTTAAATGGAACATTCTTTTGCATCTTTATTAGCATGGGAATTGTTGTTGTCATCAGGTAGCAGTTTGTATTTTCAGATATATCCAAAATGCTTGGGATTTTTAGTCATTAATCTTTACCAAAATGTACTGTTAACCTGCAAATAGAAAGACAGCTTGGATTTAGTGACAGTGAAACATGTCAATGAAGGATACTGGTTAACCTGCAAATAGAAAGACAGCTTGGATTCAGTGACAGTGAAACATGTTAATGAAGGACACTAGTGAAACATGTCAATGAAGGACACTACAAGGATGCAAATAGAAAGACAGCTTGGATTCAGTGACAGTGAAACATGTCAGTGAAGGACACTAGTGAAACATGTCAATGAAGGACACTAGTGAAACATGTCAATGAAGGACGCCACAAGAAACAAAAAAATGTTGTCCTTTATGCCCAGATGTCCTTTTTTGATATACCTTATATACTCGCTTTTAAGTCAAGTCCAACTGCAAACAACAGACCCAGATCTATAAAGCGCTGGCAGATCAGGGTCTGTGTTGTTTGTTCTACTGATTAGCCCTTACAAACTGCATAGACCCAGATCTGCCATGGCATAAAGCACTGGCAGATCAGGGTCTATGTTTTTTGTTCTGGGTATATGCAGTTTGTTAGGAGTAATCAGTAGAACAGAAAAGATCTTGATCTGCCAGTGCTTTATGCCATGGCAGATCAGGGTCTGTGTTGTTTACCATTGGACTGGACTTATTAGCAAGTATATACAGTAGTCTGTTTGATTGCTGTTATAACCTAGCTTTCCACTTTTGCCCAAAATCCACTAAGTGTAGGAAAGTTTTGATACCAGAATGGTTGGTCCAACAGGTGTATGTGGTTACACAAGAAATGTAAAAATTTTTGATGCAGTAATTTAACTATTTTGTTCTTTGTTATCTATATTTCAGTTGGTAAAAAGTGTTCCTTGTAAGCTAGGATGAGTGCACTTCCTAACACAGCCAGGTTTGACCTCATACAGGTGTATGCATATTTACTGTTCTGCACCTGGAACTGACCTGCATTAAGGACAAGGCACCCAACTCCTGAACTTGTCATGCAGCGCAGACAGTATATAGATTGTGTCAAAAGCAAAGCAAATAGACTGGACAGATAATTTTAATGTGGAAATTTTGTTTTTTCTCTTTCATAATCAATTCTTGTTGTGTTCCTTCATTTTGATTTACACATGCAAATACAAAAAGTGCATTTTTTTCACTATACAAGATAATCATGTAAACCTGTTTTCATAATTGTATACCCTAATTGTCTATATCTACTTTTGAAATGATCCCTACTATAAATACAGTAATGCACACTCAGCATGTACTCTTCTACCTAATTACCAGGGCACAGAGAAATGTGGCTGTTAGTTGAGGTCAGAACTGACTGTTTAGAAGTAGACTGAACCTACATAGATAGTACAATTTGCTGATGTAAATATTGATCACAAACTTTTGAAATAAATTCTAAAAAAATCCACAATTTATGGGCCAGTTGCTTATGCCAGCTTCAATGGGTTTTCATGTATAAATATGGTAAGGGTTCCAGGCATTGACACAAGGGATATAGGTAATTTTTATCGTAAGCAAGTCGGTTTATGGCTGTCGAATGTACAGGAAAGTTGTCTCAAATGAAGGTTGTAAAAGGTGGAGTGCATTTTCATGCACATCATAAATAAAAGGCCATATCACTCTTGAATACTTTAAAAATAGAATGAGACCAGTAAATGTGTTATTATTATCATTAATATTATTATTATTATTTATATTGTAATCTTAAAGTATCAGATAAAAACCATTATGAAAAAAGTTGAGTTTTATTATACATACCTGTAACTGTGATTACAATTTATTGTCAGACCCATGTTGGTGGGAAACAAGACATAGCAGTCACTTTTCCACTGTCATAGGCATCAAATGTTATGGTTTTGGTTAAAGTTTTTCATTTCCATATATTTCCTACACCCGTTGATAGATTCTCATAATACTTGGCATGAATCATTATCAAGCCAAGATATTTCATTCTTTGACATGGTCACTCATCCCTTTTACCTTGGATTAAAGGTCATAGATGTAGAAAATTTGCATTTAGGTTTTGGTTGAAGTTTTGTCATTTTGTTATATTTCCTAAACTTGTTGGAATTTCTTTATACATGGGATGAATCATTGTGAAGCTAAGACAATTCATTCTGCAACATGCTCACTCATCCCTTTGACCTAGATGTCAAGGTCACACATTTTACAGCAATAAGCTCGACATGCAGGCCCTGGTCATGTTACTTTTTCCATATGGCAGATTTTTAATGATCTCTCTGGCAGCTCAACATTCAGTACAGTGTTATGGTGGGAAAGGGGGGATGTAGTAATGTTACATTCCTATATTTCTGAAAACATTTTAGCACAGGTGGAAAGATTCAAGTGATTAAGTCCTATTCTTATTGTACTCTGTTTTTTTTTTTTTTTTTTTTAACTGTCTTGAAATATTCTGGTACAAGGTGCTACAATTTTGCCAATTTAATGTGGGAAGTCAAAATAGATTTACAAATTATGGTCTTGAGGGGTGAGGAGGAAATTATCATTGTGTCCTGTTTGTTGGTCCATTGTTCATTCACTTTGTCCAGCTAAGATTGTAAGCAAAATATTCTTAAACTATTGAATTAAACGAAGACTGAAGCATACATGTAGATGCCTTGAAAGGATTTCTAGACCTGTTTAGGTTCTGGTGACTTTGACCTAATTTTTAAGGTCATAGGGCAACAGTTCTTAGAAAAGGACATAAACATGTAAGCATGATATCTTGAATATCATTGGACCAAACCTGACCTGATATGATAAACAGATGCATTCAGAGTTTCCCAAGACCATATTTGGTTCAAGTGACCTTGGCCTAGTTTTCAAGGCATCAGGGTGACATTCCATATATGGGTGATCACATTGGATAGGGGCACATGTTTTTTGCTTTTAAAAAACAGTTTCCTTCTCATTTTTTCAAGTAGTTTCCTCCCAGTTACCTGATTGCAGCTTAGTGCAGAGATGCCAACTCCTCTGATTTCATTGGAGAAGCTCTGTGAATTAGGCCATTTTCCGAGAAAACTCCGAGCTTCAATTGAAACATAAAAAAACTCAGATATTTCTGCCACTCAGGAAACGTTTTATTTATGCAAAAAATGAAGAAAAAATAGACGATAAAAACATTATGAAACTTGACCTCTACCACTTTTGTGTTTGGTTGCTTACATGCTCAATGAGACATCCAGTTCGGTCGCTTATATCATTGTCACATTAGCACTTGGCCTTGTTTTGGGATTATGCACCACTTGATAATGATTGGATGCCATCAAGTATAGTAGTTGTCAGTTGGCCGTGAAATCTTTAATTTTTCTCAAAATGCCATCTCCTGAGTTGGACCTGCAACCAAAATGAAAAAAAAAGAAAGCACAAACGAACAGAAATTTCATGAGAAGTATGCCAAAGATTTTCCTAGCATGGCAAAAAGCTAGACTTGGTTTTGAGTTTGCATTTTGCATGTGGTGTAGGACTGACATTAAGATAACTTCCACACATATTTATGGCTCTGCTCAGATTTGCTCAGATTTTTTTTTCTCGAAGGTTAGCTGTGCCAAGATTTTTTATTCTCATGGGTTGTCATCTCTGATAGCGATCACATACTTGCGTCAGGTAGATTTATTATGTTAAATAGACTTTCTTCAGCTCTTAGTTATTAAAAAGCTTGGATAAAATGTATACGTACGAAAAGTTGATTATAATGGCTGAAATTTAGATACTTTTCCAAATGATGTTTTTCTTTACTAATGTGAGTTCATCGAGATCATAATATCACTTCAAATGATGGAGCTTTCTTTTTAATCATTATTAACATTGGGAAAGATATTGGTAGCTTTAAGAAACATCAGTTCAACAGTTTTCTGTTTTTTCATGTTCAGTTCACATGTACTATAAGGTTTCACACATTTATTCATTGTAGAATGACTCAATTCTTCAATTCACTTAAGCCATCACATTTATTGCAAGTTACCTCCCTTTGTATCAACTTGTTAGTGATCTAACTCTCCCCTTGCCTTAATTTTTATCATCCTTGTATTAACCAATCAGAAGTCACTATTTGTTCATGTGACTAGGTGTTTGACTTGGCATTTGTTCTAATAGGTCTCTAAACACTGACAGTATATAGTCATTAAATTGCACTGTTTGTTTTTTGTGAGACAAATTTGGTCACCTCATAACAAGTTGGTAGTGTGTTGGACTACAAGAGCCACAGGTTTCATACCTACCCTAACCAACCTGGCTCACCTGCCATCGTGTGTCCTTAGAAAAGGTCTTTAGCTAACATTTCCTTGGCATGATGTAGCCAATAATCTGTTAAAAGTGCTGTTAAAATGAACAAAACAAAACATCATAGCATAACAAAATCCATTCTCCTAATTTATTAAGTTTTATTTCAAAGAAAATGTAAAATACTAATGCTGAGAGTTCTGAAATGGGACTGGGCATATAGTCCAAGCAAACTGAATCTTTTCCAAACTGGAAACTGAATACTGACCCCTTCCCCCAAAAGTAGGTCAGTGTGACATATATTTCCCACTTCATTGACTGAGATAAAAAGTTTTGGAAAAGAGGGGTAGGCAGGGCATTCATATTCTATGAACACATTTCTAGTATTATTTTTTCTTTGTATCTGTCTATATCTTTATTTCTTGCCTTCTTTTGTTCTCTAACTTGTCTCTTCTTTGCCTTCCCTATAGAGTGCACAGAAGGCAAAAATTTTGTATTCCCACAGATACTTTTGAGAGAAAAAAGTTTTACTCTTCTCCATATATACATCAGACTGTTTGTATGTATTTTCATCCTCTTGTCATTTGCTTTCAATTAAAAAAAAAAACCCAGAATGATATCAGAATACATTTTGTGGAAAAAAGTAATATCAGTAACCACTAGATTAAGTCTGCACAGGTCATTTCAGTTGTCGAGTGCAATTACAGCAAGAACATAAAATAAACTATATGTAATTGTGTAACGTTTCTAATAAAGAATTTGTGATATTCTCTTTCTCTGCATATATAATTGGAGTGTCCAGATTTAAATCCAAACGAATGAGTGATATACTTCTCATCTTTCACCTTCTTATCCAAATGATATGCATTCAGTTTTTCCAGTCAACAGCTGTTATTGAGGGTATGAAGCACGATTTGAATACATTTGTGACAAAAATATACACAATTATTTTAAAACTTTATTGATAGTATACATTTTGAGCATTCTGGACCTATTAGTAAATTATTGAATTAAAACTGTTAATAGCAAACATAATTGGGGCTTTACCACATTTTTGTTTTTAATGAATGTTAATGACTCACCACAAGACCAACAACAATGCTCAGATTGTATACTTTTTTAACAATTAGTAGACCAGTCATATTAGTGTGTATTACCAATTTGTATAGAAATACACTACCATTAAAAATATAAAAAATTTAAATTACTAAACCAGTCCGACTGTGAAGATGACAAAGTAAGCACAGGAATATTTAGATTTTTTCATGTGTTAAATGCCTGTAATGGCATTGAATTCAACAGTTTTCAACATGTGTCAACTATTTCATGAGTTTATCTTGTTTATCGGCGTCTTGAAATAATGCCTATTTGTTTACAAGTTTGGACAGGATAAAAGCATGGCCAAAGCCAGTTGTGTCAGTTAATACCATTCAGGAGAATACAAGTGGTAATTTGTTGATTTAAGACAAAGCAATATATTCCAATGGTTCAGAAAATAATCAGATTTAGATATTATTTTTTCAATGATGAAAACATTAAAATGAGCAGCATCAATCTGAATAGCAAGATGGCAAAATTGGTGTAGTATAAAGAAGGAGAAATTAAATATTTGATTTGTGTAAATAGACAAATTTGTATTCAGCTACATTTTTTGTACAACTTGAAGATGTAAATTTTACTTTGTCAATCTTCAGTGTTTAGACAAAAAACAGATAGAATTATGAAGGACATCCAATTTAAAACAACTCACTATAAGAAGCAGCTGTAGCAGAGTCAACCAAAGGAATGGCCAAATTTGACAAATCTGAAATCATAAGTTGTAATGGGTTAAAGAAACTTTGCAAATTGCTCAAGTTATTGTACCTGTTTTAGATGGTCATCATGTTGGCTTGTTGATAACACCTAAAGAGATTTTATTTTATACTGTTTTAAATGACTGACAGAAGTCCTTTATGACGACCCTGAAAGTCCAGTTGCTTACATCAGGCATGTGCAACTTCCTCCAGGGTGCAGGCCAGATAAGTGCTTTTAAAGTCACACTCTATGATGTAAATAAGCATATAAAACCAGGTTGCGGGGTAGATATAGCCCGTGGGCCATAGGTTGCACATGCCTGGCTTACATAGATACCAATCAGTTGTGCCAAGAAAATGTATTAGACAAAAATAAAAAAAATACACTGAATCGAAAGAATGGTTAATTTAACAATCTACTTATGCATTGTATAAGCAAGAGCAAAACTATTTCTAAATAAATGAGTATGTTAGTCACGTGAATGACCAGTGGCAGGCAGATATAGTTGATATGCAAGCATATGAAAAAGACATACACATTTTCTCAAGGTATGCTTGGGCAGAAGATGTAAAAATGACAAAGGGAGATGACAATCACAATGCTTTTAGATAAATCTTCACAGAGCGAGAACCGGGGTTGGGGTGGGGGGGGGGGTGGGGGAATACAGTTTTGAGGAAGGAAAATAATTTTACAACAAAAAGGTTCGATATAATGGAAAAGGAAACATTGAATACTTTTCATCTTGCCCAGACAAAAAAGCATCTGTAGTGGAAAGGTTTACCATGCCCTGAAGACTAGAATATGTAAATATGTCACCCAAACCAAAACAACAAAATGGGTTGATATTTTACCAAATTTAATTTAGACATACTATAACACTCACTGTATATCGATTTACATGACTCCAGCTGACGTAAGCAATGACGGAAACGGATCAAAAGTATGAATCAATCTATGTGGGTGCCCGATGACAAATTTGAAACACCCTATTATAAAACCGGTGAAACAATAAAAAATTATAAATGTAAAAGAAAAAACGCATAGGGCTACCTTCCTAACTTTACCTAGGAAATATTTAAAATCAGTCAGGTAATTTTAGATCTGGTTGTTTACAAACTGGAAGACTTGAAGAGAGACAATATTGAGGACATGTCTTATGAACATGACTTGTCTCTGTATGACAGACAAGATGCCATAATTATTCAAAGTTTAACATTTTTAATACAAAAAACGGATGAATGATGAAATGTTGTTCCCAGTGAAATGGAAACTTTATTATACACCGCTTAATAGCTTTGAAGCAGATCAAACATAATACCATTAAATAACACCACATCGGAGACGACTGAAGAACAGTGCATACATAGCAGGATCAAGGGGTGTACAGTGCATTTTAAATGATGAGTTTCTAGAATGTGACAAATGTAAAAAGACGTGCATTCGAGCATGAAGGAGTTAAAGCATACAGCGTATGCGAATTTGTGTTGATCTCTAAAACAAGGGGGAAAAAGTACATCGAAAAATATCGCCAGTAAAGTACAAAATGGTACACCTGAAAAACGTGATAAAGCGACTGCAATCCATGAAATAATCATGAATTTTCTTCATTGTGGTATCTTTGTCTCCTGTATTTATTATAGAGCTCTCTGTTTTGTATGTACAACTTTTTATTTTATTCACGTTTGATGGTTTACATTTACTTTTTTCGCTAAACTCGGTTTACATTTTTTACTTATTCGCATTTAGAACATGTTGTAAAATACATCTCTTTATCTAAGCAATTAAAGTTCAATTTATTTGCCACTATTCAAAGTAACATTGCCTTTAACATAATGGCTTGAAATCAATCTTTATTCCGATTTAAATTTATATTGAGTTACGGTAAGTTTCCAAAATATGCCTGCAAAGTTGAACATAACAAAAAATTAAAAAGAAGTTTGTTCCAAAGGTATACGTTTAGAGCAGGATTGGCAAATCATGCCAAAAACAATGAATGTCGGTGGTTCATAGGTCTGTGAACGGCACAATGACCAGAGGAAGTAACTTCACAAAACCTTAAAAACTCGTAGAGTTGAAGATTTTTGTTTTCTTTCTTAAGTTAAAGCTGAACGTTTGAAGAAAGAACAAGAAGAGTTCACAAAATCTCAGTGTAAAAGAATATTTAGAATATTTAATACGTGGTAGTATAGCTGTTTTGTGTTTTGGACAAACAGTACATTTGTTTCATTACAAAGTCTTCAGCATCCAGTTGTAAATTTTTTTTGGATTTAACAGGAAACAATCAACCAATTCATATTTTGCACGTGTGCTGGAAGCTAAAGACATTTCGCTATCAAACTAAAAGCACCGTGCACCAACCCAATCCCAGAGATACTTTAACTTTTTTTCGGGTAATATACTAGTATCATCTAGCTTGTAGCTGCAGACACATATCTAGTGAAACAAAACATTATTGACCCTGTCTACTGTGCAACACTTAAATCTGCTATCACAATTGCATATTGCATGCTCTTGAAGAAGTTGTTTCAAATGTTAATAGGTCCACCATAAAATATGGATATTTAAGAAACTGCAGAACTAATTATTACATTTTCACTTAGTTTACAATCGAATACCTGGTAGGACATGGTCTTTTACCAGATAACATTTTTAACACTGAACAGGCAAACCTAACATGAAACTTACATTGCTAAAATGTATCTTTTTTTTTGCTAACAATTTAACCTGCAGACGAATGCCAGCTGAAACAGAAATATTATCAACACAATCTTCCACGCAACATTAAACTCTGCTATTACTGTTGCCTATAATATGCTTTGGAAAAAGAGATTCAGGTTTTTAATTGGTTCACCGTCAAACTTGGATAAAGAAAAAGTTGTAAAACTAATTATTCCAGTTTGTTTTAGCCAGTTCACAACCTGATAGTACATGTGTTACTACCAAATAAAATTCTTGTCAAATAAATGATTGTGCATAGCACAACCTTTACAACTAGGTAAAGAGCGTAGCATCTGCAAAGCAGAATGAGTACGTCTGGACCAAAATATATTTATATTTCTATTTTCAATAGAAATCTAAATAAAACTGTTCAAAGAAATCACGCCAAAGGTGATATGTGTCAGAGGTACAATACTACAGTACACCCTAAAGCATCTACAGAGTCACTAAAATCATCGTGTTAGAGACAACACGTGCCGGAGATGCAGGACACGATGTGCAAGGTGGTCACAGTACAATTAGTTATCACTCCAAATTCTAAACTGTCGCTTTCCTATACATAAATGACTGAACAGACACCAAGTGCACCGCTTTGTTGTCCTACGCTGCTGACAGACAATAGTATTAAAAAATTAATGAGAATAAACATTATTTAGTGGAGATATAACACTAGCATATAAAGTTTTGGAATGGGTGGAGGTTAGCATGGCGACAGTTTCAGGTGGTATGGGAATAACAGCAGTTAAATTAAGTGTTGTGGAAATAGCTACCGGTGCAGTTGTTCCTTTGGCTTTTAGTGGTTTGGTGCAACATCAACAGGATTTATTGCATGCAAAAGCTTTAAAGAAACAGTTGGTCTGCAATAAAGTTTAAGACTATATGAAATAGTAACATCTGCCATTATTAAATTGAACAATATTGACGGTATGATAACCAAAGAAATAAGTTACAATGAAATTAACCATGAGGAGTTTATTGTAATCATCAACGAGTACAAGACATACAAAAAATATAAAAGAGCAATCAGGAAGAAATAAACAATGCATACGATATAAAGGAGCTGAAAACATTTTTTTTTTAAACTGGAAGAAATTGGAAGAGAAAAAGATTTTTGAAAGGTTAACTGCAAAGGTAACAAATTGAACAGAAATCTTAACTCTTTGATGTTTAAATGTTTCCTATACAAATGGAAAACTATTTCACAATTGATCTTTCGAAGAAAGGCCTTACCTACGGTAACAATGAATTCCTTAAGAAATCCGTCAGTCGCAACAATCCAATTGGCAACAGAAATGGCATATAAGCCACTTAATTACAAATAATAGAAATTGTTGTTGGGTATTGCAATATTTTAAATGAACTAAAAAGAAATATATTTTTCTACATAAACAACAAGTATAAAAAAGACAGTTTTAATACTTTATGAATTTTACAAACTTTAAATAAGCATAGAAAAGTTGACAAGGGAACGACTGCTAATAATCATAGCGAAGAAAGTATAGGTGATGAATGCTTTGAAACACAACTGAAAAGTTCAGATCACTCCGAATAATAACTATGTGGTGTAAATAGCCAACTAAAATGATACATTCCTATAATTTAAAAACCAGAGAACTATACAGGGACCTACCGAATCTGATAAAGTTTTTTAAGATTATTTCTTAATCTTACGATTTATACATTTACCCTGATCAAATAAATAAAACAAAAACTATTTCAACGGTAATGACACGGTCTCAGCATATCTAAACTATTCAACACAATTAGTCCTTTAAAATATGTTTTTCACGGAAACTTTGTTTCGAACAATGGTAATGGTTATTTTTAGCAATTAGTAAGGGGTACAACAAACAGATCTGATATCAGCTTAAATGATGAAGATTTAAAAGTAATAGATTTTCATGGTGTGCCTGTAACAGTATGTTTTCGATGTAAAATCAATAGTGTGTTCAGAGAAGATAAACAACACAATTGCAGAATCAACCCTTTTATTATTTATAATTAGATCCTCGTAAATTAACAGTCGCAGCTACTAGACAGCTTGTGCATGGACGTGTTGATACTGAAATATGCAAGACATCGGAGGATAATAAATTGAAAGATACCAAGACATGAAGGGAACAAGTTGACAATAAATTAACAGCTATTGAACATAATGATTATTTATTTATTTATTTATTTATTTATTTATTTATTTATTTATTTATTTATTTATTTATTTATTTATTTATTTATTTATTTATTTATTTATTTATTTATTTATTTATTTTAAGTATCTGAGACCTCTGATCCATAGTATAATTAAATCTTAAACAACAATTTACATGTAACAGAGTGTTGCACGGTGGTAATAAAATAACCTGACATTTACATTTTGCATCTATAAATCACTTTAATTGTAGCATCTACATCTTTGAAGATATTTTATTTCCTCTGAAAGTCTAAATAAGTAAATTTGCACATATTCTTAATGACATTGCTTCTGCTAAGCCTAATTACAGATTCCGATACAAAAAGCGTTTCTAGAGTATATCTGATTCTTATTTCGGTGTAACATGAACAAGATAATAATAAATGGATTCATCTTCTATAATGCTCCAATTAAAATTGCATTTACAGAATTGGCATATTATAGCGTCCTTTTGTAAAGTCAGTCATCCCCTTTTCAATCTCCAGATTATGACTAGACAATCTTAACTTTTGACTGTGCAATAAAGAATATCAAGTTTATATTATAATATAATTGAAGAATACCAATACTGATTAAGTGCAACTTTAACAGAAATACAAAAACAGATTAATCAGGATGGAAAACTATTTTAGATGTTCAGAATTTTGTTTACAAGAAGACAGTGTCATATCTAGTATGGTATACACTCTACATAAAGGAAGAGAATGAGCAGATGGGATACCTAATATTTAGCAATATTTGCAGCCAACTGAACAGGATAAACAATGAAATCAGCGTTTAGAAAGCGACGTACAAAATAAGTGGAAGGCTAATCCACTTTCCAGTCTCAACTGGAACAGTTACAAAAAAGATGTAAATGATAAAACAAAACAAAACGACCAAGAGATTAAAATACCTAATTCTTGGATTTAACACAAAAATTACTGACATGGACAATAAGATAACTGTCAACACTAATACACTATCAGCGTTGCATAAGAATGATTTGATATAGATAACCCAAAATATGACGACATCAGAAACAAAATAAATATTAATGAAAGCACGATAAAGCTTTGACGACTACTTACGAGTTATCTATCAGATATTTTAGTGATAAGATCAAAACGATGAAATATGTTAATACATGTATTTACTGAATTTTGCAAGTTACATGCTCAGGTTAAAAGATCAAAACAGATTCGAAAGAATATTTTGATGTAAAAGTGGGTAATAATATCGGTGTGGTACTGGGTAGTATTGATGAAAAGAAACATATGCATTCAAACAGAAATAAATAAAAAGACTCTTGCATAAAATAATAGAATTGATACACTTAAAAACGAAATAAACGAGAGCATAGAGCCACTCAAATATGGAATTATTCACGGAAACATGAATACAGAGTCTTGCTTTAGATGTCAGAATGGACAAATTCAACAGAAAAATCGATAATAAAAAACGAAATTTGATGAAATAAAAAGACTGTCTTCTTCAGCAAGAACAAAAATACAATGGAAACTATCTTCATTGAAAGTAATCTCATTACGGATGATGTAAAAAGAGGGATTGTACAAAGTCTGAAACAGAACAAAAGAAACAAACCTTTAACGCGTTTACATTTTCTTATCAGTATAAGGTACTTTTCACCTACGGTACGGTAAATATTCCCTCTTTAATGCTTACAGATCTGTAATGTAATGTATTATCGAAAACATAAAATAATATTGTCGTTATACATAGACAGGTCAATTTCGATAAATTTCGAATTTCAGATTCTTTTTGGTTACACATTTTTTTTATTCCTTAACAAATACAGTTTTAACCTTAAGGCACATAACTCTTTAATGGGAATACAGTTCAGATACTCATTAATGTCCAGGAACGCTCTTGTTCATTTTAGGTAAACCAAATATGTTTTCATTTTAGAAGTCGCAAGTGTCATAATGTTATCTTTCATGTCATTGCAGAGGTTTTCTGTCTCATCATGAATGTTATAAGAATCAGTATCAGACATGAGTAATCTCACTTTTTCACCGTATTTGTTTCTGTATATATTTTAGTATAATTCATACATCGACCATTTAGATAACTCTACTGTTGAAAAATCCACCATCAATCTTCTTTTTCTAAAATTTGATTTTCTTGCTTTGGAAACTAACCAGTACCAAAAGTTCTCTTTCCAAATAAATGATCTTTTTGGTATTTAACAAAAATAAATAAAAAAATTAACAATTAAAAAAGAACAATTGGATAATGTTTCTCTCTACTGTTTCAAAATATACTGTACAGAGTCAAAACAAGAATGATCTTGCGGCAACTGATTTGAAATTTTACTAAATAATTGCTATAATTGTAGTTTTGATTAAAGAGAATGCGTACAGGATACAATTATTGTCATGCTTAAATGTTGTTGTCTCATTAGGACAAGCCTGGTAGTCTGCTAGTATACATGTAATTTGGACAGTATTGGTAACTAGGGTCCGTGGTACAAACTTATAGGGTTGGATACGCGGATCACAAAGTACGATCAGGAAGACTAGATAAATAGCTGCTATAGAAAATACGCCCCCACCCCACCCCCAGTCACCACCACCACCATTTGGTATGGTACATTGTGTGGTTCCGAATATAACTACCTAAATGGAAAGAATCTATAGACAATACAATGTGGTTTGATAAAGATCAAAGGTTAAATATTTAAATACACGTGCAAAATAGTTAAATATGTATTGAAATAATTCCAATTAAACAAATGAAAATAGTTAAATATATATGTTGATATATTTCGTATCTAAATAAATTAAAATGAAGACTTCTATTATTGATGAATATATATGAAAACAAATTAGAAAAACATGCAGCTTCTTTTAAGACGTGTTCCAGATAGAAAAATTGAGTCGTATGTATAAGCAAAGTTTAAGCATAGTTATTACTAATAGATTTATTTAAGAGAAATTAAAATGAGAACAGATTTTACGATAGTAAACAATTAAGATTTGAATGAATTTTTCAATAACATTCAGCCATATTTGAAAAATGTTATCTGTAGAAAAATTCGACAATTTGGTTTTGTAAAAGAACAGTTACAGTTATCGATCAGACTTCGGAAACACCCCCACAGTAGGTAGAGTATGTACTACAATACAAGTTTTCTAAATCCATTGAATAGGGCGGATATTGATAATTGAACGTAAATTCGACATGTTACATAGAAAATTTGGACAGAAGCTAAGCGAAAGTACAAATATGTATGTTTGACAGGATTGAATATTTAACATTCCACATAGAAAACTTCTCAGGGGCTACTCGTACATAGATTTGGTTGAATGAGATATGAATAAATAAGCTTATATAAATGTAACAAAATAACAATTGATGGTGTTACTTCTATGCTCTAGACTCTGTGTATCGATTTAGTTTGATACAGTCATTGATTTAAACGAAGTCCGGTAAAAATTGAGGTTGTTAAAAAAAATTGAAAAGGAATCTGCTATATCCGAAAATGTGTATGAAACATTGGATACGGAGAGGGCGGTATGGAGGGAATCTATATAAATTCTGTTAGAATAACTAAAATAGAGAGAAATATTCATGTTGATGTGTTCATTATATTTCAGTTTGTGGCAGACTACAAGGACGGAAGGTACCACTACGTCGGAATTAAAGATTTTTCAAAATTTGTGTCATCTAAGATAAATAGACACCACGTACAGAAATATATATATATATATATATATATATATATATATATATATATATATATATATATATATATATATATATATATATATATATATATAACGATTTAATTGATATCATTGCACCATACAAATTATGTTACAATGTAGATACATATAATGCTAGAAGAGGGTTCTGTTGTAAAATTCAACTATTGAGACCAAGTTATATGTTTTGATTTTAAAAGTATATTCGTGTGAGATTCAGCATTTAAAGAGCAAAACTGACACATAATGGAAAAGCTGTACTGCAGATGAGCCTGCGACACACGGACACAGCGGAAACGGCAGAAGTCAATGTACAACTAAATATAGTATTGTGCCAGGGGAAAAGTTTGTCGGAGACACAATCATGGACAATAGAAACAGACAAATATATTCCATCTGGATTCTGTTGTAGGTTAAACCAGTCCAAAAAGAGATATTAACTAATATTAAACAGTTGAACAGATTATACTGAATAATTTCATTATACGTCGGGTAAGATTGCAACACTAGTGTAAAAAGAATTTAGACAAAACTGCAAAATCTATTGCGTCACAGAGAAAGATAAAAAAAAGAGACTACAACAACAAACATTGTAATTCAATAAATATGTTACATCTGTGAGAAAAGAAATAAAAGATTGTTACGTAAAGAAAGATACATTATTGCTATTTGAGATTTATTTGGAAGTTAGGAATGTCTGTATACAAATTACAAAATAGATCCTGCACACTATTATTGTCCTCCAGGATTAGGACATGATGCAAATTTGAAGGTATCAGGTTAAGAAGTAGAACTGCTGACATATTATGATATGTTCCTGACGTTTGAAAGTGGAATAAGGGGTGAAATTAGAATGATACCATATAGATATGCTGAAGAAAGTCCCAAATACCGGCTGTAAAAAGATGATCAGATAAAAAAAAGTGAGTACGAAAGGTCAAAGTGAAGGTTATTCATTATGTACCTAGATCTTAACAACCTCTATGCATTGGCCATGAGCCAATACATGCTGATGAAATAAAAATTAAGATGGGAAACTGATGATAAAATTGCATGGTTTGTATACCATCTGTTCAATGTACCAGATGACTATGATACCGCTTGCATCTTAGAAGTGGATTGTGAGATTTCATCACATCTGCATGACTATTTCAAGACGTTAGCTCCAAAGAAATTAATTGCAGAAAAAGTTGATTAATGACTAAAACGGTCCTAAAACAACAGTACCAAAATTTATATGCACATTGAAAAACAAAGAGAAATATGTCATTCACTATAGAAATGTAAAGCTCAACATCATACATTTCGATGAAAATTTAAACATTACAAATTTTCCTTAGAGGTTAAGAAGTATTTTTACCGCTGTAAGTGTAAAATCCTTTAAATATTGGAGTTGTAAGATCTTTATACTCTAGAATGTTCTTTATTTGTCAGATGTTTTGAAATGTTGTTGTTGATTTTACGGGTATTTGTTCCTCGATTTCTGTTATCTTTCAAGCAACATACTGTATACTTTTAGTTCTTCCACATCTTTTGTTTCCTTTTCACGTATACATTAATGTTTTCAGTCACTTCATACTCTTTGCCCCGAATTGGTTAATTCTGAAGGGAGAAAGTCACTGCCTTTTGTTTATCTTACCTATCAACAGATCATAAACTTGTCAACTTGGAGCCTCAGCTGAACAGGCATTCTGCTGACCAGTTAACATTTGCAGGGTTTGGATTTCAGATGCTAAATTTTCAGGCATGTGTCAGATGTTGGAATAGTGAAATAGCACAAGAGCTAATGCTTTTGATGTTTTACTTGATAAATGTATGACTGTATTTATGTAATAATATATATGTATACATTGTGTGTATGTATGTCATTATATGTAATTGTATGTATGTATGTATGTATGTATGTATGTATGTATGTATGTATGTATGTATGTATGTATGTATGTATGTATGTATGTATGTATGTATGTATGTATGTATGCATGTATGTATGAATGCATGAATGTATGTATGTATGTATGTATGTATGTATGTATGTATGTATGTATGTATGTATGTATGAATGTATGTATGTATGTATGTATGTATGTATGTATGTATGTATGTATGTATGTATGTATGTATGTATGTATGTATGAATGCATGAATGTATGTATATATGTATATATGTATGTATGTATGTATGTATGTATGTATGTATGTATGTATGTATGTATGTATGTATGTATGTATGTATGTATGTATGAATGCATGTATGTATGTATACATAAAGGTATGTATGTATGTAGGTAAGTAGGTATGTAGGCAGTTAGGTAGGTGTAACTAGGTGGATACAACAATAGGTATGATGCATGTATGCATACAAGTATGTATGTTTGGATGGATGGGTGAGTTGATGGCTAGATGAAAGGGGGGTAGGAGAGAGAGAGAGAGAGAGAGAGAGAGAGAGAGAGAGAGAGAGAGAGAGAGAGAGAGAGAGAGAGAGAGAGAGAGATAGTTGTCCAAACAGATTAATCATTTGATTCATGAGTGACTTAGTCCAAAAAGTCTACCCTTTTAGCTCTGACAATTTTAATCAGCAACCATTCCTTTATCTCATCGGAACTTAGTAAAAGGTATATATAAAAGGAACTTAATTAGTATAGTGCTACTTTTTACTAAGTTTATATATATATATATATATATATAATTTCTTTCACATTTTGTATAATGTCCAGTGTATTAGTTATTAGTTCAGACGCACCAAGACTATGCTGCTTATGGTAAGCGCTAACTTGGACACAAAATATCTGAAAATCAGCATAGGTTATGTTGCATTTTCTGGAAGTAGTTACGTTGGAAAGAAATGACTAGAATTTTAAGTGCAAGTGATCTTTATGGAACCGTCTGACTGACACCTGCTTGCTTTGTGATCCTACGGAAAAATCCAGATGCTGAATTCAATAAACATTTTATTTTCTCTTTAGGCTTTACTGCTGCTGCTGATGATGATAATGATGTATCAGTGTTACAGGTAATCTCAGCATTCTGCAAAAAAGGATCTCTACGGGAAACGATTTTAACTGTGATAGGTTAAAAATTGAACCCTGTTTGATTTTACTTCATTATAGTAATATCATTTTTGAAACTCGAGTAAAACCTTGTTGATAATGTCAAGCATGTAACATCATAGGATTTAACGCATTTCTTACCAACCAAGTTGATGCGGTTATCTATCACTTTCTGAAATACCTTCGATAGTGTCTTCAAACGATTTTTGCAACATATTTTCTCAGCAATAAACATAGTTGAGAATGTTTGATACCATGCGAAAAGCTGTCCCGGGGAACTTCAGATTGCACGCTACATTGTTGTAAATTTTACTTCTAGCGTCATTAAATTCAATAGCTACAAAGGTGTTGGAGAGCGATCTAATCACTGGTGTATTTAAACACATCTCGGTATTATCGAAGTGTACAGTTCCTCTCAGATCTTGTGTGACATCGCGGTCTCTTACACAGTATCCTACACGAATGAGATTCAGTTTTAACCGTGAAGAGCTTACAAATATGGCGACAGCAGTCAGTTTGTTTTTCTTTCACTGTTGCTCTGTTTCTGGGAGTTTACATTTGTTTACCAAATAGTTATTCATTAATTTGGAAAATGTTTCTCGAAATAATTTTATTTTAGTCTTCATGATTGCTGCAACATATCTATGTATTCATGATTTGCTTCAACATATCTATGTAGTATAATCTATTTCCACCTCGTATTACACTCGCAATCATCAGTAACATTGTATAATCTGTCAAAAATTCTAGTTCTACGCCGGATAGCGTTACAGTTACCTCATGTGCTGAGTCAGGAGCACGGTAATGATGAGCATGGTCTAGTTTGTACTTTTTAATACAGACATCAATAAATTCTTCAAAAATGGCACATAACGTCAATATATCTTTCTCCACATAATAGTCATGTATACCTTAACTGTTGGAAGATTACATTGTTGCATGACATCTTGAAATACTAGTAATCGTCATTTTATATACTTTAATCATTAAGTGACGAGTAAAACTTGTTTTTGTGGTACAGCTATTTCTTTAAACCTTTCAAAGCTATGCATGTATTCATATGACTAAATGCATTTCTTCAAATATTTGGCTTCATATTTGTAAACTGTTTCATTGTTTCTGTACATTTTTCACCATTTCATTTTTGAGAGTAAATGTTCAAAAGACTGTCTCATAAATCCAAAGCTGTCTATAAACCTGGCTGTCCTTTTAACTGTTACTTCTTTTCTTTTCTTTATTTCATGAACCTATCAACTATGAAAGATAATATGTATTTTCCATCGTTCATTGGTATGTCTTTTTACACTTCGTCTGTATCATTTTTAACCAATGCTATAATGAACGAATGTGCGTCATAACCGAGCAAGTTATGAATAGACAGTGGTATGTATTTTGGGCATTTAAAAGTCAAATTGCATTGGTTATGTGCTGAATCTCTATACTTGCCAGGTAAATTGTCATGGTCTTTTACTTTCTCTTCAGTTATTGTAGCTCCGGTACGCACCACCTTTGGCACGATTTCTTTCTCATGTATATGGCATATATTCGTTTCTCTGTGAATACCTTATTATTTATTTGTCTTCATTTCTTCATACATCGTTTTGCAGTCTTACCTAATACATACTAAAATACTTGAATCCAGTATGTTCCTATGTAAACTATTGGTTCATACATTTTGTGGTCTCTAGACAAAACCCTGATGAAATGTATTTGGCTGCTTTGATTGTTCATGATAATATTTTGAGTGGTGTGTCGAATTCAAAGGTACCATGATACTTTCAAAAGCACAACAAATAACTTATGGAACTTTTAATTGTTGTCGATAGTTTCTTAATTTTACATCTGAGCCTTCTTTTGATATTATATCGAATAATTATCGACATTGATACAAAGTCAGTTGTGATAATTCTTTTGGTGTGTTGAGAAACAAAATAATACAGATATGTTTCTGTCCGCGACACCTGCTTATCTTTGACGATAATAATCTTTAAAAATAATTATTCCAGCATAGCAATACCTTCCACAATTGTTCTCAGTAGTACCGCAACACTGAAAGATGATTAACATTTCAACATGTCTTTGACTTTCTATTTCGATTACTCGAACTAGTTTGATGTAGTTTCTCTCGGTTATTCTGTCATCCCCTCTAATATTTCATACATATTTCAAATGACCTATATTGTTGCCAGAAATCTATCAAAACAATTATATCTCTATCCCAGATTGTATTGTGATGGTCTCTCTACATGACGACGTTGTGTAGTTAACACAGATTTCGTAGCATGAAAACATGTTATCTTTGTTTATAACGTTTATGCTGTTTTTTGTTCTTAACCCATTCAGGCAAATCTATGTATTTGTCTAGTTGTTCTTGTACAGCACCAAATTGTACTTTTACAGCACCAAATTGTACTTTTACAGAACCAAATAGTCGTATGTATTTAATGAAGATCTTCAAATATGATTCAATGTCATAACAAAATTCAAATAAAATCTGTACTCATTCAAGGGATCGGTCCACTAATTAATTTCCCTTAGAACTTAATGTTAATATATAAACAAATAAAATAATTTTGCATTAGATTGGCATACAAACCACATATGCTTCCATTCATTAGAGTTAGGGAATTGTTTTTATCAGCCTTGAAAAACAGGTGTTCCGAGGCATTTGTTTGAGCCTCGTGATGTTGAACAAGGAGACCACAGGTCTGAAACAAATCAGATTTTTTCAGTAGGAAAATAAATACAGGATATCAAAACAAAATAAATATTTTGTTGTCAACTATAATAATATTTATGAAATTAATAATGCGTAAAGATATTAAATCCATTTACAAGCAGATGTGTGCATCTCAAAATATTTAGTACTCTGTTGTTATTCCCTCACCAGTTCACTGATTCTCTGGCTGTGAAATTAATATTGGTCAGATACCTGTAAAATTATCGAAATAAATCCCTAAGTCTTTTCGTTATGAGTTTGCCTAGACTTTGTTTCTTCACCTACCTAATTATGTTCTGATTTGAAGGCATAATAATGGGGATAGTAAGTTTTTCGCGTTTTTCCGAATGGCATATCATTTTGATTTTTTTAGCTAAAATACTTCAATGTATATTTAACTATTTTGAATGTGTATAAGTTTCATAGATTTACGTCATCATTTAATGTGTACAGATACGTTTTCATTTATTGTGTACCATATACATACTCGTTTATTATGTACTTATACGTCATCATTTTATGAGCTGAACTCTTGAACATGTGAACGGTTCAATGAATCCGGATATAGTCATTGTTAATTGAGTTCATATATGTCATAGCATACGTAAGTGCAGAAATCATGAACATGTGTCAACGGTCCAATGAATCAAGAAATACGTCACTGTCGAGTTCTTTCATCTTAAAGCGTCTTTTACAGGAGTTTCGAACCAGAGACCTTTCGATCTGTATTTCTGTGCAGTATGCCCACGTTAAACGACGTTTCTTACTAACCCACAGTGGCGGCGCAAGGGTTCGAGGCGCCCCTACTTTGTCACAGAGAACAGTTTTTATGTCCGTTGCCAACCTGCAATCCCCCCCTCCATCTACGCCCCAGTTATAGCCTTAAAAAAAAGTAAAATAAAGCTCCCTACGGCGTCCCCCCCCCTCGCCCGGCGCCCCGGGATCAATTGCCTCCCACGACCCCCCCCCCCCCCCCCTTCGCGCCGCCACTGCTAACCCATGAACGATATGCAACATTTTTTTTGCCTGTAAAACATAGCAGACGACATTGTCTTACCTCTACTCCAGCTTGACTGGTATTGTAATTTTTTCTTTTCAATTTCGATTTTTTTATGTATGTGAGAGGTGTATTGATTTTTTATAGTGGTGCACTGTTGTTAGTCTTGCAGTGAATCCTTAAATTAACGTTTATTGAATACCAAAATAGGGCGAAACTACTTTACGGTTGTAATTGACAGTTCTGATTCAATAATTTACTAATTGGTACAGACAGCTCAAAATCTGTACTACCAATATTCCCAAATTTATTGTAAAACAAATACTTATTTATTTCCAGAGAGAGAGAAAGAGAGAGAGAGAGAGAGAGAGAGAGAGAGAGAGAGAGAGAGAGAGAGAGAGAGAGAGAGAGAGAGAGTTACTGATATACCACCTATACCATCAACTGCTCCAAGATACTCGAAATTAGAACATTAACAACCCGAAATTACAATGGTTTTTTTTTTTTTACTTTTGCAGCTTAGCGTATGCTGAAAGTGGAGCTACAAGTTATTAATCAACACAATTCCGAGGCACTTTACATCTACATCGCTGGCGGCAAAATCGATCCCATCTATTCATCTAATAAGGCGGATTTTCGAGGAAGAGAACTGAGTTAATAATGGCGTTCTAGATTTTCGAGGACCGCTACTTGATCGGAAAAATTCCATTTCCTAGTGTCCAATTTGCAATCAAAGAGCTTGAAACATACTGCCAGATTTGTTCTCAGTAAACATAAAAGCAATCAAAAGGAAACTTAGGAACACAATTTTTCCGGACTGGAGAAAATAAGGCTGAGTTGAAATGGAAAAACATTAGTATTGGGCTATACACGCTTTTAGTTGTCAATCGGCGAGATAACGGCAAAGTTATCTCATTTGCGATAAATTTGGGTATCAATAAAAGTACCCTTATTTCCAAATAACTTTAAATGAACAACGCTATTTTTGCATGTCTACGGATCCTGGATAGATTTACATATATCAAATTAGGGATTTCAAATCAATCCACAACACAACTGCTACATGTTTATTATATGGAAGATTTAAATTGCAAATATAAAATTGAAAAAAATAAATAAATTAAACAAAACTGAGCCAACGTCTGTCATACTGTGGAGCAAAAGTTCAACTTTAGTGCCTGACACAAATGTAAACCTCCACTTTATTGACTAAAAAGGAGATTGCATTGTATAAGCTACTTTGTCGATACATGCTCTATCCGACAAATCTTGTGATATTGATATGTCTATATCATGTGATGTATCAATTTAAAGATTTAAATGTTGAAATAATAGTTACTTATATAGCCGGTAGTATCAAAGCATAGACTACCCAAGCGCCTGGACCTGAATAACTCTTGATATTACCCTCTATATTCGTAACCATTGCTTGAATGTTTTTAAAAATAATATCTCTACCTTACCTGCATCAAATAACCTACTCCCCACGACAATGTTTAATTGAACTGATTGTATATTTGAAACCTCAAATTCAAATAGCGATGTCAATTTCAGTATGCCTCATGTATCAAATGCTAATTACACACGTAGCAATTTGAGACTAATCTTATTTTTCTTTTTATATGTTCTCTTCTCGTGTTATCGCCTTTTAATGAGTAGTTGCAATTATAGTTCTTCTAGAAACAAAATGCCCACATCTCAAATTCTAAGATGTGTCAAGTCTGCCTTTTCTCTAGCCAATTTTCTGAGCTACAAGATGCATTTTTTTCTGAAAAGTCTGAAAAGATTATATCCCCCCCCCCCCCCGGTTTTCATTAAAGAATAATTAAGCTACACATAACACGTGTGTACGTGTGTATTGAAATATAATATTTTCTTTATCGATATCTTGAAGGAATGGTCTTTTTCGATAACTTCCCGTCTTTTTGATTCGTTAAATGTCTCACAAAATCTATAAAAGGAGGAAACATATTCTTTAATTTTGTTTGTTCAGAAGCTAGGTATGTAAAAATGCACCTGGCTGGTCACTGATATTTCAAAGATATCTGTTTCAGTGACCGTATAAAACAGGGCTACAAGTGGGGATTCTTGGCCAAATATTTTGTGGATTTAATGATTAAATTGACATAAATTGATATACAATTTCGTGGCTTGCAAGAAAAGAAGAAAAAAGAAGAAGAAAAAAAAAGAAAAATAAAGTAAACAAGAATAACAAGAAGATTTTCTTTGGTGGTTACATTCGTTTCGATGTCCACAGAAACTGATACCTCACGAGTAAAATTAAAACAGCAGTATTTAAATTTGTCAACTTGTTTTTGTACCAATGTAATCCAAATCAATCAAGACTTTCTGAAGTTATGGAGCTAGCACAAAAGCGCGACGCATGTATGTCTAGACTGTCTAGCGGACGTACGGACGGATTGACAATAGAATACAATGATTAATATATAAGTATATAAACACACTCGTCATTTCTGCATGGTAAATTTTTCGTTTTATGCTTTCTTATCAAGATGGGTCGTACATTTGTTTTTTTTCAGCACTAAGACAAATGAACAAAAAGAAGGTGATGGCTGAACGCCCTTTATCGGCTTGATATGATCATAACTTATGCTACCCATTGAGTTCACTCCCTTGTTGATTAACAAAGAACATATCTGGATAGAGAATTATTGGATATTGCGGATGCGAAAACATGACTTATAGCTCCTACTAGTTTCTTTTTAAAGCGACCGTGTGAGTTTAACTACTACTACTACTACAAATACTATTATTGTTATTGTTGTTATTATTATTATTATTATTATTATTATTATTAATATGATGATTGTGATGATGATGATGATGATGATGATGATGATGATGATGATGATGATGATGATGATGATGATGATGATGATGATGATGTCCTCCAGTTACGTAAATACTTTGACACCTTTATTCTGCATATTTCTATAATGTTATGCTATGCTACAAGGGCTACAAAAACTACAAGCCAAAATTCGTGAGGCGCTAAAGCTAATAGCTGACCAGGATGCTTTTAAATGACATAAAAAAAAGCTCTGAGTAATACAGCTCTTTCATTCTTCTAGTAAGATGATAGCTGGGTTAGAAATACTTTCTTTATTCCATATACCTTGGAATTGTAGTATAATTTTTATTTTATGTGTAGTTGATTTACTTTTAGTTTTTCCTCATTTTTTAACATTTTGTTTTTGCCAGTCTCTGCTTCTCTGTGGCACCATGTAATTTGTTTGATTATTCAACGCGTGTGTTCTTTGTGTATGTCTTTTATTGTACTCTCAACAAGAACCTTTTAGGTGAAAAACTTGGAATACCCCCCCCCTTTTTTTTTGTCTCTAGCCGTTTAAAATTTTTGCCTCTCTCTCTCTCTCTCTCTCTCTCTCTCTCTGAGAGAGCATATATCGTAAGCAAAAAAAATGGACGCCTTCACTGCTCGACAAATATAAAGCATCCAATTCTAGACCGATCGTGTAG
Organism: Margaritifera margaritifera; assembly: GCA_029931535.1. NCBI lineage: Eukaryota > Metazoa > Mollusca > Bivalvia > Unionida > Margaritiferidae > Margaritifera > Margaritifera margaritifera. Next base: position 1,488,044 of record JAQPZY010001485.1, on the reverse strand, counting down.
TTTCTTGAGCACTATTTCGTGATGTATTGATCAATACCAAACATTTTCCCTTTTACATGAACTAATGAGGTTGTATGACGGAACATATGTTGAATATGCATGATTTTATTGAACTTACAATCGAGTTAGACAACCACCTCTTCTTAAAAAATACAAATTAAAAAAAGCACAAGCAGGGGAACGCCAGATAGTAAGCATGGATATGTGTATGAATGGTATTTCTTTGCAGTTGGTCTAAATTAAAAGACTGGATTTATACGGATGCTAATCACAGAGATGACCCGATGCGGTCTCCAAATAATCTCCATAGAAGTCACGCAAATACCGGTCGTTATAACTGCTCTTGATTTATTATTATTATTATTATTGTTATTATTATTATTATTATTATTATTATTATTATTATTATTATTATTATTATTAACATCTGTTTTATTGCTATTAGCTTTTCTTCAGTTGAGACTGTCTGCTTCCCTTGGCTTTTGATCTAAAGCTTTTATTTGTAATCTTGCCAGCCCTTAGGGGTGCCACTTTCTGTAATAGATCTGGCATCGGTGTCATTCCCAACTTTTGGGGCCGTTTCTGAATTTATAGGGTATTCAGGGGCGTAGCTAGGCATACTCAAGTACTCACGTGAGCTCACAGTGTTGCCAAAATTTACATAAAATACAGGCCAATAGACCACATTAGGCTGTCACCCTGTTGCTATAATAGAACTTATGCCATTTACCCATAACACCTTGCGCGGACAAATGGAACAACATCGAAGTGTCAACAGTACTGAAGCATACGCTAAATTCTGTCTTATATTCTTTGTATTTCCAGAATATGTGACAATATTGGAACTGGCTGTGACAGTATTGGAAATGGCTGCGAAGCTTTGTTGTTATGGGACTTGTTGTAGGGATAATACAAATATCACTCCTATACACACAGATATACAGTTTTCACTACTGTCTAAACATTTAAGTGAACGAGAGGACAATATATGGATACATTACTGTATTTATGCAAATAGTATTCTCTCCATCCGTAAATTTATTAGAGATATACATAGTAATACACGTTCTTGGTTTATACCAATCAAACACTATTCGGTAGCTTGTGTATATGGGTTATGCTTACCACTGATCACTATAAAAGAACAGCACATGAGCAGTTGCTGCATAAATCAGAATGATATCTCAAACGTGGAAATATCTTACAGATGGACAATTTGTGGAAACAAAAAATGTCCTAATGTATAACTGAGACAAAGTTTTACATTTTACACTGTAAAGGGATAGTTTTATACGGATGTCAGTGAAGTAGGATGGAATGACAAATGTGTGTTGTTTGAGTACTCGATGCAACAATAATAACAAAAGAATAACACCAGCAATATTAAATTAATCTTGACATTAACTTCGAAATAGGAAAGATACACATTGATTATCCTAGATTTAATTAGCTTCCGCACGAGTGAAAAACCTACCACGCATTCGAGTAGCAAGTCGTTTTGCATTTTTTCACATATGTAAATATACATTTTCATACACGTGAAAATGAATTTTTCATATGTAAAATAGTTTTACTTTATTTCACATATTGAATTTTACATATGGAAAAAAGTTGTTCACATATGTAAAGTCAATCATTTATTTCATACATGTGAAAAAACCATTTCACATATTTGACAAAGAACTTTTGATTTCACTTACATGTATTTTTCGCATATATGAACATGTTTTTCCCATACGTGAACTTCATTTTTAAATATGGGAACAAAATGATTTGTTTTACATATGTACAAAATACTTTACATATGTAAACAAGATATAAAAAGAAGAATTACAGGTAAGTATAATAAGCTGTTTTTCCTTCATATGTAAAACTATTTTTCACATGAATGAAATATTATTTCAGATATGTGAAATATATTTTAAAAAATGTGAAATTCCTTTTTACAAATGTGAAGTATTTGACGTAGTTTACACATATGTAAAATAGTTTTGACGTATGTGAAACAAATGATTTTTTTATTTATGAAAAAAACAGAATTTCACATATGTGAAAAAGGATTTTAATATGTTGCAAAGCAGTTTCTTATATACATAACAATGCTTCTTTAATAAATGTGACATTCTCTTTTTACATATGTGAAACTCTTTTTCGCATTTATGAACAAGAATTATTCATATGTGAACAAATGTTTTTTTTTTCTTTCTAAGCTCAAAAGAATTTCACATCTGTGAAAAGAACGTTGCATATGTGAACAAGGATTTCACATATGTAAAATAAGTCTTTATTTTATACATGTAAAATTCGTTTTCACATATGTACAATATTTTTTATACATATGTGAAAATAAAAATTAATATTGAAACCGCTTGCCATAGGTACCATGTTCAGATGCACGATGCATTATTTGAAAACTTGAAAATATCTAACTTTCTATTTATTTAGTTCGACTTCCACGTGTAGGGAGATTAGGATATTGTAACCATATTTCCATTTGTACAATAGAGTGACTTTCTATCAGGTTACATGGTAATATAACAGTTCGTCGGAAAATTGTTTTCTCTCAAAGTTTGTCTGTAGGGGTCAAGACATTGTCCACCCAGACAACTTTTAGGCATGAGGTAATTACGCGTTGCGTCTCTTAATTTGTATCCAATCCTACTGACTCCATTTTCACATCATTTAATATGCCCTACATACACACCATAAGTAACCTAGCTGTTACAACGATTGTCATCATGATCTCATTTGTATGTTTTCCAGACTCCTTTAAGTTCTATTGCCTGGTCACTACGTTCGACTCGAGAGTCTTAATTTTTGGTTTGATTTTGGTGTTTTACAGAAGAGCAGCACATATTTATGAAAGAAGCATTGTTATGATATAAGAAAATGCTGTGTAACATATTTTGTGCCGAGGCAATTGAAGTAAAGTGCCTTGCCTCCATTAATCGCATCTTACGACATGCATAAGGGAGTATCGGGCTTATTGTACATCCGCGAGCCGGCAGGGCGTAGTTCTCAAGTACTGCTATGTCTGTGATGTACATCAGGCAGCCGGCAGGGGGTAGTTCTCAAGTACTGCTACGTCTGTGATGTACATCAGGCAGCCGGCAGGGCGTAGTTCTCAAGTACTGCTATGTCTGTGATGTACATCAGGCAGCCGGCAGGGGGTAGTTCTCAAGTACTGCTACGTCTGTGATGTACATCAGGCATCCGGCAGGGGGTAGTTCTCAAGTACTGCTATGTCTGTGATGCACGTCAGGCATCTGGCAGGGGGTAGTTCTCTAGTACAGCTATGTATGTGATGCACCCCAGGCATCTGGCAGGGGGTAGTTCTCAATTACTGCTATGTCTGTGATGTACGTCAGGCATCCGGCAGGGGGTAGTTCTCTAGTACTGCTATGTCTGTGATGTACGTCAGGCATCCGGCAGGGGGTAGTTCTCTAGTACTGCTATGTCTGTGATGTACGTCAGGCATCCGGCAGGGGGTAGTTCTCTAGTCTTGCTATGTCTGTGATGTACGTCAGGCAACCCGCAAGGGGTTGTTCTCTAGTACTGCTATGTCTGTGATGTACGCCAGGCATCCGGCAGGGGGTAGTTCTCTAGTACTGCTATGTCTGTGATATACGTCAGATTCCTCTCTTTGTCGATTGGCACTATGTCTGGCTCCTGCGCTCAATACTGCGGTTGATAAAGATGTTGAAATCTCACGTGATAGACTAAAATTATTAGGACTAGAGATAGTAACGTACTGATCAATTGGTATACCTGTTTTCTGTACTATTTGTAGGTAGATACCAATTCACCCTACTTCTAGAAGTACTTCCCAGAATGGAAGTATGTAAGTATCCACGGAAGTCTCCATTGAAAAAAATACGCTGAATATAAATAGATAGACTAGCTGAGAAAATACTTAAAAGAGTGAGTGAAATAAAAATTGCAAAGTTGGTTGCAAATATTGGCTGCGAAAGTGGTTAATATATCGGCTGAAACAGTGGTGGAATAATGACTATATAAAGTATTATCTAATGTAACTTGTTACGACCCTATGGTACGAAAAAACGTAACAAAAAGAAAGTGAAACCAACAATGTTTGTAAAATCAACAAACAATTTTTTTCTAAATAATTAACGTGAAAATCAAAATACACTTACTGTAATGGGTATTCAAATCCAAATAATCCAATAATTATTAGTGTCCTAATCACAAGTCCTGTATATAGAAACTATAAAATGTTCCGAATGAATGAATGTTCCCAGTTAATGAATCTTCGTAATGAACGAATGTTCCGAATGAAAGATTGTTCCGAATTAATGGGTCTGGAATGTCCTGATGTACCAACGATAATGTAATCCAGATAATCTTTAAGAATGTTCACAGGCATCCGAAAGTCATAAATATAAATCCAAAGGTTGATAAATACTTCAGGTAACTCCATTGGATGTTCCAATAAATAATTCTAGTCGAATTATTTATACAGCATTACAGAATTACAATATTACAGAACTACAAGATAACAGCACGACTATATTTCTAAACATCTGATGATTCCAAAAGCTGATCGTAAAAACAGATGTTTTCAACACAGGATTTAAAATTGGAATGGATATAATTCGTATATCTAGGTCTTTTGTACTCTTTGCAAAAGGCATATTTCACAACAGGAGACGAGTCATATTATGACCCAGAATGCAATCCTAAATGCGTCTATTTAGTGGAAAAATACTCAAATGATGATAAACAACTCTGACCTTGAACAAAAGGTCAGTAAACATGCTGTTTATATGACTAAAGTACAACTTAACCAAACTTAAATGTGACTCACTATTTGACACAATTTTAAAGTACAGTCATAGGCCAAAAGTTTAGGCACATTATAGATTCCATATACATAATTCCGTAACAAACTGACCCTGATATAGTCAATAACATTATTAGCCAGTGCATATAGCCGTAATAATATACATGTTTACCATTGCGTAGCTACCCTGAATTAATGCCGTATATGTCTTAAGTGTATGAGCATGAACGTTATAGTTTTAAGTATTGAGTAATTATATTGTGTTAATTTGTCATATAATTCAGTGTTTCATATATTTAATAAATAGTTTAAATCAATAGATTAACAATGCAGTTAGTAACTTTCAATAAATATATATTGTAACAAATAATCAATATGGACTAACCACAACCAAGTACATACAGTATATGTATTGGGACTTTAGTGCTTTAATCCTGACCAATCAAAAATCAGGCCACATAGGTGAAAGGGTCATTAACCCTAAAATGTAATGTACTACAATCAGCAAGCCATCTTATGGCAAGCCGTTTTAGTATAAAATCCTATACACATATGTGAAAAAACTTTTTTTATATATTTGAAAAAGAATATTACATATGTAAAATAAATATGAAATTCATGTTTACATATGTAAAGTAAATTATTTATTTCACACACACACACACACACACACACACACACACACACACACACACACACACTTCTTTTTCACATTAATTGGGAAAAATTGTTTCATATATGTAAATTCTAGTGTCCACAGGACATGAATGCCCCTTCCCCTTTTCTTGAATGAGTGATGTCAACCATATATATTATATACACCAAAAAGCGGGCATACCTCTGGAAAAATGCAGCAGAGTATGATGCCTGAACGATATGCCAATGTTGACTTCTCGTCAATAATCTTTTTAAAGTTTAAAGGCAATTCATAAAAAGCCGTGTGACTAGTTGTACACACATGAATTATCATATGTGGGTAATTACATTTAGCACCAAAAGGGACATCACTCTAGGACACGCATCAGATCATGATGAGAAGATTGTGTGCGCATGCTGATCCCACGTAAATAATGTCTTCCAAATTTAAAGGTAATTCATCAAAAATTACGGGACTAGTTATGCACACAAGAATTAGCATACATAGTGTATAAATTTAACACAAAAAGGCGCGTATGTGATGTTTGGGGGTGGGGTGTCTGAATAAAGCGCATCAGAGTAAAACGATATAAGAATATGCGCATCTTGATCTCATGTAATTAATATCTGCTAAGTTTCAGGGCAATTCATTAAAAGCTGTACGACTAGTTGCACACACAGGAATTATTATATAAAGATTATGCATTTAATACGAAAAAAGGGAGTATAATTCTAGAAAAACGTACGAGGGCATGCCCACAGAACGATATGCACATGTTGACCTTATGTCAATAATGTCTGCCAAGTTACAGGGCTTTTGAAAAAGCCGCGGGACTAGTTGCACACACGGGATTTATCAAGTATAGTAAATACATATTAAACCAAATAAAAGGGCCGTACGTCTGTTAAAACGCATATATCATGACAACAAAACGATATGTGCATGTTTATCCCATTTCAATACTATCTGCCAAGTTTCAACGGGAATTTCGGGACATACGTACTGGATGGACGGATATGACTAGCACTATATGCCCCTGTCATATACAACGAATGTCGCACACGTGACAGAAAGTCTTATTTTGTACTTTTTTGAAATTCTTTCTCACATATGTAACAGTCTTTTTAACGTACGTAAAATAAACTATTTCTCCAAATATGTGGTATACTATTTTACATATATGTCAAATTCTTTTTCACATATTTTAAATAAACTTCAACTATTTCACATCTGCTAAAAAAAAATCACAGAATTATTTTATATACATGTAACGGAAATAGCACTTTTAGAAGATGCGGAAGAGTAAATAAGACATTGTTGCAATCAGTTGTTCTCCATGTTCTGAGACACAGGTAAAAATTGTAATTTCCGCTGCACGGTAACATGAAGACACAACATTTTTAAGAAGTTTTGAAGTCACCATCTGTATTTGCAATTAGTCTAATTTTATTTCGTAACTGCCATGTCTACGCAGAACTGTACTTCTCAATTAATTGCGTCTAATATGTAGCAAATAATTTGATATTAATATTATTCCTCAATAAAAATATTTTTTTTTGCAAAATATTTTTTAATATGTTGTCTCCTTTATCTTCTGAGGATAAATGCCAGGGCTGGTTTCTTGAAAAGGAACTGCTCTTTATTTTGGCATTTGGAGTTTTTCATATGATATTAAAACTAAAACCTTAATAAGAACGAAAAATAAAGCCTAAGTAATAAAGGAAAATCCTGATAATTCTACTGAATAACATTAAAGAATACAAGGAATCTGCACAAGAGTCAACTGTAAAGGTGATATATCTAGAAATATTAATTGTAAATGCGACATTAAGGGAAGATATATTCTCGCTAATTTTAACTTTTCCTCGTTGAAATGGAGGCAACTCTCATAATTTCATCACATAGATGAATTAAATAGTAAGAATTTTTTTAAGTGTCCCAAAATTTTTCTCGTTTGGTGTTGAGCCTGACAATGTGAATTTATGGATTTTTCTTCTAAGAAGATATGTGGCAGTTGAGAATGCTCATATTTTCCAATCCTACCTGAGGATTTGGGGTGCATGCTCTCTCCGTACTTTGCTTTGTTTTAACAATGGTTAAGAATATACTGTTCATGTGGTAATTGTTTCTTTCGCAGTGCATTGATTTGTCACCGTAATTATTGGAAATTTCATAGATTAATTTCAAACTTATTATTGGAGTCGATTATTGAGATTATTGACTGGTTCTTTAGCCATCCAGCTTGGAGATTATTAAACACTGGGCTTGAGCTTGAAATTGAGTTTCTATGCGAAACCAATCAAAAGTAGGTTTTTTTCAATTTTTTTAATTTATTTTTTTAATTGTGATGTTCTTTGTAACCGACAAGCAATCAAAACCTAATCTCAATCTCAATGATTTTTATGATCACCATTTACCAGGCATGAGTTCGGCATTACACTGAAGCAACGTTGTCAAAATTTAATTCAACAATGCTCACAAACGACTGAAAGACCCTAGCACCATAATACACAATCTGATAAAGGTCCAGATTATTATTAACGTTCATGTCCTACGCACTTTTTTGGTCACGCGTTTGTCCTTCCCTGGTAACCTCGACTTTCTCGTGTATAGATTTTGTATCGTTGACTTTGAATTAGACCTATGTACACGGTGACGGCGCGAGGGTTCGAGGCGCCCGGGGGCAATGTTCTTTAGAGGCGCCCATACTTTGCCATAGAGAACAGATTTTTATGTCAGTTGCCAACCTGGACCCCCCCCCCCACGTCTACGCTACGCCCCGGTTACAGCTGAAAAAAACTCTCGACAGCGCCCGACCTAACCCGACGCCCGAGGGCAATTGCCCTATCCTGACCCATTACCCCCCCCCCCCCCCCGTCGCGCCGCCACTGTATGTATACAAATACTAATAGGCTGTGCTGGTACTCAGAGCGTGGGTGGATAATTGTCTCGAAGAACATAACCAGTTTTATCTATCAATTTGGTTTCCACAAATTAAATATGCTTTGGGATAGGTTTTCATGCGTGTGGTGATGTCATTCCATCATCACTAGACCATACTTTGTCTTCCAAGGACCTTGATTGTTAACAGTTTAATGGTTGGTTTGATATGTAAGTTTTCGTACATTTTGAGTTACCTTCATACATATTAGATGTTGAGATCTTGACGAATGTGTGCATCAAAAATTGTGATGTCTAAATCAAATGTAAACAATTAGTCTAAACTTTGTTTAATGAAAACATGATCAATTTCGGACATGACAACTGCGCTAAATAAACTATGGGCCCAAGTTTATTAATTAGGGCTGAAGACTGGTAGATTTGGGCGTACTCGAATTTATGAAAACCCTAGGATATATTTATTATGTGATGAAGATGAGGTTGAATAATTTTGATCAGTTTGTAGTGAATGTGCTTTGCTAGGAAATATAACTTAAAGACAAACAGTGATGGGAAACTTCCGTGTTTGACGCAATTCCTGCTCTTCAATTCTACACGTAAGACAATTATATGTTACGCAGCAAAATATGAAATGGAAATAAAAAAAAAGATTTTTAATCTTGACCCATCCCTCAATAGTAACTAAAAATTCAGATTGAATTTCGCAAACTGTAAGTTTTTATAGTGTATTAATGTTTACTAGGGTAATATGTTACATACGTAATGTACATTATATCCGCTTTCTCTGTATTCTTTGCAGGTCAATATACACGTACATAAATAATATCGAAGAAATGGTGCAGGTAAATGATACATATATTGTATTAACGCACAATTTCATATTGTGTTATCACAAACTAATGTTATCTCAGCGGTCAGATGTGTACGCACCAATTTTCTCTGTCTTAAATTTTCTTTTTACGTTTTGACTATTCCCAAGTGAAATTTAAATTTAAACTTTGCGCAGAAAAATACAAATAGTAAAAATCTAATTCCAAGACAGTCTAAATTTATACTGCAAGTTCGATGTTTATCCTTTCTCTATTTTGTCCACTGACAAACAATGCTACAATAACTTCTAACAACAATGTAACAAATACGTTGGGATATTTCAGTTCCTACATCTATTGTTATGAACTTAAGTTTTACTAATTTCATATTCCGCTCTTATTGTTTTGCGAAACAATTGAGTCACACGATCTAGAATTACTGTTTGATTTAGTTCCCATGATTTAAAGCAGATTAATAGTTTATTCATTAAAAAATACAAATTATTTCATTCTTGTCTCAACAATTGTTTGATTAATGGGTTGTTTAATGGTAAAACGAAATATAGATGCCTCCTTGGAGAAATTGAGTCAGTATTGGTTTTATGCGAGATAAATGCACTCGAAATAACGTTTTAAAGCCCCTCGAGCCGAACAGATAATCGTACACATATGGTCTGTATTCATTTCTCATACCATAAATCAAATTCAATAAAGTAAAATTTAGATGCATAGATATTTTAGCAATATTCAGATTTCACGTTTATTTTCGTCACAACATGCGCGCTGTCAAAAGTCAGAAAACAAAAATGAAATCATGACATGATATAGTGGACGAGAAAAATGTGTTTTATTTCCTGTTTTGGACCATACTGTTTTGAGATACAGATCATGCTCTCACTCTGAAAAAAACCCCACCCCACCCCAGCCCAGCCCCACCCCAGCCCAGCCCCACATCCCAAACTATAATTAAAAGTAACTTTCAGTTTAAAATGTCGACGATTTCATATTTCCTGTTGTTCTTCTTGCCAGAAAGATTCCAAAGTTATTTACATTTAACCGCTACATAATCTCGTAATGTTACATTTACATACAATCAGAACACGCTCGGGATTTCCCGATTATGACAGGAAAAAAACATCGGAAATACTGCAATAGTCGCCAGCTCATATACATGTATTTTGTTTACCAAATGACGTCATGTGAACATCAGACACTTTTTGACAACACTCCACTGAGATTGCTGAGATGGCTTACTCTTGGCCTAAACATTCCTAAGTTTCTCTTTCAAGTTGTAGAGAACATGTTTCTTAGTGCACTTGTGGAAATAATTCCATAAAGGTATCATATTGATTTTGATATAGTTCTATTTTGTCAAGCGTATTTAAGCGTGTGACTGATTTCTATGCCATTTTCTGGCGTTTTCCCCTTTTTTACGTTGTATCACTCCATCGATGGAATTTTGTCTAAATCCGCGAGGTGTTCCGATTGATTTATATTCTGATCGGACATATTCCAGCTACAGAAAATAATAAGCGTCTAAAAATAGAAATAGAAAAACAGAAGGAAAGAATAATGCACAATATTCATTTTCGAAGTTAATTGTGTGGGAAGGGGGTGGGGTGCAAAACTTAAGGTTCGCCTAGGGCGCCAAATACCCTTGCGCCGACAGTAGTAATGTAAAAGGCCGATCCTGGCTCTCTATCTGTTTTCCAGTATGAAATTTTATGATTTTTTCTCTTCGCTAAAGTCTTCGCTTATTGCTCGCTCGTGCTCGCAAACGCTCCGACATCGCTACGAGAAAAAATCATAAAATTTCATACTGGAAAACAGATAGGATCCAGGATTCCGGCCTTTTACATTACTACTGCAAGTATTAAAACATTGCAATCAGAAATTCATATTGATAGTACTATAATCATTAGTATTATATTATGTTAGATACAATTAACTATACAAGCATGTTATATACAATTAACTATAAAAGCATGTTATATACAATTAACTATACAAGCATGTTAGATACAATTAACTATACAAGCATCTTAGATACAATTAACTATACAAGCATGTTAGATACAATTAACTATACAAGCATCTTAGATACAATTAACTATACAAGCATGTTAGATACAATTAACTATACAAGCATGTTAGATACAATTAACTATACAAGCATGTTAGATACAATTTACATGTTAGAATTTTTACTATGAATATTTATGTTATGATAATTATAAATAATGATCGTATCATTTGATTATACCTTTCTTGATAAAGTATTTTCCATATTTAAAACAAAATTATTAATTTTCTCTGCATCTTCATCTAATTTTTTTTGGCTTCTTTTATATTATCTATAATAATCTCAATTTCATTGAGTAATTTAATAACCTTATCCATTATACAATTATGTTACATAAAATTTACAATAAACCTAATTCGCTCATTATATCATCATAATTAGGTTCCCTTTCTTTATTAACAGCATATCCTATTGCAAATGTATTTATTCCATCTATACAATATCTCTTATCATCAAAATTACATAATCCAACTTTATTAACTATATTTGTTTCCAAATTATGTTTATTTGATCTTAATGTTACCATTTCAACATGATTTCTAGTACCTCCTAGTGCTTCTTGATAATCATTAAAACCTAATACTTTATGTCCTACATTTTTCTTAATACCGTTAGCTCTCTTTTTTACTATTCCATCATCTAGCTTAATGCTGTACATTTTAGATCTTAATCCTACAAATTCAGCTATAGGAATACAATTTGTTTCATCTTTGAACTTACCTATTACTTTCTTATTATCATTGCATTTGAGACCTTATTCATTAGGATATTCTGATAGATCCATTAACTCTTTATTATCATACAATTTCTGATAAATATCATTTTCTCCTGGAAAATTATAGCATAAACTATCTGTATCTGTAAACAGCAATTCAGCTCTTGGAAAATTCTTCTTGATAAAATCATAATGAAAATTATACATTAAAGTTTTAGATAAATCAAGAATTGCTGCTCCTACATAAACTGGCTTATTTAGTTTCAAATTCGTTTTTCTCTTTTCTACTGCAACTAAATTCTCATCAAATATCCTCATACTAACAAATCTATCATCTGAAACTACCTTATTCCTTCTTTCTACATTATTTATTATCTCAATATCTACTCTTTTCCTTATATTCTCCATAGTTTTACCAAATACGCTATTGTTCATTAACTTAAAGAAATCTTTTTCAAAATCTGTTACTGCACTAGCTCTTTTTCTAGTATTAAAGTCAATATAATCTTTTAACCAGCTTTTTTGTTTGAACTTTAATACTCTATGAACATTTGTTAGTATCAGACCATGATCAAGTGCCTGCTTTAGCGCTTTAATACGTATAACATTCTTCTTTTTATTACTTAAATTTGGAACTAACTTTTCAACTGTATTTTTACTAATGTTAAATTTTTCTTTTAATTTAATTTGCTCAGGAGATAACATATCATCAGTAATTAACATACTCTCTGCGCAAAATGGATAATCATTATGAAGTTCATGTAAATTACCTGGATATTCTAAATCTACTTCTGCGAAAAAACCTACATCTTCAGGTATATTCTTATCAATTTCAGCTAAAAATTGACAGGTATTTATCCATTTGAAACCTGCATAAGGAAGAGACTGAGACATTGCCCATCTATAAAGATTATCAGAATCTAGATACAGGATTGAACTATCTTCTTTTGTATTATCATAGTTTTTGAAATACTTATTATTTGCAATAGCATGTTTCTTTGTTATTACCGAAATTCCTCCTCTTATTCCTTTCTCAATAAAACAGAACATATCAGGATCAGTAAGTAATTCTAGTTTTATTTTACTCAACTTTAAAGCAGCTTCCCAGCTTAAACCTGGAGATGAGAAGTACCAACTAGGATCCAATCCATAATACTTTAAGCATATTGTTCTAAATTCTTCAAAAACATCAGCTAATAATAGTACGTCTGTCATCAGATAGAAATCATGATAATCTCCTAATGTCTTACAATCAAATTCATTCCATATTTTTTTAGCATAATCATACTCTTCATCTGTAATACTTTCTAACGTTAAATTAGAATAAAACTTATCCTTATCAGTTAATTCAGTTTCATCAAATTTATTCCAATTTGTCATATATTCATAAGGATAAATTCCTTTTTGCTCTAATAAATCAGATTTGTTACCAAATTGCTTTTCCAAATTGCTAAAGATCGTACATCCTTTTACAAGATTTTCTAACGAAGAAGCCATAAACTGTACGCTATCAATAAATCTTAGTTTACCAAATGTAATTGACATATACTTCTCAAAATTATTCGGAATACATCTTATCTTATTGTTTCCTTGAAATGTACCAAATACCTTTGTAATAATGTGACCATCATAACCTCGAAGATTATGAAATACTACTGGAATGAATTTAGGAAATTTAAAATGTAAATTACACTTATCACGAGAAGCTCCACTATACTTACCTGTAATATGTCAATGATCTCTTACTCTGTCATCTCCTAATTCATTTCCACAAATGTGGCAATTAAGCTCATTTGTAAAATTTTCATTTTCTTCTTTTGTAATTATAATCGGTTTAACATTATTCATAATTCTCATAGCTTCTTCAGCTTCTATTAACAAATTACTTATTAACCAACTAGCTGGATCATCTCCTCGGTATACCTTTATATCTTTAGCATATTGCTCATCTGCTGAACATACTACCTTATATGAAACTCCACATGGAACGTGCTCCTGTGTTTGTATTTTAGAAGATTTATTAGGATCGCACTTTACATTAGTAACTACTGTTTTTAAAAGTGATTCAAAATCTCCATAAATAACAAATGGTACCTGCAATTGATGATTGAAATTTGTAAATTTAAGTTCAGAATTTTCCTTATTAGGCATTTATATTCCTTGTACATCTTTACAATATTCCAAATGTCTTTTAAGTACTTCTTCTGTTTTAGAACCACGTAAACATCTATAAAAAAAATACTTTCTATGTTGAGATTTATTGTACTGCCCTCCTACAATTCCGTTAAATTTCTTTATCCAGCAATTATGTTCATTATAAAACAAAAGATTTATAGTTTTTTGAGATGCAGTTTTACTAATCAGTCTAGGATAAACATTATACTTTTCATCTAGGCCAAATACATTTATACTAATATTATTTAGTTTTTCAAATTTAGGAATCTGTCTCTCTTCTACCGGAAATTTTGTACCATCAAATTTTAATTTTGGAGAAAATGCTCGGTAACTAGTAATTCTACCAGCATTTTTGTTAACAGGATAAATTGCGGACAGTACGGCCCACATAAAACATTTCTTATCATTATTATTAACATTTATAACACATTTAGTATTTTTGATTCTATCAGGTAAATCTACATAGGAAGATCCTCTTAATGGTACATACTTCATCGAATGAAATTGTACTGATTTTATTGCTTCTAGTTTCCATCCCGAACCATGATGTTGAAAACTCTTCTATCTTTTTCCAAATCTCCTGAAATATACTATTACCAGCTTTTTTGAGATCTGTGCCTCTTAAAATTTTTCTAGTTTTAGCACTTACATAAGGCTCAGAAGTTTCTTCTTTAGGATTGCAATCCTCAAAGATACAAAGTTTACTAAATAAAACCTGAAATTGTACGATAATCTTAATCGAATTATGAACATTAAGCTCATTTCTTATTACAGGATTTAAGATATGAAATAAATCATTTGGAGTCAGACCTTTTAAGGCTAATTCATTTTCAACTTTAAACGTCTTATCGAAACCGAAGAATGCTGTAGCATTTTGTTTTGCAATCAAAGGTACATTCCTTGATAGTTTAACTAATGGTTGCATTGCCTATATATAATAGACATATTATTCTTCTAATAGGAAAAAAACCATCATATGGTAAATCACTTGATCAAAAACAAGCAATTAGAGAACATATATTATATATAAAGATGGAAATAAACACTATGATCATACCGATGATATCAATCAGATATGCGGAAGATCTTGAGGATTATTACCTTCATAAGCGATACAACTTTTACGCTGCTAGCATACTAGGAGTTATTAAAAACCTAGCGACTGAAAAGACTATTGGTCAGATTACTCCTGCTGGTCTTAAGATAAAAGTTAAAGGAGATGACGATACTGAATTTACAGATATGTTTGCGCATGAATTTGTATGGACTTTGTTCAATGGTTGTATACCAAAAGGAAAGTGAGTTTTTCATGAAAATAATTGTAATACCGATAATAATTTGTTCAATCTTGATCTACAAGATGAATGGCAAAGGCATCCTGTTTACAATATGTACGAAGAGAACGACCAAGGCCAAATTAGAAGTTTTAAAAAAAAAAATTGGCAGAAAAAATAATATGGGATATCAGATAGTTTGGGTAAAAGGATTTAATACAAAATTTGTTACTTATTTATCTCATAGATTTGTGTATGAATCGTTTCATGATGTTATTCAGATGAGACTATGTATCGATCACAAAAACAACATAAAAACTGATAATAGATTAGAAAATTTAGAACTAGTTACAATAGCAGATAATAACAGAAGATCTATAGCTAAACACGGAACTAATTTTAGAGATGCTCGTCCAGTACTATCCTTTAACCTTGAAACAGATGAAGAGGTTGAATTTTCTTCATTAACTGCAGCAGGAAAATATTTTAATATTCATAAGCAATCTGTAAAAGATGTAGCAGATAATATTACCAAATCTGCTTTTTCTAAAGGATTTAAGCAGGATATTAATTTTAATTATACTGACTGATCTCAAGTAACTTTATCTCATCCTCTAATGTTTTAACAGCATCTACCAAAATCTCATGATAATTATCCTCCTTATCAATAACATGATAATTAATCTCAAATAATTTATAACAAAGCAATCCTACAAATTTTTTTTTTTACATTTTTTTTCTAACATACTCATTAAATTCTTGTAACTGTTAACATATGTATCTCCTCTTTTATCCTGAAATACAATATAATCTGCAATTGCATATAATTCATTATTATCTACTTTTTTCAAAAATATATTAAAATCATCTTCATCTGCATTTCCATAATCTGTAACATTTTCTATTACTGTAGATGCCAATTATTCATATAGAAACTGGTACTTTGTTATCATAGTAATTTCTATCAAAATGTAATGTTTTATTGTAATCTGATGTGAAATCAAAATCTATTATACTACATCTTCTAAAAACAGCATCTACAAATAGACCTTTCTCAGCAATTTCTGATACTTCTAATCCACATAGTACTTGAGGCAAATAATGATCAGGAACTTCATCTTTTATTCTTCTGAGCATAGGGGATTTGAACTCAACTAGCGGTATATTATAAACATCATCTACATCTTCCTTAACTTTTGCAGAAAGAAGTTCTTCATTATTAAACCTTCCTACTACAAATCCATCTGGAGAGTACCTGATACCAAAGTCTGTATTAATACAAATATTATTTCCTAGTACCTTCTATCCCAGATCAATTTCTACATATTTCATGATAATAGGTTGGAACAGTTTTCCTAAAAAAACATGGTAAAGAACCTTCAAATTTAACAATTGTTCCATTCCTCATTAACAACTTTTCTTCTGCTAATTTAGATAAAGTTTTATACGGATTAACACCTAATATTGTAGCTATTTCAGACCCTCCATCAGTTGTTGCCATTAATTTATGCCAATTTTCAGTTCTCTGTTTAATCTTATTTGATAATACTTGATCAATAAAATTTTTTATATTATCATAGCATATTTGTTTATTCATCTTTATATTTATAGTTCACATAATATTACTTATTATCTTATGTAGTACTTCACGTTTAAGGCAACTATAAGCAAAGTTCATTAATGTATCTTTATCATAACAAATAGCAATTTCTCCAGGCTTAAGAAACAAGTACTTTATTTGAGAATTTAACAAAACATTATCATTCATTCCATATGTAATCTTAAAATCATATGAAACTTTTCTATTAGTATCAGTAAACATTTTTCTAATCTCATCATATAAATCTACTTTATCAACAATATCACATTTAATGATGTACTTTGTATCATCCATTATACTATAATTTAGACAAAATAATTATTATAATGCTATCTATATTACAGAGACTATATACTTCTGAACGAGTATTATTACCTTATAAAGAGCCAGAAATTAAACCTATTATCGAACAGGAGCCTGAACATAATCAGCATAATCCAGAAGGAGAGATTATCGATAATGATTTTACTTATAAAGTACAAAAATCTGGAAGATATAATGTTAAATATCATTTACAAAAAAAAAAAAAATATTTAATTTTACTAATGAGGAGTACAAATCATTCTATCGACGATTAGTACATTTTATGAACATTACTATTCCTGGAAGGCAAAAAATATTAAATTTAATTTTATATTTGCGAACTTTTTTAATTTGATGGCAGAATTACCTGCAGATCCAAAAAATCATTTGATCTCATTATGTAAACCAGTTAAATGTAAATATGTACAGATTAAATATGAAAGAATTTATAAAACGATAATCGATAAAATACGTTAAACTAAAATCCCTTTGACATAAGGTTCAATACTACTAGTTGGAATCCACTTGTTAAATACATCTGAATACCCTCTCCATTTAACCATACTTTTTTTACCTTTAGTTCTTATTATTTCTTCGATTACAAATATACCCTGATCAGTCTTTTGCAGTTCCTGTTCATAGAAACTGCCTGTAATATCCTCATTATTCATATCTCGTAATTTATAAGTAACAGGTATAGTTTTCAAAATCTTATCAATAACAAATACTTCTTCAGATCATTTTGGAGTAGCAGATTTTTCAAATATTTTTTTTGTTGATGAGATTCTTACTTTATCATTCACCTTAAATTTGTGCCTTCTGTATAAGTTTTCATTAGCAAGTACATGATTACTAATCGCTTGATTAGGTGAAATTTTTAATGTTCGATGTTTAGTGTTATTATAATCAGATACAATATCCTGCAATTTATCAGTATAATTATTAGTATTGTTTTCTGTAAAGTGCCTGTATATTTGATCTTTTAAGGTACGATTAAACCTTTCAACTATAACACTTTTACCTTCGTTACCTGTACTGTACTTAATTATGTCATGATCTTTTAACCAATTTTCAAATTGCTTATTATAAAATTCTGGACCTTGGTCAGTCCAGATCTTATTCGGTTTTCTACCGCTATTAGTAATTATTTCTTGAAATGCTATTGTTATTGTATTTCCCATTTTATCCTTAATAGGTACACTAAATGCGCATCTACTTTGTAAATCAACTATATTTAGGAAATACTTATTACCAAAATTTTCCTTTGAAACAAATGACATATCAGCAAGATCTACCGCCCATATATCATCTACATCATTTGCTACAACTTTTCTTCTTAGAATATTTTTGTGTGGCTTATGTAGTTCTCTAGCTAGTCCAACAAAAGGAGGAGGGCCTAAACCTAGTTTATACTTACTACCTATAATACCTTGCACAAATCTTCTATCTACTCGCTCTCTCATATTCTCAGGTTTCAAATTACTTAATTCATTTAACATTATTTTATCACATTTGTGCTTATCCTGTTCATTATCACGATAACATATATCATGTTTCATTGCAATAGCATCTACTTGATTATAAGGTTCCTGACATGGTAAAGGATTATCATTTTCATCTAGTTGCTTATGAAGTGGGTTCCAAGGTCCAGTATATTTATGACCTGGTAATGTCCAACCGCCTTTAGGCCTAGGTAATTTACCTATTATCTTATGAATATCAATTGCTCCTCCTATTAAAGCTCGCTTTTTACATGATTTGCAATATGTTACTACCTTATTACCTTCTAGGCAAAGATGACGATCAGAATCACAATTGCAATCATTACTTTATTATTTTGATAACATTTATGATGTAGTTACAATATTAGCAGGTACTGCTTCTAAACAAATATTATACCTGCTCCTGTTTGCTCTTGCTTTTTAAGAAATATACTTTTATTCTTTCCACATACAGGACATACACTTTTCATCATACATCTGTTATTCTTTGTAGTAACAATAACCTCTTGCAAATTGCCAGTTCTAGTTTTACACTTTTCTATCTTATTAGCTTGAGGTTTTGTTACTCAAAGTTTAGTAGGAGTACCTCCTAATTTCTTTGATAATCTTATTGAAATAGGCTCTTTCTTAGCAGATACGCTTGATATTTTTCTTATTTGTTCCTGAGATAAGTTTACTTCTACTGTAATATATCTCATTATTTATACATTTTACATAACATTTAGACCACTACTGACATTTTACCTTCGTAAGAATCTAGTTTGATATATCTGTCTGATGTTAGAAGTGCAAAAACATAATATGCAGGAGGAACTACTCCTAAATTCCATGTTACTTCTATATCAGCTGTAGACTTAACTTCTTTTTCAGGATGTTTAGAAACATCAAAGTGGAAAATAGGATAAAGAGTTCTAAATTCCTCAATTGAGATTTGAGCTCCATCTCCTTCGTCCTGATACTTCTGCATAGCTTCCATTAGCATAACATATGCACGTGAAATATTTCTATTAGCAGGAGTAAAATCACATTCTAACATTCTATCAGGTTACTGCCTAGAATTAATTCTAACATTCATTCTGCTAACCTGCATATTATCAAATACCATATTATTCTGATTTTGGTTATTGTCTCTTGTTGCATTCTGAAATACTACAAATACATGCCTAGGGAATTGCTCACTTGATGTAGTAGTTACTCTCCAAGTATATGATGTTACACCTTCTGTAACTGATTGCCTATAGATTTTATTCTGTTCAAAGTAGATATTTCTTGTAAAAGCTTTTAGTTGAGATTCTACAGTAATAGATCTGTCGATCGTCATTACGAACTTTGGCATCCAGAGAGAAAGTTGCTTTATAACGAACTAGCCATCAGGAAGATCTGCCCGTTTCATGATAATGTTATTATTTTCTGCTCTATTAAGGATAATTGTATGTTTTACGCTCCTCATTACCTTATTAAAAATCATGGCAAAATCCAAATATACTGCTTAGTGGAAGAAATATACTAATCTGATTACCATTATCAGTAAGTGCTCTTCGTTTTGCATATCCTTCATTGAAAAGTGAAAATCTTTTTGTTGAACCGTTTGGAAATCCTATTAAAGCTGCTGTTGTTATTATTTCATTTACAAAAGGCCTAACTAAAATTGCAGTAGCAACTGCAGTTGGTGGAAGACAAAAAATTGCTCTTAATCGATTTATAATTGGAATCAAAACTGCAATAGCATCAGCAGCAGCTAGAGGTGCTATTCCAAATACAGGAGCATATGTTATGAGAAAATTCCTTACTGATACTAAATCTGCTGCTTCATCTGCTCCTGTTGCTATTTCTGCTACTAGTGATTTAACAAATTCATTTGAAAAAGTTAATCCAGGAGTTGTATCTTTAAACCATAGCATATTAATAGCAACTGATCTTGAGTAATCTTCAGAAAATCTAACAGTATTTAGAATAGTACTTGCAACTGGTAGGTGCATAGAGATATCTTCTATAGTTTGATTATTAAGTTGATATTTAGCACTTTGAAATAGAGACCATCCCTTATTAACGAGAGCTATTTCAGATCCAGCAGCAAATGGAGCATCTGGATTAGCTGCAGTCATAAGTTTACCTCGTACTTCAAGAAAAGCTTTATGAGGTATGAGATATAAATCATCATCTCTAGTACTTATTGTTCTTTGGCCGAGAGTATTTTGATTATTAGAATTATCATCTACATACTCAATGTACTCAAATTCTGTTACCCATTCTTCTAGATCTATTACTTCATTGAGATCGATGTAGGTTCTCATTGACATTTTTATTTATAAATATTACATACAATTTCTTAACTAAAAAGCTGGTAAATCAAATGGCTTAGTTCTAGGTCTAGTTCTTTAAATTAAATTACTTACTATCTGTTCTCCTTGTTGAGATAACAATTATTTAGTTGTACTTACCATAGCACGTGCAGTTTCAGGAGTAGGAGCTATTTGTTCGATAGCCTGTTTGATTTCTGTATTAGGTTGCACACCTTTAATCTTATCAGCAATCTTCTGACCAACTGCAGTTCCTGTTGCAGATATTGCTCTAGTAGCAAATGCTTTACTAGCATCTATTGCTATAGGAGCAACTTTTTGTGCAAAACCAGGAGCATGTTCAATTATTTTGGAAAATATATTACCAAAGAATCCTCCTACTATCTTTTTATTGTAGACTTTCTTCGATCTCATTTTATTACTTTTCTTTTGATAGAATTTAGATAATTTGACGTGATTGTGGGTAGTATGTTACTTGCTCGTTATTCAGATCAAGTTGCCTTCCGGTCTGATATGTTAATGTCATGTTTATAAAAGAGATATTAGTTTCCATATTAATAGGATAGTAAATCATTTGTCTAGGTTGAATTTGTAATAGAGATCCAGGAGATACATTCGGACTAAATGAATAAATCGTTTGTCCCTTACTACCTTTTGAGCAATAGAGCAATTTATAAAAATTGTACTTACATCAGTTATATTAACAGGTAATTCACCTTTTATTGTAAGAGATAGTAGAACTGTAGATCCATATTGCTGTTTATTAAATCCTAATAAAGATCCTATACTAGTACCTGTTCCAAAATTAATAAGAAAGTTATTTTTTAATGTTATCTTTGATGTTAGTGTATTATAGTTAGGTTCAAGAAAAATTTTATTTTCATTTGAACCTTGAGTAGTTAATAATGATTTTATAGCAAGATTTAGATCATCTATGTTATAGGCACCTGGAGGAATTTTAACTGTTGCCCAAGCTCCAGATGAATAAGTAAAATCATCATTAATATTCTTTTTAACATTAAAAATGCTGTTCCACATAGTAGCTGAAATTAGGCCTATATTGAACAGTAGGATCTAGTTCGATAGGAGGAGTATAAGTAACCTCTTTAGAATCAAGTTTTGACAAAAAGTACGAGATTAAATCATTATGTAATATAGTATATTCGTCTGATGTTAGACTTCCATTTGATCTAAAATGATCTAGTATCTCTACAATTTCATTACCTAGTTCTATGCTAGTATTAGCAGCTTTGTTTGCAGAAATAAGTAGCATTAATCTGTTTACTATTTCTGAATCGTTATTAAATATCTTAATGTTTCCTACTTTCTTAAGTCCTTTTTCCATATCTATTTAGGTCCTCATTTAATATTTTTTAGCTTTATCATAGTAATTATCATATCTTTCATCAAAAAAATCATTTACTGATTTACCTGAATAAGTTGATGTTTGAATTGCTCCCTCTTTTAAGTTTATTTAAACTAGTAATATAATTTGGTAGAAATTCTCCGTAAATATAAGAAATAATATATTTTTGAGAAGCATCTCTAGTTTCACTTTCCGTTTTAGAGCTAAAACTATTTCTAAAATATCTTTCTTTTGATACAGTAAATATTTTTTATTGCTTCTATTTCAGAAGTATGATAATCAATAAAGTCAATTTTGTTAAGCATTTTTTTCATAATGGTCTGCATTATCTCCAGTATTATCTCTTAATATTCCTTTTGCAATAGCTCTTCGATTACTAAATATATCATCATAAGTTTCACTTATAATTTCTCACTTTTTTGGTAATTCTGGTACAGTATCTTGTACATCATCAGGAAGTATCATTCGCTGTTTACCCTCCTCTAGTTCTCCTAGTACATTTCCTATTTGATTTATTTGAATCTGATGTAGTCTTTGTTGTTCAGAAAGTTTATCAAGAAGTTCATTTTGTTTAGTATCAACTGTAGCTTTTAGTCCTTCTTCTTTACCTGTTATAGCTTCTGTTACAGGTTTAAATTGTTCTTTACGTTCTTCTACTTGTAATTGCTTCCCTAAACGAGCTTCCAGAAATCTTTGTTTATTCAATTCTTTGAGAGTACTAAGTTTCTTTAGCTGTTCAATCCTATTCATGATAATTATTAAATATTATTACATTAAATTGTGCATTGCTATGCAAGAGACAAGTATTTATCCTGATCGTATCTAAACATTTTGTTTCTATCAGATGCGAATCTGTCAAATAATAGAAATTTATGTTTTCCATTAGTTGTTGCTTGATGATAAAGATCTACAAATTGGTCTTTTGTTACTTCTCCACATTTCTAATATCAGTATTGCAACCTGTATTTCTTCTGATAAATTTATCTATATTGTAAAAACCTTGCGCAAGAAATATAGCATTACATCTTTTGTTACGTGAAAGTGAAAAATATGATTTTATTTTATTAATCTCCTTATGTTCAAGAGGAATATCATCAAATACAATTATCTTATGTTCAGTAGAATCTAGTTCTTTTACAGGAGTAACTTCTTCTGGCTCGCGAATAACAAAAATATCATCATTAACTCCAAGTTCATTTTTTAAAACATCATTATAATCATTAACTAAATTGTACTTATCTTGCTGAGGATTTACAGTATAAATATATACTTTATCATAGTTAAAATCATCATTAAGAAGCAGGTTAAGTAACAAATTTGTTTTACCTGATCCAGTTCTACCTACAATAAGGTAATGGCAATTAGGTAAATTGTTATTATGATGTTGAACTATAACATCCTCCGTATCAAAGTTCATAATGCTCAAAATTATTTGTTATCGTTATACTAAATTTAGTATAAAGTAATTAATAAAATGAGTTACTATACAAAATTCGGAACTATGATAGGTAATGGAACAAATGGAGGAACATCAAAAGTAGGAACTGGAGATTATGTAAAACGAACTGGAGACTCAATGACAGGTAACTTAAATATGCAAGGTAAAAAGATAATAAATTTAGAAACAGCATATCCTCCAATTAATCTTGATAATACTCAAGCTGCTCGTTTTGCGGAATTGCAAAGTATAGAAGCTGGAAAATTAGGAATAGGAGGAGGAGCAATCTTAGGAAATATTGATATGCAGAATAATAGAATTATAAATTTAGAAACATCATATCCTCCAAATAAGTTAATAATTCACAAGCAGCTAGCTTCGGGCAATTGCAAACAGTAGCTATTTCGAAAATTAGTAAATCTGCAGATAATGTAACGGGCACGTTAACATTTACAGGAGGAAAAATTACAGGATTACCAACTACTTGGCCTGCTCCTAATTTAAGTCATGTTGTAAGCCATGCTCAACGTAAAAGTGAAATATCAAATGAGGGTTTTGTAAAAAGAGGAGAAAGTACAATGAGAGGAGAATTAAATATGGAAACATGATATTAGATGGACTAACTAGCGATATTAATTTATATAATGATACATCTGCTGTTAGTTATAAGATTTTAAAAGATTATACTGTAAGTAAGTATGGAGATGTTATGTTACGAGAACTAAATATGGGAGCTAATAAGGTAACTTCAAGTGCGGTTTCTACATTACCTAATGATTTAACAAATAAAGCTTGTGTTGATGGTTTAGTTGGAGGTGGAACAAAGAGAGTACGAAATAATGATGGTTTTATTCCTATATTAACGAGCGATAGTAGTAATCGTACAGGTTTTATTGCGAGCGCTTCTTCATTTTATCCTGGATTTAATCCTTGTAATTCATTTTCCTGGCACTCTACAGGAGGAACTGGAGGAGTAGAATAGGCGACTAATGGGCAAGCAGCAAATTTTTATATTACAATAGAATGTCCAAGTTCAGTAACAATCTGGAAATTTCAAATGCGTGGAAGAATTTCTGGCTTAGAAAGAATGTACTACTGGAGATTAGAAGCTTCTAGTATAAGTTTTGGTGGTCCTTATACAATACTTTTTAATAATGTTACTCCGAATTATATAGCAAATGTAATGAAAGAATTTGAACTTACTACAGATGTTACATTAGTAAAATACAAATGGTTTAGAATATATTGTACAACAGCTGAAGGCCCTAATCCAGGATTAAGTGCGTTTCAGATATTTACGTTAGATTATTTAGTATTAATTTTATCAAACATAGTTTAATAAAAAATATGCCAGAAATAGTAGAAGTTTGTAGAGATTTTTACAATAAGATTTTCAATCCTGATGTTGTACTGGTAAAACCTGATTCACTAGCTGATACAATTGATGTAGAGCTGAATAAATTGCATTTGCTAAAAACAAAAGTTATAAATGGAGCGATTGATATTAATAATATGCAGGAACTTAACTATTATTCAGTTTATGGTATGAGAAATAAACAATTACGCGATGAAATTTATAAGTTTGATGCTTTTGTAAAATTTAATATTGATAAAGCGATAGAAGAGTCAAAAAAATTATTAGAAGATTTATTACACAATATAATTCTAGAATTTGAGCATGAGACGATCCTATTAATCTTACGATCTAAGATTATTAACAAATAAATTTTTCAGTACCAGGTGAACGAAACAGACAAACAAAATATGCAAAACGTCTTGATGAACATTTAATACCAAAGAAATAATCTCTTAATAATAATACGAAATTAAAAGAGAAATTTGCAAAAAGAAGATTTTTCAAGGAAATAGGATTAGATTTTAATGATATTGAAACAGTACTAGAAGTACATGAAGAACCTGATGATGTTCACGTTTTAGCAACATCATATTTTATATTTGCTTCTATATTTGTTGGTAATAATTTGTATAAATATACTGAACAGGAAATATATACTGCATATGAAGCAGCAGAACGTATTGAAGATGTTGTTAGTAAATTACCTGAAACAGAAAGGTTGGAATTTGAAAAAGAACTTGGCGAACTAAAAGATGTTGAAACGAGAGTTAAGTGGAAACTTGAGGTTGAACCATACAATAAAATAAAACTAGAAAAAATAAAATATAAAAATTACAGTAAAAATTTTAATAATAGGTTGACAAGCAGTAAACCTGAAGATGAAAATTATAGACAATTTGCAGTAGTTATAGCCAATAAAATTGGATTTGAAATAAATGATTTGCCGGTTTATAAAGACCCTATTAAAGTACAACAAGATTTTGCAGCAGCATATGCTATTATTAGGCAGTATCTGGTAACTAGAAATACAAATTTGGATCTTGTTAAAGCTGCAACAGAATTTATTGATGAAAATGAGAATCTTGTTAAAGATAATCTTGCAGATGTTAGCAGGTTTGATTATAAATCTAGTAAAATTTATACGCAAGAAGAGGAAAGATTACTAAAAGATCCTTTATCATATAGGTTTATAAAATATAGAAACTTCTTAGTTGTACATGATTTTTTCTCGTAGCGATGTCGGAGCGTTTGCGAGCGCTAGCGAGCAATAAGCGAAGACTTTAGCGAAGAGAAAAAATCATAAAATTTCATACTGGAAAACAGATAGAGAGCCAGGATCGACCTTTTACATTACTACTCCGACCCTGTCCGTATATCATCCTTATGTGCAAATAAGGGCCTGGGTTAGGCTGCTTGCTTTGAAATCTTACAGTTCCAGGTTCGAGTCAATGTATCAGCATGTACAGTGGTTGATAGTCGTCCATCTATGCTCATTTTTTTTCCACCTCGAATTCTACCTAACGGCACTAAATGGACCATCCAAATGACGTGGGAAAAATTGTAAGAGGCTAGAACTGTCGATGTGTAATTATATATGAAATCTCAGCCAATCTGTTGATTAATTTAAGATATCATATATAATATGTTAACGAATTACTTATAGCTCTTGCATTTTTACATATATATATATATATATATATATATATATATATATATATATATATATATATATATATATATATCCTTCATACATGTATATATCATGCATGAGTACACTTAAGGAAAAACTATTACAGACGATACAAATATCGAAGGTGTGAAAATGAAGGAGATAGATTTAGGTCTGTTTTTATTATGATTTAGAGAAAGACGGATTGCCTTGCGAAAACTGCCACCTCAGACTTGTACACTGCTAATTGCTACACCTGACTGCCACAAGTATCAAACATTTCTTTGGCGTGAATTTTACTCTATTAATATTTCGTTTTATTATACACCTATAAATGATACATAACTCCATCTGATCTTTTTCCGACCAACTGATATGGAAATCTGTATCACCAAGTAGCGTTTTCCCATTCCGTATGACCAGTCTGAAAATCTAAAACTCCTTTATGACATGACATGAATTACACCCATCCCACCCTACTTCTCAAAAATCTAACATTACTTATCTATGGAATAGAAACAAGGGTATTATATATATATATATATATATATATATATATATATATATATATATATATATATATATATATATATATATATATAATTTCTAAAGTCAACTGGGAGAATAGTTCAACATTTATTTTCGAAACGTTTAAAAGCATACAGAATTACCCACCAGCTACCGGCCAGTTCTCACTAAGAGATCGTAGACCATCTTTGAGTTTCACATCAAATGCATCAATTTTCAATGGTAAAATTGGTGAAATGTTTCAGTGTGCAAAACTGATCGCTGTCAACCACGTAAATCATCAAAATTCTTTAAAATAAAGGATGATTCAAATTATCCGACACTGACACCAAGTAAATCGAACATAAACGCATCCACGAGATGAAAATATACATGCTACGTATCCAGAAAGAATACATCCTTACGCATTATGAGGCGTCTTATCACTTATTAATAACCTTTCAACGTTATAAAAAGTAGTTCTAATTATTAATTAAAGTAAATATTTGTTCTTAAAATGTATACAACAAAAGCATAATCAGTCTAGTTCGTAAATCTGGAAAGCTGTGTCATCTCTCGTTAGTATTTGACACCAGCGGCCTTTTTACAATATACTGTTTACTATATTGAAATACGGCATAAATGTCAAACTGTATAGAAATGGACATTTGCAACTTGTTTCGACCAAAAATTACAAAGGAATGTAATATATGTGTCATGGAATAATTTCAACACTAAACAAAACTTTCTACGTTGGACAACTTTTTGAAATAAATTACAAAAACGTACACGTAAAAAAGATACCTTACTTTAGTAATAGTGTAAAGCAATTTAAAAACAACTGTCTATATAATATGTTATGACATACTTTGACTAGGAGATTTTCCAGGCCAATCCTTTTACTTTTCGATCAATAATTGTGGGCATTCGGGATTACATATATCGCGGTATGTTTTCAATGATCGAGGGATAATCAGAAGTCAGTATATAGGCTTGTATGAGCGACAGATTGTATTCCTGAGACTCCTTATTGGTCCGTAGTGACGTACTTCATTATTTCAAGGAATGCCATATTTTGACGCCGTTTGAACTTTTGATTCTAATGTCTTACGACACCTTATTGGTATTCATTAGCTTCGGCCGGTAATGTTGTCCTGTCTCCATAGAATGGAAATAGATATGTTTACTAAAGGAGGGGAAAAAAACTAAGGCATATCTTTGATTCATTGATAGAATAAGTGATTTTTGTCACGCTAAACTGAATAACCATGAACTACTTTCCAAAAATGCCTAATGTTTCAGGAGCAGCATTACCCTGCCACTTGGGCCATATTTGGGCGACCTGCTTGGGATTCTCACCCAAACGTCAAGTACACGTTCTCGAATGTTCCTGAGTGTGCTCACAGTAACAACTGGAGTTGATCTCTGAACAAAAATCATTATCTTCAACATTCGGCATGTTCCGCCATCTTTGTTCTTGACCACTCTCGCTTCAGAGATCACGTGAGTTTTCAATATGAGAACAAGGTTCTTGACGTTAGGGCGAGAAGAACCACAAGAACATTGTTCTCGTGTCAAGAATGTTGTTCTCATATCTCGCTCAAGGACACCCAGGGAGTCAGTAGCGTCATTACTGTGGTATGCCTTGTAAGTGCTGCACTAGTAAATATCTGTTGAAATAACTATCGAATACTATTACCAAAATTGGTGGTAGGACTTGGTTAGCATATACAGGAAATTGGCAAGACTCTACAAGTCGGCTACGAAAAATCATTAAACTTGAATATAAAAGAACATAAGTATGTTCAACATTATACTGTTTTCCACCAATTAAAAGACAAAAATATTACTTCATTGTTTTCCATATACATAGCTTTTTTTGTATAGGAGCAAAAGGACATACAAGGGGGGGGGGATAAATTAATATTTTCCACGGTAGTTATTCACAGCTTTAAAAGGAATCCATAAACTTTCAGTATTTACATTCCCTTACAATCCGTGTCCGTCATCTTAAGTGTCATCTATTAATTGGAAATCGAAAAGTGATTCCTCAAAGATGTCATAACTTTCAGAAGCTTATATATATATATATATATATATATATATATATATATATATATATATATATATATATATATATATATATATCACGAAACAAAAATTTATAACGGCGCAAATACAAAACAGTTAAACAGTTTCCCAACGTTTCGAGCTAAAGAAGCTCTTCGTCAGGGGAAGAAACAATTTACACCCACAAAACAAACACTAAACACAAAAGCCAAGAGAAATTCATGACTCCTTTATGTCTCAATGAAGTGGAAATAAACAAAGGATAAACAATAGAAGAAAGAAAGAAGACAAAATTAAAAAACTGTCTAAAACGGGTAAACTACATATCTATGTTATGCTGCCATCAGCCCAACAAAGTTGCGTAACAAAATTCAAAGAAGTTTTACCGTTCCTATCACTTAGAGGACCAAAGTGTTTTGACCTACTTACAGGCTTGGAACAAAGGACTGACACCATGCGCGGCGAAAAATCAATGCCATCATCAAAATGCACAAAAGAAATTATAGCCCGGTAAAGTTATGCATGGAAGTATTAAGGAAGTATGTCAAGAGCATGGTATAGAAAGATAATGAACAAGAGTTCAAATAATAATAATAATAATAATTGCAATAATAATAATAACAATAATAATAATAATACACGTAAAGAGCTACGGAATATTTACTTGGGTAAATATTATCGCAAAATTTGCGTGCGTCTGATAAACTGATGCCTGGCTGTAGTTTTGATAAACTGCATTAAGAGGGTTAGACTTTTTAATTTAGGCCGAACTCCACATGAGAGAGAGAAAGAGAGAATTACAAATATACACCAAACAGAACGGAAAGTGCTATCCCTGGATTCTACAGGAGAATGCCAGATAACATTAATAAAATTTTTAAAAACGAATAAATAATATCATACATGTTAGACAATTTTAATTCGTACTCTACAAAGATTCTAACCCAGATTCGTGGGTTACACCACCCATCACCTTGCCTGTAAGCACCAATCCCTATACCACCTCGACCAAACACACATCACCAGAAAATGATGCTACAAAGTTGGTGGTATAGGCATTCTTGCGTAGCAGGGACACCGGCATGTCAACCCAGTAATTAATTCTCATCTAAGTACAGGGTCCATCTGGATTCCATCTGCAGAAATCAAGGCATATATAAGAAATTATAGATATTTACAAATATGCACCAAACAGAGCGGAAAGTGTTATCCCTCGTTTCTACAGGGGAATGCCTGATAATATTAACTGAATTTTTAAAATACGAATATATATATATATATATATATATATATATATATATATATATATATATATATATATATATATATATATATATACAACTATAGCATACTAACTACATTTATTGTCCATATACTGTATATTGTACATTATATTTGTGCTGTCTAATTTAATATCATGCAAGACCCCAATCACTAATTGTTCGTCAATATATTCACGAGACTTTTAAGGGGAAAGTTCAGCATTTCATGTGTAATTTAATACATTAGATTAATCACCAAAGGTTACTTGTGACGTTTTTAAAGTCAGTCAGTATACCATCAGCAACAAATAATCAGAAAATGGGGAAAAAAATGTCACATATGCGATATTATTTAATAAAAAAAAATTCCGCAATTAAAATATTCTAACGACGCGTTTTCTAAAATATACTTTGTTTTCCTTCACTAACTTAAAAATACCCCCAGGATAAAAGCCAGGGATACTTTCTTGCAAAAGAATTGTTTTTTATTTTGCATATTTTGAATTCGATCAAGGAAAAGAATGCATCACGATTAAATTGATGATTCTGTTCGAAACTATGACGCTTAAAATGATAGTTTTGTACTAATTTTGATCATTTTTGATCGATCACAGTTTGTGCACAAATCTGTCAACGCAATTAAAAGATTTAAATCGGAAGAATTTGCTAGAGATCGGAAGTTAAGTTCTACATTTTGAAGTAACACAATCTATTGTTGAGTAAAAACGGAATCACGTTTATTTTCTATATTACCAACAAATTCCTTGAATTGAAGCGACGAAAATAAAAATAGGAGAAGAAACAAAAATGCTTGACAAAGCTTTTAATTAGCAATTTTGTTCTACAAGAGATTCCCAGACTGCCGATGTAGCGATTGAAAAGGGTAATAGATGCAATTTTTCCAGTACCCATCTGCTTGTGAAGCTTTATCCCACTTAACCTCGTGTCATTAATGCCTGCCAAGTTTCACGGCAATTCATTGAAAGCTGTGCGACTAGTTGCACACACAAGAATTATCATATAAAGTGTATAGATTTAACACGAAAAAGGAGGTATAACTCTGGAAAAGCTCATCAGAGCATGACGACAGAACGATATGCGTATGTTGACCTCATGTCAGTAATGTCTGCCAAGTTAAAAGCTTTTGAAAACTGTGAGACTAGCTACACACACAAGAATTATCATGTATAGAAAATAAATTTAAAACCAAAAAATGGCCTTAAGTCTGGAAAACGCTTATATTATGATCACAGAACGATATGTGCATGTTCACCTCATTTCAGTAATAATAGCTTCAACACAGTCCATGGAAAGCTGCAGGAGTAGTTGCATATAACGAAATTTCGGAACTTACAAAACTGGAAGGACTGACATTTCTAACGCTATATGCTCCTTTCATATTCGCGGCCGGGGCATACAAATAATATCGCATATGTGACATAAAAACTTCTTTGTACATTTGTAGAATTCTTTTTTGACGTATGTAAAATTCATTTCAGCATACGTGGAAAAATGTCACATATGTGAAATTCTTCTTCACATTTGTGAAGTATAAAGTCAGACTATTTCACATATGTAAAAAAGATTTTCACATAGTTATTCTTTATACATGTAAGGAATGACATGAAGAGCAATAAAACATTGTTGCAAGCAGTTGTTCCACGTGTTTGAAAAACTGGCAAAAATCGGCATTTTCTCTGCAAGGTTGCAGAAAACGAAAAAATCGCTTAGTTTTGAAGTCATCGTCTGTATTTGTAATAGGCCTGAACAATTGTTCATAAGTACCATATCTAGAACCGTACAACTAGATAAATCATTTCGAATTAAAAAAATTTCCGCAAAAGAATTGTTTTTTTTTTTGCATTTGGAGCCAATCTTGTGATACTCGGAGTTTGAAACTGAGTTTTCATTGAAGCCATTCAAAAGTGGCTTTTCAAATGTGAAGTCCTTTGTAACTGACACAAAAATCAAATTACTTCAAGACTGTTCACAAACGGCTGAAAGATCATTCCTTCCTATGCTACGGCATTATGTATTGTCTTTAAATTATAATAGTTTTCATTTGGGTTTATAATCATTGTATTATAATTCCTTAGTTCAGTAGCCTATGCTATTTGTAAAGTACAATGTACTTTAACATGTTTACATGAGTCATGCTATGTCCTGGGAAAATCAATAAGTATGTCGGTCAGCTTAGCCCACAATGAAGAAACCACGTGGTAGCGCGTGCAGATTTTATGACCTGAATCCCGTGTCAACATCATGTTGATTTGTAATAAGGTATTTTAATTGTAGTGCAAAGGCACTACAAGCAGTAACATGTGCGACCTAGTTTCTGATTGGTTAAAGAAGGTTGTTGACAGAACTCATTCTAAGTCGCAGTATTAGAAGTTAAATTCTCTTTTACGCCGTAAGAGACCATATAACGCTAAAATAACCACTGAATATTCTTTCTTTGCATTTCTCCAGAATCATAAGGTTATTGAGGAAGATTATTATTGTTTGTAAAATCAGCTGGTGAAAATCTATTATCTACATAGTACATTTTGGATTAAGTACTATTCTTCAAGGAACTTAACAATATTCTACATTCACAGGAGTTTACCTGGGATAAATAACATTTGGATTTAAAACTGTGTTTCTTGTGGCATATCAACACATTAGTGACTTCATTCGGAATACTTTGGATTAACTTCCAGATTATCAAAATTCAATTGGATATTTAGGATTATTTAGAAATTTCTAAACTGTAAGTTATTTTTGTTTGAAATATTTAATATTTTAGGAAATTAAATTTATATTTTATAAATTGTGAAAGCTTGTTTGAGTCGTTCTTTCTTTTGTTACTATTTCTAACCCCTAGACGTAACACCTAGTACACACATTGAGTGACTTCATTCGATAAAGTTCCCGTAAATTATTGAATGTCCCAGTCCAACATACTGTATCGGTCATGGATTTGTCCTTTCCTGTTTCCTCAACGTTCTAGTGAATATTTTGTATCGCAGACTTTGAATTAGACATTAGCAAAGAAGTAATTATAGGCGCTGCAGCTGCTTCATGCGTGTAGGACAATTGTGGTAAAGAAAATGATAAGTTTTCTGGACCATTAGTTTTCCATGAGTTCAAAATGCATTGGGATAGGTTTTCATGAGTGTAGCGACGTTATGCCTTCATCACTAGACCTACATTTGTCTTCTTAGAACCATTCTTGATAAGACTTTAATAGATTGTTTGGATATGTAAGTTTTCGGGTATTTTGAGTTACATTGATACAAAATTAGATGTTAATATCTTGACGACTGTGTTCAAATGCATGCATCAAATATAAACGATTAGTCTAAACTTCGTTTTATGGAAACATCAAAACCAATTTCGGACATCATGATTCCCTTGGGTTTTTGATACATGTGAAACATAATGCTGCGCTGAAGACACCAAGGGTCCAAGTTCATTAATTGGGACTAAAGACTGGGAGATTTGTCGGTGCATGGATTTATGAAAACCCTAGGGCATGTTTATTATGCGACCAAGACTAAGTTGAATATTAATAATTCGGGTTGTAGTGAATGTACGTAGGTAGGAAATATAATTTACAGTGTTTATAGATAGTGTTTGATGCAATGCCTGCTGTTTAATTCTACGCGTAAGAAAATCATATGTAACTTGGCAAAATATGTAAAATAGAGAAGAATAAAAGGATTTTTAATCTTGATCCCACCCCCAATAATAACTGAATAAAATCAGGTTGAATTTGGTAAACTATACGTTTTTATAGTGTATTATTGTTTACAAGAATAATATGTTACGTAAGTAATCTCCATTATACCCGGTTTTCCTGTATTCCTTTCAGGCCAATATACATGTACACGAATAATATCGAAGAAGGTGCATGTAAATGATACATCTATTGTGCTGTCGGACTATACATCTATTGTGCTGACGGACTACTTCGTATTTTGTTATTATAAACTAATGTTATCTCAGCCGTCAGATGTGTATGCACCAAGTTTTCTGTGTCTTTAATTCTCTTTTTATTATTTGTTTACTCCCAAGTGAATTTTAAATTGTAATTTTTGTGCAAAAAAAATAAAAATAAAATAAAATAAACAAAAGCCAAATAATAAAAACATAATTTCAAGACACAGGAAATTCAGTCTAGACGTGTATTGCAACTTCGACTTAG
This sequence comes from Margaritifera margaritifera, assembly GCA_029931535.1. Lineage (NCBI taxonomy): Eukaryota > Metazoa > Mollusca > Bivalvia > Unionida > Margaritiferidae > Margaritifera > Margaritifera margaritifera. The sequence goes on along the minus strand of JAQPZY010001485.1, from coordinate 1,453,089 downwards.
CGATTATTATCTCAAGATTTATTCTACCTCTGTTTTGTCCACTGACAAACAATGCAATATTAACTTATAACAACAATGTAGCAAGTAAAAGGTGATATTTAAGTTCCTACATCTATTGTTATGAAATTTCAGTTTTACTAATTTCTTATTCCGCTTATATTGTTTGCAAAAACAATTAAGTCACAAGATTTAAAATTTCAATATTTATTTTAAGGTAAGTTAATAGTTTAATAATTCAAAACTACAAAAATACTTCATTATTGTGTCAAAAACGGTTTGATTTATGCGTTGTTTAATGGTAAAACGAAATATAGATGCCTCCTTGGAGAAATTGAGTCGGTATTGGTTTAATATGTGAAAGCCCGTCGAGCTTAACAGATAATAAACGACAGATTAATTTCGTATTGTCTTTAATAATTTGTCATGCAATAGGTTACTTTGAATTTTAGTTTCTGTTTTTTTATTCCAGCGTGAGAGCATGATCAGTATCTCAGAACTTTCAGGGCCAAAACAGGAAATATAACTCATTTTTCTCTTGCATTATATGATGTCATGATTTCAGTTTTTTGTTGACTTTTTTTTACTCCTGAGTGCCGCATATTCTGGTTAAAATAAACGTAAAAAAATTGCGTTATCTCAATACCACCAAAAATAAATTGAATGTAAATTTTTTGCATTGTTGAAAATGTCGATGTTTTTGTATTTCTTGTTGTGTTACTTACCAGAAAGTTGCTAAAGATGTTTAAATTTTACCGATGCATAAGTTCGTAATGTCATATTAACATTCTAATCGGGCCGGATCCAGCTGCTTTGGCGCGTGCACTTTTTGTGAACTCGGACGTAACCAAACAATAGAATACAATGTGGCGCTTGAGTGCTGGTTTCCCCGTTCTTATGAAACTTTTTATTTTTTTCAATTTTTTATTATAGATAATCTGTCAATAATTCATTCATATTTATGACTGAGTTTGTAGGAATATCGATCATGCACCGATCGCTATGCGCACACGTTTGCCGGAGCACCCGAACAAATTTTAAGCCATCGGGCTCAACCTCTTCCTTCGAGCTCCGGTTTACCTTTGTCCATTGGAACCCGAATATGAGCTTTATATCCAAATAAGGGCTTGGATTGGACCGCTCGCTTTGCAAACTTATAGTTCCAGGTTCGAGTCAATGTATCAGCATGTGCTAGGGTTAATAGTCGTCCATCAATGCTCATTATTTTGTTTTACACCTCAAATTCTATATAACGCCTCTCAATGGACCATCCAAATGACGTGGGAAAAGGAGTAAGAAATTTGAACTGTCGATTTGAAATAAGAGAAGTTGAAATGAAATTAATCGTTTAGGTATTCATGAAATCTCAGTCAAACTGTTGAGTAATTAGAAATATAATACATAATATGTAAGTGAAATACTTATATCTCTTCTATTTTTTATATACATCCTTCACACATTTACATTTCATACATGAGTACACTTGAAGAAAAACAGTTAGAGGCAATAAAAAAATCGATGGTGAGAAACTGATGGAGATAGATTTAGGTCTGTTTTTTATATGAGATGGAGAAAACCGGACCACTTTGCGAAAACTAACCACCTTAGACTTGTACATGCTAATTGCTACACCTGACTGCCACAATTATGAAACATTTCTTTTAGTGTGATGTGTAATTTTACTCTGCTAATAATTCATTTGACTGTATATCTATAAATGTTACATAACTTCATCTTATCGTTTTCCCATTCCGTATTACCAGTCTGAAAATCTGGGACTACTTTGTTACATCACATGAATGACCCCCACCGCACTTTACTTCTCAAAAAGATAACATTACTTATCTATGAAATTGAAACAGGGTATTTTTTTTCTTTTTATAAATATGTATATTTTCCAAAGTTTATAAGGACAATAGTCCAACAGTCTTTATTGAAATGTTTAAAAGCATATTTACTTACCCACCAGCTACCGACCATTTGTCATTTTTAAGAGATCGGAGACCATCTTTGAGTTTCACATCATCATCGTGAAATTGGTACAATGCTTCGGCGCGCAAAACTGATCTCTGTCAAGCACGTATAATATAAAAATTCTTTAAAACAAAGGATAGTTAAAAATTATCTGACACTGACATTAAGTAAATCCAAATTAAACAGATCCGTGAGATGAGAATATACATTTTATATATCCAGCAAGATTGCATCCTTACGCATTATGAGGCGTCTTATCACTTATTAAAAACATTTCAACGTTATAAAAAGTAGTTCTAAATATTACCTAAAATAAATATTTATTTTAAAAAGGTATGTAACAAAGGCATAATCAATCTAGTACGTAAATCTAGAAAGCTGTGTCATCTCTCGTTAGTATTTTGACACGTGCGAGTCTCGCGAGATCCCTTGATATAACATACACACTCGAGATGACACGGCTTTTCAGATTTGCATATTATACATATCATAGTCTTATTTATAGGGAATAATTAGAGTGCGAGTTATTGGAACCCTAGAGACGGCTTTCATCTAACACTAGTGTGATGCACAGGGAGATAATGTACTTAGACGTGTTTGATTGTTTGTTTTGTAAACAATTTTGGCTAAGGATCGTTCCTATTTTATGACAGATACAGTGGCATGAATTTCTTATTCTGTAAACCAATACGTATTTGTTAGAGCTTTTCTGTAGATATTCCAGAACATTGAAAAGAATGACTTTGGGACTTCATTTGTCGCAACGGCTTGACCCATCACTAAGTACGTCTCTAAAATAATTCTAGATCATCCTCGACCCTTAAAAAGTTTTGTACTTTTAGCGTCGAGCACATGCACTAAATGACAACCAAATTACTTTGGTTTGCTTCAACAATCGCTTGTAAAATCTGAAATATACGGCGTTCCATTACCTCCTAACTGAATCAGTTTGTGTTTGGGCACATGTTGATTTGACTATTTCATATCCTGAGAAATCCTTAAGTGAAGTTTCCTGTTGTCTGAAAGTGATTTCCTGCTGGCTGATCTCAACAATTGACAATATTCTAAGAATTTGTCTTTCTATGCTGTCGTTTCCCCAGGGATAAGTGTGAACCAGCTAGCCATCTCACTGCTAAAGGTCTGATATTTCACACCCCAACATCAAATGTATAGGACATTTCAACAAAACCTAGTCCGTATAATTGGAAATTTTTACACCGCTGCTGTTATTCTCAAAATCACTGGTGAGATAATCATCCTATTGGCGTGCTTCTTTAACGATAATTCTGTTTGCAAAGGCTTTTCTTAAGAAGATATATGCAGTGTAACAGTTTAATCTTGTCTGGAACACAGCGTTTAAGACCCAAGAGATTAAGTCTTTTAGAGGCCAGTGCGATGAAGGTTCTCATATATATTAGTTAATTTTTAAATGACGGTGCATCGGTTTGAATTTATTCGCTGTTTATTCAGTATCTTATGTCAGTGTAAGTATATTGTTTGAAACATATTTTATTGTCATTTAATTAAAACAATATGGGACACGAGTAAACTAATTCATCTATTTTCTTCTTTCCCTGAATATGCAAAATTCCCCAAAGATGACATTCATTGCACAAAGAAAAACTGAACATATCTGAAAACTAGGTCAAAATTACATATATTAAAAGACGTGTACAATTTCAAAGCAAAGCAATAGAAACATGAAACATATGCGTCTGTAATTAAGTAATTCAACGAGTATTAGAAGAGACAGACAGATAGAGAAGAGAGAGAGAGAGAGAGAGAGAGGGGGGGGGGGAGAGGGAGAAATAGAGAAAGAGAGAATGAGAAGGAGAATATACATTACTGTTTACAGTCACTGTTGTCCATTTCATTTACTTTATAAACTTAACACTTCGAATATAATTACAGGTACAAAATGCATCTTGTTTCATGGATATATTTCTGAACATTTAGGAATATTATTGTTTTGTCACTTAGTTTGACGTCACCAAATCTAGCTTTGCATAAGTAACATATGAACATGGAGGAGGGATAGAAAGAAGAATGTAAGGATAATGGGAGGTACACAGTGGGATATATAATAATTTACCATTAGAATACAAATGATAGACATTTCTTGTTTAATTAAGTACTAGCTTTATATTATTCTACTGTTTAATGCAACCAGAATTATAGAACTCATTTACATGCACACAATCTTGTAAATTAATGAACACAACAGATCATTTGTGAATAACGTGCTTGTGACCTTCATTTCCCAGAATTATCAGAAATAAAAAAAGTATAAATGTAGTGACCATTAAAAGAAAAGTTTTACCCAACTTGTGGAATAGGGGCAGACTGGGACCACATTTGCCAATATCACAGTATGATGGTTGCCCGTTAGTTGAATTAGGTTAAGGTTTTTTTTTAAATAGATAGATTAGAAGCATTTTGTGTATTGTCAGAGAGAAAGAAAGTTCCAAAGAACAATCGTAGATAGGAAAAAGTCGTCTAAAAAAATGTGAAGTCTGGTATGGACTGTTTCGATGCTTTGAGGGTTGCATAGATTAGACACCGCGTATCTTCTTTCTGATTACTAATAATTGAACAAATTATGCATAATTTCCTCTTTTTCATTCGATGTTTCAGTTTCCGATTAAAGAGACTCTCTAGAACAATAAATGGGTAGACCAATAACGATTTGTGCTGTTTCCATTTGATATTTTTCCAATCCTTCCGAATTGTTCTTTGAGCAATTATCCCAGACTTCACAAATATATTCTAAAATTGGAAGTATTAATAGTGTATCTGGTTAGCTAGATAAATCTTTGGATGCGTCCTGTTTAATCTTAATAATATGATAATTCCATTTGGCATCAGAAGATAATGCTAGTCATAGGTCTCTATTACTTTTAACAGGAACCAAATTAATATTATCAAAAGAGAACACCAGAAAGGGAAAAATCAGTTTTCCTGTTTGTAATTAATAAAATGTAAGTTTTCGATTGATGTGCAGTAACAAGTCAGTCGTTTGCCCATGCATTAAGTTTGCCCATGCATTAAGTTTTTCAAGATTAGCGTTTGCAGTCCTTTGTACTTGTAAAGGATCTGTCGAAGAAGAACCAGGAAAAGTGTCATCCGCAGACAGCATCTCAAGCGAGTTTAAATTTCTTGCTATATTGTTGATGCAAATAGGAAATAGTAAAGGGCCTGACTTGGAACTTGGAGAACAACAGTCGTTATTTGACATTTTGTTGGTAATGAATTTCGACAGAAAACTCTCTGGGGAACGGTATAATTAAGTAGCTTTCGAGCCATGATAGAAATCTAACAGCAACTCCATAATTTTGAAATTCATAAACTGACCCTTTTATCCTTACTCTTTCAAAAGCTTTACTGACATCAAGTAACGTTAAACACTTGATTTCATTAGCATCAAGAGAAACACATTTTATGATAGAGACCAATTAGTTGATGAGTTACTGGACAACCAGGAAGAAATCCATATTTATATTAATATATCAAGTCATTTTCGGGCAAACAATTATATAGATGTTTGAATATAATTCTTTCAAAAACCTTGGACACACAACTTAGTAGAGAAATTGGTCTATACTTAGAAGATAATGCTTGTTAGGTCAATGTAAGCGTAAATTACATAATAGGTCGTTCTTGAATCTGACGTCATAATTATTTAAACGGTAATTATCGTCTGATGTTTTTTGGCGAATAACTATAAAATGTTTTTAAAAAATGTTTGGTATATTTGCCCTTGGAATAAAGCAAGGAGTTTGAAAATCTTTTTCAATACTTCTGCAATATATGAGTGAAATGAAAGCGACACAGTTAAATCAGCTTTATTAAAATAGCTCCTGTGGGCTCGGGGATGTAGAATAGGTTCGACGACCTACCCTGCATGTCGTAAGAGGCGACGAATGGAGGCATGAGCCTTGGTAGCTCAGTGGTTAGCGTGTCGGACTCGCGACCGAAATGGTGCTGGTTCGAATCTTACCATCAGATCATCCAGGTTTGGCTACCATAGTGTGTCCTAAAGCAGGGCACTGTACTCCGATTGCCTCAGTACTAAATAACCTACTTGTGTTGCTGTGCCTTCAAACACCAAAATCAAACCATTCATTAAAATACTCTGTGTAAATCCTAAAGGTTTGGTTTATAAAGTCACGTGCTCTCTTACTTACTCAGGTATTGTAAATTTTTTTTAAAACTTTATGCAGTACATATTTTGTATTGTCAAATTAAGTTAATCCGGTATTGCAGCCTTGTTTTACAACTTACATATCTCATCATTTAGACTTATTACCAGAGTGTCTACAGATTAATAAAAAAACAAAGTAGGACTGTCACGCTCTACGGGCCATTTTATTTGTTATCGTCATGTTTTAAAATCTATATGAAAGCAAGCTCAAGGTTTGAAAAATCACATGCTCGGCAGGATGGGGAAAATTGACAACTCTGCTTTGCGGGTAAAACTTGTATGCCCAGAAATTTGTATACAAATAAAGTACAAATTCATAATTTTTAAAAGAAAATTTCATTTTCGGGCAAGTGCAATATCTTGAATTTCTCAGCTCTGTTGATAAGCTAATGAAGCTAGGTGATTCTGCAAGCCAGCTAGAGCTATGTAAATAGTTAAGCGGCCATGCACAGGTGATGAGGTAATGAAGCTAGGTGACTCTGCAAGCCAGCTAGATCTATATAAATAGTTAAGCGGCCATGCACAGGTGGGAAAGAACGTAAAGAAAGTAAATGTAGCGGTTCATTGTATGTAAATGCTCAGTTTAAATATATTATAATTTTGCTATATTAATGAAGTAATTGGAGTTGGGCAACAAGGTCTCCAACTGAGTTATATCCCTTGCCCAACATAACAGCCATTTAGCAAAATACGTGAGGCAGGAAAATCAGGAAAGTCTTCTGGCAGTGGCGGCGCGACGGTGATGGTGGTGGTGGTGGGGTGTAATTGCCCCCTGGAAACGGGCGAGGAGGGGCGCCATAGGAAGGGTTTTTTTTCAAAAATTATTTTATAGCTGTAACCGGGGAGTAGACGGGATGGGGGGTTGGGGGTTGGAGGTTGGCAACTGACATAAAAACTGTTCTCTGTGACAAAGTAGGGGCGCCACTAAGGAAAATTTGCCCCGGGCGCCTCGAACCCTCACGCCGCCACTGTCTTCTGGTTTCCTTAATAAAATCTTTAACAGCTCTAAATACTTTACAATTTAGGTCATACCATAGTTGATGGAATACCTTTAATGGCAGTGTAAAGCAATTTAAAAGTTACTACCAAGTTTTTATTACGTACTTTGACCAGGAGATTTTCGAAGCCAATCCTTTCACTCCACCAATCAATGCGTTGTACGCAATAGGGATTACATATCATATCAGTACATCTTTTAAATTAATGAGATAACAACAGTAGTCTCAATAAATAAGGTTGTATGAGGGATAGGTTCAATTCCTACGAGACTCCTTATTACTTCGTAATGACGTAATTCATTATTTCAAGGAATATCATATTTTTACGCCGTGCAGCAATTTGATTTCAGTAGCTTTGGCCAATTATGTAGTTCTATCTCATTTGTATGGAGACAGACGTGGATACATAGATACTAAAGGATGGACCAACCCCGAAAAAGAAAAAAAAAACACAAAAAAAACAAACTAAGGCGTAAATTTGGTTCATTGATAGAATAACTGATTTGCGAAATGGTATATAAGTTAAAATAACGATCGAAAGCTACTACATGGAGTGGTGGCGGGACCAAGGCAGCATATATAGGATATTGGAGAGAATCTATTAGTTGGCCACGAAAATCATTACACTTTAAGATAAAAAGAACATAGGTATCTTCTACAAATACAAATATTACCTCATTGTTTATGAATCCATAAGCTTTCGTGATTGCCTCTCTTGCAGTCACCGCCCATTTTCTTAGGTGTCATTCATTCATTTGAAAATCGTAAATTGATTCCTGAAAGATGTAATGATTTCCGGAAGCTTATAAAACACTCATTATCATAGCTTAATTACGGATATTTTCTATATACTATATTGTACATTACATTTGTGCTGTCTAATCTCATTTATATAAGACACTAATATTTTGTAAATATAAGAACTAGACTTTTAGGAGAAAAGTAATGTATTTTATCTTTGATTTAATACATCATCCTCATCTTCATTTCCTTTTGTAGAAGATTACATAATATAATAATGAAAACATAATTAATAACCTCATTACAATTACAAAACTGTCGTAAGTTACCCCCCCCCCCACACACACACACACAAAGACCCCACACACATTCACACACAACACTAGTAGAAAGAAATAATGAAAGCTGTAGGCAGAATATATGACAAATATAGAGAAAGACTTATTATTTACTGATGCAATTGTTTTGGAATATCCTCTTGGCAAAATTATGACTAAATCTACAAATATATAGGGATACACAAGAATGTGTCATACTTAATGGTCATGCGATGAGTGTAAATTAGCGATATATATTTCTATGATCATAGTTCTTGACGTATAGCGTTAAAGAATGAAATGATTATCGAAACGAGCACTAAACACGGCGCTATAAATATGCATTTATACATGAAATACAAATTAGACGTTTCCAGCAAACTGTTTCCGTGAAGGGGTGCTGTATTATCGTATTAAGTTTCATCATTGTCAAAAGCACTGTATTTCAGAAAATCAAAGTCACATAAACAGATTTTTACCTGTGTTAACTACATATAGGTTCCCTATAATATGTACAAACACAATTAGTCTATGCCTTTACCGACATAACAATCAGTGTTACTGAGATATCATTTTTGGATGAGGAATGGTTTCTTCCCCTCGACAAAAGATATAAACTAATCTCATGGGAAGAAAGCCAAGATGTCGATGAGGCGAAAAAGCAGACGACATGAGTTTGTGCATAACAAAATCATGAGAAAAACGTCAATAAACATGTTGTAGGACTATCATGACACATTTTTGTCTATGCTATAAAATACACAAATTATAGCCATTATTAAATTTGACATAATCTGCATAATATTAATGATACAAATGCTCTTTGTGTAGAACAAAGCTGCACACAGCTTGACAGTGTACTGCATACCGCATAACTCTAACTTTGATCACGATTAAAGTGGTAATTCTGTTCGAAACCATGACGCTTCAAATGAGAGTTTTGTACTAATTTTGATTGTTGTTGATCGATCGCAGTTTGTGCACAAATGTGGGAAACAAAATGAAAATATTTTTAGTCGTGAGAATTTGCTAAAGCCCGGAAATTAAGTTCGACATTTTGTAGTATTACAGTCTATGTTGGATAAAAACAGTATCAACACTTTGATCGATTTTCTCGGCGCAGTCTTGATTAAACGGTATTCTTTTGCTGAAATCTCGTTTCTTTTCAATATTACTAACAAGTGTGTTGAATCCAAGCTACCAACCAAATAAGAATTGAAGACAAAAATTATCGGCTAAGAGTCTAATAAGCGATTTTGTTTTCCTAGAATAAATTGCCAGACTGCGGATGTAGCGGTTGGAAAGAATCATAAAATGTAATTTTTCCAATATCTGTCTGTAACACCTTATTTTACTTAAATCCCTAGATTCCACGCTAAAGTACACATCTCTATTTGATTGCCGTATTTGTTGTTTTGTGGGTCTATCATTGTTGGTATAAAAGATGTTGCTATTCATGTGTTCACACAAAAATATGTTCTTCGCCCTGTCTGTCTGTCTGTCTCTTGAAACTATATTTATATATTTGTTACAATAAAACAGTTACATTTGGGATATTTGGAAGAAAGTTGAATACTTTTTATATTATCTCTTCCCTATTTGATTGCACGCAGACGTTGGTCTTTGGCTAGTTGCTTGTTTTGTGAGAGGTCTTTATTAGTTTTTGTGTGTGCTTGGTAAAAAGATCAGGTTGTGGACGTCTGGGCATCCGTGAAGCGTGAAATGTATTGGAAGTCGCGACTGATTTGTACTTTTTTAAGACCTCAGTAATGTTCGCTTTCAACTTTATCGTGGCATTAGTTAAATTAGCAACCAGTCCCGGACACTCGACAACTCCTACATAAAACAATTTATGTCACAAGTAATCACCGAAGAAAGAGTAATTACGCATTATCTGTTTCAGCATCGAACAAAGTGGTGGTTTTTCACCATCATGACAGCCAATGTCTCAAATTGGCATACTTGATTTTCGCATGGTTAATTTGGTCAAAAAATTCACCTAAAATACAGTGTTTACTATTATTATTTGTAAGAGCGGTTAAAAAATGAAACGATGAACTTCTGTGAGATTTTACTAGAGAAATTAAAATACACCAGTCGTATTCAATAAATTACATTTTGTTCCCAATTCGTTGACACCGGAAACTACAATGCAGCTGACAATAAATTTCGTCAAGTCTCCATTGAAAAAATAAAAATTTAATAGGATGTAAATATTTTAATAAAAACTATTTATGTTTATTGCTTTATACTTAATATGCATGTACGTTAAAGACTGATTCATACATTGCTTTGATAAACTCGTTGGACAATCATGGTCTTCTTTTGTTTTCTCGAGGCGCTGGCTCAATGGATAGCACGCCGGACTTGCAACCAGAAATGCTCAAGTTCGAATCCTGCCCGGACGAGGCTGGGGCGTGGGGCGGCCTTGTGTTGTATATATGGGCAAGACACTTTACTCTGAATGCGACAGCACGATATGGTCATTCATCATTCATGTGTTGATGTACCATTATACACCAATCAATCAATCATTGTTTTCTTGAATGAAGTTAACATCTACAGTCGTGATAGAAGTTATATGAGAACTTGTGAAAATAATAAGCACTCTGTCTTCAAACATTAGTCTAATTCTTCTGTAGGGTTACAAATCTGAAAGAAGATGCATGCATTATAGCTGTTGTTATGAGCAATACTTTTTTGCAAGTTTCAATACCGCGTTCTACGTCGATGACTTGAGCAAATAAAATTTAAGTTATTACGCGTTTGAGTTCAAAGCGTCTTTATTCTTTGGGTGTAGATATTTATGATTTGGTTATGACTAGGTGACTTGTTAAAGACTCCTATGAGATACGTTCAAAATAAGTTTGTTCGTTTCACCATCTAAACATTTAAAGTTTTTATTGGGCTTGACACTGCGTTGTTCAAAGCCGAACCGTTCACCACAAGATAATACAAGGGCCAAAATCGTCTCATTTGGTAAGTTCACTTTTCTATTATTCAGTAATCACATGGTATATAGCTTTTCAGACCCAGGATAGAGAAAATTAAGCAGGCTAATATAATATTGAAATAAAACGTTTCCACGGGTACAACAATAGTTCACAATATGTCAAGAGTTCCTTTAGATTAATCGCTCAATCACAGATTGGCACGATATAATATTAACTTCTCATGATTGGCACAATAATGCAGCGGAAACGGCGTTGATGAATTGGAATTTCTCTTTATTTCAGTGTTTAATCTAAATATGCGGTATGTGGAATGAGTTATAAATGTTGACGTTGGGAAAATAATAACAAAGAGAGGCCAATAAACTCCAACTCGAGAGAGATTAATGGGATTTATATTTTGAATTGTGTTCCGAAAACCGCGTTAAAAGCTGACAATAAGGAAAGCCGGGCTTCATTTCTCAGACTGTTATTTCTTGTTTTAATTTAGACCTGAAATAAAAACTTTCATCTATGAAAAAGTACAAACTAGGCGTAACCTGAAATATTGCTTGGATGGACGCAGATTGCCTCTAATTCGTCACCGAGAAACTAATATAAGAATGTTAGTTTGTGACTAATCTAACTGGACGATTGCAGTAATTATTAAAAAAATTTAGAAATGTTTACAATTACTTTAAAATATTTAGTCTTGAAGACGGAGGGAAGAACGCTTGCGTTTAAAGACAGATCGTAATTAGGTAGATAGATAAATATATAGATAGATAGAATACCGAAACTTACATCACAATGTGTATTCAGTTTTTTGTTCTGAAGAGAAATAAAGACTTATAAAATACATAACAAGAAACAACAAATATTAACATCTTTGGAGATGAAATATGGAATATGTGGTATTGTTTTTCGATTTAATTAAGATTTTCCTGTTTATGGCGCCAAAACCACGATCAGTACAGAAACTATGTTCCAGAAAAATTCCAAGACAACGTGATTTTGAGTTGGTTTCAAAGTTTTGTTATTGATTCATTCTAATAGACCTATGTCTTTAAGAAGTCGTGCATGTAAACAAACCCTGTATGCTCGTTGCATGATGGGATTGAAGGATTGGTTGATTGTGTGTGTCTGTTGAAAAATGTAATGCTGAAAGCTGTAATTGAATGTATTCGAATATTGTTAACCTACCGAAAAAACTTATACAAATTGAACTCAGTATCACCATGGAAAATTTGCCTTATACTTCATTAATGAGATGATCTTATAATAAAATATATGGAAAGTTATCCAATTAGTTCTAATTAAATATAAGAAAATAGAAAATAAAATAATGCTCATGAAAGAACGGTTAGCTCATTCAGCCATTTTGATAAACATAAATAATATAAAGTATATTAAACAGTAATCAAGATAGCTTCATGCATTACATCCATCAACAGTCGGGACATTGTTGTTAACGGACATTGCTGTTAACCTACCCATCTGCGTTTATATGGCGATTTCACTACGTAGTAAGACTTATAATTTTTGTTTGGTAAATTTCATTAATTTTGATTATCGATTATTCACTTTTATTTACTAAGTGCAGATTTGCAAGGGTATCTTATTTTAGTACATACCACGAATTCAAAGAACTGTCGTAATGTGATCCACCTTTGAAAACATAGGGCCAACCATCCGAGACGTAAACATGAATGTTATAATAATAATAATAATAATAATATCATTAATTTAAGAATAACGTATTTAGCATTAAAGTTAATCTCCCATATATTCCTCATACAAAAATGTATACAAACTACATACGTACATGCATCAGTTAAACTAGTAATCCTATAAAAATGCTGACAAATATGACATCTAAAATAATAGGTGATGGTACCATTAATTTAAACAATATAAAAGAGGAAGATATGTATACGCAAACAATAAATTGGAATATAAGTCTGGATATCATTAGCGGTGAGCCAAAACTTAGTCATTATACAAGGAGTTGAATTTACAGTAAGAAATTGAATTTCTGTTTTTAATAGTATTTCATACTTTTGGACCCAATACAGCGAGAGATTTATCGAAATAGGAAGAGCGAGATCGTGGAATAGAAAGATACTGTTTGGAAAAAGAACAAAAAGGTCTCGATCATATTTTAGAGGTTTTGTGACATATGATAGAGAATCAGGTACAAGGCTATTGAACATCATGCAACCTTTTTGTAATACAACTCGTTTATAAAATTGTAACCAATTTAATATCGAAAACATTTCAGACGATGGTGTGAAATTATAAGATTTTAAAATTATTCGGGCAGCTCGCTTTTGCATTGTAGTAATCTTATCAGTTTTAGCGGTAGTGCAGTTGCCCCAAATGGTACACCAATGAGCTAAGATTTGTAGAATACAACTATTGTAATATAGTTGCCCCAAATGGAACACAAATGAGCTAAGATTTGTCCTGCAGTTGCCAAAAATGGTCCACCAATGAGATACGATTTGTCGAATACAGCTATTGTACTGCAGTTGCCACAAATTGTACACCAATGAGCTAAGATTTGTACTGCAGGTGCCCCAAATGGTACACCAATGAGCTAAGATTTGTACAGCAGTTGCCCCAAATGGTACACCAATGAGATAAGATTTGTACTGCAGTTGCCCCAAACGGTACACCAATGAGCTAAGATTTGTACTGCAGTTGCCCCAAATAGTACACCAATGAGCTAAGACTTGTATTGCAGTTGCCCCAAATGGTACACCAATGAGCTAAGATTTGTACTGCAGTTGCCCCAAATGGTACACCAATGAGCTAAGATTTGTACTGCAGTTACCCCAAATGGTACACCAATGAGCTAAGATTTGTACGGCAGTTGCCCCAAATGGTACACCAATGAGCTAAGATTTGTACTGCAGTTGCCCCAAATGGTACACCAATGAGCTAAGATTTGTACTGCAGTTGCCCCAAATGGTACACCAATGAGCTAAGATTTGTACTGCAGTTGCCCCAAATGGTACACCAATGAGCTAAGATTTGTACTGCAGTTGCCCCAAATGGTACACCAATGAGCTAAGAATACAGCTATTGTAATATAGTTTAGGAATATTTTCAGAAATATAATTTGAAAGAATTTTCATACATAGAATCCGTTTACTCATGAAAAGACAAATGTGATTAACTTGGGTCTACCAATGAAGATTTTTATCAATGATAATACCTAGAAATTTTTTAGAGTATACAGAGGCAAGTTCAAAATTATTGAGCGTACGTTTGAATGCATGAGTTGTCGACAGTTTTTGAGTGGTCCAGTTGTTATTTAAGTACGTTTAGATAGACAGGTGTGCATTTTATATTGCGTACACCACTTTGATCAGATTGAACATCGGTCTGAAGAATAAACAAATTTCCAAACAATTATTGAAGAAATCATTGAGAGAGGAAACTATAATATGTGCAGAAAGCTTTAATATTTTGGCACTAATCCCGTCTGACCCGGTAACTTATGATGTTATCATGTACATAACACTATAAATTTATACCTATGTATATAAATATGAAGCCATGGTGTGGGGCGTGAGAACTGGCCTGGAGATCATAAAACTTCGAGTCTGAGGTTTAAATTGAGTTGACCTTTTCATTTTCAACCAATCCGATGTGACGTAAAGTTCTTTGTGATTGGTTGACATACAATCTCAAGATCAAACTCAGTTTTAGAATATGATTTCTGGGTCAGGTCCCGTATTCTCGAAACGTTTTAAGCAAGGAATTCAAGATCAAGCTCAAAACCACAAAACAGACTGGCAGGGAATCAGCTTAATCTAAATTTTGTCTGCTAGTTGATGATACAAAGTTTAGAAGATCCTGAAAGTTCTGTGAGTCTAATTACATTATAATCAAAGTTATAAAAAGTTTTCGGACTTTAAGCATGAACTTGAAATCCTTGCTCAAAAGATTTCGAGAATATGGGACCAGGTGCTTATTAAGAAGAGGTAGAATAGGGCGAGTAGAACTGAATTATCTTCACCAGTTTAAGGCGTTTTCTTCTTGTTTGTGTGTAGGTGTGACATTGCTAATATTGCTGGCGATTGTTTGCTGTGTAGCTTATATTCTATAAATAATATTTACTATAACGTCATTACTTACATTCATCGTCAAGAAACGGCTAATTTGATGCCCGCGCTCATCCGAAGAGTTGATTTACTCGGTGTTTATCCTTTTATGTTTATTGAATTTCGTGATGGATACAAACCTTGTAGAATGCCATTCTAGTTTAAGACTAAATATTTATCCCAAATAGCATGTTAACATTGAATCCCAAGCTTTTCAAGATGAATTTTAATAAATTCTGCGATTATGGCTTTTGAGCACTTGAGAAAATATTCACGACAAGAATGGAGTAAACTGAATGTTTTCGCCCACCGGATACAAGACTCAGGCCCGTATCTTAAAATCAAGAATATTACTTATCGCAGTGTTGTCCTCACTTGGTGTGGGCCCCATTTTTGTCTCTCTCTCTCTTTGTGATAGATAATTGTAACGTTTGTTATGGGATGACAACCGTCTGCCACATTAAAGTTTCCACAACTACAGTTGTGTGATATTTTCAACATTGTAGTATATTTTTGTGTCGCCTTTCGTTTGTGTTTGACGGTTTTCTAAAACACATCGTCAATGGCCCTTTTTGTACATAATTGTAAAAAACAATTATGTACGGAAATTTTATTTCTAAATAATATTATGCCTCATAACCAAATGTTGGTAAATAATATTTGCAGTTTGTGAGTAGCCATAGTTTAATTTTCCTTTATATAACGGAATGTTGGAACGACAATGATTCCAAAACAAAACATCGTTGAAATACTAAAAAGTCTTTGGCACCTTTATCTTACTGTAGTGCGTATTTGAGAGCTACAGGTCGCCTGCTCACAAAGTCTATTAAGATTTAGTGCTCATGATGGGGTTATAGGACAAACACTTTACGCTTGTATTGACGGTCATATTTTCCAAATCAAAATATGATCGATACATAGAGGTGTTTGTTATTAAATCAGTCCAACAATCAGATACATCACTTTGGTATTTAACGGTCTATTGTGATTACTTCAAACTTTCATGGTTATTAATATCGATTGTATTGCAAAACGCTGTGCATGGAAGTAGCTGACATATTCTAATCGTCAAAACTATTCTGGAAACCTTGTTTGTATATTGCACAGTGGGGAAATTAAAATTCTGCAACCAGTACTATTAATAATTATTTATAATATACATCTGATTCGGGAGGATAAATGATTCCAGTGGAAAAATGTTTATTAATAATAACAATGACAAGTAAATCATTTATTTTGATCCCCAATTCATAGCTTCTTCATTAAGTGTGGATGACCTGCACTTTCATCTTGATCACTTCTTAAAAGCATCTAATATTTCTCCCAATGACAAAGGTGAATGTTGGTGTTATATAATCCTCATCAACCTACGGTTAATGCTATTGAGCCCAAGATGTTGTGTCATAATAGACATTTTAGACCGGGCTTACTGATATCGGTCAACGCCTTCTATACCCCGGGACTCTACTACTTTTACTGCTCTTCACACGCGAGTGTATGATTTACGTAAGTACTCACGAACCCGTGGTGAACCTTCCCCAGTGTCCGCACAAGTGAAGTTACTCAGTGATGCCACAGTCAGGCCAATGCACTGCTTTCACTGCCCATCACTGTGATTATTGATAGGAACTATACTGCATATACTATTTTATGCAGAGATTATTTTCTCTGTGTAATAATATGTAGTTAGCAGAATATATTTCACGGAGGATCCGTGATATCTTTGTATGAGAATATTTCTATACAAGATATTTTACAGAGATTGTGAGAATATTATAGCCACAATATATATCGTTTAGAGTATGTGAGAAAATTATATTAAACAATTACCGCGGCGTGTATTATGTAAATGGCAAAAAGTTCACAGATTGTTGCGTACAGTATTTTAAAGGAATTAATGAGTATATCTTATGATGGAATCATATTACCTAAACAATGGAGTGTGTGTAAAGTTATAGAAAGGTTTAAATCGCTATGTCACTTAAAAGATGGCATTGAAACAATTAGTGAATATAGTAGCAGCAGCGAAGACCATCAAGAATAAATTAATTAGAGAGATGCTTTCAGCATTATAATATAACAATAGCATCCACACTCACCTATATTGAGAAGAAATACGAAAAAATCCATAACGACGCAGAAGAAAGACAGGTGGCCCTACGTCATGATTACCATGGTATGCTGGACGATGAAGACGAACGACCAGAGACCATAGTTGACATATATAATCGTAAGCGGGACAAGTCGTTTACTCTTCTTGGATACAAAGAAACAAGATATGGTCTGATACGAGTTGCTGTGATATTTAGTGATGGAACATTAAGGGTAATTTGGCCTAATAACTTTTTTTTAAAAATGTTACCCAAGCAAGGTCCTCACATATTTGGTTGGCCTCGCGAAGATGAGCTTGTTTATTTATTAGCATAGCCTAAGGTAACACTATACATCACCATACACAAAATATTATGTATAATAATGGCCATAAAATTGTGCACCATCCTTTCGATTATACTGAGTTTTCTCTGATACCAAAGCAGGCAAGAGAGGGAATCAAAAGACGATACATACAACAGATCGAAGCAACTAAAGATTTAATTAATATTACACTTTGTGCATATATATATATATAATATAAATTAAATGGCATTGGGACGCAATCAATGCAAAAATGTATGATTTGTTAAATATGAAGTATGCGGCAAAACATGCCACTACAAATAGTGTAAATTACATTTGCTAGCGTTACGTGTTGGTCTGGTTGCTCGACCATGTCTTAAATGTGGTATTGGTGTAAAGTCGCGTAATGAGCTTTGCCGACCATGCGGATCTATTCACGAGTATTATCGTGCGCGCCGGCGACGATTCGCCAACGCAACAAATATAGAACCTATTATTATAGAAATGCTCGACGACGCCAACGCTGTTGAGATAAACCTGACGAAGTTAACACCAATACAGAAATCAATGAAATAATAGCTAGGATTGAAGCGATTGCGGTTTCTGATCCTGGCAAATTAAAAATGTTTAAAAAATGTATTGACGGAATATACAATTAAACAATGATTTTGTCTTATATACCAACATGCCTACTGTGATTCAACTAAGGCAACTTGCGCGAAAGCGTGGGATACGAGTATCAAGCGGCATGCGAAAAGCTGAAATACTTGAGTTATTATGACTCGTAAATGAACCACGGCCAGTTGTGCAATAACTTTCCCCTGATGAAACCACAGCCGGTTGTATCGGTAACGTAAACAGTACAACAATTGAAACAATCCGCGCGCGAGCGTAACATAAAAATACCAAGAAGCGCAAGAAAAGATGACATACTTGTGTTATTAGGACTAGTGATTGAACCGCATCAGAATGTGAGACAGCTTTGAGAAACGGCAGCACGATTAAATATCGATATTCCTCCAGGAGCTGGTGGAAATTGCACACAGAGTCGAGGATAATCAAAACCGCCGACGCAGCCACTATCGTTGCTGAGGCTGTCGAGTATGTTCGTCAACGAGCCCAAGTTCCGGAATTTAAATTATATAAACGTCGTGATGATTTTGAAGATTATCATGCGATTATTGAACCCGCGGACGCACCAAGCAAAGATTATAAAAAAAACTTTTATTGTCCAGCAATCGTATCGATGTTATAACGCTCTGGCACCTCCGGATTTAAAGCAGATATTGATATTGGTGTACATTTGACTATGCCGCTTAATCGTAAGTCATCAGGCAAGGATGGGTTAAAAATCGCAAGCCCGAGGATTCATAGCGGTGCCAGTATGCTCTTAAACTGTGAAGACATTGAGGCTATAATGATGAAATCGACAAAGGCTTTTAAAAGATTCTCGAGACGTTGGAAAAATACACCAACGCAGGGTCGAGACAGACTCTTGAAAGATGAGTGGAAGTTCAACTGCATACTCCCCCAAACATATCATTTCGCGGATCGAGTTACATACCAACGCCAAAGTATGTTCTGCCACTGTCGGTAATAAATGTGAAAAATGATGACAACTGATGTTTTGCATTGGCGCTTGCATCAGCGTTACATCCTGCGAGCGATCACACAGATCAACCTCGACAATACCAACCATATCTGAATTAACTCAATTTTAGTAATATAGAATTTCATCTACAGGTTACTAAGGCTATTCTCAAAATATTTGAAGAACTCAACCCTGGTATTGCCGTTAATGCGTACGCTTGGGACGAAAGTGTTTATGCGCTTGCATTATCCCCACATATACAAAGCGAAAATTCGCATGGACGGATCAAGGTTGATCTGCTGTTGCTAAGTGAATGGTTCAGAATCGCGATCTCATTACGTATGGATAAAGAATCATTCCCGGATGCTTAACCGACATAGTAAGGTCCATGGTAAAATTTTTCCATGCAGACGTTGCCTGCATACGTTCTGCACACAACAGGGGCTTGACGAGCATGACTTTTACTATGGTGGTATTAGCGAAAAACCACAGCGCACTATCATGCCAGAGCCTGGCAAAAACATTTCAAAATTTACCGTTGCGGAACGGAAGATGAAAGTTCCGTATGTAATTTACGCGGACTTTGAATTTTTAAATTTCCTCTTCCTGAAACAACCAGCGACGTTCAGACAAAGACAACGCAAGTTGTTGAACAAATCCCATGCGGTTTTTGTTTCGTTGTCGTCAGATGTGATGGACAACCTGAACCACCAATGTCGTATAGTGGCCAGGACGCAGTTAAGGTGTTTATTAAATTGCTTGAAGTTACAGTGAAATGGATCCGAGAACAGCTAGTCCGCAGATATGATTATGACTAATGATGACATTCACGAATTCTCAGCGGCGACTCATTGCTGGATCTGTGAAGGAGCTTTCAACTCCACAAATGAAAATGTACGTGATCACTGTAACATCACTGGGCGTACAGATATGCAGTCTGCAGCTGCGAATTTATCACAACAAAACAAGAATTCTCATTGTGCTTCATAACCTGCGTGGGTATGTCGGCCATTTAATAACTCAGGCAGTAGATACAGCATAAAATATTCCTGTAAGCGTCATTCGAAACACAACGGAAAAATACATGTATACGTATCGGTTGGGACAACTACAGTTCAATTAATTCTTTACAGTTTCTGAATTCCAGCCTGGACAAACTCGTTAGTAATCCTGCAGCAAATGGTAATGATCGCTTTACAATCACTCATCAATACAGTGAATGTGACCGTGAAACGTTCAAGTTACTCACTCGTAAAGGAATCTATCCCTACGAGTATATGAGCAACTGGGACAAGTGTGATGAGACACAGTTGCCACCGATCGAGACCTTTTATTCGAGAGGAAATTTCCGACAACTAACAATGTCTGGTCCATGTTTGGTTGTCAAACTCTCGGTGAATATTACATCCTGTATTTGCTCCTGGACGTGTTACTGCTTTCCATGCTCGCTTATAAATTAGATCCCGTGCATTACTTCTCGTCACCAGGGATGGCCTGGGATGCGCAGCTGTCAAAAACCAAGGTGGAGTTAGAACTGCTTACTGACATTGATCAGCCTCGGTTTGTTGAAAGAGGAATCCGCGGTTGAATTTTGATTGCACGCCACTGCTACGCTACAGCCAACAACCCAGGCGTGGATGGATACGATCCCGGGTCCCCCCAAAGTTACATCATGAATCTTGACCCAACAGCCTCTGTGTTTGAGCAATGATGTAGCCCATGCCTTTTAGCGGGTTTCAGTGGATCGATCACACAATTATGGATATACACGAGTACGATCATAACAACGACATTGGATACTTTTACGAAGTTCAAGTTTACGGAGTATCCAGACGCGCTTCACCACACTCATAACGATTATCCTCTTGCACCGGAAGCGTTGGTGGTAACACGCGGGTAGTTGTCTCCGTATCAGTGTGGAATTGTGGACGAATCCGGTCGCAAGTGTACCGAATGCACCAAGATTGTCCCAAATCTTCGGACTAAAAACAACAATGTAGTACACGTACCTTGTTTGCAGTTATATCTGCGACTGGGTACGAGTATACAACGAATCCATCGAGTGCTGCGCATGGATGGCGCCATATATACAAATGAATACGGATCTGCACGCAATGGCCACGTATGGGTTTGAGAAGGATTTCTTCAAACTCATGAACAATGCCGTGTTAGGGTAAAACGATGAAAAATTTACGTGACGATCTTCTCCGAGATAGTGAACAAGATAAACTTCGCAGCCTTGTTGCTAACCCTGCATTTGAGTCACGCAAGCTATTTAGCGGCGGACTAATAGACGTTCACAATAAGAAAGCTAAGTTAAAATTGACGAAGCCTATCTATGTTGGCGCGTCCATCTTGGATTTTCAAAGCTCCTGATGTACGAGTTTTACTATGACAAGATCAAACCGTTTGACCGGCATCGTGTCAAGATGCTCTACACAGACACCGATTCACTTCGTATGCATATTACCACGATATCATTGCGGATTTTGCATCGGACATACTTGTAAACGAATGTGACAGAACTGATTATCAAAAAGATCATTCGTTATTTAGTAACACCGATAAGAAAATTGTTGGTAAGTTCAAGGATGAATGTGCGGGAAAGCAAATCAAAGACTATGTGGGACTGCGTCCTTGTATGTACTCGATCGTGGTTGGACCCGGCAAAAACATCAAAAGGCAAAAGGAGTTCCATGGGTTGTTGTAGCGAAGGATCTCAAACATGATATGTATGTGGAATTTTGCGTGAGCGACGCGAATGCGCACACACAGCAAATCTAATCCGGTTAAAGAAACATCGCATGGGTGTGTATCGTTGGACTAAAATAAGTTTGTCCCCGCTTGATACCAAGCGATGGATATTCTCCAACGGAATTACTACTTATGCATAAGGACACCGCGCGATTGTAAATCAACTTACGATTGATTCGCTAGCGCATTAAAATACACCTTGGTGGTTGTTTTGTATCTGCGGGAACGACTTGCAATTCCTCTGGCACAAACTCTGTTTGGTGGCTTTGCTGCTCGTTTGCCAGCGGGCGCCAAATGGTAACGTATTGGCTGTCCTGGAATATCAGTCCGGTCTGAGATCGTGAATGTATCGATGAACCATACCGGGTCAGTAGGACTACATTGCCCACCTTCTAACTCTCCCGGTGGATACAGATACCGAACCAAATTGTTTCCGAGTGAGTCTAACACAGGTAGTTGTGGAACTGATTTATACGTAACGGTTACAGTCTTCTGCCGAATCGGTTCAGCATGTTTTAACCAAATCGCGCGTGTGAGTTCATTCTACAGCTCTGCTATGGCTGATCGAAGCCGTGCTACCCACTTACGAGATCGAGCACTCTGGGTCCGAGAACTCATTAATAATTGTACGGTTAAATCGTTCCACAATGGCTTGATCACGATGTATCCAGACATGTCCAAGACGAATCAACACCTTTTGTTTTACTAATAATGCAGTGACAGCTCCGAGAAATTGTTTGCCCAGGTCCACTTGCAGAAGTCGTGGCCATGTTAGTGGTGAACGTGTTTAAATACGTTTAAACGCGTCTGCGACACTCGCTGAATCTTTGGACGTCAACGGTTTCGCTTCCTTGTATCTGCTGGCAACATCTATAATGGTCAACGCGTACTTGTAAGTACGCACACGTACACGATCATGCGGAAGAAACAAACAATCAGCCTTATGAACTTTATTGGGTGTTCTCATATCAAAGAAAATCTTTCTTGGCGCTGGTAGGTGAATTAGCCACAACGCTTGTTTAGCCAACCATGCTGGAGCAATCCCATGGGTGACCTTTGCCGCGCTTGTTAACTTTTCAACAGCTGCTTCACCCTTCCAATAACCACGAGGACTGTAGTATATTGCAGACGAAGTTTGATCGGAAGCTACGCTTTCCGTATTCATGTTTGTTTATTTATTATATCAATATATTTTACCTTCAATGAATGAACTTTGTCCACGGAAGGCGGAGCCTCCTAGATTAATCTTAACCTTCATACCCCCTTTTATGATCCATCTAGCGATTTTCACTCCGAGTGAAGAATTAATAGCGTTTAAGGCATGGATAAGATCTATCAGCACGTTGACGCGCACGGATATCACTTGATGCTTGGTACGCGAGATCATGTCGGTACCATGCAGACATCGACAAGATTTATAGGTGCATCTCCAGGCTTTGGTTGGTTGTTAGAATCAAGTCGCATATCCAGCCGTGTACCAGGCCCGCAATAATTGTATCCCGGGATGTGCTTTTTACCAGGGTATTTGCTCCACGGTGTTCTGGGTAGCTTTGTTAACGCAGCGGCGACATCACCGCCGTCAACTTTGTTTTGTGGACCCGGAAGATCTGGTTCCACAAACGTGAACTTCTTTGCTCCACAAGTTCCAGCGATTGCAGCTCTACCATTACGTGTTTGAACTAGAGTTTGATTTGCGGTACGAGTTTTCACGTGGCATCGCACACAATATGAAGGCATGATTGTGTTATACAACAATTGACATTTAACATGACATCACGAAAAAGGAAATGTTCTGAATTGAAAAAAATCACAGATTGTTCTGTCATTGACTTTTCTGCGCAGGCAAAGCCCAGACTACTCAAGTACGGTGACATGTTTCCAAACTCGTTTCGCGCGCTATTCATTTACCCGGCCGGATCCGAGAAAACTCAACTGTTGTTGAATCTGATCATGAGATGGTTAACGTGCGATCGTCTGTACGTGATTGAGCCGTCAGTGGACAATCAACCGTGTTATGATATACTCAAAGATTTTACGGAACCGCTTCAGTCGTCAAGGAGGTCGCCATCATCCAGCATTGATTTTTTCCACAGTCGATGAAGCTCCTATCATTGACGACCTTGACCCGAGCGCAAATAATCTTGTCGTGTATGACGATGTAATGCTTTAACACCAAAACAACCCCGCGAGAATATTTTCCCGAGGTCGACACAAAACACAGATGTTATTTATGTGACACAACGATACGCACACGTGCGTAAAGAGATCAGAGACAACTGTAACATGTCGATGATATTTCGTGGTATTGACGCGCATGGCCTTGCAAATATTCATTGGACTTTGTGTGCCATCGACCATTCGTGGGATGAGTTTCGGAATATGTCGGAGCAGGTCACTCAGGAGCAGTATAGTTTCCTCACTATTTGTGCGTGACTAGTGGACTGGCCTCCGTGGGAAAATATAGTGCGGGTTTGGACGCGAACACGTCTTACGCAAGAGTCGGACAAAGCCATTTAACAACCATAATAAATATATACAATGACGAAATCCGCCAGCGATGACATAGCAGAGGCTGCTGACCTACGCCGCAAAACTGCGCGCGATCAACGACAACTTTTACGCGAGTACATGGATGCACGCAAACGTGTCAAATATATGTTACAGTCGCAACAGTACGCACGGGAAGACCTCACTGATTAAACCAACAAAAGAGATTGCAGCCAAGACCGCAAGCAAAACTGCTCAAGGTTACATATTGTTTGGGTTTTCACTGTGAAACCGGGTGATCTGCTGTCGATAAAAACGATTATCGTATGTGGACGTGCGAAAGGTGCTCGCTGCACCGATCGCTAAACAAGTAATGCGAGTCGGTGATAGCATCACAAACGTTTCTGCGGCAGTTACGCTTTCATAAACAGTTACACTTCCATCGACAGCATCAAAGCCAACCCCGGTCAATAAAATCATCAATAGTCTAGCTGATTCGATGCTTGCAAATGCTGTAATGGGAGGCGGATGACGGTTGTGGACTAAGCCCAGACGCAAGTGGTGAAAAGGCATTAGACGAAACTGATAATGTATAAACAATGGCAAAATTTGAAGAAGTATCCGATCCCGCGTTCGACATGGAGGTGCCTTAAAGATCGATCGAAGTTAACAAGATTTTCAGCATTATTTGTACCTGACTAAGGAACCTAATGAAAAGGACCGAAAGAATTACAAGTGCATGACACGTCTCGGCATTTTCTTCCGTGTGAAGCTTTCTTAGAAATCGATGGAAAACGTGTATAAAACGTTCACTCTAATACTAATTACGACCCCGATACCAAGGTTAGATTTGTTAACAATGGCATCATGGCGTTGTTCAGCAGCGCACGTTATTTCATTGATGGAAAGGAAAGCAAAGCATGTTGAGCAACGTTGACATTGCTGCAACGATTATCGGACTCGCCAGATTCAGTGATGATTACGCGAGATTCGCAGGCCCGTCTATAATGTTTCACATGGACGCAAACGAACATGCTGATCATATCGAGTATTTCCAGCATCAACTTTAGAAAAACACTTTCGTGAACCTACAATTCCCTGGTTTTGTTGACAGGCCTGGTGGTGGCGGGACTGCTTTTAAAAGTAAAAACCTGCATTACAATCTTGGATTCGCGGCTCGTCGAGGACAACTTAAAGGAGATTCAGTATCATATCGTGTAAGATTCCTCTCAGTCATATATTCAGCTTTTGTAGAAATGTTATTTTCGAAGCCAAACACAGTCACATTATACCGAAAGCATGACAGCAATGATACAATTTGGCGTGCTGGTGGTCTCGCAGATGGTAAATTTATATTGTCAAAATTAACATTGTGGATGCCTGTGATAACTAATTGAATGACTGCAGAAACACGTTTGTTATCATTTCACACGCTCATCACAGACTCGATAGAAACCAGCGTTCAGCAGTTTTCATGGAAAATAACTATCCAACAAGGTATCAGCGTACCAAAACATGTATTCATAGTATTTCAAGAAAGGGCTCAGGTGCGTGGCGGACAGCTCCTTAGTTAAATGATATTTGACCAGTTAGGAGTGCCTGAAGTTTTTCTGCGGTTAAACGGTCATGAGGAACCCACCAACGAAATTATTCTTGACTTTGAAACAATCATGTCGCACGTGTATATCACAAGCTGTTATCGTTCATGGACCCGGCTCAAAACGTTGACACAGGTCTGCAGATTTATCAAAAAGACTTCACTGGATTGTACCCTAACCCTAACCCTAACACGATTTATTACTTTTCGTTGGAACACCTGAACATGGTTAAGCAGTCTGTGGTTAACATGCACTTTCATGCGCGTGTTATTTATCCATCTGCTGACCCCGTTATTCGCACTTACAGATGTATTGCTATGATTCTCTCTGATAAGAAGCTGTTGTTGGAGGGCGTAGGTAGCCATATGAGGATTACTGACGCGCCAGAGGAAAACTAGTTAAATGTTTTCAAACTAGTAATTGAACCTGTTACATTTTCAAATAATAATATCCTATCACGAACTTAAACTTGGCCTTAGCCCAAAACAGCTTGCGAAAATAAGGAGCGCAAAACGAAACTTTCTCTGCAAAAAGTTAACTGCAATTATCTCCGCATGGTTGACCCAAACGCAACTTGATCAGCTTAATGCGGGCAAAGAAAGAACAACTCGATGACATTACTCAAGTCAGAGGTGATACAAATGAAAAAGACTGGTGGAATATTTCCAATTATTGCAGCCATTCCAGCATTGTCAGGTGCTGCGGCTCCCACGGTTGCGTTAGGGGCAGTCGGAACCGCACCAGGGATGCCTTTGAAAAAGGCTGTTGGTGGAAGAATCTATGATTTTTCGTCTCGTAAACAAATAAAAAAGGGAAAAGGTCTTCGACTACCCGGGACTACTCGCAGAATACCCTCAGGCAGAGGTCTTCGACAACCCAGTACGACTCGCAAAAGACCACGTCGTTAACCAATCTTGACTTATGCGCGATGACAAAGTCAGTCAAGCATTTACGAGGTCTTTTCATTCGGAATGAGTTTACATCGATGATCCCAGGCAAGTGGGAAACCGGCATCGTTAACATGGATTCATCAACATGACCTGGAAGTGATTGGGTTGCATACGTGCTATCGCCCCGATATCTATTATATTTTCACTCGTACGGGCTTGCAACGCCACTTGAAGTTGTTAATTATTTAATCCGAGGCGGTGGACGACAACCACTGTTTTATTCGACACGATGACAATATTAAACGAAGAACTATGATAGACCCTCAAAGTTACCGAAGTGGGAAAATAATCGAAGCGGAGCGTAGCAATATCTGCGAGATGAAATCACCAAGAGAACCGCGCTACTCGTGAAATACAAACGTTTGTGTGTGGTCGTATACGCTATTTGCGGAATCTCCGCAGCAATCAGTGTTGGTACTTAATATGGCGGGAATCGTAACAACAACAACTATTATACGCACACCAATTGGAATTGTTGTTGGAGCCATATCAATAGTAACTGGTAAAATAATCTAGTTACTATTGCATTCGCGAATACGTGCCTATTCAGAACTTCTCGCGGCGGCACAAAGGAGTCTCAATACAATTAGTAAACTGTACTCAGTGGCTATTGAGGATAAAATCATTAATATGGTGGAGTTCGAGACTGTGTTAGCAGAAATAGAAAACCACCGACGACTTAGTGCACAGATACGGCGTTCTTGACCTAAAACATGTAATTGACTTACAGGCAGTGAAAATCGAGTAACAGTTTGCTAGTGTATATTGACCAGTCTGCCAGCATGTTCGCCAGTGCATTGGCCTGACTGTGGCATCTCTGTAGTAACTTCACTTGTGCGCACACAGGGGAAGGCTCACTACGGGTTCGTGTGTACGGACGTAAATCATACACTCGCGTGTGACGAATAGGGTAAAAGTGCTAAAGTCCTGGGGTATAGAAGGCGTTGACCTATATCAGTAAGCCCCATCTTGAATGCATATTATGACACTACTCAAATTGAAAGGCGGACCTACTTTCGTAATGTAGTTGAGAAGCAATACTCCTTTATGAATAATTGCCGCGGTTCAGTGTTAATTCGGTAGATTTCACATAGCCGTTATCCTCTATATTAGCGTCCTATAACTTCATTAACTCTGAGAAAGATTTCTGGAATCCTTTGCAGAAAAAAATGCAAAAAGTTTTGGAGACAAGTAGTGCATATAATGTAGTTATGGGAATTTTGGTAACATGTCTATATGTCATTAACTTTATAAAATGCGTCATATGTGTGTTGCAGTTTCGTTGTTTATCTATTATTAGTTATGTTCACTGTCTCTTGCTGGCTTTAAGACAACATAATAACAATTTAAAAAAATGAATTAATAAAGGAAAATTAATCCCAATCTCTATAAATTATTTATGAAAGAAAAGCTTCAACCTGATTTAGAACTATCATCAAATTCAGCACACAAAAAATCGAGTAACATGATACAGAATTTCAATCAAGCTGAGCCATAGTGATAGTATTTTATGATCTAAAGAATGTATTAAATCATTATATATAGAAATTACATCATGCACAAACCATTGTAGCTATGACTTTTTCTCAGACAGCGAGGCATTGATATCTCTTTGAAGTGACAGAGTTGTACGGTTTTAATATGACTCGCAAGATGTCTTAGGATGCATGCATTCGATATAATTTGGGCATAGGGCAAATCACTCAATGATAAGGAAAACGATCTTGTGTTTTCCTCATAGAATTTTGTTCAGCATTAAGGGCGAAGTTTTAAATAGAATACACCATGAAAATCTACGGGAATCTGAAGACGACATATTTTTATGAAGATTTAAGCTTGAATACGTTCTCATTAAAAATACTGAAAAGAAATAATGTACATAATGTACAGTACAAGAAAGTGAACAATGTAGTATATGTCGTGTTGCATTCAGCCAATAAGTTCGTGAAATATTTACAGTACTTCAAAGAATTGTGCCTTTGTTTTATAGCTACTCTTGAAAATTTCCTGAAGTTATATTTCGCTGAGTTCAATATTTTTACTATTTGGCATAAGATATACAAATTATTAATTTGGTTTATTCAGTTTTCTTCGGTTTAGTGTATAACCCCCCCCTCCCACACACACACCTTTGGAATCGTACCCTGGAAGCAAAACGACTCTACCTGACGGTAAAGGAATTGAAGGGATGGAGTCGGGCACTCACTTGCCTCTTGGGCGCAGAAAACCAAATACGTTAGCGGCGGATCATGTATTGTAGAAAATGAAAATAAACAGTACAAGTAGTTGATTTCAGTAATGCAGGGAGAGTCCCACGTATTCATGACTGTTGTCTCAATGTGGTGCTCAATGTGTGTGTGTGTTCCAAAAAGTAAAATAAGGTCGGTAAACAAACCTGTCAAGTGCAATATGCACGGCGTAAAACTTAATTATGAAATTCAGGATCCGTTTAGGGCATATGATTGACAATTAATTGACCCCCCCCCCCCTCGTTAATGCATGGAGCCATATCGTAATAGAAATGGATAATAATGGCATAGAACAGAGAAGTTTTGAAATGTTAAACAAAGAACAATATAATGGATTTTACACTCATACACCAGGTTAGCCTCAGCAGAGAGATGACTGGTTATCAAAACTTAATGTAAGCAAATAACATTTTTTAATCTGAAGTGCTATTTGTAATTGTTATTGTAAACATCATAAAGTTGTCCATATAGAGTGGAATGAATGTTTTTCCGTTTTTAATTAAATTGAAATCAGTTGTACAATACCTTTTCGTACGGTACATTACTTTTCATAATGTTGTCATCCATACAGGCAGTGATATCTGTCTAAAAAATCACCTTCATGGTACATCTCTCTCTCTCTCTCTCTCTCTCTCTCTCTCTCTCTATATATATATATATATATATATATATATATTACTCTTTTTGGCAGATATCCAAATTTTTCATTCATGTATACCAATGTGTATATACATAACTCAAATGTAAAGAGAAAAACAACAAGTTATAATTCTTATATACTCTCATGACGGTATAACCATTATTATTGCAGTGCTCACCACAATTGTTATATCATTGTTTGTGAACTAGTAGTGTGTATTAATTTCATGATAAGAAGTTGATATGAAGAAGATATATTTTTCCTTTAGTATATAATTTTCTCATTCATAAGCCATTTACACTTCTAATTGTATTTTACAATGGATGTAACATGATGATAATTAGTTTTATCATCTATTTCATAATGCGATATTGAAATATATCACTGGGAGAAAAATTATATCGTCGCAGCGGCGATACCACTTTTATCGCCACAGTGGCGATATCACTTTGAAATTACTTTCTTTTCTCATGTAGGAAATATATATGCCCTTATGTATGTTATTCAAATCTGTATTTCCATATTTAGGCCTATTTAATTTTTCTTCTTCTTCTGCTCCTTCTCTCTCTTTCTCTCCCCATCAGGATGAACATATCTTAAAATATGTCAAGACTGTAGACACTCTAGTATATATTTATTTATTCAATAAGGAGGCGCTATCACAAAATGCCTAAACGAACTCCAAACAACAAAAAGTAGGCTTCAAGTATTAACTTTGTTTTAATTAGTCTTCCACATGAATCATGCAAATTATTAGCAACTGAATTTACATTAACTGTTTTCTATTCGATATTCTGTCACCCTTAGAGTATCGTATACCTTTTACACTGTAAGACAAAACGGACACATTTTTAGGAAAAACGCTAGTTTAATATAGTAATGAAATTGTTTAAGTAGCGACTTTAACTCTCAACAAAATCATTATCATGTTTTGAAAACGATGGATAAGTGTGGCATTGAGGAGCGCTGATTGCAAACCGAAATTAAGTGACAATCGAAATGTGGGTGCTGCGTGTGTTACCGAACTAGACTGCAAGCTGGCCAAGGCTAAAAATTCACGTTTGAATGCAGAAATGAACAGCATAAAGAACCAAAATCCAAACAAGTAAACTCACAATAATTACAATCGTTTATTTCAATATGTTTAACTCTTAAATCTGTCAGATGTGAACTCTATGTGATGTTCCTACAGTAAGACCACCCCAACAATGTTCATTGTATCAATCAGCGCAAGAAATGTGTTAACGAAAATAAACATCTCTTCATTTTCGTTTGAAAACAGTCATTAATTTGACCAAAAAAAAAAATAAAAAATTTTGAAGCATTATTTGTGCAAGCTAAATTGTTAAAGGTCGCTGTCCGAAAATTATTGTAAATTTCCGAACTTCTTTTTATCGATGTAGTAATGCAGCCATTATCTACTCAGAAAACGTAAATATACTATCTATATCAATTTTACTACTGTAAATACTGCATAGGGCTTTAAAACAATTAGTAAGTATATCGAGTTCTATAATGCTAAATTTTAATGCTAAATACAGTCTGTATATTAATATGTAATTTTTAACTTGGTATTAGATTTTTATGTTCTTGAATTCCTCAAAACATTAGCTGAATCTGGATTTATATGCTGATAGTGGTTACATCCTCAGATCTCTCTCTCTCTCTCTCTCTCTCTCTCTCTCTCTCAACGCTTCGGGCGCATCCTAGACTTTCAAATGCTAGTCTTGGACCCCCAAAATTGTGCGTCTAAGGAGGCTGAAGAACTGGACCTGGACTATCAGTTTTCTTCAACTGTGAATCTGGATGTATATATTCCCTGACAATATGCAAGAAAAAAACCCTTATTGGCAAGAGAGGTCAATATAACATAAATAAAGAATTCTCATATTCAAAGAGTGAAGAAAATAAAGTAAAAATTTAAATGAAACCAAACGATAATATTAAGTTTAGTAGATAATATATAGTAGAGTGAAGTTTTATTGATTCACCTTGAATATAATGATTTGAGATATTCAATGGACTCCCTCTTGTTCCCCTCCTGCCCCCCCCCCCCCCACCGTCCCTACAGTATCCAAATAGGATCCCCAATTTATGGTCACTGTGGTTACAAGATTCTTGGTGTCCAAAGCAAACCGAGAGCTCTGGTCTAGTCAAGGTTATATGATGTATATTATTTTTCAGCAACTATGTTCACATGTACAAAACAGTATTTGTATAAATTATCACGTATCGTGCACTAATCTGAACTATCTACTAGTACATTCTCCAAACGCCGCCTAAATGGTTGAAAGTGTACTATCGTTCCAATCTATAAGTCATCGTTTTAAAAATATGCATTATTCATAAATGTTGAATAATATCAATTTAACCCAACGATCATGGCTAATAATACTCAATGACCATGGTTTAGGTTATCATTTGAATCATTCCGTTAATTAATTAAATGAGTACTTATATTTATTCACAATTATTATTTTGTCCTTATCCAAAGATTTCTCTCCTCTTCTGTTCTTTCTCGACTCCTGGATACGAGATATATCACGCCAACGTTTAGTAGTGTGGTAAGGGATCCTCGCTTACAAGGGTATGTAAATATTTTAATTCCATGCACATTAATCGTTACTACCACTTTATATGCATTCAAATTCAGAGCATGCTTTCAATGTTTGCCCATCCAAACCCTAACCCTGATATAAATGCCAATAACATAAGAGTAGATTCTGCTGAGCTAGGAAGTTTCGTTATATTGTGTCGGACTAAAACAAAATTGAATGCAAATGTTACATGTAGCAACATAGATACAAGTTTTCATTCTGACCCACTACGTCGCAACCGGAGAATATTCTCAGTTGGAGGTGGTATGATTATGTATATAATAGAAGAAATATTTTGTCAAACAGCGATCCGATCTAGAAGTAGGCCACGCTGAAATAGCGTGGGTTGAAATTTGTACTATGGGCAAATCATTTCTACTAAGTCTTTTCTACAGACTCCTCTCCCCCTCCCAATTCTTCAATTGAACATTGGCTACATATTGAAAACAGTCTTGAAGTGGCTATCAATATTAAAACGAAAGTTCTACTTTCTAACTGTGATTTTAATCACGATATGCTAACTGCATTTCCTATATTTCAGCTACACCAGATACTGTGTAGGTATAATTTTAACAAAGAAATCTTTGAACCCACTCGAATCATTCAAACTACTCCAACATGTCTTCATTTGACAATAACAGTAACACTAATTTTATAAAATAGTACAAAGTCTGCCCTCCATTTTGCAGCAATCACTGTTATATATGGGTTGAAATTTCATTAACATTTTTTAAAACAATTATTGTACAAAAACGACCTATTTGAAACATGAGAACGCTTATGTAAGTGTACCGGAAGTGGAATTGCTGTAGAATGATCTGATTGAATATTTATAATCGATATAGATAATATTGATGATAAGTTCACTGAAACGATATTAAATGTTTGTAAAAAGGATATTCCAACCAAAAAAATCAGTATTATACTTAACGACGAACCTTGGGTGAATGACGATATCCGCCGACTTGTGAATAGAAGAAATTGAATCAATAGACTTGTAAAAAATAAAAATACCAATCACTAATGGTAAATATATAATAAATTGCGCAACGAAACAATAAATGTGATTAGTGTGATTAGAAAGCTTAAGATAACTATAGAAAAAGACTGCAGTCTGTGTTAAGTGATAAATGACTGTCACTTAGCAAAAAATAGGGGAAGAATCACTTAACCGAAAACTAATCTCAAAAACAAAAGTAAAAACCCGGCTCCAATTAAAAGTGATGCAATAGTTCATATTCATAGGATAGATAAATCACAAAGTTTGAATAAACACTTTCTTTACTATTGTCTCCTCCATCGGTGATGAACCTGATCTTCCTACTGATCAACGTCGTTTCCCCTGGAGTTTGAACACATTCATATCTCGGACCAGGTTATTATTGATCATCTTCATCTACTCGACTCCAAAAATATCATCTTGTACCGATGAAATTACTCCTCGATTGATAATATTATTGGCCCCTGCATTGTAAAACCATTTACATATGCTTTCTAATACATGCATGCAACGGTTAAAAAACAATGCTGTATATTTGGAAGCGTGCCTACGCAAAACCTTTATATAGGGGAAAATGAGGTTCTCAGGACCCTAGTAACTATAGTTATATGGAACTTGTTTTAAAACATAACAAGTGTTTTAATACCTTAGCAAGGGAATATGACCTTATAAGTAAGCTCCAGTATCGTTTTTGCCCAGGTGACTCAACTGTTTATCAGCTACTTCTGATTTATAATGAAATTATTTACTCTCTTGCTGAACCAAACGAGGTCCTATTTGTCTTTTGTGATATTAGTAAAGCGTTTGGTAAAATTTAGCATTAATGATTACGCTACAAATGACAGATAATGGGCATCAGAGGTAGATTGTTAAAAATGATTTGAAAACTCTGTTTTGTAGGGAACATAGAATAATTTGTGAGAGCTAATCTCCATCAATGGAAAATATATATACATGAGTACAACAGGGTACTGTGCTGGTCCCACCCTCACCTTTTGTTATTTTGCTATACATAAATGACATAACCAACCAAATAAATATTAATATCAAACTCTTTGCCGATTATAATGTCTCTTTGTTATTGTTGATGATGACCCTGTTACCAAGTCACAGTAACTAAACGATGACCTTGTTACCGAGTCACAATAACTTAATAATGACCTTGTTATTGCGTCACAACTGCTTAATGATAATTTTGCATCAATCTCTTCCTGGCTCCCCAAAACTGTGCATTAACTTTAATGCTTGTAAAACAAAATCCATCTGATTTACAAGAAAACAACATGATAATATACCCACATTATGTCTTTTAGAATCTATACCCCAATTAGACGACCTATCCTTGAATATGCTGACATGGTTTGGAGTAATTGTACTAAGTCTTGAAGTAAGTTATTAGAAAGTGTTCAAATTGAAGAAGCAAAAATTATTACATGACTTTCTTGAGGCGCACCAATGATTATTTTGTTTAAGGAACTAAGTTGGGAAGGAATTTAAAAATGTAGACAAAATCATAAACTAGTGTTTATGTATAAAATTCTAAATAAAGAATATTTGCAGGATATGATTCTGGTTATAATTCTAAAAGCAATCACTATAATACAAGATACGTATACTTGAATTATCTTGTAGCAAGGACTCAATCATATAAATATAGCTTTATACCCGTCTACAACTGAGCTGTGGAATAATTTGCTAGACGAGGTTCTACGTTTTACTTCACTGAATAGTTTCAAGAGATCTGTCCAAAAAAGATTTGATTAAACCATTTAAAATATTCTCGTACTGAGATAGGAAAGTTTCCATTTTCTACTGTCAATGGCGTAATTCAAATTACAAATTAAATTATGACTTATTTTGTGATCATCTTAAAAACACCCTAGAATGCTTTTCTGAGGCTCTGTCTGAAACTGTGATCCATTTCTTCTTTGAATGTCCAGCAACACAATACGACAAGACACGTGACACTTAATGCCCGGTAGAACCTAACTAAAGCCATTAGGCAAAATACGTTAAAGCGGGCTTAGCCATACCAAATCAGAAATGTTGTTGTGCATCTGTGATGCAAACCAATAATGTTTTCTTTGAAAGTCTTAACTATACAAGGGCCAGGGTGACATTGTATCGAAATATTCAGGAAAAGGGCTTCAGGGGTTTACATTTTGAAGACTTGATGTGCGGTAATGAAATAATTGATGACTTGCAAAATATTGACATATGCAAATCTGTGTACAGTTTCAATTCTGATTCAGGTCACTTAATACATATAGCTATATAGTTGTATACATATGCATTTAGAATTTTTAGTAAAACATGATTCATGCCTGTAGACTAATATATTATCAGGAAAACCCAGAATTGGAATATTATTTCTTGTAAGCGTATCAATATCATACCGAGAGTCCCAATCATTAATAGTTCAAATTTATTCTATTTATATATACTTTTTATCAAAACAAAAACAGCTTATATCTAACTTGTTCATGGGCATGTCGCATTATAAGAGGGTATCTATATGGCTTTGAACCTTTTGTCCGATAATTTTAGGCGGAAATATTTGTTGAAATTCGTATTTGATCTATTTCATTTTCTTGCCAATAAGGTATGCATTGCAATCACATTGGAATTTAAAACTTATGATGTTCCAATCCCCCCGCGCGGCAGAATCATCTATCTTAATAATGTTCAATTTAATTAATAATACTTAAGGTAACAGTAAAAGTAACAATTATAGCAACTATAGTAACATCTGACAATAATGATCAGCAGAAAAACAGCATGTGTAGGTGCACACGTACTTCTGAGTATGCCACGCTGTCTAATGATTGTCGCCAAACAACAGTTTGCAATCTCTGGAGCTTTCTATGAGGCAGAAGAATGGCGCCTATTGGCTTAGATCCAATAAGCACTTGATGTCTTGTTTTACAGTTTCTCTCATTCGGCTTGATTAATCTCCTCGTACCCTCTAGACAGACGTTTCTGGAATTGTTCTTTCTCGCCCTTGATCCTTAAACAATCTTTGTACTTTAATATCCTTTTCTTGCATAGAGACATGCCCTGAATCCTAATACACTTTCATTGCTTAGCAGCCTGTAAAGGCTGGATTTCGAGGCGTTTGGTTATTCTTTAATTCAACTATTTTCTGATTACATACATCCTAAATTGACTATACCATTTTCTGAAAGGTCTCTCCTTTTGTCTGATTGGTGATTCTGGTTGGCTGATTTCAACTTCAACAACTGACAGTTGCAATATAATAAGAACTATCTTTTTGTATCTTCTTTTATTCTAGATAGCCAACTAAGAATGGGCTAATCCGGTTATTACCACACAACTTAGTTTTTCAATAAAATATAGCAGCACAGAGTTTGGTCATTTCAAGAATCAGGTGCATTTTAATTGCTGCACAGCTATTGTTCGAATCATTCCATCGTATCAGCCCAAGGTGGCTACAGTGGTGCGTCACTGGGCCATGCACTTTACTTCAATGGCCTAGATACTAACAAACGTTCATGTGTTGCTGCGATGTAAAACACCAAACCAAAAGGAAACATTGGTTGATCCAATTTCGCTAAATATATAGAGGATATCTACGTTTTTTGAGTAGACATAAGGAAATAGTTCATGAATGAAGTGGGGAACATTGTATTGTCACGAGTGGCGAAAATATTTCCACTTTACGAGTAAAATATTTTGTTATATCGACTAAAATACCGTAGATTTTCTTTTTACTATATATTTTTAAGGCACAACCGTCATTTTTCATTGATTTATTTTATCCATTCTGTGCCTATGCGATTAATGGCTGCATTACTACATCGATAAAAAGAAGTTCGGAAATTTACAATAGTTTTAGAACAGCGACCTTTAACAAATTTAACTGGTACAAATAATGCTTCAGATTGTGTTTTTTTTTGTCAAAGTAATGACTGTTTTGAAAAGAAAATGAAGAGATGTTTATTTTCGTTATCACATTTCATGCGCGGATTGATACAGTGAACATTGTTGGGGTGGCCTTACTGTAGAAACATCACATCTGACAGATTTAAGAGTTTAACATATTGAAATAAACGATTGTAATTATTGTGAGTTTACTTGTTTGGATTTTGGTTCTTTATTTTGTTCATTTCTGCATTTAAACGTGAATTTTTAGCCTTGGCCAGCTTGCAGTCTAGTTCGGTAACACACGCAGCACCCACATTTTGATTGTCACTTGATTTTGGTTTGCAATCCTCAATGCCCTATTTCTCCATCGTTTTCAATCATGATTATGATTGTGTTGAGAGGTAGACTTACTACTTACACAATTTCATTACCATATTTAACCAAGCATTTTTCCTAAAAATGTGTCCGTTTTGTCGTACAGTGCAAAAGGTATACGATACTCTACGGGTGACAGAATATCGCATGGCAAACAGTTCATGTAAGTTCAGTCGCTAATAATTTGCATGATTCATGTGGAAGACTAATTAAAACAAAGTTAATACTTGAAGCCTACTTTTTGTTGTTTGTAGTTCGCTTTTAGGCATTTTGTGATAGCGCCTCCTTATTGATTAAATAAATGTGTACTAGAGAGTTTCCAGTCTTGACACATTTTAAGATATGTTCATCCTGTGTGTGTGTGTGTGTGTGTGAGAGAGAGAGAGAGAGAGAGAGAGAGAGAGAGAGAGAGAGAGAGAGAGAGAGAGAGAGAGAGAGAGAGAGAGAGAGAGAGAGAAGGATCAGAAGAAGAAGAAAATTGAAATAGGTCTATTGAAATACAGATTTGATTAACATACATAGGGGTAGATATATTTCCTAAATCGGAAACGAAGGTAGTTCCAAAAGTGATATCGCCACTATGGCGATATAATTTCTCCCACTGATATATTTCAATATCTCATTATGAAATATATAATAAATAAGTAGTCATGTGTGGGAAGATAGATACAAGTAAACGGAAATTTTATATGTGGTACATAACAAGAAACTAACTTATCTACAAGTACAGTAAAACTTTGGAAATTCCAAGCGCTGCCTTCCCCATATTTCACGGGCGAAATCCCAATATAAGATGATAGTAAAACATTTTATTATCGTGCACTGATAAGTAATTATTTGATGGACGATCAGACCGAAAATATCTACCATATTGAAGAAGAAAAGAAAACTTAAATCAGAAGAAATTATCATTTTCAAGATGTCACGATCACGACATATAACTCTATCCATATGTCTATCTATTTATCTATCGTCTTTTCTATTTATTTATCTATATATCTATATATCTATCTATCTATCTATCTATCTATATATATATATATATATATATATATATATATATATCTACCTACTGTTCAGTAAGTCTGTATGTCAGTGTGTATTTATATTTAGGTTCTCCTAGCTCTATAGCGTGTTACATATTCCTTGCAGGGGATTCAGGTAAGCATTGGTTGGGGAATTAGTCTCTAATATAGACATACTTGAGGATACATTTTTATTCCTGCTTCTCAGTTCAGTATACAATCCTACTCTGCTTCTAAAAACACACTAACATATTCTATATGATCTTACAACGAGTTCACTTTCGCACAAGCTATTTGAAGTGAGTTATCTGGTACAGGGCTTCGATTTCAACACCGTTTACACATGATTGGATGATAAACATTAACAGAGGAATGTTGATTAACACTACAGGCTGGCCGTAACATTATCTATTTATCTGCCTACCTACATATCCATCCATTCATCTACCCACCAGTCTATCTCTATATCTGTTACAGGCTAGGCTCTACTAATCAAAATAATTTCTGGTCAGGAAAGCAGTAACATAATACCAGTAATCGTTTTGTTAAGGTTATTAAATGTTTTAATTTTATCTACTCCTTATGAACATTTTATATTTTTTCTTTAAAATTACGTAAATGTAAAACGAGAATTTTAGGACTGCCGTTC
Source organism: Margaritifera margaritifera (assembly GCA_029931535.1). Taxonomy (NCBI): domain Eukaryota; kingdom Metazoa; phylum Mollusca; class Bivalvia; order Unionida; family Margaritiferidae; genus Margaritifera; species Margaritifera margaritifera. The sequence continues at coordinate 1,413,622 of JAQPZY010001485.1, read as the reverse complement.
TATTTCTGCAATCAAAGATTGATGCTTAGAGCTCGTTGGGGAGTGCAGATTACAGATCTTTCATATTACAGATGGATCAGAAGTCAACACATTAATTTATTAAATGGACATATAAGACTCCTTCCTAATAAACATTAACGTAGTTTCGTTATGAAAGAATGACATTATGCGCTTATGAATACAATTGATTAAGACATCCTATTGGTTTTCAGTAGGTACAGCGAAACAAGTAGTTTCCAAAGCATTTGTGTGGTAATAGACTCTACTACTGGAGCGGCAAAACCCATCATACAATTTAGATATTGGGTTAATTCAGAGAACCATAATTCCTATCGCAACATCTTGGCCAAGCCTGTAAAACACTGGATTATACGTGGAATATTATCTTTGAACTAATTTTCTGCACCCGGAATATCTCAGCATTTTTTAATAGGTACATTAGCTTTTCGGCGAACAAAATGTCAAGATTTGCTACTTATCCATGCTCCTCATGCAGTCGAAACACCATCTCAAGCTTTGCCAGGATTTGCTGAAATATTACAATTTAATAGCTTTGATAATTACTTGCCTTGAAATTACAATCCTCCATCTATATGACTTATTGAATTTGTACTTAAAATATGCGCTTGAACAAATTATTTTGACCGTGGCCGATGAGTTTGTTGTGGACATACTAAGCATGGAACATCGTTTAAGATAACAAATGTACGGCAGAAATTAATTTCATTCAAATTTGTAATGATTTTTTGAATCCTTTGCTTAAAACAAAATTGTTTAATAATTACAAGAGTATAACCACAGATGTTTTCCATATGCTATACTTATTCTGTAGTAGAATCTTATAGAAATTTGTATAGTTTGAAAAATGTATATTCAAGTTCTGGGTCCCATTTACATATCAGAAAATGCTGGACCTAATTTGGTATGTAAACGTATTTGGTCCGGACTATCCTAAAACCTGATCAGGGGATAGTACCAAAAGTTTCGTCCAATCTTAATCTCTACTTTTAGACTGCTTGCTGTAGTAAATGCCTAGGTAATCTATTTTTATGTCAGTTCGGTCCAGTTCAAATTTATTATATGCTTAGCAGTCGGGGTGACGGAACCAAATTGAGCGTACCTAATTATTTGGTCCGGACTATTTTGTTTTATGTAAACGGTCCCATATTCAAAACAAGACAAAGTTCACCCACAACTATCGGATGTCCTTTTTGAAGGAAAGGTAAATCTTACTGAAAACTATAAACAGGTATACCCATTCTCTTTTTCTGGCACAAGGAACAGCCGTTGGATGAGCTTTAAAAAAAAAAAAAGTAAATAAATATATAAAAAATATTAATAAAACAAAAACCAAAAAATAATAAAACAACCAAATAGCCCAGAAATTAACGTTTGTTCGCTCATAATTATGACTCGGAAAATGACGTTGGCCTATCAGGTAAATAATCATTATTCTTGATTGCGTAAAGGGCTTATCAATTTCTAGATTTTATTAACTTACTAATCACACCACTCTCTCACGGGATTCAGACAAATGCATGCATGCTTTATTTGTGCTCATGACATCTATGCAGCCAGCAATAAATACTGACAGAAAACAGAAAATTCTTGCTTAGTTTGTGTTATAAATTTGATCGCTTCCTATAAGATGTACTGAATCACAGTTTTGCTGATAATTCTGTCCGAAATCACAAGTCTCGAAATGTTAGATCTGAACCACTTCTCTTTTTGTCCGTTCCAATTTTAAATGTTTTTCACCTATAAGAATATAATCATTACTCGGAATTGTCAGTTGTATTCTCTTTGGGTATAAGGACCCAACTAAATATGGAATTACTAAATATATTACGATGGACAGCACTGATGAATGAAAAATGTATAAATAGGAAATACGAATAAAAAGGAAGTAGTAGTTCTAATCTATAAGTCTATGCCTAAGAAAGACACATGTAAATATTTACTAATCCTAAATCTGGCAGTATGGAATATCTTGAGTATCTAGAAAGTGTATGTATGTATGTATGTATGTATGTATGTATGTATGTATGTATGTATGTATGTATGTATGTATGTATGTATGTATGTATGGATGGATGTATGGATGCAAGTATGGATGTATGGATGTTGGATGGATGGATGGATGGATATATGTATGTATGTATGTATATATGGATCGATGGATGGATATATGTATGGATGTATGTATGTTTGGAATTATGTATGTATGGATGTAATCATGTATGTATGTATGGATGTATGTATGTATGTATGTATGTATGTATGTATGTATAGTGATTAATACGTGGATGGATACACCCTCTCAACTCCCAAGTTCATCTAGGTTTTCCCCAATAGGCAATAGACCTGTATTGTTTGGTAGAACATAAACTGAAAGATTCACAGGGCTAATCCAAATTAAACAATCATTTCTTTTAACGTACGTCTCTTTCGATCTCCATAGATGTCTATAGTCTCGCACATACTTTAAATTTTTGTCCTCTCATTTTCTGACGAATTTCTTTTTGTTTCCAAACAATTAATGGAGATGCCCTCAATTCCATGCATTTAGGAAGAAATACTTGACAAAGCATCCAATGAATATTCTTAGTTTTGATAAAGGCCTATTAGATGTCTTCCTTTTCAATATATTATTTGTAAAACGCAGTTTTTCTTAACTACCTAGATACAACTTACATTCCATGGTTTACTACACATCCATATTTTGTGGTATTTCTGCTGGTGATCACAAATCACACAGATTCTCATGGGTTGAAAACACAATAAACAATCCTGCTTTTGTCTATTATTGTGCATATAATCAGGTTCCCACAAAAACATACTATGGCCACTTGACTATTTTATTACTTTGTGATGGATCATAGGTTAATTTAGGCAAAAGAGGAGAAATAGGAAATACATGGGCTGCAGTTATTTCGGACATCCGGTCCCGTAGGAAATGTAGTGAAAGTCGTGTTTGAGTGATGTTTTGGTTAGACACATTTATTGCTTCTTTTCCTGTTTACAGTGTACTCGGGAAATAATTGAAAACATGTAGTCAGTATTAAGCAACATTTTTCATGGCACCGGTAATCCTTTAAACTGAGGTAATGAAACATACAATAACCATTTCTGCTTAGAACAAATATTTTGAAGTTTATATAACATAATTGAAGACAGTGTCTTAATTTTCAACACTCAGTTTCTGTCATCTGATTTTGTGAAAACTTCATGTAACTCAGATATTATGCATACATCATTATTGTTAGCTAGTGGGTTTTATATATAATAAAACAATATAAAGAATAATCAAAGAACAAAACAACAATAACACCGTCATCATCATCGTCATATTAGCATCATGGTCATCATCATAATCGTCCTCGACATTAACAACAACAACAACAACAACAACAGCAACAATAACAATCACATCAATGTGACTTTAATCAAAGGGATTTTACTGGAGAATTTAGGTCGATTTATTCCTTTTTGTGAATTAAAAGAAAAAAAATCATAACTTTTAATGTTAAAAAAACACAAAATAACCGGGAAGTAGGTATTTTGATGTAAATTTAAACTTTTCCTCTTTTCAACATTTATGACGAGCAAATGCGTTGAACTCGAAATAAATTACTTGTCTCTTGATTTCAACAAACAATCCCAAATGACGACAATGATGATAATAATAATAATGATACTACTACTACTACGAACAACAACTACACTACTACTACTACTACTAATAACAATAATAATCGTGTTTGATGAATTATATTCTTGACTTAATGCCACAAACGCAGGACATGAGGTTCTTTTGATTGCTCACGTAATATCCAATACGAATGTTATTTTATATCAGATCTCGACGATGTCACAACGTAAAGTCGTTGAACGTACAACAAATAAGAGGCAATTGTTTATTTGATAATTTTTCATTTTGACCAAATGTTTGCTGTTATACCAGAAATCTATGACAATGAAATTATTGAATCAATCAAAAGTATGACAGTTAATTTATTTTTACCGAAAAAGTTTTGATTGTATCTGACATTATATCTGTTCAAGTACAAAAAAATTATTAAAGAAGTTGGGAGGCAAAATTTATTATGACTGTGATATAGGTTATTAGAAAATAAATTGATTAAACAGTAATAATACAGCATAATCATGAATATGTATACAGACTCATACAATTTGGCACGGAAAACAGAACATACAATTACATACTTTTCATGCAAAACAGACATGTAGAGCAAATGGATATAAATTCAAACAGAGAGAAAAAGGAGAATGATTTTGCAAGGGTTCCAAAGGGTTGCCGTGACTTGAGTGGTTTTGACTGCATTTGGCCTGACTACCGTTGGTACTACTGTCTGTATATTTCAAGGGGGATTTGGAAGAAGATAGCCAATTCAACTGCTGAGTATAATAGTCCACAGTTGCTTATCCCCTTGTTGCAAACTCAAGTTTCCAATAGATTATCCAGTGGTACTATTACACCACGAAGTTCTATCAGAAAAAGACAATTTGATTTTTAGGAACACGTTCTCCACACCACACTCACTGTTGTTGTATTATTTCTTTAGCTCATGGAGTTATAAAATGGAAGAAGGTGACACAATGAGTAATGGCATTTTCATGACTTCTGCGTCTTTTTATAGCCAATGAGTTGAGGAGCTGCTATCCAAGAATCGAAACTTAGTTTGTAAACTTTCCAACGGACTTTGCCTTCCCTGATGCGACGTTTTTCCACTTTGTGTTTTTTTTTTTATCGAAGACGCTTTCGATATCGTACACATCGTCGTTTTTCTTGGTCACTCTTTGGTTCCCTTTAAAGTTTCTCGGCTCATATATTCCAATTTATAGACATGCGGGTGACGTCCACGAACGTGTCCTGTCACACGAAACAATTATGTCGTCCAGTTGGGTAAATATCCTTTATCAAAAGTGTTTTTTGTTTCCAATGCGAACCAAATCTACTTCTTTCTTTTTGCCTGTCTCAGACCTTGCAAACAATTGATCAAACACCGCCACTTCGTTTTGGTGAGTCACTTGTTCTGATGCACATACAATTCTGAGATGGTACGATTGAGTCTAGGCTTTCGCCTGACGTGGTAAAACGTAGATGTATTTGAGAGTATGTTGATATGTAAAATATTTCCACATACGCTCTTTCAAGGTTCTTCGAAAATGTTCAACGGCAATCGCTTTGGTTTCAGGATTTTCAATGGTGAAAAAATGAATGTGTCGTTTTTTATAATTCGTTTTGAAATTGTTGATTTCTAAATTCAGTGCCTTTCTCTGTTTGCCATCGCTGAGAGTGTCGACCACTGTATTTCAAAGCTCGTATTAATTCCGAACCTGTTTTGGAAGTCAGAGGAACAAATCAAGCCGATTTTAAAAATACATAAATCACACAAAACTTTTTTTTTTAACCTCGATTGTATGAAGCCAAGTGGGAAACACTGGGCAAATCGGCTTACCATTGATGATCGTGTCCTCCTACCATCATTTGACTTCTTGGAAATTTGCGTCGAATCGGTTTGTGTAAGGTGTACGTCGATTATTCTTGCAACCATTGTTGTACATCCTGTAGAGGTACATTTTTTTAATTTGATTTTGCTGCACGATACAAATTTTGAATTCCTACGTAGCCATCAGCATGGGCAGAAATGTATTAAATGCTAGGCAAACATTTGACTGTTCTTCGATGCTCATAGGTTAGTGTGGTAATTTGGATTGCGATGCTATATGTGTCCGACGAGCAATAGGAGTGGGTAAGGGCGCCTCTTCAGAGGTCATCAGTTCCTTTCTCTTGACTTCTGTTTTGACTTCTATGTTCGCTTTTTTCCTTTTTTGTTTGCCGAAGAGGGCGTCGACATCATCTTTGTTTTAAACCAGGCTTTCATCTCTTGTCGAATCAGTGTATTTGAAGCTGTCGACGTGGCTGAAACACTTTCGGAAAAAGGTAAATTAGTAGATGGAGTTTGGAAATCACCCATAACTTCTCTCTCTTTCTCTTCCATACTTGTGGTGGTGTCTGTCATCGTATTTGTAGTTGCTGTTGTTGCTTCGGCCTTCATCCAATTCTTGAAATCACCAAGAGTAGGTTTGGCTCTTTCGTTTAAAGCTTTCTGGTGAAATAGTTGAAAACGTGGCAGTATTTGTCCGTCTCGTTGCCATATGTTTGTTTTTGACAAGTCTAATTGATCAATGAATGACTGAAACTCTTGTTGTAAATTTTCCATTTCCCTAAGATTATGATTGGGTATAATCACCTGTACCAACACCGGAGTTCCATCCACAGTTTGCCAACAGACTAAATCGAGTGAGTGTTTGTATGGACAAATCTAGAACACTTTTTAACAAACCTGTTCTGTCTTGCAATTTTTTCTTGGGCTACGTTACATTTTACTAGCAGCAATAAGCCAGAACAAATGAAGAAGAGGATGAGGAGTAAGAGTCGCTAAATAGATGGGTGTCCATGTGGGAGTCAGTTTCAACAGATTGGAAAACACTTGTTTTAGATCAGGTTTGGCTGGTATCATCAATAACGGAGGGGAGGAGGAGACGACTGCAAGGGATGTCGATGCGAATACAGGTTGAGTTTCACTGAGTACGTGCGCATTATAGCGGCAGTGCTTCTCTATCTTGAGAGATGATTTTCGGTGTGAATCAACTGCAAATTTCTTCTTCCTTTTCTTTTCTCTTGGTGGCTGGTTTTAGTTTTGCTTTTCTGACCCTGGGTACTGTATTGGAATCCAACTGTAGAAATGAAAAATAATGACTCGTCCTAGAAATTTACTTCCACCCGGTTTCAAGATAATTTGCTTCTTGGTTTGGGTATAGATTCTAGGATCGACGTGTTTTGTCAAGGCTACTTGATGCTTTTCGTAAAACCTTGCATTTGGCGAGGAATGTGAATGATTCTTTGTAGTAATTGATGTGACTTCAAAGAAAACCATTGCAATACTTCTCTGAGACTTGTTTCCAGCAAATGCGAACGCCCTTGTGAATTTTATTTCTCGACTGATGGAACACACTGCATGAATTAATCTAGCAGGGGATTAGATTGGAAGGAGGTCATTGTGAACAATGTAAGGGATGGTGTGAGTGAATGGTGGTTTTATTCTTTTATTTAGATAGAAGACGAAAACAAAGAAGGTGAAGTATAAATCACTGCACCACCCTCGTGACCCCAATCGTGACAAATCTGTACAAAAATTTTCAAACTATCTGGTGTAATGGGTTACAATCCATCAGTAAATTTACGTGTGGTAAAAGTGTAGCATCGTCATAAGCATAATTGAACCATGGCGAACCGTGTTGTTAAGCCAACGCTTGGATTTGAGATTTGTCTCTCAGACATTTGAACAATACCACAAAATGGGCATAAATACTGATCGCATGGTTTGCTTTGCTTTGTTGAAATAAATTTTGGGTAATGTAAATAATACTAGGGTTGCGACGATGTCCTTTTTTGTAAACCAAAGTTTAATTTCTTCATTTTCCCAGAACATGTCATCAAAGATGGCCTGATACGCTTGACTAGAGTCAGACACGATCCTATCATCTTCGCGAGGAATACCTTCGACAAAGAAAATGTGTTCTCCTTGACTTTCATTCAGTAACAAGTAAGTTGATTTACACTCTTTGAAACTCCGCAGGATGCGTTGTGGAGGACGATCAAACAAAAGGTGCTTGTGTTCAATCAAATGCCAAATTCGGTTTTGCCTGAACCGCTAGGTCCAGCAATCAACATGTTAAAGGAATTGCGAAAATACAGTGCCTCCCAACTTTGACGATCTGATCTTTCGTCAATCATTATGAGAACGGAGGATGCAGCCATAACTCAAAAGCTGTTTTGAAATTTGGACAAGATAACAGAAGACACAATACATTTTATGCAAAAAATACATTTCAAAAATTTGTTTCTAAAAAGAGAAAACACGTGAAACATCATGTCACAGCGATTTCCAAAAAGTCTTTTCTTTCTTGTAGTTCACAGCACAATACTTGGTCTGAGTTCCGATTTTTGTGATGGATTACGGTGTAATTATTCACGCACCACTTTTGAATAATGAGCTACATCTCGTTTCCATGCTTCGAATCCAAGACGTTTCCAGTCGCGTACATCATTCCAGTGTAGTCTGTTGGTGTACATCACTAGCGACACACCCGTCTTGGTAGCATGAACTGTGGACAAAGTGCAATGAATCTCTTCACACTGAGGTAGATTTATGTTCATCACTAATCGCATAATTGTCCCCTGAATGAATTATTTGTGAACAGAGACAGTTTTTTGTCGTCATGTATTTTCATAAAATACGCTAAAGTGAATCTCCTGATAAACGAAATCCAGTAAATAATGTGACTAGTACACACACGTTACGTCGTCCTATATATAAAAGGTGTAGTAGTGTCTGTTGTGGAATGAGTTCTTCTGAAAGCACGTGGTAATCCTCCAAGTTTTGAATCTTTTCATTTACCTTCTCCCACAGGATAACTTCCAGATTCATCGATGTACATGCAGTTATCGGTCTCAAAATAAAGGACGCGGTTCTCTAAAGGTTTCAAAATCGAGTACAATTTTAAACGGGAATCGGCTGTCACGTAAGTAGCAATGATCAAGTTGGCAAATTCGTTTGGTTGAACAAAGGACATCTTCGTAATTCACCCGAATTAAATCTTTACGTTCGATTTTGACTTGTTTGGTGAGTTTTCTTGAATGGTAAATCCACTGAAAGTATTGACTTAGATCCGCTTAGTATTCTGTTTTGGGCACCGTCCAGCGTTAAGCGAGATTTTCCCACAAATAGTTCATCATGACTTTAGCAACAGCTAGTCTTCCTATGTTCAGCTTGATGAGTTCCAATTCGATGCCTTCTATGGATTGGAACCATAGCTTGAATTGTCCTTTTTCTATTTGGATATGACACAGAAGAATAACTACTCTCTTCTTGTTTCAATTTGAGAAATTCGCTGACGTAATCTGAATAAAGTCCCAAGACTCGATCCTGTTGATATTGTTATGTGGTAGGAAAGTGCCAAGTTTTGTATACTTGTAACAAGTGGAACATGGAATGTCAGGACATTAAGACCAGCAGGGAAACTCGAGGAGATAACACATGAGATGGGAAGATACCAATGGCACATCCTTGGAATCCGTGAGATGCACTGTAAAAGTTTTGGAGAGAGATCAATAGATGACGGACACAGGATCTACTTCAGTGGGCATGAGAACAAGCATGAACAGGGAGTCGGGTTTATGGTACACAAGGACATTGTGAGTGCAGTCATGGGTTGTCGACTAGTGTCTAAAAGGATGATTACAATCCGCGTGACGGCATCTCCCTTTAACATCACTATAATACAGGTCTATGCCCCTACATCTGACCATGATGACGAGGAACTGGATGAGTTCTACGACCAGCTTCAAACTCTCATAGACCAGACACCCAAGAAGGATATTCTGGTTATTCAAGGAGACTGGAATGCTAAGGTAGGAGAAGACGCACAAGCAGACTGGCGAGAAGTCTGTGGTCCATACTGTAATAAGCAGACCAATGAGAGAGGTCTCAAGCTCCTGGACTTCGCCACATTAAATAACCTAGTGCTAACGAACACCCTTGGCCTTCACAAACTATCCAGAAGATGGACTTGGCACAGTCCAGACGGAAAACATCACAACCAGATTGATTACATCTTGGTGAGAAAGCGTTTCCTATCTAGCGTAAACATTGCCATAACAAGTAGCTTCCCAGGAGCTGATATAGGAAGCGACCATGACTTGCTGATGATGACTATCAAACTTCGTCTGAGGAAGACCAATAAGCCAAGACAAGTTAGGATCAGGTTCGACCTTGAAAAACTTAAAGATCCAAGCATGTCACAAGCATTTGAAGCATCAATAGGCGGAAAATTTGCACCACTCACAATTCTGGGACATGATTTCGCCTTGGAAGACCATGAGGCCAGTGTCAGTGTTGGAGGCAGAACAATCACCAACCTGCGCTTCGCTGATAATATCGATGGATAAGCAGGAGATGAAGAAGGAATGGAAACCTTAGTTAACCGTCTCAATCAAGCGTCACTAAGATATGGTATGGAGATCAACGCTGAAAAGACAAACCTAGTGACAAACAACCCGAGTGGCATCCAAAAGGAAATAAGAGCGAATGGACATAAGCTGGGCACAGTAACAAGCTTCAAGTACCTAGGTGCTATCGCCTCTGATGAAGGTTCTAAATATGAGGTTCTTTCCAGGATTGCGCAGACAACAGCTGCTCTGGCTAGGCTGAGGCATTTTGGAAAGACAGCAACATCACGCTTGGGTCCAAGATCAAGCTTATGCGCTAGCTCGTCATGTCCATATTCCTATATGCATGTGATTCATGGACCCTAACAGCAGAATTAGAGAGAAGAATCCATGCCTTAGAGATGAGATGATATCGAAGGATCCTGAAAATCCCATACTTAGACCACGTCTCCAATGCGGAGGTGCGCACTAAAATCCAAGGTGCAATTGGACCTTATGAAGATCTGCTCACCATTGTAAAGAAACGCAAACTAAGATGGTATGGCCACGTCTCACGCTCAACTGTCCTGTCAAAGACAATCCTACAGGGCACAGTGAGAGGAAAGAGAAGGCGAGGCAGACAGAAGAAGAGATGGGAAGACAATATCAAAGAGTGGACAGGCATGGACTTTGCAAGGTCCCAAAGAGCAGTGGAAAACAGGGCAAAATGGAGAGAGATTGTCGCAAAGTCATCAGTGGCGCCCCTACGACCAGCAAGGTTACGGGAGAAATGAAAATGAAATGAAACAATTGGTATCCACAATATAGAGCACGAATTCATTCTACACTCACCCACGTTCCTGACAATGTGCGCTCTTAGACGCCGTGACAACAGGGTTCGTGTTGATTACACGTTCCAGCGCACTTACGACATAATGAAAACATTAGTTTCCCATTGCAATGAAGACACAACGTGGGATGGCATTAGTCCGTCGGTGGTAAAACATTGCATTTGATTAAACCTTGATACAGGTAAATGTGTTCATCGTCGAAGTGAGCTGTCAAACTTGCAGGGTGACTGGTATAAAATAGAACATATTTACAGATACAAGGATACAACGAATGCAGATTGATACATTTATTTGTTCTCCCCTGAGATTCATATGCTTCGTACCACAAATGTATCGCATTGGGCTGACCTCAAAACACCATATCGTAGTTTTCGAAGATGCGGTCTATTTTTTAAAATCGATCGTAGTCGTGTTCCCGCATTTCCACCACGCAGTAGCATTGAGTTTCCAAACTCTGGCGTTGTTGGAAATTAAAAGAGTCAGATGAGTGGGGTTGGTACCATGTGTAGAAAGCTTCCCGTTGTTCCGCTCGCATACCGTCTGGGTCATAGTAGTGTCACTCGCACAAATGAGATACCACCACGTGTGTATTTTCTTCAATAGTGAACAATTTAGAAAAATATCCTTGCGCTGTTTCAGTCATCCAAACGTTTTGGACATTGTACTCAAAGGCATAGCCAAGTAACTCATGGGATCTTAAAACTGTACTGTTCCCACTTTCATGTAAACTGACTGTAGCGTATTGATGACAGTTGCCGCAAACAAGTTATATCTTCTCCGTTCCAGTCGTCTGTGGGATCTATAAACCACTGAGCGAAATCAGGAAGTGTATTGGATCCACAACATATCTTTTAACGTCCATCTAGAAGCACGCTACAGTTCCAAGAGTGATAAAATAAAGGTTCATAAATACATTCGTTTCAAGCTCGATGTGCGACAAAAAATTTAAGGTTGTGAATCCCTGTGTCTTGGGAACATTCAAAGTAAAAAAAAAGATTAAATCCATGCGATGGTCCCGTTTCTTTTTGCTGTTGTTGTTGTTGTGGCGGTGGTGGTGATCCAATAATTCGTCTTGGTTGTTTACATATCGCTGAATGTAATGCTGATAATCCAACTCTACAAGCTGATGACAAGTCGGACATCGTTTCATTCCTGGACATACGTGTGAATCTTTGGAATTGCTACGAACATTCTGTTCCCATTTTGGACACGCTTCCAATAACTTACAAGCATTTTCCTTCTGTTGGAATTGCTACATTTTATATTGGTCATAATACACTCGTGATTCACAAAGTTTGGTCTAAAGCTGGAGCACTGAATCATTTCTTTTCCCTCAGGAGCAAGAGGTCTCAACGGTAAACATCTACGACATGTTATGAGGGGTACACACACGGACTCTTTCGAAATCACTGCTAGTTCCAAAAGAGTCTCTGGTTATCTCTGCTGTTTAGACAAACGTGATTCTATAATGCACCTGTATAATCGCTTCCATTCCGGGTTATCTGTTTTCTCTGGTTAAGCTTTTGTCTCCAAGATAGGGTGGGATTAAACATGTAATCTCAGAAGTTGTCGATCTTCACGTTACTTAGTTTCGTAGTGAGGAGTTGATCTACATATAAGACTGTTCGTCGTCCGCTGTCTGAAAGAAGTAAACCGTGAGTCATATGGGGGTGGGTGGGGTGGCGTTTCCATCAGTAACGTCAAATTCGTCGTGTGGTTGCTGTACTTGTTGAATTTTGTCGAGGTTTTGGAAGTGCTAATTTAACAGGTTGACTAAATTCGATCCAGACTGGAGATTTCAAACTGTCATGAGTGATAGAAAGTCACAACCGATCTTGATATTCAGCTCGTAGCTGTCGTTTAAACTAATCCAACATAGGCAGCGGCTTCCTCGGCAGAGACTTGGGACTTGAACTCTTTAAATTTAAAATCGCTGGGATGTACGCGTGCCACTTCTCTGATGGTGTTGGGTGACACAGAACACCGTCGTCGTCGCTTTGTTTCTATCTTTCTCTTGGAGTGATGTGATCGTTATGACGATAGGCTATTCCAGTTTGATTTGACTATGGTACTCTCTCACACTACATATAAAGCCCCGATGATTATATAGTTCAGTTCCATTTAGACTTTCAACCTGTGAACACAGAAAAGCAGCAAAAGTTCACACTTCTGTTCATAGCTTTACAGATAAAGATTCCAAAATAATCGATGTGCAACAAAAACCTACGGGAAAACTCAACAGTACTCCTCTCGACGTTAAAGTGAAGATATCTGTGATGACTGTCAGGATAAAGATCATTCGGCTACAGAATGGCCACAACGCAAAAGAAAAGGAACTTCGAAGAAAGAAGAAACCAGGTTCCGAGACAAAAGTGAAAATACCTGTTATATCTGTCAAGAGAAAGGACACTGGTCTTTAGTGTGTCCAGAACTTGAAAGGAAAGTGAAGGAAGAGAAAAAGAGGATAAAGAAGAGACTTTAGAGGAAGAAGCAGAAGAACCCATTCTCTTTAAGAAATTCAAAATAAGATACTCATAAGAAATTAGGCTTTTTTGAAAAAATGTGATTGAATTCTCATTGCGATTCATATTTCACAAGAACATTCCAAAATGTAAGTGAAAATAAAAAAATGTCTTAATTTGTTTATTTTTATTATTAATAAGATATAGACACACACATATATATTCTCTGAGGAGGATATTTATTTGATTTGGCAATGATTGATAAGTATATGTTTTCTGAAAGCTATGGATTGCCCTATAATAAATGGCCGTTTCTTTTGACAAAAAGTCCACAAAGAGTCATGGACTTTCCATCATCAGTTGCAACCGCTTTACAGCTTTTAGTCGTCCAAATTCTACTGCTGCTGTTGTTGCTGCTTCAGTTACTGTCTTTAGTAGTAATTGTTGTGGCATATGTTGTCATGGAATTTTTGGAATTCTTTGAAAGTGTAGGTCTGTTTCCCCTGGGTTTACTGAAGGAAGTTGCATACGTCGCTCTCACCTGTTTCAGCTCAGTCGAGATCTGGTTGTAATACACCCAAGACCTCTGGCGCCCAGGGCAACTGCCCCGTCCGCCCCTTCCCCGATCGTTAGCACGCTACTGTGTAGGAGTTCTCAGAACAATTCCTGCGATAATGAAAATAGCAGAAAGCCAAATCCAGCTCGAAATCATATCTGGAACAGAGAAGTCCATCAGTGGAGTAATACCAGCAACAACAACGATATTAGTACTGCAGGCGCAGCCCAACACAAGGTCTTTGTTTTTGAACTCAGTCATGTGTACTGTACTAGAACTGTTCCGCACTCTGACCGTATGAATCGTAGAAACGCTCTATTGTATATCCTCCGAATGTCACGTCACACGTCCTCATGCGTTCTGATTAGTGGATACAAAACACGCGATCGTTGAATTATGTCACACACGTTCTGACTGAATGAACCCAAAACTCACTTTTGATCCGTTGCCAGTCTATATAAAGCCATGCATTCGCCACTTGTATGATCCGTTCTCAAAGAAGCACCACGTTCATAAGTGTAGAGAGTTCGACCACCGTCTGGAATATGTTGTTTGATCCCAACATCTCAGTCTATACCATGACCAAGTGGACGATTAAAGAAAGGACAGAATTAGCCGTCCTTGTATGAATAATTTATGCGGAAAGACAAGAAATGTGGGCCTTCAGTAAGGAGAAGCGTACGCAGGCGTAGAATTAAGAGGCGTGGTATGTGTTAAGGATCTTGGTGAACAGGTACCCACTAACCCAAAGTCCCTTTTCAGAGTCATCAAGATCTGTAAACACAGACGTAACACTCAACATTTCCAGCTTCTTTCTACTTGTCTTGATTTATATGTGTGTGTATATATATATATATATATATATATATATATATATATATATATATATATATATATATATATATATATACACACTGTCTATCTAAAAATAATATTTATTATTAAATCGTTTTTAATGAAAAATTTTCAAAATGTTTTGTAATTTGTTTAAAGGTGCTCATGCGCAACACATTTCAGTGATTATGCACAACAATTTTTCGGTTAGCATCCACAATTTCAATTGCGCATGCGCAAACTTAAAAACGTACCTCCGGTCATGACGTCATAAAATATACTTTCGGCTATGACGTGTGAAAAAGTTTTTGACCTCTGAACTAAATATCTAGATGCTCGCCGCCATTTTGTTTGGGTTTAGCCATGTGTGTTTTATATCATAAATGCGTTTGACGCCTGTTCGGCATTATATCATCAGGGTGTACCTATAGCGTCATCCAATGTTACTCCTATGGTGTTTAAAAGTTAAATTTTTTAATGTGTACCGGACAAAGTATTTATTTATTTAGTTACTTGTGTAGAGACACAAAACTCGATGCTCACGGATTTCAATGAATTAACAGTATATTAGAGTTACTTGAAGGCATGACAAGTAAATATGATAATTATGAGTTATTCATCGATATTTTAGAAATCACTTCTGAATATTCTTGCTTTCACCAGTCTTCTACCTATTAATTGCAATGAATGTAAATAACTCTGTCTAAGTATACTGTTCTCAAGCAGTGAAGCTTTCTATGTCAAAATTGCAATAGTCTGAAACGGAATAGCTGGGATTATTAAAAACCTGTAATTATGATCAATTACTATATTCACAACAAAATAGCAAACTTTTCAATATTCCATAATTTACAGTTTTTTTTCTCGTACTGAGAAAATTTGTCGCCAAATTTAAAGAAGATAGTGTACCGAATATTAAGGTGAGTAAAATTATTCGAAAGGATATACGTCTTTCATATGTCGAACGATAAAGGAAAATATCCTATGAAACTATATGCAAAACGAATGTGTACTTCTTGTGAATATTAGTTAATTCGAATGTTTTAAGCCAAAAAATCTTACAATATCTTCTTGACATGTGCAGGCGCTCTGCCAGCTTCAAGACGCATGAGTAGCTTCATTTTAGGCCAGTGATTTTACTCTCATTAGAATATATATGGTGTTGTCCCTGAATGTGAGATTTCAAATGTTTACTGATTTTTTTCTTTCTGTTTAATTATTTCTCAGATGTAAGCGGCTTGACAGACTTAATAGGAATACATTCTTACTTTTTAAATAGATTTTTTTAAATTTCATTATGCTACTGATATTATTCTTTGTTTCATGGTGCGATCGTTCCACAGATATCAAACAAACATTGCGTTAGTACCAGATATAACATTTGTTTCATTCTTATGTAGTTTTTCATCTCTGAATAGTATAGACAGCATATGAACTTTTCACTTTTTTAATTTGTTTTTGTTTTTTCCCATTGCACAAATAAATATCATATATTTTGATACAAGTCCTAATATAGATCAAATGTGAACGTTTGTACGAAATACAATGCCAGTCAAACATTGAATTGTTCTTTTCATTGCAAATTAAAATATCTTACATAAAAAGACGACCAGTTCAAAGACATAAATTCAATAATTTGAATCATCTTAGCTTTGCAGGGCGCTGATGTTGCATACGTTTGGAACTAATGGATTATTTACGCAAGGATGCCACAAAGTCCACGAGATAATTCATTGACTCATATGTAATGTATTTTAACCTTTTGATCTGTATTAACGAAAACCATGCACCTAATACACTTTCTGAGCATCTGGGGGCCTCAAATGTTAACTCTTCTGCAGTGAAATCTTCTGCAGTGTTCTATCTGACTTTTTGTCGTTATAAGAAGATCAAATAAGCAAACTTCAAATGGGGTGGCAGTTAGATTTATTATCACAAAGAATTTATATCTGAATTTAAATTTGCAAAATTAAAAAAATATCAATTACTAACATTGAAGGAAAAGTATTTTTGAGAATAAAAAATCAAGTATTTTAATAGAGAACGGAAAACCTGAACCAGTTATGCAAGATGTCCTGTTTCACACTATCACCACAGCAAGGACCCTAAGGATGCAATTCATAACAGTACAAGGCAGAATAGACATAAAGTGAGGCTTAAAAATAATTGATAACACTAACATTTGGATCTTCTCAAACTGTTTCAATTAAGGAAGACTAACATTTCAGCAGGCAAAACCGATTAAATATTCGAGTGGATAATATTATCTTATACGTTGCATTTCTTTCTATCTTGTTCTTTTCCCGTTTTATTTTCTCTGTAAACCATAGTGGTACAGGGCATATTCATATTTCAGTTATCAATTTACAACCCTGTATATGAAACTCACTTATAACTAGCCTATACATGGCATACTGATCGAAATGTTATAAAATCGTATACAATGTTATTAGGAACATGATTTAAAATCCTATCCTATTATATAACTTCCGACCAGAAAGTCCACGTATTTCTATTTCCTGTCTGCATCCTATAACAACCTGCTGTGTCTAGACGGGGTTGAAATAATCGGTAATGCCTTGAAAATGTTTTTTTTCTTCTGTTTTTATGTTAATCTAAAATGGCATCTTTGAACTCTTCATAAATGTGTCAGAAGGACATACAAAATAAGAAATCATCGCGAAATGGAACACGAGCTGTCCTTGAATTACAATAAATTGTACCCCTAGTGTCAAAGAGTGTTTATTGTATGGTATCACAAAAAGATGGTGGATTGGGTTCAAAGTTTGTTCGATCTGTTTTCATAGCACCAATAGAGCAAAATAAAGTTAAATTACAGATAGCATACAGAGATTACACGTGTAAGAAAGCCACTCAAGAGTGTTTTAACATCTTCAGACAGAAACCTTTATTACACTAGCCGACATTGAGGATGGTACCTAGCATATACGAGGAGTATTTAAAAAAGTTCTGAATCTAACTGCGCACAACAAATTCATTTATTAGAGAGCAGTATTTCATTACATCACCTCAAAGTACTCGTCATGCACCTCAACATACTTTCTCAGTCTTAGTATCCAATTATTAAAAGCCATTTTGTATTCACTTTTTGGTATGTTTTTCACAGGCTGGAAATATGCACTTACAACCGAATGGGGTCTTTCAGATCGTCTGCCCATCAGCGAATCTTTGATCACGGGAGTCAGCAAAATAATCACTTCGACCTAAATCAGGGTTATATGTAGGATGTGGCTAAGTTTGGATGATGTGCTACTTCAGGAAGTCTGTCACGACAGCGGATTTATGCGTCTGTGTGCTGCCATGGAGTAGATGGATACCTCGGGTACCGGTGTTTCGGTATTGTGTCACAACGATTGGCAACAGTTTGGAGGCATCAACATGTCTAGTGACAGTAGCAGTCAGATACAGATACGTGGACGACCAGACCTTTTGCATCGATAAATAATGCGCATAAAACTCTCTTGACAGTCCGACTACGTCAAGCGATTTGTGGTCTCTGCTTGGGTTCTTCGATCCAAACGTTATTATTTTCTCTTGAGTCTGGTTAAAAAAAGTAAGTCCGTGTTTGGTCACCCGTGACAACCTAATTCAAACGTCTCTGGTCGCTCTTTTCATATTTGCTGTTTGGTAATTTTAACTCGACTTTTCTTTTTGATCAGCTGTCAACAAATGCTGGACCTATTTTGCACAAACCTTTCTAAGCTTCAAATGACTCTTCAGTATATTAAAAACAGATGACAAATTAATGTCCCAGATAATAGAAATATCGTCCACTGTTTATCGAGCATCTTCATCCGTTGCCCCCTTCACAGCGGCCATTTTCGCTTACCAATCGGAGACAACGTCGGTCATCTTCCAAAAATTCGCGACTAAAAGAAAGAATGAAAAAAACCCCAGAATTATAGGCTATGATAGAGAATTACATCCGTAAACTTTGTCCAAGTCGGCCTTGATATCAGTAGGACAGTATCCTAAGAGAGCCCTTATTTTACAGCATGTTCTTTCAACAGTAGCAAAATTGTTCTCCTTCTCCAAAATTTTTAGATCACTGAAATTTACCTATGTTACGTCACACACGTATATCTGCAGGTGTCCGGCGTGCTGCAAGCGCCGCTGCAGATCATTTTCGAGAACGTTATTTTGTCTATCGAGCGGCATTAAATGTATTGACAGATTCAAAGAAAGAAAAAGGTTATAAAAATATTCAGAATTTTTCATATCCAAAGTTCTAAAAAATAGACGAGAAAAGGGGTGCAACTATAAGAATTCGCTAGAATAAAAAGCAAAGGAAGAAATTGTGCAACCATTCCAAAAACCAGTTTAAGTGCTCCTGCTTTGCAGATATTCATTTGTCTAATATTCAAATACTTTAAAACATGATTGATTTTTGTATATATACACGTGATTGAATTTCTGTAAGAATATATATTGTTTTGCAAAAGATCTGAGTTTGTGGAAGCACTGCATGATTGTAATGTTATTGCATGCTTTGAATGCTTTTTTAAGGGTGTGGAACATTCAATTTATATAAATTTACAGAATAGATTGTATTCCGTTACTGAATACAAAGCCCATAATCTGCCCAGCCATTTTGTACGTTTGGACTATTGTCGACTTAAATTATCAGGAAATTCATGACCTTAAATGGGGCCTTTGATTCAGCGAGGGAAAAAGCAAAGAGATTAGTATACTAGGCTCTCTAGGCTGTTGACGACATGTCAGTTGATTTGGTCTTTAATTTCCCAATTGCCGCTACCGTGCCTCCCTAATAGTCATTTGTTATATGAAAGGCTGTCATTTCTGTCTATCGCACATGTCTCCGAGGCTTACATGTAAAGTCAAATAGTCTTTATCCCCGAGACGGATTGTACATAGTTATTTGGCCTGTCAATTGGGAGCTTTCTTTTGATGTTTTACTTCTTGATTACATGAGTAGTTGGATTGTCTGGAAAACGTCCATTTCTTTCAGGTTAACCATGCTACTATTAGGCATAGAGACATATTTTGTTACTTTATCACATTTTGATACGACACAAACAGCAAGGATATATCATTATTATTTCCATTATGATTAATATAAGCGTTCTTTCTATTTAATGCCACTACCTTTGGTATTAAGGAAATGAAGAGTTTGGTTTTATTAATTTATCTTTAAAATTTTGGCACTGCTTCCTGAACCTTAAGCATAGAGTATTACCATCTTGTCTCTCTTTACCAATTAGCTTCTCCTTCATCGTGCCAGAAACGTTCTGTACAATAAAGGGGGTGAGGGTGGGGTGGCTTAAACATAGCAATTGGATATTAGAGAGCTATTACCACATTTCGTATTTTGATTTGTTGAAAGCGAGTGATGTGATATGGGTTTTAGGTTTCTAGTATTCGTCATCATTGCTCTCTAAATGTAATTGGTTAGCTAAAGGATAGCAGTTCAAGTCCGCCATTCTTACTAGGCAGTCTCAACACCAAATCTCTTTTCTAAGAGAATATATCACCATACTGTATACATATCGATCTGTAAAATGAATTCATAGTTTCCTTGTTCATTGTGTCCTTGAATGAAGAGGCTTTTTAAGACTGACAGATTCCATTTTATGAAACATTGTATAATTATCAAAACAAAATATAATAAAAAGATCCATATTTTAGGATCGTTATGTAGAATGTTGTACTGAAAGGTGGCGTAAATATCTAGTCCTAAGTCATCATGCCCCATAAAAATGCTGCTACGTATATTACTTTTAAATCGCGGTAAATTATATGATTTATCAAAATAGATTTCACAGTTAGTTTCCAATCGTTAGTGATCTACACACAGAAAGCTTCGCGTTTAAGTTCGGTACATTCTCGTCCTTGAAACTAGGGATGGTTGTGCAAGTTTTTCCAAAAATATTTTTTGAAAGGAATTCGTATATATACTGAACAAAAAGGAACCAAAATTGAAGACATGACCCCATCTCTTGTCTGTACAGAAAATGCTACATTAGATACTAGAATTGTTCGATAAAAATTGGAATTACTTTGGAAGCAATTAGAACTTTTGGATTGTTTGTAATTTTTTTGGCTCTTGAAATAATTAAAATTGTGATTTCGTACTTGAGCTTAGACCTACATTCTTTTTCACGATGCATACAAAAAACACCGAAAAAAAAAGAAACAAATGCCAAGCAGTAACATAACTTTTTTTTGTGTGGAATAATGATGTAAAACTGAATGAAGAAACGAGATTCATGAAATCAAAGGTGTGATAGTATATATTGACCTCGTCTCAAACGGAGTTTATGAAGCAACATATTCCTTAAATTTAATCTTAAGTTGCCCGTGGGCGTTATTGCAATATTGTAAAGGAAACTGTTTAGTGTCAATTAAGCAGACAATATTGTTAATTTAAATACACTGTGGGTACTATATGATAAAAATATTGTGGGCGCCAAATTTAAGTTGAATTAAATCATGTCTGTCTTTTGATTCGCACTTTGGTTTTGGTACGTTGTATTCATATATAAAGACAAAAGTAAACGTTGACGAATACCTATCTTCCCCTTTATCCTATTTCACACATACATAAAACGAATATGCATATTTTCTTCTTCCAGTAATTTTTTAAAAAATCAATGTATACACATATTTCTTAGTCAATTTTCGCTTTCTGGAAAAATTAAAGATGGTTTCGAAACATATTTGAACACTGGGAGAAATATTAATACAATAATATGCTATAAACGGTCACACAATCAAGTCGTTGAACGTTGAAATTCTTAATAGTATATGTTTAATGAAAGAATTATACAAAAATAGTATTTTGTAAAAAAAGAATTATATTATTTTTCTGTGGGAAAAATAACACTAAAATATAGTTCAGAAACTTCTTTCCACAATTAGAAATTTTTCTATTTTAGCTTTCCCAGAAGTCAGGTGTGCATTTTTGTTTTTTGAAGAATGAGTGCCAGATTGTGAAGATTAAAAGTTCTATTTCCAATTAGCCAAGGTTCATAACGAAGTTATGTTTTCCTTTTTTAAAGTTATACAAATCATCAATGTCTTGGCGAAAGCGTGAAGAAGTTATCAATTATATGTAACAAAATCGTTGAGAAGAAAAAGTATTAATAGAGAAAATCTATATCAGATACAACAAAAACAACAATAATACCGTTAGCTTCCATGCATCTTGTTCAAATTGATCCAATATAAATGCGTACTAATACCACAAACGAGCTGACCTTATAAATCATTGTGCATAAAGAGTACAATCCATTAATCACACTCAACATAGCAAGAGTTCGTTTTATTTAATCCTTATTTAATGCCATGGAAGTCAGCTATTACGTTTTCCTGATTGTTTGAGGTAAGAACAAAACAGTTTCTGCGTAAATACCACGGATTAGTGGTAATCTTTCATATCTCTATCTGTTCGAACAATCACTCAATTTAGCATCCCTACTTAATGATTTACTGGACGTAACTCTTAAAGTGTCAAGGAATGTATTCACCAAGTAAATTTGTTGTTTGATAAAATTAAATATTAAGTAGATCATTCGATGCCCTTTTAATCAAAGGTATACGAGAAAAATATAACTTGTAATCAAACAAATGGTAGTAAGTTTAACACTTTTTCAGTGGTTTAGGTGATACAAGCAATGAAGGAAATATAGATTCATACGTCTAAGCTATCTAAAGAACTAAGCAAAAACTATTATTTCCGGGAAATAAGGAATTATGCAGACATTCATATGACAGAAAATTGTTTATGATAATGAAATTCCAAGCAAAGTTTGGTCGCGAAAAGGTAGTTTCAAGGCAGATAGGTTTGATTTCGTACGAAGTATGCCATGTGTATCAGGAACATAAATCCTTAGATCTTTTAAATTTGACTTGAGGCAGTTTCATATCGTTATAGATTTTGAACAAGGGATTAAAAACAGCAACGTGCAAAACCAGGACATTTGCACATTTTCAGTACTATGTGATTTCATCTTCTCAGTTCCTTGTTGTTACCATTCTGGAAGAAATATTGATGTATTGTTGATTTTAAATATACATGTATTATATATTGTATAATTTTACGTGAATAGATATTAGAACACAAATTATCATTCAATAATATTAATTTAGAAAGAAACATGGTGTGATTGTGTGTATGTGTGTGTGTGTGTTTGTGTGTGTTTCCTAGAAATATTGAACAGAAGACGTGTAAAAGGTAATTTGCTTGCGATTTGCAGAATTTAAAAATACTTCTAAAAACATACTAGTAAGTACATTGAAGGTGCCATGGGGGAATACAATTCTTTCTGTAGTAAAGTTTTTGGATGACCTAAGGGAATCAAAGGTATGAAGGTTGCCTTAAGGAAAATAATGCCAATTATTACATTCATCTCTGTTGAACATCATTGGACAAAGTTTGCACAAAACTAATGTGTAGAACCGAATTGGACAAAATAAACGTGGTGCTTGATATGGAATGGTAAATGTTTATTAAAGATAATGTTTCAAACAACATCAAGATAGTATAATTATACTTCCCGGTTGTAAACCCATTGGCCTACATAGAGCTTGGCGCTATGTAAGTTTGAATAGTGAGTAAACCTAAACCGTTGAATGTATTTACTAAATATTATTCTTGTCTTTCTTTTATCAAAATGTTCGTAGAACTGACACAATATTTATTACAAAACAAACCGGGAAGAAATCGGGATGCAGGAAATATGTTTCCCCGCAGTGGCATAACGTGTCGCGCTTAAGTATGGAAGTGCCGTAATTTGAAACGATTCCCTGAAGGCATCACATGGCGAGTTAATTATCCTTCTGTGAAATGTAGCGGAAGTCGTATTTGATTGATGTTTTGGCGATATAAATTATTGCTTCTTTTCCTTGTATTCTGTGTAATCGCTAAAAATCTAAACAATTAACCAGTATTAAGTCAAATTTTTCATGGCACTAGTAATTCCTTAAACTGAGGTAATGAAGCATATATTGAAGATTTCTGCTTACATCAAACATTTTAGTGCTTAAATACCATAATTGAAAACAGTGTCTTAATTTTCACAATCATTTTCTCTCGTCTGATTTGTCCAAAATTAATGTAAACTAGATATTATGCATTCATCATTATTGTCAGTCAGTTTTATATATAATAAAACAATATCACGAACAACCAAACTAAAACAAAAATAGCAACAATAATAAGCAGAGCAAGGTGACTTTAATTAAGTGGATTTTACTGGAGAATTTAGCTCGACTCATTCATTCTTGCTATAAATAAAATGTAAAGTTTTCAAAATCTTAAAAAATGGCCACATTGGTGTCTTAAAAGATAGACGTTTGTCACGTACACCAGGGAAAGCAAGCGGGAAGTAGGTATTCTGATGTAAATATAAATTTTGCCTCTTTCAACATTCATGACAAGCAAATGCCATTAGTTTGAAATAAATTTTTTGTTCCTTGATTTCAATAAACAATCCCAGACATCGACACTGATGATAATGATAACAGCAATAATAATAATAATAATAATAATAATAATCGTGTTTTATAGAGTATAGTCTTGATTTAATGTCACAACAGCAGGACAAGAGTTTCCTTTTGGCGGAGATCATAAATATCTCACGTAATATCTAATATTTCATATCAAATCTCGACGATGTCACAACGTAAAGTACAAGAAACATGAGCCAATTCTTTATTTGTAAAATTTTCATATTGACCAAACGTTTGGCGTTCTACCAGAAAATCTATGCCAATGAAATTATTAAATCAATCAAAACTATGACAGTTAATTTATTTTTTACCGAAAAAGTTTTTATTGCATCTGACATTCTATCTGTTCACATACAAGAAAATCTATTACAAAAGTTGGGAGACAAAAGTTCATATGAATGTGATATTAGATGATTAGAAAATTGATTAAAGAGTAATAATACAGCACAATCATGAACACACACACACACACATATAATATATATATATATATATATATATATATATATATATATATATATATATATATAGACTCGTACGATTTGACAGAGAAAATAGAACATACAATTATATACTTTTAATGCGAAACAAACATGTAGAGGAAATGGATACCAATTCAAAAATAGCGAAAAAGGAGAATGCTTTTGCAAGGGTTCCAAAGGGTTGCTATTACTTGAGGGATTGTGACTGCAGTTGACGTGGCTACCGTTGGTACTACTATCTGTATATTTTCAACGAGGGATTGGGAAGAAGATAGCCAATTCAAATTCTGAGTAAAATAGTCCACAGTTGCTTATCCCCTTGTTGCAAACTCAAGTTTCCAATCGATTATATAGTGGCACTATACACCACGAAGATCTGACAGAAAAAGACAATTAGATTTTTAGGAACAGGTTCTCCGCTCCACACCCACTGTTGTTGTATTATTTCTATAGCTCATGGAATTATAAAATGGAAGAAGGTGACACAGTGAGTAATGGCATGTTCATGGCTTTTGCTTCATTTTATAGTAATTGAGTTGCGGAGCTGCAATCCAAGAATCGAAACTCGATGGATAGCCTTTCCAACGGACTTTACCTTCCTTAATGCGACGTTTTCACAATTTACGTGTTCTTTGATAGAGAATGCTTTCGATATCGTATACGTCGTCGTCGTTCTTGGCCACTCTTTGGTTCCCTTTAAAGTTTCTCCGCTCATATCTTCCAATTTATAGACAGGGGCGTGATGTCTACGAACGTGTTATGTCACACGAAACATTTCTGTCGTCCAGTGAGTAAATATCCTTTGTTTAAAAGTGTTTTTTGTTTCCAATGCGAACCCAATCTCCTGTGTTGAGCACTTCTATCTTCTTGCATGTATCAGACGTTCCGAACAATCGATCAAAAACTGCCACTTCGTTTTGGGGAGTTACTTGTTCTGGTTCACATCCGATTCAGAGATGGTACGATTGCGTCACGGCTTTCGCCTGACGTTGTAAGACTTAGATGTATTTGAGAGTATGTTGATGTGTACAATATTTCCATATACGTTCTTTCAAGACTCCTTAAAAATGTTCCACAGCACTCGCTTTGGTTTCAGGATTTTCCATGGTGAAAAAATGAATGTATCATTTTTTTCAATTCGGTTTTAAATTGTTGATTTATAAATTCAGTGCCGATGTCTGTTTGTCATCGCTTAGGGTGTGGGCCACTTTGTTTTAACGCGATTTTCAAATTTTGTACTAACTCCGAACCTGTGTCACATCTCAGAGGAACCACCCAATCCGATTTTGAAAACACATCTATGTTAAATCGACTTGCCATGAGCGATAGATTACAGCTACCTTCATCAAATTTCTTGCAATTTTTGTGTAACGTATATGTATATTGTTCATACAATCATTGTCGTACTTCCTGCAGACGTACACGTTTAAGTTTGACTTTGCTGCACGATAAAATTTTTAAATTTCTTCTCAATCAGCATCATTGGCAGGATTCTATTAATTGCTCAGCCAAAGTGTGTATATACTGCTGTTCAATAAAAGCACCCAATGCTATCTGCTCCGTTTGGTTATTTAGATTGCGATGTTATATCGGTTCTCTTCTCTTTACTTTTTTCACTTCTGTCTTCACTTTTTGTATTCTTTCTCTGTCGAAAAGGGCGTCGACATCGTCTTTTTGAACCCGACTTTCATTTTTTGTCGAATAATTGTAGGTGAAGGTGTCAAAGTGGTTGCAACTCTTTGGGTGATTTAACAGATTGGTATAGAAATCTTCTAACACCTCTAATCTCTCTTTTTCTTCCACTCTCATATTTTGTGGTCTTAATAGTTGCTGCGTTTGCTTCTGTCTTCATCCAAGTCTTGAAATCGCTACGATTACGTTTAACAGTTTCGTTTAAAACGTTCTAATTATACAGTTGAAGACGTTGCAATATTTGTCCGTACCGTTGCGATGTGCCCGCTTCTGTCTAGTCTAAAAGATCCACGAACGATTGTAACTCTTGTTTTAAGCTTACCATATCCGTGAGATTATGACTGAATGGTAAGTGAGGTATTCGCTGCTTGCATCAGTGCTGGAATTCCATCCACCGTTTTTAAGCAAGTAGGGTCCATTTTCATCCATCGATAAGGTCCAGTGGTACAATACTGATGTCTATCAAGAAGGCACCGTCCGTTTTATTTTCACCTCGACACTCCTCATGAAAGACAACTGGAAATGACTTTGACCAACAACGGATCTATCAGCATCTGAAGAAATTCCCCTCGTTGAACGAGAACGTTTTTTTTTTGTTGACTGACTTGAATCTCATTTTCCAGCATGCGTCAACGAATGTTTTGATGCCGTCCTAATCGCTGTTTCTTTGTCTTCGCCAGGGGTACTGTTTCTTTCAATGCCTTCAAACAACAATAATATACCGTAGCGATAATATATTTAGGAGCCTTTTGACTGATTTGTTGTTGCCTGGGTGTATTCGCTTTGGTTTAGCACAGGTAATACATCCCTATGTTTGGCTAAAGAAGAAAGAACGTAATTTTTTCTCTTGTTTTGAGGAATAGTTTGACGACGATGCTGTTGCTGGGAACTCTTGAGGAAGGACATATTGTCCAGAGAACTGAGGTCAACCAAGTCTAAATGTCTTCTTTTATACATGGATTCGACTCCCTGGTGGTCGTGACTTCGTTCCAAATTGACTTTGGAAACTGGACATCGAGACAACGAAGGCGAGTTCAACGGTGAGTTCTTGGTTGGGCAAATTTAGAACACTTGGTAACAAACTTGTTTTATCTAGCACTTTTTTCTTGGGCTGTGCTGCCTTTTGGTATTAGCAGCAGCCAGAACAGCAGAAGAAGACGAAGGAGGATGAAGTGTAGTAGTCAATTCAGAGATGGGTGTCCATGTGGGAAGCAATTTCGACAGATAGCGAAACACTTGTTTTATATCAGGTTTGACTGGAATCATAATAACGAAAGGGAGAAGGAGACTACAAGGTATGTTGATGTGATTACAGGTTGAGGTTTTAGTGAGTACTTGCGCGTTCTAGCGGCAATGCCTATCTTTCTTTGGAGATGATTTTGGATGTGAACGAACTGCAACTCTCTTCTTCATTGTCTTTTTCTTGGTTTTTGGTTTTGATTTTGGTTTTCTGACCTTAGCTACTGTATTGGGTTCCATCGTAGAAGCGAGCGAATAATGACGCGTCCTAGAAATTCACTTCCACCTGGTTTCAAGATAATTTGCTTCTTGGTTTGGGCATCGATTCTTGGATCGGCGAGTTGTGTCAAGGCTACTTTATGCTTTCGAATAAAGGTTGCATTTGATGAGGAATGTGAATGCTTCTTTTTAGTAATTGACGTGACGATAAAGAAAACCATCGCAACACTTCTTAAAGACTTGCTTCCAACAAATGCGAAAACGTTTGAAGATTTATTTCGCGACAGATGGCATACTCTACATGGTTTGATCTAGCAAGGGGATGAGATTGGAAGGAGGTCATGTTGATTAATGTCAGCGGTGATGAGAGTGAAAGGTGGTTTTATACTGGTCTTAAATAGAAGATAAAAACAATGAAGGCGAAGTGCAAATCACAGGACCACCCTCGTGACTGGAATAGTGGAACAAATCCGTACGAAATTTGAACTAGTCTGGTGTAATGGGTTTAAAATCGATCAGCAACTATATTTGTGGTAAACCCGTTGTATCGTCATTTTCATGCTTCAGTCACCGAATTGTTTAGTCAACTCTTCGCTTTGCTTTGTTTAAATAAATTTTGTTTAATACAAATAATGCTAGCGTTGCGATGATGTCCTTTTCGTGTAAATGAAAGTTAAATTTGGTCTTCATTTTCCCAGAACATGTCATCATAGATGGCCAGTTGCGCTTGACTACAGTCAAACTCGATCCCGTCGTCTTTGCTAGGAATACCTTCTACAAACTAAATGTATTTTCCTTGAGTTTCTTTTAGTAACGAATAAGCCGATTGCCACTCTTTGTCACACCACACGATGCGTTGTGGAGAATGGTCAAATAAACGTTGTTGGTATTCAATTAACACGGTAACGATATGACGAAGATACAGTGCCTCCCATCTTTGACGAGTTGACCTTTATTCAATCATTTTGAAAATGGAGGATGCAACCATAATTCTAGAGTTGTTTTGAAATTCTGAGAATAAAACAGAGGACACAATACATTTTATTCAAAAATTCAATTTTTAATTTTTTTCTTAAAAGAGACAACACATGAGAAGTCATGTCAAAACTATTTTGAGAAAAGTCAATTTTTTGTATTGTGGGTCTAAGCACAATCAGTCGTTTGGGTTCTTCTTTTTGTGATGAGTTATGGTGTAAATATTCACAAGCCACTTTGCATAATGAGGTACATCTCGTTTCTATGCTTTGAATCTAAGATAGATTTGTATTCATCACTTATCGTATAACTTTCCACTGAATGAATATTTTGTGAACAGACAACATTTATTGTCGTCATGTCTTTTCATGAAATGGTTGACACTTAGCAAAAGGGATTCCACAGGTAAAAGAAATCCAGTAAATACTGTGACTAACACACACACGATACGTCGTCCCATATTCCAGGGTAACATTTTGTTCGGTATTGAAAAATTGAGAAAAATATCCTTTAGCCGTTTCAGTCATTCCTTTCCTATTTTTTTTTTTTGCATTTTCGTAAAGGTATGGCTAAGTAACTCATATAATATTTAAATTAATATGTTCCCTGTTTCATGTAAATATTTTAAATACTGTGACTAACACACACAACACGTCGTCACATAGTTTAGTGTAGCACGTTGTGCTTATTTTCTTCGGTATAGCTGTTTCAGTCATTCCAAACGTTTTAGGCATTTTTTTCAAAGGCATAGCCAAGTAGCTCATGGAATCTCTAAACTATACTGTTCCCAATTTCATATAAACAATTGTGGCTCCATTTACGGTGACTTGTGGAAATTCCTGTTCCTTTTTCTAAACAAAGGTTTCAGAAGAATTGATTCTTGTATCCCCAGAAATTGTGAGTGATCGCTGTAGCGTATTGATGACAGTTGCCGTAACCATCTGAATCTGCTCCGTCCCAGCCCTCGGTAGATTCCAAAACTTACTAAGCGAGACCAGGACAAATATTGGATACACGAACTATCTTTTTACACCCACCCGGAATCACGCTACAGTTCTGACAGTGATAAAATCAAGGTTCATGAATACATTCAGGTAAGCTCGATGAGCGACACGCAATTTAGGGATGTGATAAAATCCACGCGATGGTCCAATTTCTTTTTCTTGTTGTTGTGGTGGTGGTGATAGCGACCCAATAATTCGTCTTGTTTGTTGACATATCGCTGAATGTAACACCGATTATCCAACTCGAGAAGATACTGACATATAGGACATCGTTTCTTTCATGGACAAACATGTGAATCTATTGAATTGGTACGAACATTCTGTTTACGTTTTTGGACACGCTTACAATACTTTGCAAGCACTATTTATGAACGTTTCATGACAATGGACTATACCAGTTTGATTTGACTATGGTACTCTCTCACACTATTTATAGCGACCCTACTTATGATGATGATATAGTTCAATTTCTCTTAGACTTTCAACCTGTGAAGATAGAAGGGCAACAAAAGTTCACACTTCTGGTCATAGATTTACAGAAAGTGATTCGAAAAATACTCAACGTCTATCAAGACTTACCAGAAAACTCAACATGACTCCTAACGAGATAAAAATGAAGATACCTGTGATGTCTGTCAGGGGTAAGGACACTCACCTATAGAAACTCCACAACGCAAAAGAAAAGGACCGTTTAAGAAGGAAGAAATCCGGTCCAGAGACAAAAGTTAAAATATCTGTTATATCTGTCAAGAGAAAGTACATTGGTCTACAGAGTGCCAAGATTGTAAAAGGAAAGTAAAGAAAAAGAAAACTGAGGAAAAAGAAGAGACTTCAGAAGAAGCAGAAGAACACATTCCCTCTAAGAAATTCAAAACCAGACACTCGTAGGAAAAATAGGCTTTTATGAAATAATGTGATTGAATTTTCACTGTGATTTCTATTTCATGAGAACATACCAAAATGTAAGTGAAAAAATGTATTGATTTTTTTTTTATATTATTAATAAGATAATAAGATATAGACACACATATATATGGGAGGAGGAGTTTAGCTTTTTGATTTGGCATGATTGAGAAAGGTATATCTTTTCTGAGAGATATGGATGGTCCTATAAGGGCCGTTGGTTTGACAAAAAAGTCCACAAAAACTCATCGAGTTTCCATCATCAGCTGTAACTGTTTTACTGTTGTTGCCGTCTTGGTAGTAGTAAGTGTTGTGATACATGTTAACATAGAGGGTTTAACACTTGACCATAACGATTTAAAGAACTACCGCCCAGTTTCTAACCTCCCATTAATGTCAAAAATCTTAGAAAAAGTTGTTCTCTCCCAACTTGTATCTCATCTGAATTCAAACAGTCTTTTTAGCGATGTACAGTCTGCATATCGCCCTCGCCACAGTACCGAAACTACCCTTCTCTCTGCTTCTCTCTGCTTTGGATAGTGGAAATATTACAGTCCTCACCCTCCTTGACTTGTCTGCAGCATTTGATACAATAGACCATGATATATTACTTCACCGTCTCCATCATGTATTTGGCATTCACGATACAGCCTTACTATGGTTCAAGTCCTACTTGGTCGACAGGATACACATTGTGTCCGCAAATGGAAAACACTCCAGCCCAGTTGATCTATGTTTTTGCGTTCCACAGGGTTATGTTTTTGTACCGGTTCTCTTCATTCTATACACTCAGCCGCTCTCAAGTGTCATAGATCGTCATCCAGTGTCTCACCAATTGTACGCTGATGACACCCAAATATACAAATCGAGCCACCCAACTGAAGTTGACGCTACCATCCAAGGTGTAGAGAGGTATATTTCCGATGTTAAATCATGGATGACATGTAACAAGCTGCAGATGAATGATGATAAAACTGAAGCCATTCTGATTACCACACAAAGACTTTCTCATTCACATCCTTTACCTCAAAAAATAAATATCAGCAACACCAACATTAAATTTACACAGTCAGTACGAAACCTAGGTGTTACTCTAGAGAGTACACTCTCATTGCACCAACATGTCATGAACATATGCAAGGCTGCATACCTTGAGCTGAGAAGGATCAGCTCCATTCGCAATTATCTTTCAGTTGATGCCACTAAAACACTTGTGTGTTCCTTAGTACTTTCAAGACTCGACTATTGTAACTCAATTCTATCTGGTTCATCTCAGTGTCTACTCCAGAAACTTCAAACAGTTCAAAACACAGCTGCTCGGATCATTCTTAGAGTACCACGAACATAGCATACAACTCCCATGCTCTGTGCCCTACACTGGCTACCCATTCGATCCAGAATCAAACACAAAATTTGTTCTCTGTGCTACGTTTCACTGCATCCCACCAGTCCAACATACATATCTCACCTCACCCATGTGTACACACCAGCAAGATACTTGCGCTCCTCTTCCGACACCCGTATTCTCATTATTCTCAATACCAAAATGAAGTCATACGGACAACGTTCTTTTGCATACCAGGGCCCAGCAACGTGGAACGAATTGCCCACTGAACTTAGACACAAAGACACGGTGATCTCATTCAAGAGTGCTCTAAAAACGCACCTATTTCGACTGCAAGAATAGACCTAAAGACTTAATGTTTTCTTACCTTAACTATTTTCAGCATGTTTTTGTTTTCTAATTTCATGGTGTTTGTTTTTTCTTTCTTTTCGTAATCATATCATTATATATGTTTTTTTTTTTTTAGGTGTTATATAATGTTGTAAAGCCCTTAGAGCTTCTAAAGATTAGGCGCTATACAAAGTCCTCATTATTATTATTATTATTATTATTATTATTTAAAATTATTTGAAGGTGTAGGTCTCTTTCTCCTGGATTTGTTCAAAGAAGTTTCATACATCGTTCTTAACTGTTGCAGCTAAGTCAGGATTGTGTTGCATTACACTCATTACTGTGTTCACCGCTCATGGTCAAGATTTTCATCTCTCGCTTCCTTTTCTCTTATTCTCCTTATAAAATCGTGGTATGCTGGCAATATTTGTGATGCATGAGGTGCCGTAAAAATTCCTGCAATGACAAAAAATCACAGAGAGCCAAATCAAAATCAACTTCCATTTCATTCTCTGAAACAGTTGAGTCCATCGATGGAGTAGTAGTAGCAACAGCAACGGTCGTAGTACTGTTACTCTGGGTAGAGGAATCCACTGCAGTGGCAAAGCAACACGAAGTCTTTGTTTTGAACTCATCCATGTGTACTGTACTTAAACTGTCCCGCACTCTGACCGTGTGAATCGTAACAAAATATTTATTTATTTATTTACCTTTGTAGAATCGCGAATTTCAATGAAGTCACAGTATACTAGAGTTCCATGAAGGCATGAGAAGTAAATATGATAATTATGAGCTATTCATCGTTGTTGTACAAAGCACTTTCGAATGTTCTTGCTTCAATCAATCTTCTGCTTATTAATTGTATTGAATGTAAAACAAGTTATGTCTAAATATACTGTCTTCAAGCAGTGAAGCCGTGTGCTTTCAATATGCAGAAGAAAACAATTGCCATGTACATTCAATAATCTGAGGAAAAATTTGTATAGTCTTTCCCAGAATTCGAATCGAAAGTAGAAATCGAAAGTAGAAAATATAGCAAAAGTACTAAGATTTATTAGAATGACAAAGATTTAATATATCTTTTCATTGCATATTAATAATATCTAACATAAAAAGATGACCAGTTCAGAGACATAAATTCAATAATTGGAATCATCTTAGTGTTGTGGAACGCAGATGTTGCTTGGAACTCATGGATTATTTACCCAAGGATGCCACAAAGTCCTTGGGATAAATACTTGACTCAGATGTGATGTGTTTTAACCTACTATGTCTTTATTAACGATGTGTTTCAACATATTGATCTTTATTAACGAAAACCATGCACCCAATACATTTTTCTGAGCATCTGGGCGCTTAAAATGTTAGCTCAGATTGCAGCCCTTTGACATCGGAGGTGTTTTATCTGACTTTCGTTAATATAAGAAGATCAAATAACCATACTTCAAATAGTGTGCCATCCAGATTTATCAACACAAACCTTTTGTAGTTCAGGTCGTTAATAACAAAATATATATATATATATATATATATATATATATATATGTGTGTGTGTGTGTGTGTGTGTGTGTGTGTGTGTGTGTTGCTACATTTCATTTACAGTTTTCATTTCACGTATTTTGCGAGGTATATAGAACATGCTGATTCACACAATATTTGAAGTCATTATATGGAATCTTCGATTCGGAAACGGGTGATTGCAAGGCATCTTTGGCTGAATTAACTGCTCCTTCATTAGCCTTTATACCAATGTGACTAGGCAACCACTTCTCCCAGTATGCAAGAGCACTACATGGTCCACTAATATCTGGAATATTAAAAGGTTGTCAGATTTAAGATTTTGCAAGATTTTGAATGTGGAAAGGAAATCCGAAAAGATGAAGAAATTTGTCTTTTGAGAGGTTTCAATGTAGTTCAACGCTAATTTCTGTAGTAAAAATCGTGACTTTTATCCGGTAACTGGCTCGATTTGGTGCCATGTTGTTTTGCAATGGCAGCCACGTTTTCTTCTGCTCATTTCTGAACCCTGTTTAAACTTGTCTGTAGTTGACGTCCAATAGTTTGTATACTCTTTGATCTATAGCAGATAAAAATGTCGGCAACATATAATGAACAGTCAGTTCCTGGATTAAGACATTTAACTATGCTGTTCATTTTGATATTAAATAGAGTGACTGACAATATGCAACCCTGAGGTACACCCATCTCATGAAGATAGTTTTCAGAAAGGGTGCTTCCTACTTTAACTCTGAAATTTCTATCTTTCAAACAATTGGAAACATAAGTGAGGGAGGCATCCCCTTAGACCAAGGTTAAATAGATCATTCATTATGCTTTACTTAAATGTGTGTCATAAGCTTTCTCCAAGTCGATAAAGAGGGCAACTATATTTTTCTTTATGAAAGCTTCTCTAATAAATGCTCCCATTCTGACAAGATGGTGTATTGTACTTCTCTACAGTCGGAATCCACATTGAACGTTTGATAGTAGTTTGTTCGATTCGAGATACCAGAGTAGCCTATCATTTATTATCAGTTCCATGGTTTTGCAAATACAGCTTGTTGATGATATATGACAATAGTTCTAAGGATCGGTATGATATCACAGTTGCTTCATGCAAGGCTGCATGAAGTGGCCAGTTTCCCAAATTTTACTGAAAATGTTTAGCAGTTTGTTGAGAGCTGTGCCAGATAAATGTTTCAAAAGGTGATAGTGGATAGCATCTGGTCCTGCTGAAGTGGCATGGGCTCAATCAAGAGAGCTTTGCACTTCTCTGAGAGTGAAAGGTTTATTGTAATCTTCAGCATTAGCAGATTTGAAATTTAGAGGAACATTTTCTTTCAAGACATGGCAGAAGTTTTCAGAATAATTTCTTGTGAAGATTTTTTGTGTGAATGTTTTTCTGGTATGGTTGTGATTAATTTATCAGATTTCTTTCAATGTATAATATAGCTGCTTTTACTTTTGCCAATAATATTTCGTACCATATTTCATACGGATTTTATAGAGGTGCGATGATTCAGCCTAGAGACATAGGATCTCCTTCTTTTCCTGTTGCTCTCTATAATGGTACGACGAGCCTTAGCTCAGTATATACGGTATTTATTTCGATTTTCAGTTATTGGATTGGCATTGAAATGTTGAACACCTTCTTTTGTCCCCTGATGGCGTCGTTGCATGCATCATCAAACCATGGTTTCTCGGCACTTTTAATGAATCTCCGGCGTTTTGGATGTTGTATCCCAAACAACATACTGGAATATTTTTGTAAAGAGGGGTATTAGATCCACCACGTTGTCAAAACGATCAGCTGTAAGATTTGACTCCCAGAGGGATTGAAAAGTTTTCCAATGTGCCTTGTTTAATTTCCATCTGTGCCGGTGCCCTTGAGATTTGGAAATATTACTTCTTAAATATATTGGAAAGTGATCACCAGCACAACGGTGAGAAGTCAAGAAAACGAGATGGTTTGCAGATTTAAGGACGAGTAGGATCCTGTGCCAGGATGCAGCCAGGTATACGACTGATCATTATAAAGGCAAAGATTGTGTTTTGAAACAAAGACTTTTATCTTCTTTCCTCCCTCCATCCCTCCCCTCTCTCTCTCTCTCTCTCTCTCTCTCTCTCTCTCTCTCTCTCTCTCTCTCTCTCTCTCTCTCTCTCTCTCTCTCTCTCTCTCTCTCTTGTTGATATCATTACAGTACAGCCCCAAAATGTATGTTGGCGTTAATGTCACCAATTAAAACAAAAGGTGTATGTAACTTTTCAATAAGATGGTCAAGATCAGATTGATTGACTAGGGTGCTGGAGGGAGATATATTAACCAAAGTGCAAGAGTTTTATGTAGGTACACAGGATTAATTTGGCTGTCAGGACTTTTGTTATTTAGGACGATGAACACTATTTTAGAAGCCTTATCAGTGTTTCTTCTGTACGCGAGGAAGCTTTTAAGATTAACTCTATCTTTTTTTAAATAAAAAAGGCATCCTGAAGGCAGACAGTTATTGTATCATGTTTTTAATTAGTAGACTAATTGCGTCAATATTGGCTTTTAAACCTCAGCAATTGCATTGTGTTTTGGTGTCAGACATATTTATGTTAGTGGTTGAAGTATGGGACTTTGGGAGCTTTCCCTGGTGCAATATCAGGGGGCTTTCCAGTGTCAATACTCTCTAGACTCCCAACCTTATTAAAGAGCTTGATAGAATCGTCAGATCCTTTGTGGAGTCGAGTAGATTCTTTAATCCTCTCTTTATTTGGTTTAGAGCATGCATTTACACTGGCGCCAGGGGTCTGCTGCTCTTTTGGTGGGACAAATTTAACTGGTTTCTCTGGAGTAGAGTTCCGGATGTTGTGTGATACAATTATTATTTGGCCAATGGAGCCAGTGGTTTGCTGCTCTTTAGGTGGTCTCTCGTTTGTATCATTAAGTTTGGTAATTACTCTACTGTCACACTGATTAATTATTTGAGTTGTCTACTTCGTTCTCGGTTTTGCGTGGCTGCTAGTACTGGTTTTGGTGGCTTCAAGACAGTAATTTGGTTTACCTTCTGGACATGTAATGTCTGTCTGGATACATATAGTATTTGTGGAAGGTTTCATTTCCGTTTTAGATGCGCTGGAATAGGTTTTACCGGCTGTGCCAAATGGAGCTGTAACTTCCACAGACTCTATAGAGTATGAGAACTGTTCTGCCAGGGATTTGTTTCTGAGCAGGACGATCCATCGTAAGCATCCTGCCTACATCTAGGACAGACTGGCTTATTCTTGCAGACATCATTGTGGAAGCCATATTTCTGGTCGTTGAAACACCACAAGTGATTAGGAATGAAACGGTCGACAGGGATGTTTAAGAACCCAGCTTTGATCGCTGTAGGCAAAGTTGAGCAGTCGAACGTCACTATGTATGTATTTGTGGGAACTTGTCGTTACGGTGAACGTTCTGAGGGCTGAGATTTTCCGGTATTTCAGCCTCACTGCAGCTATCCAAATCTCATGATCGAAGAAGACCTCATGACGAGTTGAGAGATTTGTGTGGAAATACCTTAATTGGTATCTTCACAAACCGTTTTGTACGAAGTAGATTTTCAGAGTAAGCTTTGCAGCTACACTCAATATGTTGCTTGCCCGAACTAAGTTTTTTTTTACACTTCTTGGCTCTCCAGCCAATACCTGAAGTCCTTTAGCTATCACAAAAGGTGATAGCTTAGTTAGTTGTCAATTCTCATCATTGGATTCAGTGATGAGAAATCTTGGCCAGTTTCCCTGACTCGGACGAGTTTCCTAATCCGAGTAGCTGGTTGAATTATTCTTGGTTTTTGCGACCAGGTCTCACACTACTGGTGGAAGTTTTTGGTTGGCTTTCCCATAACATAAGATTATTATTTCGTCAACAGTGCTCCCAGCCTGCATCAGAATCCAACATATGGCGTGACGAAGGGTGTGGGTGTTGTGGAGGCAGAGCTTTACACTAATATATTGCATTTCACGTGTCAGGCTGCAAACGGTGATATGATTGATCAATTAAGAAACTCCCTTGCCACCGCCATCAGAGATTCTGTTCTTTAACAGGAGTAAAGAACAATACTATGTTGATTAATCATAAGGTGACTTTTACCTGTATGCAAATCAGTTATACTGAATATCTTTGACATAGCCCTTGAAGTTTGGCGTGACTAGCCCATTGATCAGACTGGGCATTTCTGACCATGCGTCTAGCGGAAGTTGAGGCCAAAGTAGTGTGTTGCTTTGGAGTAACTAAACTACCAGGATCTTCTCCTCCAGCGACACGAGACGCAACCCAAGGCAAGCGGGTTGACTCCACTCAGTCACCTCTTATGTCATGCAGCGAGTACGCATCGGGACTTTTCTACAATCCTGAGCCCGTAGGGATGATTATTCCATGAGAGTATGGTCGTCTAGAAAACAGTTGGAAATTACATGTATAATTTTGGTCGTAAGGAGAAACCATACTATCATTACTTGATTATTTTTCAATTTTATTCATAACCAATATATTCAATTATATTCAATATGTAGATAAGTATCCAGGAGATGACCTTTTAGCATGCTTTAGCCATGGTTGCACTAAAGTTCGATTATTGTCATCAATTATGTGTTGTGGTGAATCCTAGCAGCATAATACAATTCTGTTGTTGCAAATTAAATCTGAATTTAAATATGCAAAATAAAAATATAGCATTTGCAATCAACGAGGGTGAAGTATTTTAGAGAATAAGAAGTCAAGCATTTTTATAGAGACCGGATAATCTTAACAGTCATGCAAGATGTCGTTCTCAAACTGTCACCAAGGCGACGGCGTTAAGAATGCAATTAATGATATCATGACAGTACAGTGTAGCATAGGTATAAAGTGAGGCTTAATAACTATTAATATTGCAATAGGATGTTCTGAAGATGTATCAGTTAAGGAAGACTAACATTTCGGCAGGTATATATTATAGTCGATACTATTATCCGACATGTTGCTTTTCTTTTCTATCTAGTTCTTTTTCCCTTGTTATTTTCTCCATAAACCATAGTGACACGGGCATATATATATATATATATATATATATATATATATATATATATATATATATATATATATATATATATCAGTTATCAATTTACAAATTTACAACACTGTATATGAAACTCGCTTATGTCACGAAGAGCATGTTTAAAGACTAGCCACTACATGGCATGCTGATTGAAATGTTATAAACTGGCATGAGGTGCTATTAGGAACATGATGATTTTAAATCATATCCTATTGTATAACTTCGAACCAGAAATGTCCTCGCATTTCTATTTTTCTGTCAACATTTCTTCAAAAACCGTCTGTGTCTTGAAATGGGATTAAATGATCAGTAATGCTGTGAATTTTAAAAAAAATGTTTCATGTCAACCTAAAATGGCATCTTTGAGATGTTCATAAATTTGTCACAACTACATCAAAAGTAAGAAATCGTCGGGAAAGAGAACATGGACTGTCTTTGAATTAGAGGTATTGGTACCCCTAGTGTTAAAGAGTGTTATTTTATGGTATCACAAAGAGATGGTAGATTGCTTTCAAAGTTTCTTCGATCTGTATTCATAGTACCAACAGAGCAAAATAAAGTGAAATTACAAGTAGTACAAAGAGATTACACGTGTAAGAAAGCAACTCAAGAGTGTTTTTAAATATTCAGACAGAAACAAAGAGATTAGTATAATAGGTCCTCAAGGCTTTTGACAACATGTCAGTTGATTTGGTCTTCTATTTTTCCAATTGCCGCTACCTTACCTCCCTAATGGTCATTTGTTATATGAAAGGCTGTCATTTCTGTCTATCGCTCAAGCCTCTGAGGCTTACATGTAGAGCCAAATAGTCTTTATCCCCGAGACCGATTGTATATAGTTATTTGGTCTGTCAATTGGGAGCTTACTTTTGATATTTTACTTTCTTGATTACATGACTAGTTGGATTGTCTGTAAAACGTCTCTTTCTTTAAGATTAACTATGTTACTATTAGGCATAGAGACATATTTATTTAGTTTATCACATTTTGATACGACACAAACAACAAGGATATACCATTATTATTTCCATTATGATTAAGATAAGAGATCTTTCTATTTAATGCCACTAACGTTGGTATTAAGGAAATGATGAGTTCAGTTTTTATTAATTTATCTTTATAATTCTGGAACTGCTTCCTGAACTTTAAGCATAGAGTATCACCATCTTGCCTCTCTTTACCAATTAGCTAGTCCTTCATCGTACCAGAAACGTTCCGTACGATCAGAAGAGAGGGGGTGGGGTGGGTGGGTTTGGTAGTGGTGGAGGAGGTCGGGTGGGATGGGGCTTAAACGAAGCTATTGATATTAAAGAACTATTGACCTATTTCTTCCGTGGATTGTCGAAAACAAATAATGTGATATGGGCTTTAGTTTTCCAATCATCGTTATAATTGCTCCCTCAATGTGATTAGTTATCCAAAAGATAGCAGTTTAAGTCCGTCAATCTTATCATCCAGTCTCAGGGCATTATGCAAAGCCCAAGTCTCTTTTCTAAGAGGATATATCACCAAGTTGACTGAAGAGGATTTTTAAGACTGACAGATTCCATTTTATGAAACATTGTATATTTATCAAAAACAAAATATAATAAAAAGCTCCATATTTTAGGATCGTTATGTAGAATATTGTACTGGAAGGTGGCGTAAATATCTATTTCTAAGTCATCATGCCCCATACAAAATGCTTCTACTTATATTACTTTTAAATGGTGGTAAATTATATGATTTATCAAAATAGATTTCACAGTTAGATCCCAATCTTTAGTGATCTATATACAGAAAGCTTCGCGTTTATGTTCGTTACATTCTCTTCCTTGAAACTAAGGATGGTTGTGCAAACCTTTCAATGGAAAGGAATCCGTATATATACTGAACAGAAAGCAACCAGTGAATTAAAGGTATGACGCTATTTCTCATCCGTACAGAAAATTATATAGTAGATATTATTATTGTTCGTTAAAGAATTGGAATTGTTATGGAAGCGACTAGAACCTTTGGATGGTTTGTGGTTTTTGTTACTCTTGAAATAATTAAATATGTGAGTTTTTACTTCAGCTTAGGCTTATATTCTTTTTCACGATGCATACCCCCCCCCCCTCCCAAAAAAAATAAAATAAATAAATAAATAAATAAAATAAACAAAAACAAAAACAAACAAACAAATGCCAAACTGTAACATTTATGTCGCTAACATGAAAACATGCATCAGTTTGAACAGCCATTGGGTTTGATAAGTTCCCATTAACAACAACGATGTTTGATGTTTTGATGTTTTACTGCACAGCAACACAAAGTAGGAAAATTAGTGCAGAGGCCATTTAAGTAAAGTGCCTTGCCCAAGTACACACCACAGCAGAGCCGTAAGAGTTTGATCCGATCGTTGGATTCGAATCCGCGCCCTTTTGCTCCCAAGTGCGGCAAGCTAACCACTGGTCCACTGCGGTTCCTAACAACAATGATCCAAGGACGATAACTGTTTATGATACGTTTTATGCGGATATGAAGCATAAGTAATAGTTGACGAATACCTATCTTTCCCTTTTTCCCATCTCACACACATAAGAGACACATACACATGCTTTTTTCCTCCAGTAAAAATATCTATGCGTGTACTTATTTCATCAGTAAATCTTCGCGCCTTGGGAAAAAAAATCGAAACATATTTTAACACTGGAATAAATATGAATACAAAAAAATATACTTTAATTCTTAAAAACAATATCGTATAATATATACTCACAATTTATTTTTGCTTGATAAAGTTTAACAATTTTGATTGAGTCATTGTAAACTAATTCTTGACATTGAGGATACTTTCGTTGAAATTAATTAAACTAGATTGTATCTAAATACAAAAATATTATTTTGTAAAAAAGAATTATATATTTTCCTGAGGAAAAAATAACACTAAATATAGTTCAAAAACTTTTTGCACATTCAGGCATTTTTCTATTTTAGCTTTCCCAGTATTCCGATGTCGTAATTTTTAAAAAAAATAATGTATGACGGATTGAGAATCTTCAAGACGCCACTCTTGTTCAAATGTCTACGTTTAATTTGCATAGGTTCATAATGAAGTTAAGTTTTTCTTTCTCATGTTAATGAAATGACCAATATCTTGGCAAAAGCGTGTACAGGTGATTGAGAAGAAAAACTATTAATACTGAGAATCTATATTTGATACAACAACATCAACAATAATAATACCGTTTACCTTTAGACATCTTGCTCGAATTGATCCAATATAAATGCCTACTAATACCATTTATATAGGTCTCACTGCCATAATGCTCTCATCGACACAAACAAGCTGACTTTATAAATCATTGTACATAAAGAGTACAATCCATTTATTACACTCAACATAGTAAGAGTTCGTTTGATCTAAGCCCTATTTAATGCCATGGAAGTCAGCTGTTACGTTTTCCTGGTTGTTTGAGTTAATAAACATAACAGTTTCTGTATAATTACCACGGATTAGCTTTAATCTTTCATATCTCTATTCTATGTCAGGGAATGTATTGAACAAATAAATTTATTGTTTACGAACTTAAACATTAGGTAGACCTAGTCGATACCCCTTTAATCAAAGGTACACGAGAAAAAATTAACTTGAAATAAAACAAATGCTGGCAATGTTTAACACTTTTTTTGTGATATTGGCAGATAGGTTTGATTTCGTACTGAGTATGCCACGTGCAGCAACTCGATTATCAGGAAAATAATCGTTAGATCTTTTAAATTTTACTTGATGCGGTTTCATATCTTTATATATTTTGAACGAGGGATTAAAAACAGCAACGTGCAAAATCAGGACATATACACATTGCCAGTACTATGAGATTTCACCTTCTCAGTTATCTGTTTTTACTATCCTGAAAGAAGATTTATGTATTGTTGATTTTAAATATACATTTATTATATATTGTATCATTTTACATGACTAGATATTAGAGCAAAAATTGTCATTCAATAATATTAATTTAGAAAGAAACATGATGTTCTTGTGTGTATATGTGTGTATGTGTGTGTGTGTGTGTTTCTTGCTGTGAGTTTTAAAGGGTTGGAGTTCATTATGAAATTCGATTCTATTATGAGCAATGCTTCCATCTGCAAATTACCTAGAGCTTTTATCGAAGTGTTTTTACGCTTCTTAAAAGGTCTTTTTTTGATCATTGAACCGCAACAACCCTTAAGTTTGAATACACTTTCTTTCGTGTTTGTTTTGCTTGATAATTAACAACTGTTGCAATTCCTATTCTTCCATGTGTATAATATCATTGAACTTGGAACATGAAATTACTTGCGACTACCTCTAGATTTAATGATTCTTAGTCTGCACTGACTTAATGTGACAATCTCATTTTCTAATAAATCCCTGAGTAGTGATTCCGGTTGTTTGATTTATGATTTCCGTCAGACTCATCCCGACTTTTGAAGCCATTCTAGAAACAGTGTTTCCACCATTTAACGACTAAGGCAGTCTTATTATCAAAACAGACCTGTTGTTGTTGAATGTTATATCATTTAACAGAGTTATACCTACTGAAAAACACTCGTATGATATTAGTTAAATTTTTAAGACTACATGTTTCTGATTACATGGATGTTGGAGGAACCAACGAGAGATTAGTTTTAAGAAGACGCGGATTTTCTCGTCTTCATCCTTCGCACTGAAATATTTCTTTATAACTAGATGATGGAGGGAATTATATCCTTTTACTCAGAACGTTTGCAAAACAATTATTAGGAATGTCCTCGAATCTTATATTGGCTGTGCAGGTTAGTACCCCTTCTGCAGACTGGAGCATGCCGACTGTATCATAATCAAACGCATCACCTTCGCTATTGTAATTTTTCATACATTCGCGATGATGATGTAGGCATTAACACTCAAGTTGTTTCATTTTAGCAAAGAATAAATTTATCTATAAAGACCTGATAAGAACCAAGATACAAAAGCCAAATGGTAAACATGAAACTTGGTCCAGGCAGCTAGAGTGTGCAATTGGTGCAAATGAATGGACCAACTCTTTTGTTTTGGCTAAACTTTGTACAAAAGACACAAAACTGATTAGCTTTAATTTTAGATTTCTCCATAGAAACATTGCCACAAACCAGTTTCTAAAAAAGATTAATTTAAGTGATAATGATAAATGTACCTTTTGTAATGAGGGAATAGAACAAATTGAGCACTTATTTTATGACTGTTCAGTTACTGAACACTTTTGGAAACTGTTGGTGGAATGGATCCAAACTTATGAC
This sequence comes from Margaritifera margaritifera, assembly GCA_029931535.1. NCBI lineage: Eukaryota > Metazoa > Mollusca > Bivalvia > Unionida > Margaritiferidae > Margaritifera > Margaritifera margaritifera. Next base: position 1,369,392 of record JAQPZY010001485.1, on the reverse strand, counting down.
CCAAATTTTAGAATTACACGAAAAGACGTCTTTATAGGAAATAACAACTTTGATGATCTTATTAACTTCCTAATTTTGCTTGCAAAATATGTGATATACAGATCACGTTGTGCATCAAAAATTCCAAATCTATCATATTATAAAAATTGTGTTTTATCATACAAAACACTGGAAAAATATGTCGCCAAAGTGAATAACAGAAGTGACGAGTTTAAGAAAAAGTGGATCCTATTTTTTTTAAGGCAATTTAAAACATCTTGGGGTTTGTATGCGAGTATGACTTTGTGTACAATAATTGTGAATGTAAGTGTCTGTGTGTGCATGTGTGTGTGTGTTGTGTAGGGAACACATGTAAAAGATAAGGACGCAAAATAATTTAAGATAATGCCCCATACACCAGGTCAGGTGGTGATGTAGGGGAATATGTAAAATCCTGACACCTTGTGTTCAATAAAAAAAAAAAAAAAAAGAATAGTTGTTTCATTTTGTGTTTGCACTCGTTTTTATGTAGTGCGATTATTTTTGAGATAAATCATTAGGCGATCTCATTTCCTGATGTTATTACTGGCAAATTGGTCCCAAATATTTATGGTTTTTTATATATAAAACTTACTTTCTAATTTTGCTTTTCTTTATAGTTAACTTTGTATTTCTTATTTTTTATTTATTACTGTTTGTCACAAATAAATGCAATTGATCCCTTGTTGTATTTGTTACTTGAGATACTAGCAAGAATTGTCATGATGCTTGTTTGTGTCTGCATCCATATCGATATATCAATTGCAGGTTATTAAGGAAGAAAAGAAGATTTATTATATATTCTATCTAGTAATATGCAGCGCATTATGGCAACTTAACGCGAGGCTGTGGCCAGTACCCGGATAAATTGATCGGAACTTCAAAAATAACTTTGAATACTATTACTGTACTCTTAGACTTTGAATGCGAATCCTTTCTTCATCCAGTAAGCTGTAAACTGGATAAGCTAAAGTTAGAGACGGTGTACATACAAAACCCTGACCTTTTGATAATGTCGTTTGCTTCATTAAGTAGGAATTTCGAAGAAATAATCGCACATGTACAATAAAATCAAGCAGAATGTATGCCAATATGTCATAAAACAGGGATAATGTTTATTTAACCGTATGTACAGTCTTCCATTTTCATTGTCTGCCCATGTGATTGTCATACAGTGGCGGAGCGAGGATTCGAGGCGGCCGGGGGGCAATGCTATTTAGTGGCGTGACTACTTTGCCACAGAAAACAATTTTTATGTCAGTTCGACGGCTCCCCCCCCCCTTGCAAGGCGCTAGGAGGGAAATTTCCACCCCCGACCATCCTTGCGCCGCCACTGTTGTCACGCCATCTATATTGTTTGCATATCCATTTACTCTTACATTTTTTTGTATGACGTTTGATAGGTATGTTCAGTCCGCATTTATGTATCCCACACAAGACTGGAAATGAACGCATTTGAAGGATGTTATTAATCCTTCATGTCTCTGCAAACAATATGTGGCTGTGCATGGTTTTCTTGTGAATATTTTAATGCGTGAGTGTGTTTTAGCTTACATACAATTAAATAATTACAATAATGTTCCCAGGAGCATCATTCCCGACGTTCTATAATATTGTTTAACTCAACATGCAATCGTGTCACATGCCATGTAGTTTGTCCTTAAAATGTATTCGGGTAATAGAAGAATGACGTCGAGATGTGCATGCAATATATTTTAAAAGAAAGTCTTTTCTTCCATAGTTTCGGATCGCTTATATCCCTTTCCAATTCCTGATTTAAAAAATGATTTTAGAAAGAACTTCCAAACTGCTTTATAAAAAAGTTACTGCTTCAAATAATGTATGTCTTGAATAAAATCTATTTAAAACGGTTAGTTGAAATGTCGAAGAATCTTCAAAATATGCAATTTAAAAAAGTTAATACCCAAAATGCGGAATTTAATTAAGTTAGTTTTAAACGCCGGGAATGATTTGGATCCAGTGTGGGAATCGCGTCAATACTATTTCATTCCACTGTTCGTTAATATTCTCTCTGGGCCAACATGCTTCTATGAAAACATCAATTTGGATTGTAAATGGTTTTTGAGCATAAACAACTCTACATTATTTAGATCTATTTCTTTTTGATAAACTAATTGTTATTGAGGGGGTGTCTCATTGTTCTTGTTTGTTCTAAAGAAGATTTGGTTGGATATTTAAAAACAAATCGGCAACCCATACTATGCTTTATTGTGGATATTCACCTACTTAGAACGATGTATTAGAAATGAATGTTTGACAGAATTAAGATCCACTGAAAGACAACTCTTTATCCTATGAGCCATTGTGATGTAGTCAACGGTTTTTCGTTAAGCGACTGAATTATATATTCTAATAATGGAAGATAGAAAGTTATATCTGAAAGACAGGGATTTTTTTATTCTAATGCATTTCGTCTCCATATATAGCTCATGGAGACAAAAGGTATTTACCTTGCACAATATATAAATATCTCTTGGAGCCCAGTGCCATCAACAGTAACGCTCTCAATAACGCAAAAACCCGGCAATATCAATGTGTGCGCAGCCAATGATCGAGGGATGGCTCATGTTGCCAACAGTAGCGATCGTACTAACGCAAACATTGCCACGATATTATCGGAGTGCGCAGCCAATGGTTGAGTGAATGCGTTCATGTACTTTAATAATGTATTAAGTGAATGCAAACTCTATAAATAAGCCGAAATATTTTTATTTTTCAATTTGAAATCGAAATATTAACTTGAAAAGAGGTATTGATCTACAAATACCTTTTTTCAATGTTGTTGCTGTTTTTTTTAAATATAATTTTCCCCTCGTGCGCAAGATGAACTTGCTAATATTAGTAAACTATTAATACGGAAATCTATTTTATTTCAGCCATTTCCTTTGGGTGCTTTGTATGTTTGGTTCCTTGGCGGTCGCACAAAATTTATCGTTCAAATTTATCATGGACCAAGAGCTAATAAATTAGCTCATCTGTAGAAAAGACCTTATTGCTAACAGTCTCCTGTTTATCTGTCTGTGGTGTTTATTTACAATTATGTTTTTCCTGAAGGACTGATATATTTAATGCTTCGCTGCAATCTGCAATTCAATACTTTATGACATGCAAACTGTTTTCTGCAGCGAATGCAAAGCCAATAGCATCTATTGTATACAAGTATGTATAGAAATGCATTATATTAGCTTGTAAGGTCAAAACTCACTTACATGAGATTACTTTAAATAGCAATTGATTTATGTCGTATAGTCGAACCATGAATATCCGGTATATGATCTTTTTAACAAACATTCGTTTTCTTTCCTGTCTGTCTTCGTGGATATTCAAGTTTTCTTACATGAAATCATTAGCATTAAATGACAACATTTCCTTTAAGAACAATTGTTACTTTTCAAAAATATTTTTTTTTTCTTCTCCGAAACATTTCTTTTTGGAGACGATTAAGTGAACATTGAGGTTACGTTATCTGTATGAAAGAAAATTTAACGAAGCCGCCAGACTAAGAAATAAACTTGACAGTACTAAATTATAAGTCAATAGGTCTCACCAACCGTCCAAACTCTTTTCAATGTGAATTTTATAAGAAATAAACATAATGTGTTAATAAAATCGCATAACCTGAAACAATCGTTCGCACTAACAGGGGCCTAGCCATTCTATTGTTTTCACATAACTGACATGCCCTTCAAAAACAGACGACCAATGAAGTTAGAGGAAATATGAAGAAATATTGATATACTTGACTCTCATATATATTATTGGTTACAACATATCTTAACTATATTGATGTATTCAATGGTGTATAGATGGATCTTTTGTCCCATTTAAAAGTGGTCGATTTCAATTAAACTAAAAATTCTTGCTTTTATCTTTGTAATATCGTTCGCAAAATTACGTGCTCATATAATATTGTTGATCTAGACTTTAACAATTTTGCTAAACATGCTAGCTCTCTAGCTTCTAGTCTTGTTGTAGATAGTTAGTCAAAATAATCATGTTGTAAATAAGGAGCATTCAATAGACTGTGGATATTTTGAACAGGAGTGCAAAGGAAGTAGTGACTTATTGATGTTTTAGGAACGAGTCAATATCGTTTCCTTTCCTCTCTACACCACGAAAGTAGCAAATTGTGCAGGACCCTAGCCTGTAACATTTTCACGCTATTCTTGTACAAATGGGAAACGACGAACGAGAATTTACAATGATTTCGGTATTAACTTGGTTTAGTACCACATTGGAAGCCAATGTCTCAGTTTCCACGCTAGATTTTGATGCCTGTGTTTTGTGAAGAATTATTCAAATGCAAAGCTTACCGAGATTAATTTTTGAATTGTTGACTAATTTCACCAGAGAATTCAAAACATTTTAGTAATTCTGATCTTTTCTTTCTTAAAGAAAAGAGCGTTGTGCCTGGGTCTAAAAGAACGTGGCATGAATTTCAGATGTGACAATGATTGATTGGATGGTGCATGTAGTTCCAGGAGTAAACTTTAGTGTACCATGATATGCTTTGGTTGCTGTCAAATATGCTAGAGCCTTTTTTCTCTGTATTACGCTGCACCGCCGCTCGTGACATAACATGCTCGTTGGGTAGACGTAGTACACTAACAGTACAACAGTTTAGAAATACTTCACAAAGGGTGCAATAAACAGTAGATTTAGATTATGCTCAAAAGTTACGTCGTCAATTAACTATTAGGATACCATACATACAATGACGAAGGAATCATTTTGTTGAAATTAATTTTGTCTTAAATCCAGTTCCCAACAATTTTAGAGGAAAACACTGCATTTTAAAACTTGTCTTCTCTTTGCAATATCTTAATATGGTGTATCCATAAAAACTGCGAAAGAGTCCCAATTTCTGAAATGACTATTTACTCTTTTTTAGTGACACGTCAGATAAAAGCACGGTCCCGTGATAAATCCCTGTTTTCAGTAAGCGCGTTTCAAGTCAGGAATTATTTTAATAGCTTGTTTATTGGCAATGATTTCTATGCAAAAATTATATTCTACCGTAAAAGACTGATAAAATCGCTTTACAAGTTAAAACAAGTCTAATTACCATTCATCATGTTATATAAATATATCACGTTATGTTTTGGAAGTTTCCTTTCTATAATAAATTGACTTAAGCATAATATATAATTTCTGACATCTTAATTTTTGCGTAACACTTCTTAAAGAAATATCATCACTCACCAACAATACAGACATACCAGGATTTAGAATAGGAAATGGTTTATGAGCGACTCTAATGCGCTATAATGTTTACCTAACATGTTTGTACTGCGACATGTAATGGAAAAATACAGAAATCATCCAAGGCACTGTGACATTATGAAAATAATGCCTTTCTGTGTGCATTAAAATTATGTTCACTGACTGGTGATCAGTTCTTTTTTGTTCAGATGACCAACAAAATCTTTTGTTTTTAATTTGAATGGGCAAATTTTGAGGTTTAAACCCATGTTTGTCTCTTGGGCACATATATCATATATGCCAGATTAAGACTTCCGTTCTGCGGATCCTTCAGGGTAAAATCATCTATTAATTGTCTTTGCCACTGAATGTCAGATGCAAAACTATTTCACGAAAAAAGAAAAGAATTAACGAGAAAATACAGGTGATATTCGCAGCCTTGCAGAAAATTTGTCGATATAAATAATCTATCGACCTGCTGACCGATTAATTCCCACGGAAGCATCTTTAATATGAAAGAAATTTGTATGGTGATAAATTGCATAATATTACACACTGAAGTTTTCATTGCCTAATTTTGGAATACAAAATAAATCAGCTATGAATATTAATATTGTAATGGATACAACTTAAACCAGGAGAAGAGTTTCATGTTTGCATGAGCTAGCATTTAGATAATGCTTTTCCGATATTACCAAACTTTGAAGAAATAACTGAGTAATGATTATCATTAGAATCCATGCTAGGGGACAAGTCTATATATATATATATATATATATATATATATATATATATATATATATATATATATATATATATATATATATATGCATACGCGGTAATGGTGATGGATGTTTAATATGTGATTATCATTATAGGGGACAAGTCTATATATATATATATATATATATATATATATATATATATATATATATAAACGCGGTAATGGTGATGGATGTTTAATATGTGATTATCGGTATAGTCGTCTGAAATGAAGACAAATGACAATGTTCTGGTGTTTTGCCAAATTGTAGAAATAAAAAACTAATTTAAACTCCTAATCGGGGCAACTTTGCTCATGAGAAGATTGAAAATAATACAAAAATAAATAGTTTTGTTATCGACCGGATTTAAAAAAATACAAATACCCCAGACATTTTTGTATATGGTGAATCTACATCAGATGAACGATTTACTCATTTTCATTGTTCTGATCGTGAAGAGCAGAGGGCAGAAGTTGGCAAAGGGGCTACATGTCGATGGGGAAAAGTCTCTAAAGGGCATGGTACTTATAAGGGACATTATTGCGCGCAAGAAAAAGGTCAAAGAGCTGCGCCATTCTAAAAGGAAGAAACACTACTTCTACATAACACTGCAAATCATAAACACAAATTAATTCAACGAATTGCTCAACGCATGGCGGAACAGAAATCTACCGAGTATTAGACTCGGAAACTACACCAAACTGATTACAAATATAAACCACTTAAGATGATCGAAGGTAATACGTAACAAACTGGAATTTCGATGCCATAAAATAATGTATTTAAAATCGCATGGAAAATTATTAAAAATATTGTTTTTCCATACATCAATTGTTATTACCTCTATAATTTTCAGTTGTGATATTCGTGTAGGCAAATACATCAGCTCCATCTTCTATTACAAACTAATAACGTCGTTATCTTTCATTCTCTATTTGTGTTCATTTTTAATTCTCCGTTTGTATTCATCCCACTTTTTCTATTCGCAAGAATATGGCAAATAAGTTATGGGAAAATTTGAATAATCATTTCAAATAATTTAATTTCTTTTTTAATATATAAGTCGCAACAGCAAACACCTTCATCAATACTGGCAAGATGATTGAAATAACAATGACAGCGACAAGAATTTATGGATGCAACCGAAAGCATACAGGATATTTTAGGTCCATTCCTGCTGCAGAGACGATTATGTCTATCGATCGATCGATCGAATGAGAGATTTTGAAAGAAAAATGCGGTTGGATAATATAATTCCTTTCATGAATGGAAAACACTAAAAAAGTAAGCACAAAAGGCTCTATATAACAGTTTTCTCATTCAATCATTGGGGTCATGTAGAGTCTGAATAGTAGGGAAAAAATAAACAATGCTCCTTGCTCATGAGTAAAGAAATAATAACGCCTGTAGTAAGACAAATGGTGTGTATTCAAATAAATATTTATGAAATATTTTTTAGTTTTTTAAAAGGATTTTCAACATATTTCGTAGATTTTGGATTTCTTTTTGTCTCCCTATTTTCTCTAACTACTCGTGTTGAGGAAGATTTTGATAACTTTTAATATGTTGGCTAGGTGTCAACGTCCGTGAAATTTGCAAATTTGTGACTGAAAATGGAAAGGATATGTTAGCCAATTTATTTACCTAGCTATATAAAAAATGCTGGTAAAGAGTAATAAGGAAGACTGGTCGGTACAATTCAGTGAAAACCAGAAGGCTATTACTTGGCGGCTTATGATGTTGTAAATATTTTTGATAAATCGTGTAACTTTCGCAGCTACAAGATATGGATTGGAATTTATCTTTGATGGAAATGAAAATCTGAATGATAACTGTCCTGCTTGTTGGCGCAAGAACACAATGACTATATTTTTCCTGGAAGACCATATCAGTGTTCTTTCATTTAAATGAATGGATGTTACATTACGTTAATATTGTTCTTTACATGTTAAAGCACATGGCTTACAAGTTTTTTTTTAAGGAGATATGAATGACAACGTAAGATGCAAACAAGCCCATGGGAATGATGCTGCAATGAAAGCATTATTGTTGACGTGTCACTCTTACGAAACATATTTTACCATAATACATACGTGAAACCCATAGAGAATGGTGATTTTCTAGGACAGCATATGATAATACTAGCTTGAATAGCGAAACCCAGTTAAACCCAAGAAATAAACATAACCCTAGGTTAGTGCAAGTTTCACTTATTCTACAATGTGTTTCAATGATTTGTCTGGTCATAGATTAGAAGAAGTATTTGGGTGTCGACAGTGATAAATATTTATCCCTCTGTCTTCCAATGAAAGCTGCCTAATCGCATCTATTCGTAATTACAAACAAATTGATATCACGTGTTACCTCGAAGCCTTTGTACCTAACCGTTCTTTCGTCTCCCTTCACTGATTTACCGTCTTTTCCATTTAATTAGTATGCCTGAAACAAATTAGCTCAGATTATATCCGCATGTTTATAATATTCTGATTATATTTCACATTTATCTGTACGACATAATTACAAGCATTTGATCATATTCTGCAAGTTTCCACCGTGAGATAAAAAAAATTATATAGCATAAATGAATTCAATTGTTTAAAATGTATCAAGGTCTTGTTCCAAACTACTTACAAGATGTAATTCTACCCTTTGTTGTTAACAATGGGACCTACACCACTCATCATCTAATACTGTTTAGTCCCCTATGTATAGAACTACCCAGTAACAAAATTCGTATTTGCTTTCTACAATTCAAATGTGGAAAACGTTACCAATAGAAATAATACCTAACCCATCTATTCAAAATTTCAAAACTTGAGTGAATATGGATACAATTAAAACTCCTTCGTATTATTACATTGATAGTCTAGTGGTTCAAAAAAGAAAATATAGTAGTATAAATAACGATTTATTCTTAACTCATGTTTCCAAGAACAGGTACTGTGCATGCGGACATATTGAAACAGCTGAACACTTTCTATTGAAATGTAAAAAACAAACAAAAAAACAATTCTAAGACAACATGTTCTTTTCACATTACCATATCGACATTATTATTCGGCAATTCCATATACCCTGATGACATTTATATGGATATATTTGTGACAGTGCAAGTCTTCATAAGATTATCAAAACGCTTTTCAGATTAATAAACGTATCACAACCACACCAATTGTGTCCATCTTTTCTCACTATAATTACACATGCTAGAATTGATCATGTATATGGGTATACTTGTATATAATCCATCTACTTTAAGTCAGTATACCGATATTGATTGTTACAAGGGGGAAGAGACTTTTTAATAAGCGTCCAACTTTTTACTGAATCCCCAGATATTAGATTGTTTTTAATTATATGTACAGATGTTGTCGTGAATAAATATTGTTTAAACTTAAATAACTGATAATTAGTACAAAAAGTTAAGACATTTGTGTCCTTTTTTCGTGTTTGATGGAAGAAAGAATTACTTGCATAGGATAGGAATAAACGTTACATAATTTTTGTTTCAACACGTCCAAGGTAATGCATCATATTCATGGGTTCTTTTAAGCAAATCATTGCTCATAAAAATGCCGAAATGTATAATCAATGACATTACCGTATATAAAATCTCAGCGTTTCTTCGTTTCCGTTTACGCGAAACCAAAAAGTACTTGTCGAGGAAATCAAAGTTCATTATATTTCAATGGTAGGCCAGAGTATGGACAAAAGAGAGACAGAAGTAAAGAAAGAAATTAAAACAAACCAGATATGAAAAATATTACTATTAATACAGATAGTTCAAATGTTTGTCTTTTTTTTTTTGTTGTCTTAATCTAAGCTTTCTTTTGCATAATTTGGAGAATAAATTAAAATGTTACTCCTGCATGGTCAGAACAAACAACTCGGCGACAAGATTTACATATCTTACTGTAATTACGGCACATTATTCAAAGCATCTAGCATTTATTTTAGTAAAATAAATCCAAATGTGTCTCCAATGAGATTATATCTTTATTGTGTTTTTAATGGGTTTTTATGAGATGCTTAACTAGTCTTTCCAATGATATTTTAGTGTTTCGAATAGGTTTGAACGATATATCAAGAATTTCTCCAATGATATGTTATTACAAATAGATTAAAAATATATCTCAAATAAATAGATTAACAATAATTAATATAATAGCTCCCAGGTATAGTTAAGTTTAAATCCTATCATATAGTAATTACATTGCATATGATAGAATAATCAAAATCCAATTTAATGCAATAGATATCCTTATATAAATTATTAAATGTTGTATAGAATGAAATGTATTTAAAATTATATAATATAGTAATTAAAATTGTTTATAATAATATAATATAAGTCCAATTTAACGGAATAGATATCTTTATATAGATTATTAAATGTTTATAAAATTGTATATAATAAAATAATCAAAATAAAATTGAACTGAATAGGCATTCTTACATAGATAATTCAATAATAATTTCACAAAATTCGATCCAAAAGTAGAAAGTTATTTGTAGATAAAAATCTAATAAAAAATATATCGTAGTAATAACAAATATCTTCATAATATTTATTAAAAATATGTTAATTAAGCCATTATATTTGATTGTCTTTATTGGTTGCATATGTATTTTTTATTTAAATTACATACATTAATCTTACTCATATCATAAGTAAAACATAATATTTGATGAAAGCTGTAAATTAATTTCTCATTTTGTTGCCAGAATCATAGGTTTTTATGCCATCTTCTCTAATAATTTGTTTTGTACAGATGTGATATACCTTTTTTAATCATTTTATATAAACAGATACGATGAATTGTGCTTTTTATGGAATACATAGAGAATATTTTCTTTTCCTACTTTAATACCGGGTATATTTCATCGTGTGGTACAAAAAAACGTAATATTTTAACGAGTGGCGAAGCCACGAGTTAAAATATACAGTTTTTAGTACCACATGATGAAATATATCCGGTATTTACGCAGGAAAAGAAAATTTTCTTTTTATTATATACCAAACTTGCTCCAGAATCGAAGCTTAGAAGATTACACTCACTCTTCAGCAACCCACCCCACCCACACCCCTTTTCGATTATTCACGTCACTGTCATAGGCTGATCATATAAATACCAGTGACTTAAGAGAGCGGTAGGATTGGGATGACCTAAGCTGTCGCAGTAAATTACATTTTTGACATTATGTAAACTATTTGATCATATATGACCACAAAGCAAGTTCGATTCAGCAAAGCATCACAGCGGGTTTATCATTCTTGTCAAGGAAGTAAGGGGAAATAACTTCATAGAGACGCGAGTCAAATTTCGTCAGCAAAAATTAATTTCCATTTCTTAAATATAATATAGTTTCTCTTTATTTGTTGTAGCTCACAAAGTTCTCCTTTTTGTTGCTGCAGGTATAACTTCTATATGCACACACTATCAAGCGTGGCATGGCAAGATGGAAATCTTATATTTCCACATGTGAAAATATATAGATATATTTTTCACTAGTGAAAATATAGGAATGAAAAAAATATGAAAATTATTTCACCAATAAGTTTCTGTATTTCACGCTTAAGTATGTACGCGTCTCTACTTTTTCAAATAATGATTTCTTGTATAGCGCATTATTAAATTCCCTTTAAAGAACCGAACATGATACCTCCTTTGCTTTAATAATTTTGTTCTCTTTATTAATTTGATTATTATCACCAACAATAAGTGAATACATTGTTGGTCTTAATCCAACAAATTCCTTTATTGGAAAGCCATTACATTCATCCTTTAATTTTGCGACAACGTTATTAGTAGTTGTATTATTTAAAGGGTGATCACCTTGTTAATCGCTTGTGTCATACATGATATAATTATTTTTCATATCATCATAAATATTTTCTGTTTCAAATTAAAATTAAAGACAATCAGTGTCCGCATATAATAACTCAACATTTTCGCCATATTCATATTTTAAGTGATACATATGCAGTTTACTTAAATCAAACAATGCTTGCCCAGTGTATACAGGCCGAATTTGCATAAATTTAGATGTAAGTCTTATAAACGGCTATTAAGTGTTCACTCAGTGTTTTTTTCGTTACAAATGCCGAGTTGGCAACCAAACGTTTGATTTTATTAATTTCAGTAGGTCTAACTAATTCAATATTAATCCGTTTACGTAAAAGTTTTCATTGTTTTACCGAAAACAGAATTATTCATAAGCTGAAACAAATCTTTATCAAAATCAGTTTTAGCCTGTGATCTAAGATCAGTAATTAACTATTCCTACATACCTATCTACTGGTTATATTCTGAAATTCTATGGACTTTTGTGACTCTCATACCAAGTCTTATGTATAATTTTAAATTTCTGTAATGTATTATGTATTTATTCTTATTCATTATTTTGGTACTAATTTATCATAAGTAGCATGTCGATTACTTACATGTTTTGACAATTTAATTTGATAGTCGCTTTAATTTGTCAAGTTTCTGGTGCTAATGGGTAACAATTATGATAATGATGCAGATCATTGAGATAATCTAAGTCAACTTCGAATATACAACCATTTTTAGAATCTTCCAAGAATTATTAATAATATTGTTAGATTATGTGTCACGGGGAATCCATACATGTTCAGAAGTAGGTAAATATTGCATCATAGACCAATCATATAAATTGCTCTTATATAAATACACAATCCAATTAGTCGGTTAATTTTTACCATAATCACTACCTAATGGATTATTAGCTTTAGAATATCTTTTTGAAACCATTGATATACCGCCTCTCAAATCTTCTTCTATAAAAAAATGGATATCACTATCAGTTAATAATTCTAATTTAACTTTCGTTATTTTGTATAAAGCGTCCCATGCCATAACCGTGTGACTAAAAAAATAATGAGCAGGATCCAACCCATAATGCACGAGTGCCATTTATTATTATTTCTGAGTAATCTTTCAATATTTTTTAGTAATACATAACAATGATGTTCACTTTCATTTATTTAATAACAAATCAATATTATCATTTTTTAAAAACTTTTCTTTAAACATTTTTAGTGGATATAATCCCTTTTCTCAACCAGAAGCGTTTAAAGATATCTCATTTTTTAATTGATCAAATTTACGAACATCTTTTAATGCAACATGAAATTTAATATTACTAAAGTTTAATTTATCAATATCATCTTCATATTTAGCTGTGCGTTCTGCATCATGGTCTGCAGGATATAATCCAGCTAATAGAGACGATTCAAAGCATTTACTATCCTTATTCTTAACATTGATACATGCTCTTTTTACTTATAAATCATTTGCAGGCTGATGATATAGCTATTTCTTCTAACTCTCACGTATATATATATATATATATATATATATATATATATATATATATATATATATATATATATATATATATAATTCTTCTAATCATCTTATTAGGGCCTAGTTCCAGGAATTCTTCAACACTTTTTTTCTTCAAATTCTGGAATCACTATAAGTAAGCTTTCATCAATTTCATCTATTCCAAGTATACTAGTAGACTTATTAGAGAAATACCCTTCAATTTCCTCTGTATCTTTGTTTTCTGTGCATTGGTGCATTATTCTGTAAAATACTATTTCTAACACAATGTTATATTTTATTCAGTTGATTTTATGTAATGTATTAATAAGGATATCCATAATGTATGGCTTTATGCTACTTAAAAAGTTCTCCAAATCATTATTTATATGAATATAATCATATAACAGTATATCTGCAAGTTTTTCTTTTATTTTAAATGTATGTACCGGCTTAATTATTTTTAATTTCCTGGTTAACTTAGCTTTTCATCTTGTTACCTTTGCTGGTCGTTTTTTTTTGGTGTTGTTTTTTTGTTGTTGTTGTTGTTTTTTGTTGCCTTCTCAACCTATTTGCTATTTTCTAGTTAGTCTAGCTTTCTTGGCTGATTGTTTCAATATAGAATTTAAACTTAAATATACCTGAGATCTATTTTATTAACTATTTTTGAAACTATTTATATCAGATATATTTTGAATCTGTTTTCATAAACCTATCATTGGAGAAATTGTTTAAGGAAATCATTTAAATCCATTAAAAACGCTATCCTTGATAGAGACATACCTTTATGCTTTATAACTCTAAGAGATGTCCATCCTAACCTTGATATAGACATACTTGTATGTCTTATAGCTCTAAAAGATGTCCATCCTACCCTTGATATAGACATACTTTTATGTCTTACAACTCTAAAAAATGTCCATCCTAACCTTGATATAGACATACTTTTATGTCTTACAACTCTAAAGATGTCCATCCTATCCTTGATATAGACATAATTTTATGTCTTATAACTCTAAAAAATGTCCATCCTACCCTTGCTATAGACATACCTGTATGTCTTACAACTCTAAGAGATGTCCATCCTATCCTTGATATAGACATACTTGTATGTCTTACAACTCTAAGAGATGTCCATCCTACCCTTGATATAGACATACTTTTATGTCTTATAACTCTAAAGATGTCCATCCTATCTTTGATATATGCATACGTTTATATTTTATAACTCTAAAGATGTCCATCCTATCCTTGATAGAGTCATACGTTTATGTTTTATAACTCTGGCAAAGTCTTGCATATCGTTTAAATGACATGTCTATTTACGGATGAAAAGAGTCATTGGGTATGAGAGCAGGCTCCTCACTGTCCATTTTATCCTATAGGAATTACTTGGCGGGAAACGCATACGTTATCTGTTTTGGATCAACAAACTAATGCAGAATATTCTTCGGTGAGATTTTCTTTTCTTATTATAATCTCATTTAGTCCACTTTATATTGTCCCTTTCATACAAACAGATTACTGGATGGAGGCAGAATGACTAAGATATAATCCCCCGTCCCAATGCATTTTTATTGTGTAAGTTTGATGTGTTCCATATCACAAAAGAACTCATCTAATACTTCTATATAACAACTATTGTGAGGCTCAAGATCTTTCCCAATTCAGAAGAAAAAGATCCACTTTGTTATTAATATGAAAAACTGTTGTCGGGAAGCAATGTTTACATGTTGGGTACTTATAAATGTTACAAGACCAACTTTTAAAAGTTCTCATTTCTCTATGACGATTGACCCATGCTATGTTATTATCTAGGGTTAATTGGCTTCACATGTTTGTCTCACAAATGGTCGCAAATGCTCAACAACGCAAAGAAAATATACGTTTAACACCCAGCCTTCTCAAACTTTGTCAAAGGGGTTTTACCTTTTCACTGTCAAATCTTTATGTATGATCGCGTACAGCCGAGGTAAACAACATAGCTAGAGGCAGACTATAACAATTGTGATTTTCATAATAGATAAATCCATGCAGTAAACAACAAACATCAGTAAAATGAGATATTCCTAAGTCTAAGCTTATAAGTATGTCTTTCTGCAGCTGTTTTCATTACACAGTAAAAGTAGAATGGTCTTCAGTTTTCCAATGTGGGATGTTACCGTGATTTACCACAATGCCGGTGTGACTGAGAATTTGATCGGTTTCTTATGTTGAGAAAAGAGCGCCTCGACAAGAACAATCAACTTCTGGCGCAATTAACTTTAGGACAAATTATTTATATGTATGTATGTATGTATGTATGTATGTATGTATGTATGTATGTATGTATGTATGTATGTATGTACGTATGTATGTATGTATGTATGTATGTATAGGGTTTTAACGGCACATACAGCACAGTCGTGGCGTATAATGCCGATAAAACTTAGGTATCCCCAGAAAAACATTTTTAAAAAAAATGCAATACAGAGTAAAATCTTTAAAATGCAAAGTTATATATAAACAGCACTGTTTTAAAAAGCTCAAGATCGTCTCAGCTGGAACATCATCACGGAAAGCATCATACGGCATAAAGATTGCCTCCATTCATCACGGAAAGCATCACACGGCATAAAGAATGCCTCCATTCATCACGGAAAGCATCACGCGGCATAAATATTGCTTCCGTTGGTCGCCTCTTACGACATACAGTATGTCGCATCAGGCCTCTTCTACATACATCCCTAGCCCGCAAAGGTACTGGGACATGGAGGCGTCGGCAGGTGCGCGGGTGCTGGTGCTGGTGAGTGCAACGCACCTTTATAAACCACACACACACACACAGATATATATATATATATATATATATATATATATATATATATATATATATATATAATGTTTTTTATTTTGTGTCCTCGTAATGTAAGAAGCAAAGTTTAATTAACTAGTGATTGAGAATATCACTGGTTATTTTAATGTGGTTGCCAACGTTGATCAGTCTACCCATCTCAGCACAAAATATAAAATTCAAGATAGCTGTCAATTAAAGGCAAATGCTGTGTACAAACCTCATTAGGGACATGGATACACAATCTAGCAGGTCAGCTCAATGGCTTTGCTGAAAAAAGTGACAGACGAAGTGGCAATTTTGTGGATGACAAATAACCATGTGCGGATAAATGTGACAGTAATGGTGAAACGGAAGCCAAAATAAATTAAAGCTCTGTCAATAGCTCGAAAAAAAAGAAGTATTTTATTGTCGTTTTTTGTGTGCTGATTCCCAATGTTATTTTTTTTAATCATAAGTTACTGTTAGATAAGATGAGTTTATTTGGCAAAAGGAAGTAAATATGTTCAATCAAGTTTTTTCAAGAATGAATAGTATAAGTATTACGTGCAAAGTATTAGATTAAGTGAATCCTTATTTACTACGCAAACGTTTTATTGTATGAGAGTGGTGCACTTGCAAACATTCTGGTGCTAAAAATTGAATATTCTATCGTGGAATATTTTCGCGGTTCCAAAATTTATTGAATTCAATCCTGCGGCGTTTTAATTTAAGTTTTAAACTTTCCGTCGAGCGTTACGTTCCGGGTTAGATTCAATTTTTTCAAGGAAATTTGTACGGATGGTTCATTCAGTGAAGACTTGAATTTAACGAAAATAAATATTTCTGCTCGAAATAACCCGCTATTAATATAGAGGAATCAGAGTACTGATTACAATATTTTGAGGCATTATCTCAGAGTGATAAGTTTAACATCGCTTCTATCTTACACATAGATGCGAAAAGTTTAATCGTATTCCGAATTTTGATGATCATAATTTCGTAAAGGGTAAACTATATGAATTTAATGAAGAACTATAATATATTGATAGTATGACTGAATGATATTTTCTAAGTTTTTGATGCAGTGATGCATTTGAAACGATGAAACAATCAAATAATCAGCTCCAAAATGTGACAGATTCAATTATTGATTTTAGAGTGAGGTTGAAATGCAGACCTTGCTTATTTGATTGCTTCTGTCTATTCTCTAGTCTATTAATTTTCCCGAAGCAATAACCTTATATTTCTTAATTGTTGGGATTCCTTGGATAGTGCCAACATAATAGCAAATTATACATTATTGCAACTTATTTCAAAACTCGGAGAACAGGTGGACATTATAATTAGGATCTACGAACGTTTGAAAACGCTTGTGACTGGTATCAGGCAGCATAAATGATCATCAGACATGAAGGTATCATGGAAAGCCAGTGGATGTTTCTCAAAAGAATCATGTATAATCCTACCATTTTGCCAGTGGCGGCTCGAGGGGGATCAGGAGAGGGGTCAGTTGGCCCCGGAAGCCCGGCGAGGTTTTTGTTTTGCGGCTGCAACCTGACGCAGATAGGGGATGGGGGGGGGGGGTGCTGGAGGTTGGCAACTGACATAAAAACTGCTCTTTTTGTGGCAAAGTAGGGGCAACACTAAAGAACATAGCCCTCGGGCGCCTCGAACCCTAGCGCCGTCACTGCATTTCGCATCAACGTACATTTTCTTTGAATAAACATGTAAAATAATAAGATGCATGAGATTTGGACTAGATCCCATAACGTAAATAGATCATGCTCAAGATTCCACCGTAACGTAAACAGATTATGCTTAGGATTCCACCATAACGTAAATCGATCATGCTTAGGATTCCACCATATACAATACAGGCCACCAGACTTTCAAGTGGCTTGCAAACACATTCCTATCTTTAAAAGTTAAAAAAAAAAAGTCATATGAGGCATAACAGACCTGGAATTTACAAAAACGACGCAAGATTCTGTAGTCATACCCAGAAATGTCATATAAGGCATGCCCTTTTTTTAACCATTAAAGTTTGAAGATGAAGTATATCCAAGAGAAAAAAAAAAAAAAAGTTCAAACGATGGAGATACTCAAGTGAGTTTTATTTGTTCTACGTGCTAAACTCATGCTGTTGCTATGCAGAAACAAAATGAAAGACTTCCGATGCAAGCATAAATAACGATTAAGTTTCCTTTTAGCCGTCCTCCACGCTGGCATGAGTTCAATTATTGCACCATTAGTACCACACCGTCCGTCAAACAAGACATATTAATGGATCAATCTGTCCCTACTTTCCCTTCAAGGGCATTTCCTATTCTTCTTTGGCAAATGACGATAATATTTCTTTACCTAGGGAGAAAGGACGACTGTATGCCTTCCTTTTGTAAGATAAACTGTTGAAATATGTACTTATTAGTCTAAATGGTTCATTTACTGGGGATATTCATTATAGACATTGCACTAAACTTCAAAGGATCCTTGTGGTCTGCCAGTGTTAGCATCAGACATGGCTTTTAGCACTTTTAAACACCCCAGCATCGAATACAATTTAATTTTAAGTACAAAAGTTTGAAATGGTTGGCTCATTTATCCTTCTACCGTTAGACTTTAAAGATAATTCTATATTTAATAAATATTTAGAACTTATTGTTTTGTTATCTCGGTCAGGTCTAAAGTATTCATAGCTCATTTTTCGATTCAGACAAAATATGCAAGGGGGAATATATTTTTTTTGTTTATCGTAGTAGGTTCTTAAAACTAGTTTCTACCTTCTCTCATTTCAGGATTAATGACATGTTTCTTCCATTTATTCATTATAATTTAAATCTGAAATGCTCCGTAATAACATTGATTTTTTGTAATTTGGACCCTATCTTTAAACCATGGAATCTGTAGTTCGATTCTGAGGTTACGAAACTTTCCTTTGATTTTATTGAGAAGTTGGAAACTTTACATCACCATTTACATTAACTATCTCAGATATTTGAATTCTTAAGTTATTAATTCCAAATTTACAATTTTACAAATATAATGGGTCAAAAGTGTGAGAAACGCTTGGAATTGTCTTAACGTTATATTAACTGAAGTACGATTGAAACATACATGGACTTTTCCCCCTGTTAAACTCGTAACTTTAAAGCAGAGATGGCAACGTTCTAAGTAGCAATCCATTATAAAATATGCTCCCTGTATAGATTTTTGCTTGATAATTCATGAATGGCGTTAATAGATTTGTTTCGGCTTATGACTTCCTGGGGGAAAGATAAAGACAGACAGGCGCCATTTTTTAGACTATGGACATTTATCTCAGCTGTAATTCAAAAATCTAACCGGTCAATTTGTACCAGCTGATAACACTGGCATTAATTAAGAGTAAATAAAAACGTGAACGTCAAGTACTATTTATCAAAGACAAATTAAGAACGATCTCATGTTTGCGTCTGCCGTTCGCCACTTACCGGGTCACATGAGAACATATTTTCACATTTAAAAAATATATAATGTGATATGGACCACACGGCACGTTTCTGTATTTAAGTTGCGCTGTACGCAAGGCGTAATACATTGCTAAAATACTTCCATTAACAAATTGATCGATACTCATTCGGTATAATATAATAAATATCGCATGATACTGAAGGGTCTGATTATGGACTGGGCAGTCACCCCATAAATGTTTATGGACATCAGCTTGCTTCGGGTCCATGTACTTTTTTTGGGGGGTGACTGTGGGTCCAAATTGTATCATAAGTCCCTTTGTACCATGCAATATATATATCCGTGCACATACAGACACAAATTGACAAAGGTGCTTCTAATCGTCTAATTCTAGCCTAGCCTAATAGCTCAGTGTTCCAAATAGGCAAGCTATTCAACGGGGGAAAAGTATTGACATTACGGTAAAAAGAAAACTACCTTACAAAATTTACCACAAAAAAGGAAAAAATACAAGGGAAAATCTCTTTACGAGATATATTACTTAGGAACAAAACGTTCTTCAATAAACAGAAATAAATAAACGTATACACATGTTAAAATATGTACAATCTGCAAGAAAAAAAATGTGTGGAATCTGTTATACACCGGATATTTATTTATCTAGTAAGATCGTGTGAAAATCTGTTTTAGAGAATAGGTTTAAAAAAGTTTTCTTACATTTCTATTCATTAGATACATATGACATGATTTCTGTTCATTAGATACATATGACATGATTTCTATTCATTAGATACATATGACATGATTTCTATTCATTAGATACATATGACATGATTTCTATTCATTAGATACATATGACATGAATTCTATTCATTAGATACATATGACATGATTTCTATTCATTAGATACATATGACATGAATTCTATTCATTAGATACATATGACATGATTTCTGTTCATTAGATACATATGACATGATTTCCGCAACTACACTATAACATTTCCAAGTAGAAGCATAACTTAAAAGTAATAGTCTCTTAACCAATACGATTTTGTTCTGATAACTCACATTTCTATTTATAAGAGAGAAAAAAATGTATAAGACCTATACAAAGTTTGGTAGATGAGATATATGATACATCACGTTTGGTTCGTGACTTCAATAGTTTGACCTGTGTATGTTCGATGGTTCGTGCTTAAATGACTATAATACTTCACGTTTTGCAGTGGGAGCTTCAATAGTTTGACGTGTGTGTGTTCCATGCTTCGTGCTTAAATGAATATAATACATCGGTTTTGCGGTGGGGGCTTCAGTAGTTTCACACGTGTATGTTCCATGATTGGTGTTTAAATGACTATCATACATCACGCTTTGTCATTAGTTTGAAATGTGTATGTTCCATGGTTCGTGTTCAAAATGACATATGCAATAGTCTCCAGCAATATCAGATTCTTTTATTGATTGCATAAAATGTTCAACCTTTCACAACGTGAAAGAAAAACACATTGCATTTATTGTTTCAAACAAAACTGGTAATTTGTCCTGCTCAGTGCAAAATCATATAAATAATTCGATGGAGTCTTTGCAATGATATAGGAAACTACAGTCCTTTCTTCAACTTAGGTCTTTTATGCTGGTCCGTATATTTATATTGTTCGACAAATACTGCTTGTACGTTAAATTGTTTCTTGACGCTCTTCAGTGCTCGAACCTCATATTGTGACGTTGCAATCTATAATATAGTCCTAACTTTTGTAATGCCATGCGAAATGAGTTTCACTTTATTCATAGACAAAAATAATTGCCGTCTCAGTTTTGTAAATCCAATTTATTAATTTTCTTGCCCAAGTCAGTTGGCTCATAGATTTATTAGATTCTTCCTATAGTTTTCTGTCTCCACCAAGAAGTTTTTTTGCCACCACTAATTCTAACTGAACACGGAAATAGAACATTGCCGAGTCCTAAACGCCAATTCATTGTTATATTCTACCGAGTATTACGAGGGCTCGACAGTTGATTGCGACAATTGATGATTTTCATGAAGGAGGCGAAAAAACTCGTGGTATACTGCGTATAATAGTCTGAAGCTAACCTTTAAACAACAGCCATCTTTTTCCCTCGTGTTTATTACCAGTCATTTGTTGTAACCCTGATCAGGTTCCATGAACACATGATGTATACAGCTGGATATCTGCCACAAAGAAAAAATTGTAACACTGCCCTTGACCATTCATGCATTAAATGTAAGTCACTTTAACATATTTTCCCTGCAGTCGTTTTCAATTAAGTAAAGTCATATCCTACAAAGTTAAATAACGATATGCCTACAACTAAGTTATGCTAGCAAAGTGAACTGTAAAACTGGGTTAAACCTGTAAGCAAAACGGTTCTTTCTGTAAGAAAATAAGGTCAAAGTGACTTACTTTCTCCTGGAGTTGTTAAAAATGATAAAAGGAACGCCAAGACACCAGGGTATAATGTAAAATTTTCTGTACTTCGTATAAATAAGCTAAAAATGGTAAACGTTTAACTCCTTTACAACGATGAAAATAAAATCGTGGCTGATACTTATATTACATGCCTAATGTCAAATAGAAGATATCACATGTTCTGGACGTCTACATATATTTAGAGTATTTTTAGTCTCTTGTACTGCTAAACATGTGTGCTTTCGTCCTTTTTACTAGCAAACTTGTGTACTTTTATTCCATTTTACTGGTAAATGTTTGTGTTTTTCGTTCCTTTTACTGGTAAACTTGTGTACTTTTAGTCCCTTTTACCGGTAAACTTTTGTGCTTTTCGTCCCTTTTACTTGTAAACTTGTGTACTTTTAGTCCCTTTTACTGGTAAATGTTTGTGCTTTTCGTCCCTTTTACTGGTAAAGTTGTGTACGTTTAGTCCTTTTACTGGTCAAACGTTTGTCTTTGCAGCAGTATGCACCTGAATCTGTTGTCTTGTTTGAAGTTACCTTGGCGCGTACCAGATGCATCATCTTATGATTTGATGCTTTGGGATCCACGCTCAGTTAATTGAGCGTCGGACTCGTTATACAAGGGTCAGGGATTCGATAGAATTGCAGGCCAGCACACGTCCAATGCCACAGTACATCCTTGGGAAAGGCACACATCTCCCATTTCCTCGGCATGATAAAACCAATAATGTGTTAAAAGTGCCATTAAAACCAACAAACCAAAATCATTTTATGTTTTGGTATTCTTTGCCATTACGTGATTGCATTGAAGAGCACTTTTCTTTCCTTAGCCGTAGACCATTTTCCTTGAACAAACGCATGGTATTCGTTAGGTTCTTATTACGATATGCATTACAAAAGAGTGAATGTAAACAGCAAGCCTGATCAGTTTCAAGCATTTACAAGCCTCAGGTTATATTGGCAATGTTCAAAACATACTTCCAGTAGAACTAAATGTAAAGTTTTGAAACTTCAAGGCTGACTAAATGAGAGTCGAAAGCGGTTAGGCTTTCTAATAGCTAGTTTTGCATGTTCGTTGCCATTATCTTACGTTTCTCTTTTAAAGAGGAGGTGAATAATCTGCATATAATATTTGAGATCTGCTACATAGCGCTCGACACCAGTGTCTCTGTTGGTAATTGTGACACCAGTGTCTCTTTTATTAATTGTGACACCAGTGTCTCTTTTAGTAATTGTGACACCAGTGTCTCTTTTAGTAATTGTGACACCAGTGTCTCTGTTGGTAATTGTGACTTCCAAACATCCTAAAAGTCTTCTTGTAGTCTATCTGGATTTTCATTGTGTTATGTATCTATGATGTGTGTTTGAATCTTGTCCATGAAGGGAGTTTGTACTTTAGATTCCAGTCACTTGTAAACAGAGTGTTTACAAGCGTTTGAGATCAAGGTCAGTCTTGTTGACAGTTAGACTGTTCCCCCCTCCCACATTGTATTGCTTCACATTCTGTTTTAGATCAGTCTGTTGGAATTAATTTGCGATCCAATTTTATAGTTTGCGCCGTTGAAATCAGATATAATTCGAGAGGAATTATTTACTTAATATATTCGATGGAATTACTAAAGTGCTTATTGACTTTTGAATTAATAGATTACTTTGGACTTTTGTGAACTCATTCAAGCACATTTTGGATTGTATCATTGTGTTATATCAGGACATTCAAGACTATTGGATCTCATTCTGAACATTCTATATTTTTGGACTTGTGATTAGGACATTTAGGATTATTTGGAATTAGATTCACAATATTGTAAGTATCTCTTGAATATCACTTTGTATTATAGGAAAATAAATTGCTTGTTAATATTGCTTATTGTTAAGTATATGGAATCTATAATGTGCCTAAACTTGTGGTCTATGACTTTACTTTAAATACGGTCAAATAGTAAGTAACACTTTAAACAAGGAATTTACTGACCTTTGAGTTCAAGGTCAGAGTTGTTGACTATTTGTTGGTGATTTTCCACTCGAATGACGCATTTAGTATTGCATTCTGGGTCGTAATATGACAAATTTCCTTTTGTGAAGTAGGCCATTTGCAAAGAGTATATAAGACCTTGATATACGCATATTATTATTCCAATTTTAAATCCTGTTAAAAAAACATTTATGTGCTTTTATGATCAGTCTTTTGGAATCATCAGATTGTTTGGAATCATAGTTGTGCTGTAATCTTGTAATGCCGTAATGCTGTATTGCTGTATACATAATTCGAAAGGAATTATTTATTTGAACATTCATTGGAGTTATCTAAAGTGGTCATTAACTTTTGGATTTAAATATATGACTTTGGATACTTGTGGACATTCTCAAAGATGATCTGGATTAATTTATCGTTGGTACATCAGGACATTCCAGACTACCCATTCATTCGGAACATTCATTCATTCGGAACATTCATTCACTCGGAACATTCATTTATTCGAAACATTCATTCGTTCGGAACATTCATTCATTCGGAACATTCTACATGTAGGACTTGTGAATAGGACACTTAGGATTACTGGATTAATTGGATTTTAATTCACGTTACTGTAAGTGTCTTTTGAATTTTCATTTTAATTATCTAGAAATAAATTGTTTGTTGATTTTACATACATTGTTGGTTTGACTTTCTTTCTGTTACATATTTTGTAAGACATAGAGTCGAAACAATTGACAAACTTCTGATAAGACTGATCAGAAATCCTTATCTCTTCCTACGTGCAATTTTTGTAAAAGGAAAAGGCACGTCATTTTGATTGCTACAGGTTGAAAAAAGCAACAAAATAAAGACATAGCTATTCCAAATGCTGTTATTTCAAAGAGGTATATCACTTATTGGTGAATCTGCCAAAGCTAACCCTATTATAATATTAAGGGACACAGGAGCTTCTCAGAATCTTTTGTTGTCAGGTATTTTGCCCTCGTCTGAGAAGTCTTCTTCTAGTGAAATTGTTCTTATTCAGGGAGTAGAGTGCGGCTTTGTAAATGTTCTTCTCCATTGCGCCAATTTGGCATCAGACTTAGTTTCCGGACCTGTGACTGTTGGAGCAGTGACTTCTTTACCTATATAAGGTATTCATTTGTTACTAGGCAATCACCTAGCTGGCGATAAGGTTGTGGTAATCCGCTTGTAACTGACAAGCCTTGTTTGAATCAAAGAGTTGATCATATTAAGATTCAAATCACTGATTTATATTCTTCTTGTGTAGTTACCAGAGCTATGGCAAAAAGAGATCTTGAGAATGATATTCATCAGGAAATTATTCCTTTAGCTGACATATATATTGGTCAGTCTTTTGATGAGGTCACTTATTCTCTGGTTATGATTAACCAGTAGGTATTGATCACAGTGATCCTCTTTTTACTACTCATTCTCTCTATTCTAATCAGGGTGACAAAAGACAATCACTCGTTGTTGAACAGGAACTAGATCCTGAGATCTTCTATTTGTTGAAGTCACACAAGTCCTAGATTGTTATTTTGTGAAAAGTGGACACCACCTGAGTTACCCGCTCGTGACGAGTGGTCAGTGAGCTATCAAATGGTCGTTCATAAGTCATATCGACAGGAAATTCGTAGTCTAGCCCATGAAAGTCCCTTGGCTGGTCATTTAGGAGTCAATAAGAATTATCACAAGATCTTGAATCATTTGTATTGACCGAAACTTACAAGTGATGTTTCTAAATACTGTAGATCTTGTCACACTTGTCAAATGGTAGGAAAACGCAACCAGAAGATACCTAAGGTTCATCTGCAACCTATTCCTGCATTTGACTAACCATTTAGCAGAATAATGGTAGACTGTGTCGGTACCTTACCTAAGACCAAGTCAGGCAATCAATACTTGCTGACCATAATGTGTGCGTCTGCAAGATTTCCAAAGAATTCCTTTGAGAAATATTAAAACTGAAACCATTGTAAAAGCTTTGGTAAAGTTTTTTTTTACACTTGTTGGTCTTCAAAAATCTGTCCAGTCTGATCAAGGGTAAAAATATTATGTCTGTAATTTTCCAACAAGTTATGCAGGAGTTAGGCATCCAACAGTTTAAATCTTCTGCCTATCACCATTAAAGTCAATTTAGAAAGATTTCATCAAACTTTGAAGAATCTGATTCGGTCATATGATGTAAACGATGGAATGCAATCTGACCGTAGTGACTCTGGTTTAACCAAACCTCAGAATTCAGAAATATTAAACAATCTTAACCAGAAACTTTTACATCTACAACAACAGGAAAGAAAAGAACTAAAACAGCTATTACATGAGTATGAGCATTTGTTTCCTTATGTTCCAACACGAACAAATAAAATCTATCATGACGTTGATATTGTAGATTCTACACCTGTGAAACAGCATCCTTACAGGATGAATCCTCTCAAGCAGGAATATTTGAGAAAAGAAATATTCAATATTTACTGGAGAATGATTTTATAGAACCAAGTAAAAGTAACTGCAGTTCACAATGTATTCTTGTTCCTAAACCAGACAATACATTCCTCATATGTACTGACTATAGAAAAGTCAACAGTGTCACCAAAACGGATTCATTTCCAATGTCAAGAATGGATGATTGCATCGACAAAATTGGAAATGCGAAATATGTCACCAAGTTTGACCTTTTAAAAGGATTCTGGCAAATTTCATTCGCGGAAAATGAAAAAGAAATTTCGGCATTTGCAATTCCAGATGGACTTTATTAATATTAAGTAATGCCTATAGGAAAGGAAATATTCTTCGGCAACATTCCAAAGTCTAATGAGCATGTTAACATCTGGTCTAGATAATTGTTACGCGTACATCGATGACGTCATCATCTACAACGACACCTGGAAAGATCACTTTGAAACCATTCGGAAATTCTTCGATCGACTCAGTGATTGCAAATGCACTCTCACTTATATATATATATATATATATATATATATATATATATATATATATATATATATAAGTACTACATTGCTTCATTTTGTGTATATTTTGTATAAATAAGCTGAGTGTCATTCATAAGACATCTTCCTATGTAATTTTGATTATTATATTATCATTGCATGTTTGACAAATATGTAAAAGAAAGTTTTATTGCATAAATCTTTCTTTTTCTTTCTGAGGGGAGGTGTTATGTATATTTAATCTATTATGTGTGTTTAAATCTTGTCCATGAAGTTAATTTGTACTTTAGATTCTGGTCACTTGTAAACAGAGGGTTTACAAGCGTTTGAGTTCAAGGTCAGTCTCGTTGACAGTTTGACTTGTTTTTTTTTTCCATTTTATTTCTTCACATCCTGTTATGATATAGGTCAAGTGAAATGTGTATAAATAGAAATTCGCTAAACAAATAATTCATTCCTGTTTTAGATCAGTCTGTGGGAATCCGTTTGGGATAATACTGTATACTTTGTGCCGTTGAAATCAGATATAATTCGAGAGGAATTACTTAATATATTCGTTGGCAATACTAAAGTGCTTATTGACTTTTGAATTAATAGATTTCTTTGGACTTTTGTGAACTCATTCAAAAACATTATGGATTGTATCATTGTGTTATATCAGGACATTCAAGACTATTGGAGCTCATTCTGAACATTCTATATTTTTGGACTTGTGTTTAGGACATTTAGGATTATTTGGAATTTGATTCACAATATTGTAAGTATCTCTTGAATTTCACTTTGTATTATAGGAAAATAAATTGCTTGTTGATATTACTAACATTGTTGGGGTCACTTTCTTTCTGTTACATATTTTGTAAGACATAGAGTTGTAACAATTGACAAATTCCTAGAAAAGTACAGCTTTATCAGAAATAGAATACATGTCTTAGCAGAGAAGATCATCAATAAAACAATGTTCAAGTCCATTGATATGCTGCCATTTATTCCAACAAAGGCTTCATACTTTTGATATTCACTTCTTGCACTTAATAATAATAATAATAATAATGATATTAATCATCTAAAGAAACAAGATGACGACGACAGTGATGATAATGATAATTAAATATCTTGTTATTTCTATTACTGTTCCACTTATTATAATAGTTATTATCATCTTCATTATTATTATGAAATATAATGTAAGTATTATTAACATTATAATTACCTTTACAATCAATTCTTATCACAATATGTTTCGAAACGAAATTTTCAATTATTAAAAATAACAATTTTGTGTTAAAGAAAAGGAAAGATGCCAAAAAAAAGACAACTTGAAACAAGACGGAATCCTAATGAATACACATACAAAATACACACGTCTCAGGTAAAGTCGTACACAGCTTTTATTCTTGTTCTTTTATTTGCTTTCTCTTTGTGCTATTTAAACGAGGTTTTCAGAATTTATAGAAAACTGGTTGATGCTTTTAGAACAACATGCTCACACAAAACCAAGAACAGCGTTGATAGTAACAAACAGAAACCAAACATGTACATGATTTAACTGATGGTCATTATTTAGTCGCCGAACGAGCCTGACTATGCATTCTTTTTTACTATTTTACTTTATTTTCATCGGAGTAGCTCAGTGGACAAGGCGTTGGAGGCGTAACCAGAAGGTTAAAGTTTTTATTTCCACCATCAGATTAGCCCAGATCTTCTACCGTGGTGTGTCCTTGGGCTAGACACTTTACAATACTTGCCACGGCATGATGTATTTTTGGTGTTTGATGGTTTACGTCACAACAATACTTTTGAAGCTATATAGTGCCCGAGGACTCACCACAGTACCCGATCTGCGCTGATTCAATGGTGGGAATCGAACCAGCACCCTACTGGATACGAGTCTAAAGACTTAACCGCCGAGCCATGTGACCTTGCATGTTGTGTGCTGCAGTGTCGTAAAAACACCCAAAAACCCAAATATTGAAGTTACCTTATGTTTCAAAATCAATGTGTTTCACCGGTTTAAGAGACAAATCAAAGTAGACTACTGCGTCTTAACACGTAACGTGCAAAGAAGCAAATCAAAACAGACTTCTGATTTTAAATTACTTTTCTACTTATTGAGACGAACTTGCATCTAAATGCCAGACAAATTATTGTTTGCAGTTTGCTGGAAGATGATCTTTGGGTTTTAACCTGCTTATTTCCTCCCTAATTGTAAGCTTTCGTACATTAAGATGTTGACGCTCAAGTGAAAATGTCGTCAGTTATTCCGGCTACTGACGATTATTTCATAAATTCGCTGCTGGTATTTACGGCGTAAAGCGGTGATTTTTAATTCTTTTTTTTTTTGCATAGCCGGGGTCATGCGATATTGATGGTTTTCTAACTGTGCGACCTATATATATATATATATTTATATATATATATATATATATATATATATATATATATATATATACACATATATAAATAATACTAGTACTAATGATAGTCCTTCGAGTCCGATGAGGACGGGTTCTGTGCAATCATCTGTGGAGATGGCTCTACAGTCCCAGTCTTGACTTACAGTGACGATGATAGATGTAACATTGGAATTCCGTTGTAGTTGCAGGGACGGACGCTCCAGGGCTGCCTCCATCTGGCTCCGGCGTTCCTTTCCAAAAGTCAACGGAGTGCAGGCCAGCGGGTTGAGACTTGTGCTGTTTTTTCCAGCTCCAGTGGTTTGATACCTCACCACTTTAGGCTGTCTTTCAATTTGTCTTTGCGGCGCTTGCATGGTTGGCCTTGGTTTCTTCGGCAATGTGCCAGTTACCCAAAGAAGATCTGTCTAGGTAAGCGGGTGCCATCCATTTTGATGACATGGCCTGACAAGCGAAGTCGGCCCTTGAGCAGCATTGCCTCGATAGTTGTTGTCTTGGCTTTATCCATATATATATATATATATATATATATATATATATATATATATATATATATATATATATATATATATATATATATATATATACACACATATATAAATGATCAATGGCGCACAAATTTTGTTCATGGATTCACTGTTTATTTTTTTTTATTATTTATTTATTTTGCCAAGTGAGCTTATGGTAGTGCGTCGTTCGTCATTCGTTGTGCGTCGTCCGTTCAAAACGTTTACTTACAACTTCTTCTCAAAACCAGCAGAATATGATGAAACTTGACAGAAAGCGACCTGACATGAAGCTATTTCAGATTTGTTCAAATCATGCCAATCCCCTATTAAATGTGGCAGCCGTTGCTAAAATAGAAAACAACTTTAAACGACTTCTTCTCAAAAGACACTCAACATAATCTAACCAAATTTGATAGAAAGTATCCTGTCATGGTGGTCTTTAAGACTTGTTCAAATTATGCCGATCCACCTTTAAATACAGCCGGCATAACTAAAACAGAGAAACCATTCAACGATTTCTTCCACCAAAGAAAGAAGAAGAAAAAAATAAAGAAAACGCTAAACAGAATTTTACCCAATTGGACAGAAGGCAGCCTGGCATAGATGGCTTTCAATTTTGTGCATATGATTCCGATCCGGCATTAAATATGGCCGGCGTTGCTAAAAATATAAAAACTCCCAAAACGACTTCTTCTCATACACAGCTCAACAGACTGACCAAACTTAATACTTTTCTCTCATTGCCGAAAAAAACTAACCAAAACCACTAAACACTTTAAAATGGTATTATCATATTAAAGTGCTTAAAAGATTTGTTGTGTTTAATGTTATCACATGTATATGCATTATTTTATAGCATTTAATACATTTTATGCCATTAGTCACAAATTATTTTAAATTCATATTTTGTTGTTTGTGTATTTAGCTTTTCCTAAGCCACACCACACCAAATGGTCATTGCATCATCACAGATCAAAACCAATTAGGCGTGAAATCGAACATTTAGAAAAACAATGCTTCCATTAGACCTAGACATGTAAACTTTTGTAATTTCAGCTCATTCTTTTGTGTTCATTGTTTGCCTTGTCTCTGTTTTGTAATTGCCTTTGACAAAGACTCAATGAGAGTCGAAAGCGCTTGGGCAAGTTATATTTGTGTGTGTGTGTGCGCATATTTTTGCATATCGATGGGGCATTAATGGATCATATATGGTCTAATTCCTCATCTCTTGATGTTTTGAATTGTTTTAATAATTAAAGTATTTCTAGCGTCTGCACAGATATTTTGACACAAAGTATGAAATAAATTTATGGATATTTGTTTCAGGAACCACTTTCATTTTTGTGTCAATTACATTGCCACATTCTTAGTTGTTTGCTGCTTTCCTTACAATATGTGAATAGATCTTGATTTTTTTTGTCAGGAAATTTATAATCTAACTTTTCTACTTGAAGACTGTTTTAAACACGGAGCTCGTGTATAAAGTCAGCACTGAATCTGCCGCTTTTTTCAATATTGGATGGTAATTCTTGAAGAGACATTATAAAATCAACTGTTATTTATAATTTCGATGCGTCTTGTGCCATTAAGGGATGATATTATTTGCTGAGAAATATGGTATCCTTTTGTCCGATATTTCCGGTTGCACGGTCGGATGTACTGAAGGAATTCTAATTGTAATTTCTGCTCATTTCTCCATTTCAAAAACAAGAGCACCACACTTTTGACTGTTTCAGAGCTGACTGCATTTTGGTCCTCTTTTTTCCTTTGAATTACTTTTTCTAAATTCAATCTCAAAGAATCAATCATCTTCCTATAACAATGACACTTAAACATTGTGAAACTCAGCGAATGAAACATTCTAATTTAAAGTTATCTTGACTGACATTAACAAAATTGAATTTGACCAAGCTCGTTTAATTTAAGTCTGTCATGAAACAATGACCATATAAACACATTTAATATGTTTTTTAATTTCTTTCTTTATAAATAAAAATGAAGTTTCAACTTTTTTGACTGTACACTATAAATTGCTAGCTGGTGAAACATCGAATTGAAGTCTGTTGAACAAGTTTTTGCACATGTTTTTCTGTAGTAGCCAATGACAAAGATTTTCAGGATGCCATCGCCAATTTCTCAAAATGGTCCCATCTTAATAGAACATAAACGCATGTCACTGACCCAATAACAACTTTTCACATTTGGGCATTTTATGCAAGTCTGTAAATCACGCCCAACACCGTTGTCTTGTGAAATAAAATAATATAGTGTGTGCTTCTCTATTGAAATACAGCACTACTGATAAGATTGTACGTGAGAACATTATCGTAACAAACGGAATTCTTAATCTAAAGTTTTGAAACAAGATACGGAAAAACAGAGAAAAAAGAAAACAAGAATGGATATTTGTTCGAGGATGCAATTGCATTTTGTTTCTGTTACATTGCCACATTCATAGTACTGTGCTAATTTCTTTGTAAGCTGTAAATAGACCCTGATGTTTTGTCAGAAAATGTATCATCTTTCTACCTGAAGACAGTTTCTAAGATTGAGTATGTGTACACAGCAAGTCATCATCGAATCTGTCATTTGTCTCAATGTTAAATTGTAAATATTCGATTGGACATCATATATTGTAAATAAAGATATGTTAGGAAGCCCCTTAGATCTAGGTTGAAAATGTCATTCATTATGCCATACTTTCATTTGGTGTCATAAGCTTTCTCCAAGTCAAAAATTATTTTATTTCTTTATGACAGCTTCTCTAATAAATCCTGCAAGTCTCACGAGATGGTCAGTTGTGCTTTTCTAGCCCTCTATCGTTTATATCTTCGCAACTCCAAATTGTATGGTGGCTGTTCAAGTCGCCAAGGGGAAAAAACAGTGCTTGTAACTATTCAATAAGATGGTCAAGATCATATCGATTGATTAGAGTTCTTGGAGGAAGATATATTGAACAAAGTGTAATTGTTCTGTATATGGACACTCGAACAGCAATAGCCTGTAATGTAGTATTGAGATTAATTTGAGAAATTTCATAGTTCAAGATGATGGACACATCTCTAGCGGCCTTATCAGTATTTCTTGAAAATTTGTGTTGTAGGTTACGAGGGGTATTTAACAAGTTCTGAATATATTAGTCCGCTGTACAACAAAGTTCATTCCTAGTTCTGTATTAGTGAACAATACATCAGTACATCTGATTATCAACTTATTAAATGTCCTTTTCTATTCACGTTTTGGCATGTTGTTCATAACAAAAATTGTACTTCCAACTCGCATGGCGTCTTTCGAATCACTTGCCCTTTATGGAATCTTTGATAACAGGATTCACCCAAACATCACTTGAAGCTAGATCAGGTTTGTACAGAGGATGTGGCAACGTTTTGATGCTGTACTCCTTCAGGAAGTCTGTCAAGACGGCGGATTTATGCTCCGGTGTGTTGCCATGGAGCAGATGGATATCTCAGGTACCGGTGCACTGACGGGTGATTCGGTAGTATTCCACAACTTTTGGCAACACTTTTGGAGGCATAAAAATGTCCAGTGAAACTAGCAGATTCAGGCACAAGTATCTGGACGACCAAGCCATTTGCATCGAAAAATGCATTTAAAACTCTCTTGATAGTCAGATTACTTCGATCAATTTGTGGTCTCTGTTCGTTTTCTTCGGTCCAAACTTTGTTATTTTCTTTTGAGTCGGGTTCAAAGAAGTAAATCCATGTTTCATAATCTGTGAAAATCTCATTCAAACGTCTCTGGTCACTCTTGTTATATTTGGCGAGTAGCTGTTTGGCGATTTCAACCCAAGTCTGTTTTTGATTAGCTGTCTAACCTTTGATTAATCTTTCTAAGCTTCAACTGATTCTTCAGTATATTAGAAACAGTTCCATAATAATAGAAATATCTTCCACTGTTTATCGAGCATCTTCATCAACTGATCCCTTCACAGCAGTCACTTTCTACTCGCAAAGCGCAGACAACGGTCTTCCAGAACGTGGGTCATCTTCCTTGAATTTCAGACCATCTTGGAAACGATAAAACCACCTAAAAATTGTAGAATGTAGCAGATAATTGCATGCGTAAACTTTATTCAAGTTGGTCTTGATATCAGCCAGAGAGTACCTAAAGAACGCTCGGATTTTACAGTATGCTTTTCGCTCAGTAGAATAATTGTTCTCTTTCTCCGATATTTTTACGTCACTGTCATTTACCTATGTTACGACACACGCATATATCTGCAGGTGTTCGGCGTACAGTACGTGCAGCTGCAGATCGTTTTCTTGAACATTATTTTATATATCAATCGGTGTTAAATTTATTGACAGATTAAAAGAAGAAAAAAATGTTATAACAAAATATTCAGAGGTTTTAATTGTTTAGATTAATTTTATTGTTTGTTGAAAAGGCCTCCTGAGGACAGACAACAATTGGATTATGTATTGTAAGGAGATGGCCTATATTATAAATATTGGCCTTAAACCTTGGCAATTACATAGCATTAAGGTGTCAGACATATTTATGGAATCCGTGGGAATGCTGGACTTCAGGGAGGTTTGCCTGGCATCAGTAGGGCTCCACGGTTTGCATATTGTCTAGACTTTCAAACTTATTGAAGAGCTTGATAGAATCGTTAGATTCCTTAGACAGTCTAGCAGATTATTTAATTTGCTCTTTATTAGGCTTTGAACAAGCATTATTTATTCATAATCTGATAGAAAATTGCCAGTAACAAAGTTTGTTCAGGACGACTACTACCAGTTTCTTAAAATCATACCATTCTAATTGAAGAGTCCGTAAACCACGCCAAACACCAACGTCATGTGAAATAAAATAACATAAAGTATCCTTTTCCGTCGAAATACATTGCTCCTGATAAGATTGTACGTAAGAACATTATCCCAACAAAGAAAGCACGAGTGGAGGCTTCACCTGCTTCATCAAATCGGAACATCGCTAATACCTTTCCGTAAACTCGGACGAGGCTCTGATAGTGCTTGGTGCAGTGACTTACATCAAATCGATGCAAAATGTTTGCCGAAAGATAGGGAACTTTTATAAAAGGACGGGTACTATTGGTTACCCTACAAACATATATGACAGAGTTACCATATGCCTGTAACTACTAGGATTTCTCTACCGATTGGTTAGCTAGTGACATCATTCCAAAAATATTGGCATTATTGGCATCATTCTCACAACGGCTATTATAAGTTAGTATGGTAAACTCCCTCAGAACAGATGTGCATGGTTGGTAGCTTCAGATCTGACAGAGTTCAAGGTGCGTAATAAGAAGAGAATTCTTATACTTTGCTCAAAGATGGTGGTTAATATTTATCTGCAGTCTCACGACCACCTGAAGTGTGACGAAGGTGCCAGCAAATGAATATGGCGGACGTGCGCTGCTTTTTTTGGGTCAAACGGAAATAGTCGAGTGGTATTCCGATTATGCTTGAATATCACGCGCTGTTTGGTTTTGTTTACGATTTCTAATGAGTGTGACCCTTTCACAGGAATAAATATTTATTCGACAAATATTACAAAGTACGATCTGTTTTCTCATAACAAAATGTGTACAAATTGTGCATTGTATTTTAATTACTCTCACAAACATGAATTCAGTCCATATTGCAGCAAGTTACACAATTGTGTTCTGTGATAGGTCAAGTCGGGTTGGCGCGCTGCTTCCTGCGTTGGCACTTGCTGTGTTGTTAGTCCAGCCACTGTTTGCCATGATGTTGCACTCCAACCGGTTGTTTGTGGCGGCAGTTGTCTCTGCTGTTTGTCAGTGACTCCCATTCGTCGATGCCGATGATGAGATCTTTCATATCAAGCTTGCACACGTCTGTAAAGGAGAATTTTGGGTGTCCTGCTGGTCTCTTGGCTTTGGCAACGTCGCTGTAGAGTATGTCCTTTTTTTGGATGCATCCATCTTGCATCCTCTGCACGTGTCCGAGCCACTACAGCCGTCTCTGCTTAAGGAGTGCCAGTTTCCTTAGTAGTTTCACCTGGGCAGGGACGTCAGCGTTGGTGACCATGTCCTTTTCGATTGTAGGTAGTGCATGTTTCGCTGCACACAGCAGGATACTGAGGACGGAGGCATGATAGATCAGCATCTTAGTCTTGATGGTAAGATTGTTTTTATCCCAGGCGCGTTTTATGAGTCGGCCGAAGGTGGTGGCCGCCTTTCCAATGCGAGTGTTGATCTCTTCATCAAGTGACACGTTGTCGCTCACTGTAGATCCTAGATAGCAGAACTTACTGACTACCTCCAAGGAAATTGTATCTAGGATAATCGCTGACTGCTGTGCAACGCCTTGTCCCATGACTACCGTTTTCTTGATGCTGAGGAAGAACAAGGAACATGCATCAGAGAGACAGTCCATACGGTTCTGTGGCCGACTTTCTGCGTAGGCAACCAGTGCTGCATCGTCTGCGAACAGAAGTTCTCTGATCAGGATGTGCCGTTTTTTGGTCTTGGCTTTCAGCCTGGCAGAATGGTACAATTATTTTCTATCCGACCTCGTGTGCAGGTAGACACCTTCCATTTCCGCGTCAAATGCATAGTTAAGGAGTACAGAGAAGAAGATGCCTAAGAGTATTCCTGCTATGACGCAGCCCTGTTTCACTCCACACTCTAAGCTTTCGGACGTGGAGCCTCACCCTGTACAGTGCCCCGCATTTTTATTGTAAAATGAACTAATAATGCTGAGGAGTTTCGGGGTTGGGGGTGAGGGGCAGCAGGTCTTCCCGAGTTTATGAAAGAGTCCTGCCATGCTGACCGTATCGAATGCCCCGATGAGGTTCACAAAGACAATGTACAGTGGTTTCTGCTGCTATTTGCATTTCTCTTGCAGTTGGCGTAGAGAGAAGAGCATATTCGCTGTTGAGGTGCCTGCTCTGAAGCCACCCTGCGTCTCGGGAAGCATTTTGTCTGCGAGTTGTCGGAGTCTCCTCAAGATGATTCTTGCAAAGGCCTTCCCTGTAGCGCTGAGGAGTGATGATGCTGGCGTCACGCATGCACTGTGGAACTGCTCCTTCCCTCTACAGTGGAGAAGATGTTACAGAGATGTCGTAGCAGGCTGGACTTTCCACACTTGAGCACTTTCCGCCTGCCAAGGAATCTATGACTAGGTTGAGCTCGAGTACATTTGGTACTTCATTGAGCTCCTCCATGACAGGTAACCCTGGCAGTACGTCAAGCGCTAGCTGGGATATGTCCGTTTCGCAATAGTACAGCCTGAGGTAGTGTTCCACCCAGCGAGGCATCTACTTGTTCCTGTCGGTGATCACCTCGTCATCCTGTGTCTTTAAGGGGCAACTTTGGTGATAGTGGGGCCAAGGTCCTTCTTCATCCCGTCATACATGGTGCAGATGTTTACTGTGTCTGTTGCGGTCTGTATTGAATTTCATAGATCAGCGCAGTGCCTGTCTGTCTTCAGCGCCGCACTCTTCGCTGGCTTGAAAGCCTGAAGTGTTTCTGGTATTGGATTGACGTTGTGTTTTAGGTAGGCAGCATTGATTGCCTCTATCACTGGCACCATTTTGTCTGCGTGGGTCTCAAACCAGTCTTTGTTCTGAGTCCTAATTTTACCAAATGTGGCGATATCTGACTCGTAGACAACTGAGTTCAGGGCGCTCCAGACTTCTTCAGCATTCCCTTTTAGGCCTTCTTCGTATATAACTTGCTTGTGGTAAGTCTTTATATTTGGATCCATGTAGCTTTCAAGGCTGCACTCTCACTCAGCTGCTTAAAAGTGAGTGGTCGTTGTCACATTCTGCACTGGCTAGGTCGCATCTCCTGGTAATAATCAGGTCGAGTTGATGCCAAAGACCGGATATTGGGTGGCGCCATGACATCTTGTACCGATGTTTGCCATTAAAGAATATTTTGTTGACGCGAAGCAGCTTCTGAGCGAACAATTCGAGTAACCTCTGGCTGTTCTCGTTAATCATGCCGACGTCGTGGTGTCCGAGACATGATGGTCATGATCTGTGATCTGATCCGACTCTTGCATTGAAGTCGGCAAGGAGAAACAGCTTCTCGCCCTGTGATAGGCGCGCGAGGATTTTATTTAAAGCGTCATATAAGCGGTCTTTGCCTTCGGGAGATGCGTATAAAGTTGGAGCATATGCGCTGATCATTGTAACGAAGCCACCAACGAATGACATGCGGAGTGAGATTATGTGTTCAGATATGTCTGCCGAACAATTCGTCGAATCTCACTTTCGCGCGGTCACAGGCCGGAGCATGATACGTTGACACGTCAGACGCTGAGTCGGGCCAACAACACTGGTTTTAACGAATATTATTGGAAATCAACTGGAAATATACCCAACTGAACAGTATAATCCATGATTTCTAAACTTATAGTTTGCTTTGGTACAAACACCGCTATACATGTTATGTGTGTGTACACAAGAATCGACCTGGTTAAACATTTAAACTAGTTTACATTAAGAACGACCATATGAAATTACATGACAACCAAGTTCATACATGAATCTATCTACAAAAAGAATAATCTCACGGAATTATAAAAGCTCCAAACCCTTTTTATAGTTTACTATATACCACATACATTATTCAACCCAACTTGTCAATTCAGATAAACATGTTAAATCTGATAACATGGTGTTATGTGAAATTTGTCTGACCTAATGGAAATTATGAAAAAATTCGGAATCATCTAAGGTAACAAACGACACTATCTATCGAACACATATGATAAAAAGAAAAGAACGTATACAATTATTACATATTTCAACAGCTAAACGACTGCTATTGTAAAGGAGATAACATTCTCTCAAGGCATCAATGCAGTGGGACTATACTGAAACATCAGAACTCTATATATCGAAATGTGACGGAAACCACAGACGGAAAAAGTAAAGTAAGTGAGCTCCGACTGCCAGCACTGTGCACGTGCCACAGTAAGGTTGTCAACCAAGCGAGTAAAACATACACCATGGGTAATGATGTATACGGCAAAAGGACCCATACTCTATTTATAGTAGAATACAATACAAGTACAACTTTGAGTACACAATTCCGTGACAGTATCATATTTAAGTTTTTCTTAACATATACGAAAAAGAAAAACATCCAAGACCAAAGAATTTACTAGACATTATAATGTCTAGTAAATTCTTTATATATAAGTTTTGTTCCTCACCTCCCAAAAATCATCTTCGACAAATTCTAAAAATGTTGAATAAATATATGAACTAATATATGAAGCAAGAAATAAATGTAAATCTCGGATTTTCGGAATCGTTCTATCATTGTTATTGACTATTCATTTCCAGAATAAAAACACAAAATTAATCATCATCAACTCCACCGTTCAAGCTCCTGTAGTGATTTCTTAAGTCGTGAAG
Organism: Margaritifera margaritifera; assembly: GCA_029931535.1. NCBI lineage: Eukaryota > Metazoa > Mollusca > Bivalvia > Unionida > Margaritiferidae > Margaritifera > Margaritifera margaritifera. Next base: position 1,330,104 of record JAQPZY010001485.1, on the reverse strand, counting down.
TTTGCAGCATGCAGTCACCCAAAATTGAATCAGTTTGTATTTAGTCATGCTTTCATGTAAAGTTATTATTTTCTTGTAAATCTGTGATGTGTCATTACTGTCGTCTGATGGAAATTTCCGGCAGCTTGGTCGAAACCTTTTAGGAACAAATTTTGAGAATTTATATTTTTGCTAACTTTGCCTTTTCTTGGAGGTTTCTGTGAATATTTAATCTATATGTACAATATAATCCTCCTTGTAGCAATCTTTTGTGAAACGTGCGACTGATTCAGTCCTTTCATTGCTTTTGTTTTGTGGCTTTGTTAAGAATAAACTGAATATATAATCTTCGATCTCGTTGCAGCTTAGACGCAAATTTTTCACTGGGCATACACATAACAACAAGAATGACAATTTGTTTCCCATTCTTACATGAGAGTGTATTTACAAACACACTCTTTGTCTATAAGCATCGGTCAAAACTCGTTTTAATTTCGGCATTATTGTTCAACAGTATGAAATGAACACAATTTGACAATAAAATATACGACACAAACTTTGAGATATGCACATGTGTTATTAAGCACTGATTTATACTTGGTCTTTTTACAGAAATATGTGAGTAACTGATCATTATTCCACAGGGGTTAGTTAAAGCATTTATTTCACTTCCTGTATACCTATACACCAAGCAAAGTGGAAAGCTCTAATGCCTGGATCCCACATTATATGATAATAATAATAATAATAATAATAATAATAATAATAATAATAATAATAATAATAATAATAATAATAATAATAATGATGATGATGATGATAATAATAATAATAATAATAATAATAATAATAATAATAATGATGATGATGATGATGATAATAATAATAATAATAATAATAATAATAATAATGATGATGATGATGATAATAATAATAATAATAATAATAATAATAATAATAATAATAATAATGATGATGATGATGATAATAATAATAATAATAATAATAATAATAATAATAATAATAATAATAATAATAATAATAATAATAACAATAATAATAATGATAATAATAATAATTATATATATATAACCTTTAATGCACATCATAAGGTCTTATACTCCTCGTTTAACTGTAGAAAAGGCAGGTCGGTTACCTAAGATATAAACCGATACATTTCTCACACAATATTAATTGTTGTGATTTTCTGTACAGCAGATTTACTGTCGAAGATTTATTTACAGCAATAAAGTCTTTATATGCATTTGATCTTCTTCTTTTTCAACACTGCTTGTTTATTATTTCAAAGTTTTGAAATGTTCGAAAAAAAGACAACAACGTAGATAAAAGTGTGTCATTTTTTTTATTCTGTTCATTAAAAGAAACAACTTGACAAAATGGGAGGGTTTCGTTTACAATTAGGTATTTACTAGCAATTTTGGTTGGACGGTTCTCATAGTAAATACTTTTTCGTATGTACTTTATTTTGTGAACAAATGTAGATAGGTAGATAAAATAAAGCCCTAATTATTTCAAATATAGATTTCCAGTAAGTTAATAATAATTTTGAACTTAAGAAAACCGACCCCTGACTAAACCAATCTTGCTGCCTATTCAAGATTCTCTCATTAGTTTCCGAATTTTTAGTCCCTATTTTGGGACTGTTTAAAACGTCGGCCTCATTGTGAATATCGGACAATATGTGTGTTCACAATAATGACTGGTTTCCTCAAGTTCCATTGTAAATAATACAAACAAATAATGGGTTAAAACTAGAGGCAACCGAGTCTGTTTAGTATCTGCTGCAAATATTTTATTATTTTATTTTTGTCCCCTCGACAGTGGCTAATAATGTAAAACATAAATCATATAGAAGACCATTTTCCTTGTACTGGCTCGATAAGAAGAGTTGTCGATAGAAGACCATTTTCCTTGTACGGGTGATAAGAAGAGTTGTCGATAGAAGACCATTTTCCTTGTACTGGCTTGATAAGAATTGTCGATAGAAGACCATTTTCCTTGTACTGGCTTGATAAGAATTGTCGATAGAAGACCATTTTCCTTGTACTGGCTTGATAAGAATTGTCGATAGAAGACCATTTTCCTTGTACTGGCTTGATACGAAGAATTGTCGAAATCTGTTGCTAAGGCAAAACGATTAAATTATTTTTATTCTATAAGATCAAACATTGCCAATTGTTGAGTTAGGAATGATAGATAAATTGACACTTTTGCCTTTTCCTGTCGGTCAGAAGATTGTCTGGTCTTATTTGCATATATATAATATAGATCCTCCTCTGATCTGACACTCTTAAAAAGGACAAAACTATTTACGCTCTATTATTTCTGGTAAACTATTTTTTTTTTCATTCGGATAGCCTTTGAACTGCATTACTTTGAAAAAGATCACCCAAATATTTATAAATAATATCACTTTTTTACCCTGATATACTTCTTTAAATTCTTTACTTCGTTACCATATCATTAATTAGTATAATTTTTAAAGTGGTTGTTTTGGTTGGTTTTTTTTGGTTGTTTTTTTTTTTTTTTTGGGGGGGGGGTTCTTTGGTAAAATACAAGTAAAAGCATCTGAATAGTGTTGAATAGAAACGTACCCCAACACACTAGGACAGTATTTATTGCCAGTGACAGTTCCACTTGCCCTGTTTATAATGGAACAAAATATATATTTTTAAAAATTCCAATATTAAACAAGACACAGCGATAAAATAATTATTTTCAGAAATAACACCAACAAAATCTTCTTCAACTGAATAGCTTTTAGAACGTTTAAGGTTCATGAAAGTACATAAGGTTTTATGTTCTTTAGAATAGTGAATATTGATGAAAGAGTCGAATTTAATCTGCGCGTTTCTATACCGAGATAAAGTGCTCTTTGGGTTGAACTTTTTACACTTTTGAGACGACTGGATGGGGAACCAGTGAATCCCCTGTTTGCTAGAAAGAACACATTCATATCAGTCCCTTCTATCGATCGATGAGTGACACATCTGATGATCTGCTTCACTCTTGGAGCCAACATTTTAAATTTGATAGATGTGCGGTTAAAAGCGCAGTAATTCATTAATTCACTCTTAATTAATTCTTGGATCAAACATTTCAAGTAGTGTAGATCAGACAGCGCAGTAATTAACTAAATAATTAACACTATGGATTACAATAGAAGCTTTACTCAGCTCGTGTAGGAACATGACAACACTAAAATAAAATATCAAATATTTATTGCGCACTGACGCAGTATACAATTGTTCATCAACTAACTCGAGTACGGATACGATGTTCCTTCGGGAACGACAACATGAAATTTAAAAAAAAATTAAAAAAAACATATATATTTTTTTTTTTATAGCAAACATATCATAATAAAGGGTAGCCCGATGTGGAAAATCAGTCAATGTCATGCGCTACTGATGTGTGCTCAATCACGTTAGTGATTAGTGATGTATTAGATTCCACAGGCACTTCCTGGTTGATAGTGGACAGATATTTTATCAGCCCAATATAGACACAGGTTACAGCGGATTTCGTATTAAAACAAAATTACTCTCCTTTTTTTATCTGGCAACAAATACAATCCTAGCTGGTTGAGTATTGTTAAGTTTTCGAGCCTAAATTATATGAACCGATTAAGCAAATTATAGCTACTTTATTATCATAGTCGAAAAAGATGAAAATGCTTAAAAACTAAAGACAAGCAATAAGTCTTCATCATAAACATGAACAGGGATAGAAAATTCAGATAAATATAGCTGCATACGTAATAAGGTCAAAGGTTAATTTTCGTGTCACAACAAGAAAATTCCAGCGCATAGGTTAGACGGCGAACAATACTATGAACATTTGCACTTTGTACTTCATATCGTTCAAGGACATTTTCTTTTAGTCCCAACAAGAAACGTCCACTGCATAGGGCTAGACGGCGATCAGTACTGATAAAAGTTGCACTGTACACGTCATACCAAGAAATTTCCAATACATACGCTAGACGGCTAACAGTATTAATCACAGGTGCACTGTATAAGGTTAAAGGTAATTGTTTTTGTCAAACAAGAAAACTCCACTGTATAGGCGAGACTTATGTTAATACTTTTTCTTTTAAATACCAGGGCATGGAGAAAAAGGTTTACGTATAAAAGTACGGGGATTGTTTGGCTGAGTTCATAGAAAACACGACTGAGGTTAGCAACTGAGTAATCAAGCAAGAAACTGACAAATGAAGAAATGTCAAACATTTAAAGAAAAACGTTTGTATTGAAAGAGGCCAAGACATCGAGATAGATATGAGTCAAGAACAGATGGTAGATGATTATATTGCCAACAAAAAATTAATTGACAAGCAACATAAAGAATTGTCACAACTACTGTTATACAAAATTTTAAGTATAATTTTTTCCATGGGACTAGAATTACTCAGCATTTGTACAGACAGAGAGAAAACTCTTTTTTTAATAAGTACAAACACTTCATGTCCGATGCATAACTTTAATGTACTTTAGTTTTTGCCGTTTTCAAGCTCAAACATCTTACAGTAAACCCTTAGCTTCGCGCCAAATTCTGACTTAGTTTGACATTGTGGCAAAGTTAACTCTCGTCTCAACAGCTCCGAGGTAACATTTCATATTGGGTCAGTCAGTGTACTAAATCTAAGGTGGTAAAACGACCATTTATAACAAACTGAAGAACAAAATCTGTCTCACTTGACTCTGGACATTTTTGCAACAGAACTTTTTGCGAGTGTTTATCAAGCGATAGTAGGTACCCGTTTTGTGAGAAAATTACATCTAGGAAGGCAAAAACGAAATTCAGTATTACAAATTCTAAATCCCACTTGGCACCATACAGCATTAATATCAATGTTGGATATGTTTTGACACACTTTTTGGATTGTAAACGTAAGTCAATACGTGTCTTTAAGTGTGTGTTTTGTTCTCTCCATCCTGTATAATGTCTGTAGCAGGCTATGTTTATGTATGTGTTTCAGCACTTCTACTCTTTTCTCTTATTTCACTCCATCTATAATAGTGTATAAGTATCTTTGTCAATGTGTGAGCACTCCAACCCTTTACTCTTCCTTCACTTCATCTATAATATTGTATAAGTATCTTTGTCAATGTGTGAGCACTCCAACCCTTTACTCTTCCTTCACTTCATGTATGATATTGTATAAGTGTCTTTGTCAATGTGTGAGCACTCCAACCCTTTACTCTTCCTTCACTTCATGTATGATATTGTATAAGTGTCTTTGTCAATGTGTGAGCACTCCAACCCTTTACTCTTCCTTCACTTCATATATGATATTGTATAAGTGTCTTTGTCAATGTGTGAGCACTCCAACCCTTTACTCTTCCTTCATTTCATGTATGATATTGTATAAGTATCTTTGTCAATGTGTGAGCACTCCAACCCTTCACTCTTCCTTCACTTCATGTATGATAGTGTATAAGTGTCTATGTCAATGTGTGAGCACTCCAACCCTTTACTCTTCCTTCACTTCATGTATGATATTGTATAAGTGTCTTTGTCAATGTGTGAGCACTCCAACCCTTTACTCTTCTTTCACTTCATGTATGATAGTGTATAAGTGTCTTTGTCAATGTGTGAGCACTCCAACCCTTTACTCTTCCTTCACTTCATGTATGATATTGTATAAGTAAGTTTGTGTATGTGTATGCATATTCCTGCCCTTTTTTCATCTCCTTGCACTTCACTGCTAGGGGATTATTAGAGTGGTAAGGGGTGTTAGATTGATTTAAAAGTGGATGAAAGTGAAGTTATAGGGGGATAGGGGTTTGGTTTTATTTATAAGGGAATAATAGGGAAGTTATAAGGGGTTAGTGAAGTTAGTTTTGTTTAAAAATTATTTAAATTCTATTTTATACTCCTTTTTTAACATCCTACCCTGTGTGGTCAGTAGATGAGTGGGTGTTGGTCACTCCAAACGGCGTACTGAATAGAAAATGTGGGATATTGGTCTCTACCAACAGTGTGTTGGATAGTAAATGTACCCCACATTTGGATAGTAAATGTAGGGATAATAGATAGGACATGACTGGGTGTTGATCAGTCAAAGTGTATGTTAGGCTTATGAAGCAGATTTCGTCACTGGTTTGTGCTTCAGCATAATTCAATATTACCTCTTATTTTGTCTAAGGTGAAGTCAGTACCGTCTATACTCGCGTATAAGTCAGATCCAAATGCAAACAAGATTGACCCTGATCTACGGTCGCATAGTGCGCCGGCAGATCAGGGTCTATGTTGTTTGTTCTACTGATTAGTCCTTACAAACTGGATAGACCCAGATCTGCCGGCGCATTATTCGTCATCAGATCTGGGTCTATGCAGTTTGCAGTTGGTATTAGGCTATATGCGAGTACATACGGTTATCAAAGCCATCCTTATATTCTTATATCACATGTTTCTTGTCAGAAGCAACTATTCATGCCAATGCGATAACGCATCAACGATTTCAGCATTCAATAAAGTGTAAGACCACTTACTTTTTTGAGTTTCCCTACTTGATTTCGCTAGAGTTGTTGCATTTTAACAATATCTCTCTAAATAAAGGCATACTATGTGGATATTTTATTCTAAGCCAGCTCATCACTGCCTTAGATTGAGGCAAAATATTATAAATAAACCACTATCCAATTTAATCGTGAATTGTTTTCCTCATATTTGCACACATACACACACGCACACATGTGTTAATAAGAGACATTGGAACACCAAGATATCAAGACACTATTGCATTGTTATTAAAAAGATATTTCCCTACACAATTAAGAATTTGCAATCACGTGCCGAGTCATATAAACATACAAACTAAAGTATTAAGCATGTAATAACGTCAAGTGTAACATGTTATTTTCTCAGCCACATTCGTACCAAGACCAACATTCCAAACTTGGGATAATTAAATTCACCCATAATAGATTAGTTCAGGATATATTGGAAGTAAATTATTCCCACGGGCACAATTATTCATAAAATGATCACAGAAGAGAATGTATTTAATTTTCTTAATTTATTTGGCACGGCACAGAGGACGTTATCCCTGTTGACATTGAAAATAAACACAATAAAAAGATTCCAATTAATTTTCTTTGTGTAACAAAGCACAAAAAAAAACAACAAATTAATAGCGAGAACTAACATTTTATAATCATCAGTAACTTTACAAAATGTAATTATTTCAGATGGAGTGAAAGATGTATACACTGACTGCGTATTAGTTCTTGTGTTTTTTTTTTTTAAAGTTTAGCTCAGCATTTCTTTAAATATAAATTATCAGACCATTATTCAATTAAAAACTATTAAAACAGATAATTAGGCTTTAATTACTGGCCTTTGATTAAGAAATAATTTCAATACTCAGATTAATGTAGACCTAACAGGGCATCTGAATCCACTATCGCTTTTTTATGACGAAATCTAGAAGTCAGAAGTCATGCATTTCATTTACTATATTTTATAATTTGCGCCGGCAGATCTGGGTCTATGCAGTTTGTTAGGAGCAATCAGGAGAACAAACAACAAAGACCCTGATTTGCAGGTGCATTATGCGACTGCAGGTCAGGGTGTATGTTGTTTGCAGTTGGACTCGATTTATAAGTGAGTACATACGGAACATATTGACTGCTTCGCTGGTACCTGGACTAAAATAGGCAGACCAGAATCATAGGCTACTGACTATTAAAATCTGTTACCCGATTGGTTAATTAGTGAGGTCACAAGCACAAAAGTGACGTCATTCCCACAACGTCTCGTTCATATTATGCATAATTACAACTGGGCACATCCAGTACGTCCTTTATGTCATACTCCTCACAGTGAGTTACCGCCCTTTGGAAAGATAACGCCATTGTCTCAACGCTGTAAACCTGAAAAAATCCGTTTGCTTTGATTACTGTATCACACTCATTTTTATATTGCGTTTTCTGTAATCTTTTCTCTACAACGGCTTAAGAGCAAAATGTGAAAATTTTACTCTGAAATAGGTTTATGAAAAGTCATTTTTATGAACCCATGTGTGGAAAATATTTATGAATAATACTTTTGTTAGGTTTCCAATTTACATAATATTTTTTGACAGATTTCATATGATAACCTGATTTCATAAAGGTACCTGCTGAATGAACTTGAGACTAATTATATTTGTTGCAATGGCGGATCAAAATGTTTGACTTTACTCCCCACACACGACTTTATTTGTAAAAATATACTCGAGAACATTTAATATTTTATGTATTGTCGTTAAGAATAACAACGAAGTTGACTGCACGAATGCATGATTTTTTAGATGGAGAGGAAAACGTAAACAAAAATCATGACATCGAGATCACTGAAAGTTTCAAAGCTCTAGACAGATCAAAAAGGTATTATATGATAAAAAGTTTCAAAGCTCTAGACAGATCAAAAAGGTATTATATCATATTTAAGACTCAAACTAACTCGTTGATTTGAAAAGATTAGTATCTCAGCCATTATTTGGAACAGATGGCACATTTTTTTTTGCAATCTCAAAAAAAACTTTCTATAATTTACGACTCTGGAGCCTTTACGACTCTGGAGCCTTTACGACTCTGGAAAGTGACCGATGACTCTTGTCGTCGCGTTGTAAACACACTTAACAGGTTTTGCCTATAGGCAATTACCATACTGTTTTTTTTTTCTATAGCAAATAAAATGAAGCATGGGGGGGGGGGTAGACTTTAATTTATTTCATGATTCTTTTGAAGCCTATTACACTTGATGAGTCATCCACATACCGTGTTCTGGCAAAACAGAAATGTTGCTTTCATTTAAAGTCACTAGTAATCAAATTACTTGCATCGATCCTAATCAAGAGAATTTTAATTTCATTTCCGAAATTATTTCATCAAATCAAATATTCCCAGAGCTCTCTGCAAATTCATAGACGATATGTAAACAACTAACTTTTTATCACTGTGTGGCGTGTTCTATTACACTTTCAGAACATATGGAACTCAGGCAAATTCAAATGAATAACGTCGTGATAGATTACTGATACAAGATTTACTTTATGAAGCATGCAATCTGCTGGGGAAAAATTCGTAACCAACTTGTAAGGAATATCCACACAAAAACACAAAAGAACAACAAACAAGCAGAAGTCGTAATGAATATTATATCCGTTCAGACTATTAAAAACAGAGCACAATACAATATTCAAAAATACATGCAAGCACATTAATAGCATACCGTCTTTACTCGCATATAAGTCGAGTCCAATTGCAAACTGTACAGACCCAGATCTGCTGTTGCAAAATGCACCGGCAGACCTGGATCTGTGCAGTTTGATATGTATAATAAGTAGAACAAACAACATAGACCCTGATCTGCCGGCGCATAATGCGCCGGCAGATAAGGGTCAATGTTATTTGCAGTTGGACCCGGGTTATAATCGAGTGACGGTTTATGTTACCCATGAACAGTCAGACATTCTATTCAACGACCGAAAACACGCATACGATTTTGTCCATATTTGTACAGGAAGACCAAGGCATCGCGAAATCTGTGACTGCTAAAGGACAAAGCAAATTACATAAATTTCGTAAACTAAAGCAGCAGAATCAATAATTTACATCCAATAGAGTGATAGAATAATTTTGAAGCTCCTGTGTCTTATCGCTTTCCTGTCAAGTTCCAAAGAAATATATGTTAGGTGATATATCGGTCAAAGAGTTTATCTAACATATGCACGTATCCAGTTCAATATCCTGGTAGGTGATGAGAGAAATGCTGAAACGATGCACGGCATAATCGTGTACAACATTTTATTTTATACTGGTACCTGCAAGCTAATCAGACTTTGTAGAAAACAATATAATGTTCATCCTTGTGTGACAATCTCAAATCTATGACACCTAAATATATTAGGTATAATTTTTTTTAATTTTTTTTTTTTGTTTAAACATATTTTATTGCCAAATTGTTGTTGTTGTTATGTGTTTAACGCCATTTTTCAGCACATGATAGGCTATACATGGCGGACTGTATATTTGGTGGAGGAAGGACCCGGCCAGACCCCGGAAAGTACCACCGACCCACGGAAAGCTACAGGCAAGCTTTCTCACATACCAACGTTGGCCGAGCCCGAGACTCGAACCCGCGCAAACAGAAGAAGATCACAATTATGTATGCAGGGCAAAAGAATTGTAAACAAGTTTTTCAACTTACAAGTTCCTCTCCATTATAAACAAATAATTAATTAACGAGCATGCAGGCAAGCGTGTGGAAATAGTCAAGACATTTGATGTACATACATATAATGAAATGAGAGGGATGAAGGAAGGTTACGAGCGGTTGGATAGTGTTTGCTGGTATCCGGTACGTACATTGTTTTTAACTGTAGTCGTAATGGAACAAATGTAATCGTGTTTGTAAATCTTTTTGTGTTAATAAAAAATTTCTGCATTTCCTTTTGTAGACAAACAATTCTGCTGTGTAAAGTTCGTTGCCAAAAAAGTGCATCAGAATCAATACTAATATTCATTACTGATAATCTGTAATAAAGCTCATTTGTTGCGTTATTAAACAGTCTGTATTGAAAAAGAAAATGATGGTAGCTTTTTTTTTATTGGAAATCCATAAGAACTGGAAGAATATGCGATAGGATTACATCTACCGTATATACTCGCGTGTAGTCAGGTACCAACTGCAAACTGAATAAACCCAGATCAGCCGTTGCATAATGCGTCGGCAGATCTGGGTCTATGCAGTTTGTAGGAACTAATCAGTAGAACAAACAACATAGACCCTGATCTGCCGGCGCACTATACGACGGTAGATCAGGGTCTATGTTGTTTGCATTTGGATTTGGATTATACGCGAGTATAGACTGTAAATAACTCATATTTCACATTACATTTGTGTCTTAACGGACTTAAAAGCACAGAAGCTTGCCTATTACCAAATGCTAAATAACTTAGAGGAGAATTTTGCGTTCGGTAATTTCTGTTTTGAAGGTTAGTATAGATGAACCAGTCAGTTCTTGCAGATTGTGGTAGATTGTTCCATGAATCGATAAGCGTTGGTATTTTATACTGAATACTATTGTCAGATTATAAGGCACTGAGTCTCGCGTACAAGGTGGGGGCAGACCAATTATATAATCCGGAGACTAGTTGTTGATAATTTTGTAAAAACTGTACAGATTGTTTTATATTTCGTCTTTCTGCTAGAGTGGGCCATCCAGTTTCAAAATAAAGTGCTTCTCTGCTAGCAAATTTTGATTGTACAGAATCTATTCTGGCTGCTTCAAATTGTAAGGAAGACCAAATTTCAGATGCATATTTCAGAATTTGGCGAATGTAGGTTAAATACATTTTATTCATGTTATATTTTGATAATACATATTTAAACTTACTCGGTCGTCCAATACGCATAGATTCAGAATGAATGATAGATTCAATATGGTTGCTCCAAGAGTCATTGGATGATAAGGTAATGCCTATATGTCGATGTGATGTAACAAAATGGATCTTTTCAAAATTCAATGTCTGGTATGAATTCCAGCTCTCTGTTGGTGAAAAGGACGCACTCTGTTTCGATGGATTAAAATTAACAAGCCAGAGATTTTCCATATCCGATAATTTTTGAAGATCATCGTTTAATACGCTTTGAATAAAAAGTGGATCTGGCGATATGCATTGTAAAGAGAAAGCTTATGCAAATAATCTTATCAGTGATTTTAAACTTTCGGCTATATCAATAATGTATATAAGAAAAAGAAAGGGACCCCGAGGCACTGCTGCAGCGAGTTGTTAAAGGTTTGAGAATTAATTTCCAACCATGACTCTCTGAGTCTTGTTAGCTAAGTTTTCATCTATCAATGCCAGTAGATCTCCATTAATTCCATAGCTTTTCAATTTTAGTATTAATCCCCTCTACCACAGTCAATCAATTAGATATGTCACAGAATATAATGGACGAAATTTCGCTCCGGCCAATTGTATTGCAGATGTTATGATAGATATCCATTAGCTGATGTGTGTTTGAATGGCCAGGTATAATACTAGATTGATAAGTGCAAAGAAAATCATTTTCATAGAAATAATTATACATATATTTAAAAATCAACCTTTCGAAAATTTTGCTATTGTTACTCAAAAGGGATATGGGTCTGTACTTAGACGGAATTGATATGTCATCTTTTTTTAATATTGGCACCACTTTGGCCATTTGTATTGATTTGGAAAATTTTAGTAAATGTAATGGTTTATTATAAAGTAGTAATAGTGGTTTGCAAATTTAAAATTTCGTTTTCTTAAGTAATTTACTGCTAATATCATATGGACCAGAAGCTTTGTTGTTTTGTAGTAAGGTAATTATGTCTGTAATAGTGTTTTCAATTAACTGGATTTAATTCAATGTGTGCCGGGTTTTAATCTACAAGAAAGGCAACACTATATCCTGATTCTCAATAGAATAGACCAAGCAAAATAATTAATAATTAAGTTTGCTTTTTTAAAGAAATTGAATAGACTAGTTCATTAATATGTAGGGGAGGAATTGTTGACGATCCAATACATTCGTTTGCAATAAATTTCATTATATTCCAATAATATTTTGGATTAGTTCTATTGTTTTCGGACAGACGAACGTCCAAGGTTTTGAAAAAGAATTTCTTGCTTTTTTCAAGTTATTTAATATATTTCTTTGCTTTTTATATCTTATTTATATGATGAGGGTTGTTAGACTGTAATGCTTTTTTCCGCAGTCTGTCTTTTAATCTGATTTCTCGTTTAAATCTGAGTCAAACCAGATTTTGTACCCTGATCTAATTGTAGCTAATTGAAAGGGAATGCAATGTTGTGAAAACAGATTTATAACATTATAAAACAGTTTGCACATTTCTTCTATGTCTTGACATTAATTAAAGGATTTATTCCATTTGTAATTACCAATTAATCGATTAAATAGTTCATAATTGCTTTTTTGTAGAACCAGTATTTTTGTTGCTTGAATGAATACATTTTGGGATAATCTACTAGTTTAAGTTGACAAATGTGGCTTTGTGATCACTGATATGTTCTTCAACAGGCAGTGTACCAGATAATCGGATCAAGCAGGGTCGCTGAATGCGCGGAGAAGTGAGTTGGTTCATTTATTATGTTAATCAGATTACTCTGCACTAAAATATCGTGAAGTTTATTGTTCATTAGTCTAAGAAGAGATATGTACAGAGATAAATCGCTCGGAGCATCAATAGTGGACGAAAAGGTCTCACAAAAATCAATTTTTGAATTTGGGGGCATGTATACCGTGCAGAGTAAAATTAATCTGGTTCTAAGAGATAGTTGTGTCCAAATCATCTCACATCCAATATAATCAAGATCTTGTATTCTTTCACAGAGTATACTTTCATTTACTAAAACTGCCACACAACTGATTTCTATCCTTCCGAAATTTTCCAAAACCCTTCCATTAAAGTATTTTGTCCGAAACAGTATCATCAAAGTGAGTTTCAGAAAAGAAAATTATATCAAATTCGTATAGTTGAGATGTAAGTAGTAGTATGGACCTCTTGGGGGTACTTACGGAAAGTAACATTAAAGTATAGGTACATGTGGGGCTGTTACGGGGAATCCTATGTTAAAATTGTCCATTGGTTTAACATGAAAGGTAAATGGTAACCGTTAGAAGTGGTTGACTTCAAATGGAGCTACATTATTACATTGGGACAGTATGGCACTTTGACCTCAAACGGGAATTTAACATGTGGGGGCACTCTTGCCTCAAAAGGTAATTAAACATGGGGTAAATTTTAACATTATTAGAAGCGGTTGATCTACATTGTGGTGTGTTATAGCCTCTAAGGGAATTTAACATTGTGGGCCTTTATAGGGCTTTACGGGAATTTAACACTGAGGCTACATTGTTACATTGTTAAATGTGGTTGACCTCAAATGGGGCTACATTGTTACGTGTAAGAACTGGATGACCTTAAACGGGGCTACATTGTTACATTGTGAAAAGCGGCTTGCCTCAAATGGCATACATACTATCCAACACGCCGTGTGTAGTGACCTGCTGCCTAGTGGCTATTTGCATCTATCAGAGATTTATATATAAAGCATTACCTATACCTCCAATTATTTTGGCTGTGTTGGTAAATTTGCATATATTGTACTGATGATATAAATAGCTTTAAACAGGGGAACCAACTCATAATAACACTAAAATGGACCTGACTAAAAGTACCACTAAAATTCCGAAATTGAGACAGATTTTACCGAAGACTGAAAATAATCTGGAAATTTTTTTTAACAAATTTGGCATAAACTTAAAGTAGCACTAGAACAAACCCAGAACATTCGATTAATTGGCTTAGACTAAAAGTAGTACTAAAATTACGAAAATGTACTGGATTTAAATGGAGACTAAAAATTATCTTAAAAAATGTTTTTTTTTTCTTTTTTTACAAATGACCAACACTAAAAGTAGTAATAAAGTTCCGAAACAGTACCGGGCTTTAAGTGCTTGAAGATATAAAACAAATAAACAAAAAATAAAATTAAAAAAATAATTGTCCAAGACTAAAGTAGTACTAACATTCCGAAACTCATACGGACTTTTGCAGAGATTGTAAAAATGCTCGGTAAAAATGTAAAGGTTAAAAATAAAACTAGTACAGAATACAGAGGAGATTGAAAAGCAATATCCCCCAAAATGTAAATTTGGTTTTTCAATTTTCGTTTTCAATTTTTATTTTCAATTTATCATTTTCAATTTTATCGTTTTTATGACGTATCCCAGCAAAACATTTGATATTCTGCTGGAAAGTCAATGAAGATTAATTTTTTAATCAATCAAAGTTTTGATGGGTTATTTACTTTTTCTGGTCACAATTAAGAATTTAGAATAAAGTTCATGAGAATCGGAGGCAAAATCAATACTCATAAGGACGTCGATATTACGTAATGAATTGAAAAATAAGAACAGATCAGACTCATTCGTATGTAAACAAAAGTCATACAAGAATATGAAAGACAGAATACACGTATATTTTAAAGGGATATAAATACAGAGTTTTATCCACATTCAAAGAACATTATCACCAGACAATGTTTATGCTAAATTCACTGTCAAAAACAAACAGAAGAATGATTTGACTCAATAGACTTAAATTATTATGGAATAAAAAATGAATATTAAACATCAGTTCTTGTATTTTCGTTGATTTAAATTAAAATATTTCAGATTAGTCTGCTGTTACTGGATAAAGAAAAAAGGGACATTGTTAATCTCATGCATTGTCTTGAGTCAATACCAGGAAAGTATTAAAAGCGAATAAACCATTGAATTAGTTGGGAAACATTATTTAGTGAACTGACGACAGCATCCGATAGAAAATGACTTTTACAACTATCTGTACTGGAACTGAAAGATAACAGGCTTTCAAATGTAAAATAAAAACTGTTTCATTTGGCATTGGAATTTGATGATATTGTATTTAAACCTTAAATAGGCAGAATAGGCATCTAGGTAACAATCGTTTAATTTCTTTAACGCGCATCGGTTATTATCGAATGGATAAATGTGATTCGAAAAGACACAAGAGACTGTCAAAAGAAGCCCATTACATTTCATTTATAATGGAACTGACTACTGTAATTTGCATTGTCCTAATATAGAAATTTTGATGCAGCATCATTTAAATTTAAATTTGATATGTGTCCTGATGTCCATTCTGCCTATTAAAGGCTACCTAGATGCCTCCAAAAGGCAGCCGAATAGATACCTATTCTGCCTATTTAAGGTAACCTAGATACCTATTCTGCCTATTTAAGGTAACCTAGATGCCTATTCTGCCTATTTAAGGTAACCTAGATGCCTATTCTGCTTATTAAAGGTAACCTAGATGCCTATTCTGCCTATTTAAGGTAACCTAGATGTCTATTCTGCCTATTTAAGGTAACCTAGATGCCTATTCTGCTTATTAAAGGCAATTTAGATGCCTAATTAAGGCAACCTAGATGACAGTCAAAGGCAGCCTGGATGCCTATTGCCTACTTTCCTAAATTCGCCCTCTTAATAGCAATGCCTATAAAGGATTGCTACTATTGTCAAAACAACGCCAGAGATAATTTTAACTTGCGCAAGTACATACAATGCAAACATAAAAGAGAATTAGACATTTTTATCGCTTCTAAATATACTAGTTCACAAGATAAACCGAGTTTTCCTGCTATCGCAGATAAAGATATACAAGAACAAGAGCTGAAAGGTGTTGGCAAAGAGAGTTTGGCAAAACAAAATGAAATGATGACAACAGAAAAATAATGCAGGCTATTGGCTAACAAATTACAGATACATAGTAAGACATTAGATGTAATAGACAACAAATTAAATGCATTAGGATATGGAAGAGGAAGATCTGGAACGGATAGGAAAAGGAGCTGGAGTAAATACAGAAAACAATGGATGAAATAGCAAATTTTTGGTTGGATAAAATGTCTAATGCAAATTAAACATCATTCATTTTTGCTTGTATATAATTGTAAAGTATGGGAAACTAAATCCTGCAAAAATTAAACACAGCAAGCAAATGTCAGTAGAAGCTAAACACAGCGAGCACACATCAGTACAGGTTACTTATATATTCCACAATGCACAATAACACTACATTCCTTTCCCTGCTATGCTTTAATGTTTTCATTTTTTAATTCTAGCACCTTAAATGTCGAATGCTAAAACCATTGTAGGCGATATATACCATGCCGCTTTAGATTCTTTCCTATTTTCTTACAGTATGCTGTTGCAAAAAGGTTTTTCGGTTACCAAATTGCTGTTCCATATAACTTTACTAAAGAAGAGCTGTTTAAGCTGCTTGTGCTGTCATTATCGATATCGGATACTGCCATTATCGATATCGGATATTACAAAGAAGTATCTAATCTAATTACAAGTGGAATTTTGACAGACAAACTCGCTAGTTAGAATTGAAAACTACACACATTTTTCACGTGGTTAGACATTGCTAAACAAAACATGGTAGATTTAAAGAGCAACGATAGTTTGTATATTTTCTGACTTTTGTAGTAAAGCAACTATGATAATATCACCTCAAGATAAATTGTCAGATTACATATTCATTGAATTTATTTATACCATTTTATTAATATAGACATATGCCCGCTAGTATACATAAATCAACTGATTTTATTTGATGTATTTTTTTATTACCCTAAACTCACTCACCAAGCAAATGCAAGCCTATATTTGGATTCGAACACAAAATTTCATCATACTGACGTTATATAGACCTCGTTAGGTAATTTATATCTGATATATAAATTAAAGTCATTTAATATGGTTATTATAAAATATAACCATACTATTATATAATTTGATTATCTCACTTACAAATTTAATATAAATTAGTTTAGTAAATTCCATGTTATAAGCTTATTTTCAATTCGCTAAAACATGTATATCAATACCTATGTTTACTTGTAATTCTATTATATATTCCGGGTTTCCCTATATTAATCTTAGTTTCTATTCATACTTCCTTGTTTAGTGTGTACATGATTTATTGATCAACTCGACTAGGAATACAGTAATTATTTTTAAATGAGCTCTTAAAGTTTATGAATTTTAAAATATAAAATAATGGCTGGTAGACATTTATCTGTTGTTCTAAATATGGTTTTTACCTAATGAGTGTGTAAATTAATGGTCCACGCTCGTTTGCATAAGTCGAATGGCGACGTTATGGCTTAGTAATTTATATATTAGAGGTTGTAACCGCAGAGTTGGGTTAATTATTTTCGTTTTTTTATTTCACGGGGCGGGACGTTGGTTTTTAAAAATAAAATGGCTTTTGTGGCTGAGCCAGAAATTATACTGTTTAAAAAAAAATTCGTGAGGAGGGGGGGGGGGGGAGGGGGGGAGGTAGGGCATTGGTTTTTAGAAAAATTATTTTTGTCTCAGGGGTTGGTGGGTAGCGTGTTGTTTTTCGAAAATTAAAATAAGGTTCTTTGTTGGTATGTCGCAGTGGCTTAACTAATAGAGGCCATATATTACTGTTGTTCCAAAGTTTGTATAATTTGTTATGGAAAACAATATTTCTGCATTTGCAATATTACATAAGCTGCTAAATATAACTTCTGTTACAATCTTATGATGACTTTATAACTGAATGTGTGATGTGTGTAGACGCGTTAGAAATCATCGAGACAGCTCAATTGTATTTAATGGAAAATTTAGGAAAAATTATATATATATATATATATATATATATATATATATATATATATATATATATATATATATATATATCAGATTATTCGGAAGCATTGGCACCAGATCAAATCCTTCGAACGTCTGAAGAGCATATTTTCAAGAAGTTCCTTTGGTTGCGTACCCAAGACCTGAAAATCTCAAGGGTCATCTGGTACGTGCCAAGGTATACTTCAAACAAGACCACAGATTCATGCACATATTGCTGCAAAGACAAGCGTTGTCCTTATTTGCAAACATATGCCTAAGACCAAATCGTTTAGAAGTTCGACGACAGGAGTTATCTTTACTATCAGTCAGACGTTAGAATGTCGAATCAAAAATGTAATATATATCCTGACATGCAAGATCTATGCCACTCAATATGTTCGCGAAATAGTTGATTTCAGAAAACGAATGAATAACCACAAGAACCACATTCGCAACAAAATCATCGCGTCGAGTTCCTCTAGATGCCAGCGATTGAGTCTAAGCCGGGGACGGACCGATATAGAACGCACGCGTAAGGAACGATACTGGATACTATAATTAAATGGTCATGGGGAATTGGGCCTAAATGAAACAGTTTAACCTTCACAATGCAATCTTATCAAAATTCCATTCAGACACCAGTTTATGACACGGACGCAATACTTGCGATCATATTTATCTAAGTAAATATTCCGTAACTCTTTACATGAATCATCATCATCATCATCATCATCATCATCATCATCATCATCATCATCATCATCATCATCATCATCATCATCATCATTATTATTATTATTATTATTATTATTTTAACTAGTGTCCTTTATCCCGCTACACCATTCCCATGACATATTTCCTATAGTACCTCGACACACAACTTTACCGGGATATAATTTCTTGAGTACATTTGGTAGATGGCGATGATTTTTTGCCGCGTATTGTGTCCGCCCTTTGTCCTCAGCCTGGAATTAAGTCAAAACATTTTGTTTCTCTATTCGATAGACAAGATGCTCTATTCTTTAACTTTTGCTGTACAAATATGTTATTCTGACGACAGCGCATAATAAGCACGTAGTTTACCCGTTATAAGGCCGTTTTTCAATTATTTCTTCCTTCTTTCTTCCATTTGTTTAAACTCTTGTTTGTAAATTCCTCATGCCATTCAGAGCCGTATGAGTCTAGAATTTCTCTTTGCTGCTTTGAGTTCAGTGTATTGTTTTATTGAGCTGCTTAATATGATATTGGCCGACGAAAAACAATGATTTGAGCAAAACAATAAGACCTCGTAATCGTTTATTACTTTCAAACAAAAATTATCCCAATTGCGACCAGATTAAGTTGCTTGGCGAGGCTGAAATCACTTTGAGGAAACCAAGAGGTTGTATTGCTGTTGAGAGCGTGTGTCCTGTTCAGACAAGTACAATTCAGAATATCTTTTATTAAAGTTTTCTTTACTGATTCACTATTCAAAGCTGACAACTTTTTCATAAGGATTTCACTTGTACATTTATTCATATCGTCGATAAAATTAACGGTTGTAACTCGGGAAGACGATTTTGCTCTAAAGTGCTTTAGGAAGCATTATATTGGCTGGTGTTAGTAATTACTTTACTTCCATTTAAATTTGCACGCCACTCTCTTATAGGCGGAAAATCGAGTTAAGTTCCGCTGACTGTTTAAAACGACCCTCCCCCCCCCCCCCCAAAAAAAAAAAAAGAAAAGAAAATGCATCAGAAATGCCGAGCCCTTAGCATTGCTAATATCAGTTATAAGACTCAACGTCTATTTTCTCTTTCATTTCACCTGTAAGAACGCGGCAAGTTCAATAGATGCATTGAAAGAAAAACGCGTTTCAGGTTGCGTTTGCATGTCACCCACTAAGATGGGATTAAACACATGTAGTCATGCAGTCAATAAAGCTTTATTAGGTTCTAGGACCTTTTGGCAAGAACTTAGATTGTACTTTGAATATAATGACAGTAATCAACAAAAGAAAAGAAACACAATTTTATAGCTAAAGAATTGACTCCCACTAGTACTTTATACTAATAACAACCGTACTTGGAGAAGTCAATAGCTCAGACTACTATGATCATATAATTTACAAAATATCAGGATATATGAGGACTGATTGTAAGCTTCATATGGTGAATCTGTTCTAATAACTGTCGGTGACTATACTTCCTTCTTAGTTTTTCGCAGCGTTCCTCGTTCTCTGTTAAAATATTAAACTTTACGAGTAATGAGTATTTGGGATTTTTCTCCTGAAACAACGACACTATAGAATATAAAAGTCACAAATATAAAATATAGGGATACAACCCGGATTGCTGTGTACAAACGTTTGCACGTAGCAAAAAGAATGTAATCATATTATACTAGGGATATGCATTGTGTACCGATACCTACAAAAATAGTTTTTTTTTTAAAACACGAAACAAATGTGTTCAAGCGGAGCATTAAATTCCAATATCTGAATACAGCTGACGTGACAAGAACGCACGGGTCACACCAGCTGGAACCGGCCCGATGACGTAAGAATATCCAAATTAATGCCGAAATAAATAAGCAGAAAGAAAGTTCAAGATACATTTTTTTCTCGATGTTTGTTAGGTCTAACTGGTCAGGAATCTCTTGAAAAGTGATTTGAGGTAATTATTAATACATTGTCTGTCAGGATATAATATGATATGAAATCAATTTTGGGTAACTGTTCTAAAATAACTCTCGGCTGTCAGTGTTATTTGCGTTACACGCAGAACCTTACATTGTACTCTCGTGTGAGGTACGCACGAATTATTCATGTAGGTAACTGTGCTAACAACCTTATCATGCCAATGAAAGATGATCCTTAACTGACCTAATGGCATTGTTCGTGGTAAAGAAAAGAAAAAAACCTAGATATTCTGAACTTTTATTTAGTGATTTGTTTAATTTTTTTGAATTTTATTATTTGTATTTTCTGATCACAGAAATATCTATTAATTTTCTTTCACCATAGGCTACTATGTTAATACACAAGTGTTGAATGGGTGATATGCTCTTTTTTCGTTGTAAATTCAGTTTCCGTCTCACAAGTTATTTGCGCATGCAATTACCTATTTCCCGTGCTTGCGTTTTTAAAATTAATGGTGGCTTTTGTGCATTCCCTATTTATTACGTGCATACATTGGAATGCCCTTCTCTCTCTCTCTTTTCTCTCTCTCTCTCTCTCTCTCTCTCTCTCTCTCTCTCTCTCTCTCTCTCTCTCTCTCTGTGCAGACTGCTCAGTTGAATCTTTATCACAAATCAACAGTCACATAGTATATTTTTTTCTCTTTCATTATCTATGCCTATATTCTTCCTCCATTCTGTTATTCCTACTCTGCGCTTCTTTTTTTCTACTTTTGACCGTGGCAGGCTGCATTTTATATATTGCACTATATCTAATATGTTCTTCTGTAGAGTTAAAGCACAAGGCAAAGTCCGTCGTATCATTTACGTTAAATCTCACGGTACAGAATGGCTTGTTCTATTATTTCACATAAAATAAGCATCGTACTTTTCCTCATTGGAGCTAGAATTGTACCTAGTAAGAAAAGTTTGAACTGTAACGATGTTGTATTTATAAATATCTTTATTACAGTGAGTAAAGACGATGTTACAATAATGTTTATTTGTATTCTTGTACCGTTCATCTATTGTAATGTTGAGTTTTTGCTACATGTTAGTGGTATTAGATATGATAACATTAATCTAACGTGTAACACTTTTGCAAATCCAGTGTTCACAAATTTGTTCATTTGTATATTATGGATGTTTCTAGTTCTTATATTATCCGTGAACATTAAGCTGAATTCAGGCCCAATATCTGTATCAGATTCAGATTCATTTGATTCCTACAGCTGCAATACTTCACTTGCGTCATCAAGGGATAGTACGTTATCCTTTGTGCATTTAAATATTAGATCTCTTTGCCATACATTTGATTTCGTCCCAAATTTTTTTGATTATTTCATCTATATAATAGCATTACTGAGGATGATCTTAAGTGTGACAGTTATCATAACCAGTTAGGTGTGATCAAACAAATCATGGGGGAGTTGTAATGGTCTGTATTTCAGAAAATTTGATTTTCAAGCCATGTATGAAACTGATGACACTTAGGCTTGAAGGAACAAGGATAGAAATATGTGTAAATGGTATGATATATATGTTATTTGTAATCTACCGTTATCCATCTGTGTCGTCACACTTCTGGAATTCATTGAGTATCATCATTGAGCGGACCTTCAATGTCTGTGATAATATTATAATTACGGGTGATTTAAACGAGGACTTACTCAGTGCTGAATTCAAAGCTTCACAGAGGTGATGATGCTTAATGACATGCAAAATATAATAACTGAGCCGACCAGAGTAACGGACAGACGGAGAGATCGGCAAATCCTATTATTATATATCCAACCATTGATATTCTTCATTTTGGAATTATCTCTTTTGATGTAAGTGATCGCTAGGCCTCCTATGTAATAACACGGGGGGGGGGGGGGGATGGCTGCATTAAGAATCTTCTAACTGTTATAAGAGAGAAGTATGACTTTATAATAAGCGGATTTTAACAAATGTTATGAACTTATAACGGGTATAGACTGGACAAGAAAGTTAGTTACTTCTGGTAATGTCAATGATTCCGTTGCAACTTTTACTTTGTCGTGTATTCAATTTGCTAAAGACTGTATACCATTTCGCACAGTAATCATTCGGCCGAGAGACACATGTTCGTATGATAGCACAATACACAGAACAAGCAGGAAGCGCGACCTCTTGAAAAAGTTTCTATTAATAGTAATAATTTGAATCATTGGGAAAAATACAAAATATTACGTGACAAAGTAGATAACCAGAAAAAAAGAGCAAAGGAAAATGTATTCATAACTTAGAGAATATTGATTCTACTGGTGTAAACTCGAAGGATTATAGGAAAATTGTGCGTCATTTTGCCAAAGCAAATTTTTTAATCTCAATACCTCCACTAAGGAGCACTAATGCGAATGGTTCGTTATATGTATCCTTTTCCGATGTCGACAAAGCAGAACGTCTTAATTCATTTTTCGCTCTTACAGCGAAGGTTGATGATACCAATGTCAACCTACCGAATATACACTTAAAAACTAATAACAAACTTACTAATATAGTAATAACAGACCAAAACTATTTTGATGTAATCAACATCTTACCCACCCATAAAGCATGTGCCGGGATAAAATAAGTCACCGTATTCATAAAGGAACGATCGCATCCATAGTTAAACGTCTCTGTTTTCTATTCGACACGTCTGTTGTTGAAAAAAGTGTTTTCATCTTTATGGAAAACCGTGAAACTAACGCCAGTGTATAAAAGGGATGTGCCAGTAATTCTTCAAATTACTGGCCTATTTCACTATTGAGTTGTGTTGAGAAAGTTATGGAACAAATTGTTTTTAAACATCTCAACAAACACCAACACTTAAATGATCTTATATTCAAATATCAATCCGCTTTTCTCCTGAACAATTCTGCAATATTGTAGCTCATAGATATCTACTCTAGTATATGTACCGGGCTTGATAACAAGGATGACGTGTGTGTGGTCTTTTGCGATGCCTCTAAAGCATTTGATCGTGTTTGGCATACAGGTTTAATACATAAATTAAAGTGAAATGACATTGATAGCTCTCTTATTGATTGCTTTTCTGATTACTTATCTAATAGACTCCAAACAATTGTTGTAAATACTGCCGAATCAAGTAGCCAATATCTTGCGGCCGCGTACCACAAGTCTATGTTTGAGGTCCGTTATTATTTATTGTGTATGTTAATGATATGATACTTACAAAACTGGATATATACTGAACACAGATTTACCAACAATTGACTTTTGATCAAGGCAGTGGTTGATTGATTTGATCCAACCAAAACTGAGGTAATATTATTCTCGCGTAAGCTAGAGCCCGTCTTTCCTGTAATAAAATTCAAAAACGAAATTCTATTTGTTGGTGACTTCCATTGACATCTTGGCTTAACATTTAATAGTCTAGGTAACTGCACCCAACATATTGATAACATCTGTATGTCTACCTAAAAGATGATAACTGCGTTGTAAATACTTAAATATAAATTTAGCCTAAAAATGTTAGAAAAGATATATTTTACATACATCCGCCCCTTCCTAGAATATACTGATGTTGAAGAAAGACGTGATGTTTTTCATTTTAAGTTATTGTATTCATTTTGGTGTATGTAGTCTTGTCCAATTTCTGCCAATCAATAATTTATTCATTAATTTATTCATGTCTCTCTCTCATACCTATTTTCCCTTAGTACATATAATTGCATGAAATCATATTAATTAAGTGCCGCTATCCATGTAAATTTCTTATCGATCGTAGGGGAAGGGCTTATTCTATGTTGTAAAAACTTGTAGCCAGACCCCATTTGTCAACAAATATGGCAATAAAATATATTTAAACAACATTTTGGGTGTGATTTGGTACTCTTACAAAAGTTGTCTGCTCAGATAAATTATCGGACAGCTAGAACAACGGTCTTGTTCACGAGCAAGTGCTCAAGAATAGGGGCAAAGATAACGACTTCCTGTTCTGATCCTACGACTAAATATGGTCTCCACTGTATCCGCAATCTTGCTTTTGTAACCATGGCACACTTTCGTCGGAACAAGGAAATCACATGGCCACAACCAGTGTCATTAAAACGGCCTTCCATTGACCAAAGTGAAATGTGTTCCTGGGCAGAGCGCCGATAGGACACGTCCCATATTTGAGAAAATAAATTGATAGTCACTTCTATCCTTGAATACAATACAGGAATAACCCATGCTTCCCAAGATGGTCAAGTGATGCCGGCACTATCATGTATCACTTTATCTATTTTATAATTTAAAAACAAAGATCGTCGAGTGAAAACATTTTGCTCTAAGTTTTCACATATTTCGTCACAGGAAGATTACTGCAAATAACGGCGAACCTTAGATGTAATTTTATGCTGGACCTGTTCTGTATTCATTCAATAGACATTAATCATCGTAGCTCATAATTCACTATATATTGTTAGATCAGCAGGTAGTCCTATTATATCTTTAAATTATTGGACCAATATTACTTTATTATTGATCTAGGATATCGTCTTTCATATAAATCAGACTCTAGAGTCAACGCATTTATGGTCAAACAGGTGTAGAAAATTCACACGTTATGCTGAATTGCAGAGTACGAAGATGCGAAGATGAGACTGAGAACCTGCGGGAGTATTGGAATTCGAAGCAAAACATTGCGTACTGATTCCTAACATCAGACGTTAAAAACTACGGTTTCGGTGTGAAACACAATTAGACTTTGAAAGCATATGCAGTTAACTTTATCGTGAAATCGAATCCTAAAAATGAAAAGTGTAAATAGTCAAAATTGGCTCAAATTAATTAGTTGAAATTTCATGATAATATTAAACTTATGATTGATCATGCGCAAGCAATTTTAGGCTAAGAATTCCTTTGGTTCTGGAATTAAAGTTTAATGCATAGACGACATATACAACACTTCTTTCCAAGCTACACATAAAATATTACACATGGAAGAATGCATCAACATGCACAAAGTTATTCTTCGGAAGAAATTTTTTTTTAAAGCCGAAGGGAACATGATTTCACTTTTCCCGATATGCATTAAATTTATCGTTGATACTTATCGGAGTCAAAACACTACGTTCGGTGGATTGTTTCTGTATCAAATATTTTATTAGTGGGAAAACTTGGAAAGAATCTGTGTATATATATATATATATATATATATATATATATATATATATATGCCGGTGGGTAGTTAAAGAGATAAAAAGATGAGAGGAAGTTTTAAAAATTAGTAAAAAAGATCACTAAGGATCAGTAATAGAGAAGTAGAAACATTATATGCGGCGATGGAATGAAACATATTGCGACCTCTTTTTCTAGCTGTAATGACGCCAATAAATACCGTACTCAGCATTGTAGTTTATTTTGCCATAATATGCGTTTTTTTCAATTCTTGTACTGAATTTGATCAGCTGTTAGCCACTAGAAATGTGCCAGCATGAGACAATTTAGAACTTTCTAAAGTCGAGATTTGACACTTCGAAGCTTCAGATACATCGGCAATTTACAAATCAGCCGTGTTGCAACAAGGAATTGTATAGTGTACATTTCGAAAAGTAAACTTGAATTATATGCATATTTAGATTTTATCATCAATCATGTATCATCAAATGTATGGTCCATGGCACAATTATGAACTTTTACAAAAACGATAGGAAAAAGGAGTGAACGTTAAAATAATCAGAGCTTTACTTACATATAGAATGGATAACTAAACAAATTACCTTAAATCTGTAAATCAACACTTATGTAGGTAGATAGATAGATAGATTAAAGAGCAGACACATTTTGAACATAATGAAATTCAGAGATAAAAATTAAATAGAAATATATGTCAAGATTACAAATTGAAAATAATGCGATGGGACGATGCCTATAAGTTTTGGACTTAATTTGAATATAATTTGAGTATTATAGAGACAGACAGTGCCAGAGAACTTAAAAATATTAAAGTTATGAACTCAATAAATAAATAAATAAATAAATAGATAAATAAATACATCGAAATATTATAAATCCAAGAATGTCTGTTTTAATGGTAATTTTATATTTTTGTATTACAATTTCATATAGGATGTGTCAAAAGTTCTGGACTGCTCCAATATTTTTTGGAAAACAACAAAAATACCCTTGAATCCCTAGACCATATACTATTTTCTTGCCTGTACGTTGAGTGGACAGGGAACAGCCTAAGATATACGGAGTGAACATAAAAACTATATAAATGGCACATCGCTGTGTGTCCGGTCATATGTTCTACAATACTGCATTAGTCATTTCCACAAAACGAAATAGATGTTATTAATGTAAAAATTATAGTGCATAGACCAGCAGCGATTTATTTAGACTTTGCATCTACTTTTGCATAGAATATGCCAATGTACAATAAATGAAAACAAAATGATCACATTGAGAAATTATTTCCAGCACTGTCTTTATACATTGCTATATAACAATTCCTAGTATCATTATGTTGAACTCATTTTACTAATAAAATATAGAGTTGTTAGAGTTCATAGATACTACATTAGAAACATAGACAGACAAATTGCTAACTCGGCAATGCACAAGAACAAATATTGTTTGCTAATATAGGGCCTTTGACGGTGTTATTAAGCAATTTCGGTCAGGCAAACCTTATAAGTGTTGCATTTCAAATTGAGGAACTTGGTTGCTGAGAAATTTTGTTTCTGTATAAATTAAGAACTACCTCACTGTCTAAAGTCGGCCGCTAAAAAAACAGATCAACTATATACTAACTCTGATAGGGTCTAAAATAAATATGCCAATTTATAACTCAGTAAGGAAAAATACAGTGTACGGCTAACTTACAAGTAACGTGACAAGTTCACTAGCGTACATGAAACATGTAAAAATAAAAAAGGCATGTAAACAATAATTCATCGTATGGCTAACATACAAGAAACGTGACTCGTTATTTAGTTTACGCAATAAACGGAGCTATTAAAGTCCGATCGCAGAGGGTAGAAAAGATCTGTTTTGAAAATATGGCATCCCTCTGGGAGTGGTAAGTGGAGAAATTCTGATATTACTAACCCTCCGGGCAGAAACTTTAGACACTGAGGTAGGCATTTTGCCCCAAAAGATGACAAAAGTTAAATATATGAATGTTTTTCAGATATCTAAACAACAAGTAGTTAAATCGATATTGAACTATTGCTAGTTTGATAAATCAATAATGAAGAATTCAATTATCGATGACTTGATTATAAAACACGTTAGAAAAAGAAATAAAACACTCTTTAAATACTTTTCGAACTAGAAAGGAATTAAGGAGGACGAATGTAAAGAATTTAAACAGAATTATCACTAAGATACGTAGATAATAATTGAAGAGAAATATAAACGAGCATAGGTTTTAACAATGAAGATTGTGTGTATTTTTCAATGATACTGAACCTTATGTTTAAGAATTCTTCGTTAGAAAAATGTGTCAATTTTGTTCTGTGAAAGTATAGCTAGACATAGCGATCAGACTTATGAAGAAACCCACCAGGAGGTAGAGCAAGGTGAGTACAGACATGTTTTCCCATAGAACAAGATCTATAAACATAATGAAAAGAGATAAAATGGATGATGTCATAACATTATTTGACATTTTAAAAATCAAATTACATCAGAAAATAAGCAAAAATACAAGGTAGCTGTTTGATAGGATTTAATATTTCAGGTTACACAAAGATAAATACCAACCGCTCAGAGGAAACTCATATACTGGATCGGCCTGAATGGGCTAAGAACATAAAAGCGTGTATCAACATAAAAAATGAAGAAAGTAGGTGTTTCTTTTATGCCGTAGAATCTGTGTTAAATACAGGAAGTGATTATGCAGGTAAACCATCAAATGCAATTTATGTATGTACAGTAATTAGTTTAATAGATATCCGGTAAAAATAGTTGGAGAGCATGGAGAGAAACTACATTAAACCTTTTAGAGCAACTGAGACAGAAAAAGTCAGACACATTGACATATTGATCATGTTTTGTATCAAGCGATGCTGCAAACTTTCAATTCGGCGATACCAATGTTTCACACAAAGTGTACCTCTCCTTGTCACATAATTTATGTGCACAAAGTTGCAATTGTATTGTATTTTAATGTAAATATAGTACGGGTCCTGTTGCCCATGGTGTATGTTTTAGTTGTTTCAGACCATTGCGATATGCTTAACTCTACTCACTTGGTCGACCGAGTTACTCTGGCACGTGCTAAGTATTGGCAGTAGGAATTCACTCGCCGCATGTTTTCCATACGTGGTTCCAGCCATGTACCAGCATACAGAGCTCTAATTATTCGGTATAGTTGTATTGTATGGATGCCTTATCAGGAAGCTGTCTTCTTTACGATAGCATTATCTCAGTTGTAGAACTGAATTCCAGTGATATAAATTGGAAACAATGGTGTTGACTGTAGGAAGCCATGGTTGGTCCTGCACAGCATCTTACGGGTCAACGGATCATGTCCAGGTCTGTGTTTCTAGGAATGTGAGATTCTGGCAGGATCTTTGGCAGACAGGAAAGAATATCATATATGGGAACATCCTTGTGTTACGCCCTATGACAGCGGAATGGATATTTTTATGTTCGTTGGATGAACGACATAGTATAATAAATTTCATGTTCGGTAGATGGACGACATAGCACTATAATTTCATTTTCGTTATATGGACGACATGGTATCATAACTTCCCGTCCGTTATTGAACCGTGTATTTTGTACATATTCATATGTTTTTGTGAACAGTACAATTCTATAAATTGGTGTCATTTGTGTGAACGACATAAACTCACAATTTCATTAAATGAGCATAACAGTTTCATATCTGTCAAAGTGAACAGAACAGTTTTATATCTGTCAAAGTGAGCAGAACAATTTCATATATGTTATGTTAACAGAATAATATTATAATCCATATTTGTTATATGCATAAGCAAATGTGTAGTGTTGAATAGGCAGCGAGTAAACGTCTTCTCAATTTAGAATTCAGCCTGTCATTCCAATAGCAGTATTTAGTGAATGTGTAGGCTAATTGTTATCAGAACACAAAACACTATGCTACAGTGTAGACAGATTGATAGATATAATGACTAAAAGATTCAGTTCTATACTTTAATAATTATCCGCATCAGACAAAAAGTTTTTATAGTGCTGTGCAAGAATCAAACAAATCCCATATAATGGAAACATATAAACACATACTGTCAGGATTGTAATAGATTGCTTTTTTGTCCTTATAACCAAAAAACGTGTATTGTCTATAAAATCTTTAATTGCAGAGTTGTATTTTGGCACCATCACCCATACTGATATTTCAAAATGTCAACCACTAAAAGCTCATCTAGTTAGGTAAGTTACTTTCTTTTCAAGATGCTCGCAGTCATAAATTAGATACAAACTATTTGTGTCTTGATAGACATCATCCAGTAATTCAAACAAATTATATAATTTATATTCAAAATCTATCACAATCACATTTTCATCTGTTAGTAACCACTTTCCATTTTAAGTCCTATTGCACAGAAAAGTTGGGCAGATGATACCGATGTCTTTCTATTCAGTCTCTATACTTGGTGCAAGCATTGTTTTAGCACAATTAGTCGCTCCACAAATTATCATGTAATGAAGTTTATTTCCGTATATTTATTTAAAACATATTTGATCTAACTGATTGCTTTGAATCTTAACCTAATCATAAGAAACAAAACAAATATACACTTTGTAAGCGCCTATATTTTCTCTTCTATTTATTTGAATGTGCATATCTTGTTGTACTTTGGCTAATTTATGACCACTACCATGCAATCTGTTCTAGTATGTACTTCGCAAATCAAACCAGATGCAATGATTGTCTATGTAAAAATGTTAACACTTACATTACTTTTTTTTCTGAGTACTTTGTTGTTCAACAACGAAATACGTAGTGGTTTCTGAACGCTGTTGTATCAATTGAAAACCCCGTGAAGGAACTATGTTTGGCAGACCTTCTACAGTTACACAGATTTTCTTTTCTTCTATTGCTTAGCTGACGTTTCTTGAATAATTCCTACACTCTTTGTATGCATTATTAAAACACCTTTAAAAAGCACAATGATACAGTAGAAAGGTATCTGTTAGTATATGAAAGTCGATTGGTTATCTTAACTTCTTGTCATACACCCCAGACTATTATCACCATTTTGCGCATGACCAACTCCTAATCTCAGCTTTCTTAAAATTGCAATCATTATATCTTGTTCAATCCTATTTGTTCTGACCCATATAGTTAGCCACAAAGCTTTGTATGTCGTGAAAATGTTGTAGTCATTTAATCTGAAAATATCATCGCTTTCGTAGTATATGGTAATGTGTCTCACAAGCATTCTGCCCATATTTTTTACCACTGCATTGTTAGCATTTCCTTTCACCTTTATTTCAAATGACACGAAGAAACTACTCAGTACAATCAATATATTTGGAGTACGCTTTGGTATTGCTGTCTATAAAATGTAATTGGTTTTAATGCTGCTCGGGGTATATGTGATCCAATGATGTGTTGCACTGAGATTTTTAATTCATTACGGTATCGTTTCCGGATTGTTAGGAGATATGCATTTACTGTACACAATAATGTCTGTGCTAAAGGAACTAGAGAACTAGTTCTAGTGGAGATGCTTTGCTTTTTTGTGCTGAAAAAAATAAATATTACCGACAACAAATTGTAAGCATCACATACACTAATACCCATCACACGTGCAAGAATTTGTTTCATATTTTACTTGATAATCAGACTGTATGTATAAAAAATGTAATTTTGGTTGCCCTTGTTATTCCAGTTTTGCGTTACCATCAGGATAGTTTAAATCATATCTGCCATCATCACTATGAGTAGAGGTATTAGGAGAAATTGAATTTTTCCAGATTGTTTAAGTTCTGAGTCGTTAAATCTTGGTCTCTCAGTCTGTCATTGAAGTAGTCAGCTGTCTTGGTTCTGTTTCATTGAATTCTGCAGTTGTTGTCTTAGATGATATGTCATGTCTAATTTTATGTTCATCAACCCATCTGGGTCAAATAAAATCAACAGATAGTTGCTTCCTGTAAATGCTAGACCGTAACTATTTCACCTCTTATCATAACTGCTACTGTGGCCATTTATTTTACTTTATTTTGTTGTATCTAAGGTTAACAAACTTTGATAATGCTTCCAGTTGTATTGCACATCTGAAAAGGTACTGTTTTTTTTCAATGCAATTATTAAAAGATTGTTGAATGTCTTCCATACAATATGTACATGATTCTTTTACACTATCAACATCGGCACCTATTGATTTTTAAAATTTTGAGTATGGAATATTTGAATGGATTTAAACAACAATCACAGGCAAGTGGATGTTTCTTTATTTCTCCAAATAGGACATAGGGTTTTGATCAGTAAGTAAACCTTTTTATTACACCCTACTGAATACAAACACTCCAATTCCAAGCAAATTTCAAGCCAAATTTAATAGACCAACTGTAATTAAGTACATTCAATGATACAGGCAACTCATTAATTACAGTACTTTCAAACTTTATTGTTTATGTTTTCATTACAAGAAATTATTGATGTATTTCATTTTAAGGTGACAATTTTTGCATTTCTTTTTTGCAAAACGAAGATTCAACCTCTTTCTAACACACGGTTAGATTTCTAATAATCATTTGACTATTTGTTCACAAGAAAATTCTAAACGATATTATTCTGTTTAATTTTTATCTTCTACTTGAAAAGTCGCAAGAATTTAGAGTGAAAAAAAAATACAATGCACACAATTCCCTTCTTATGCCCCCGCGATGAAAAAGTCTCAATAACATTGTAACAAAATGTAATTCATCTAAATCTCAGTCAAAGTAAATGGAGCAGCTGCCCTATGTTGCAAATGTTTATAAACTGTATCCTCAGATTAATTGTACGAATTTGAATCATCAGTAACAAATTGAAAGTTCCTTCACTTATACTTGCTCCATAAAAAAAGTTACCGAGACCATATTTCCATATTTTGAAAGTCAGAAGTTGAAGCGGTTTTCTGGCTGGAGTTGGTATTTTAGATGCTTTTAATTACGGAATGTCTCTTCTCTGAGTCATCAGTTCTGCAGCTTCGAACGAGATCAACAGGTGCACGGTTCAGAAGTTCCTGTTCTTCGATTTCTTTTGTTTAAGGTCTTTGCGCCGAGAATTCAGCACTTTGCGGCTGGGTCGCACACTGAGTTGAAGATCAAATGATGTAACCATAGTTATTGTCCTTTAAATATCTGTCCATAGCTCTGTGGTAACTATTAAGAGTATCCGGTTCATAGTACGAACCATCCCGTTTCATTAGAGTGACCAGGTAGACGCCGATGTAAGTGTATAAATAAACAGGGATAATGTTGATAATTTCCATTTTCTCCGAACAAGGGAACATTTATAACCATGCCTTGAATTTGATCATCACTTCCTGAGTCCTTCATACTGTGTCTGGATTTTTATTTACTTCCAATATCGGTTTTTAGCGACAAAGTACTTGGTCTCTCCTTCTCTGCCATGTTTGGTGTCACGTTGCACACCATATTCATCTGAGAAGTCATCATCAAACATTCTGCCCAAAATATTGTAATCAACCTCAACCATCATTTCTTGGCGGTGGGTACTGTGAAATGCCCATATACTCCTCGTCGCTACTTACGGTACTCCCCCAGTAGGTCCAAGCGGCGAATTCGGCCATTTTCACAAATCTCCTTCCTCCACACGACTGATTTTGTTTTAAAATTAAAATCTGTCTGTGTAGACATGTTTGAAATTACACACAATAGTATAACATTTATAGCAATAAATGATTCCTTATATTTTATCAGTTGACTCTTATTGAATATTTCAAGTGTTAATAGTAGTACCAGGCTGGGTTTACGATATTGAAATTTTAGGTGTGCGATACGGAAACGCATATTGAAAATATGTATGGAATCCCAGATCAATTTGCAAAATCAATTTGGTATCTAGTAAAATATTGCGCACAAGCCTGATTTATTTGTTTGAAGTATATGTTGCTTTAATTGTCCGAAATAAAAGTCTATATTCTATCAGGTAGTCAACTGTAAACTAAGTGAAAGTGGAATAATTAAATTTACAATTTATTTAACATCCATGCTTGATAGATGACCTATTGATATTTTAAACCAATTCTTTAAAAGCATGATGTATGCAATTGTGAGAGCTGATTTAAGTTATGCATGGTAAACAGAGTTAATACTGAGTTTTTATGTTTTTGCAGTCGAGATCTTATTTTGTATTACTTGAAAAGTTAAAGCACGTCTCAGATTGAATGGTAAGATACTGACATGGTTGGGGTTTGTTGCTGTAATTTTATTGATTACTAATTGTTAAATCCAACATCTTTTACAACTGGATATTGAAGACTCTTTGAAGAAACAGTTTTACTTTAAAACCCAATGAACAAGACACTAAAAACAGATAAACTACAACCTATCAATAATATATTGTGCTGTTTGAACTTGTTTTATTTTTTCCCGTAGTGTCCTTGCGGCATCATGTGAATTTGTAGACTCTTGCTCTTTTGTTAAACGTTTGGATTTGGCTCTATTACATTCCTGTGAACGTTTACCAAGTTGTCTTCCAAGTACAACTAAACGTGGATCTTTTATTCTTTCGTGGTGTTACCTTATCAAGTTCTTTACTAACCTTGCTTTCATCTTAATTTTAATTTTTGCTAGTTTTTATTTATTTTACAGGAACATTTATGCGGTAGATTCAAGTAAATGTGAATCTGAATAAAGGTTAATTGCAAGGTGACTTACAAGTAGTAAATTATAATTTGAAATCTAATTAGGTTAGAAAAGAGATGGACTTTAATACATGGTCAGAATGTCATAAAGTTAAACACGTAACTGATTTTGAACAGAAGCAAATGAAACGTAAACCATGTAAAAAAAATACGTCAGGAAAAAATTTAAAGAAACCAAAGTGTACTTTAAATAAAATGCTAACAAATGGCAAAATGAAAACAGAGGTAGCTACAATGAGTATATGACTAAGTGCATGCCACAATGGTGAAAACCACAAGATCTAAGATAAAATATTAAATTAGACTCTACATTGAAAAACACTGTGTGCTCCATCAGTTTATTTATATTGTAGATGGCTAAACGTTACAAAGCCTGACGGTGTTAGGGATGACGACCTTCATATTAATCATGTTTTTCGATGTTCATCAGTTGACTTATCTGATCCTAAAAAGCAGAGAAAATGTATTAACTGGACAAATGCTAAATACATGACAGCCAGTAAAAACATATCAAAACATGCCAATATACTATCAAGAAAAGAGATTGAATAACACACTAAAATCGTGAATCATTTAAGATGTCTAACTTTATCACTGAGGCTATTTTAACAAGTATTGTCTGATCTATTTCCATGAGATATTCTATTGTATGTTAAGCAGCTAAAAATGCAATAGCAACTATTGTAACAATTGTAGAAAAATGCACACATGCATTTTAAGGAATACAACAGGTACACAATATTTCAAAAAAGCATTTGTTCAGATTCTGTTCTTTCTTATGACATTTTAAAATTAATGTATTTCAATGTTATAAAACTTGCACTAAATGAAGATAGAGCCAGTTCTAATTTAATTAACAAAACTCCGGTACAAACCAAATTCCATTTCACGTCATGTAGTCTTCTTTCAATTCATTTTGTAACCTGTCCATGTTGTCCAATGGAATATATTTTCTACTCAATGATGTTACAATGTAAATTACGACGACTGACAAAGATTTGAAAATGTTAACAGCTCTAGCATTTGCAAAGATTTCATACATTTCTGATTTGTTTTTCGAAAATTTTTTCCAACTATTATTTTCAGTAAAGTTTTTTTTTACCGATTATCTCCTTGTATGTTCCATTTACAATAGCTATGTTCTATTCCTAGTTGTTCTCTTTGTTTCTGTAGACTGTATATTGTTTGAAATATCTATAAAGAATAAGTTCTTTTTCCAGTTCTGTCTTCGCTACTTAAATAATTTAAACATGTTTGCTGCTGAAAGCAACAACTTTTATTATGTCCTTTCAGACATTGTAAATTACTGAATGTGTTGGAGATTTTGTAAGGGAAGAATTTGAAAATTGTTTGCATGAAGATGATGAGATAGTAGATGAACCAGTACAAGCAGAAGTTGGTGATATTGTAAATCTTGCTAATGGTTTTGCAGATCAAAGTCAATACAAGTTTGATACTAGATAACAATATTTAGAACAAAAAACACAATTTTGGAAGAACTATTCAGAAATCCTGTTAAAAATGTAGGCTCGGACTTTGTTAGCAAATACGCAGTGGATATGTATAAAGATAGTACGTTTGAAATATATATCAAATCCATGAACAGATCCAATAAGTTAAGTAATGTAAAGATCAGCAAGATAACTGGTACAAAACATTTAGCATCTAGTTCAGTAGCGAGCAATGCTAGCGGATCTATTGTCTTTTTGTTTTAAAATTAAAGGCAGAGAATGTAGTAAGTAGACACAGAGTATAACAAACATAACCTAAATACCTGATTGAACATAATGTTGTTAAAAAGCAAACAATAAAAGAACCTGAGAAAATAGAGATGCAAGATTTCGGTAGTAAAAAAACTGCAGCTTAGCAACGATTAAAGACAATTTCAAATTTAAACAGAATAATTGTTTGATGCAATTCAAAGAGTACATCATTCATATTCAGATCAAGCTCATGCTGTTCGAAGATTATTTACCACACAAGAAGAAAGATAGGTTGGAGGATATAAAGGAGCTGTTGCAATTGTCGTCTCAAAAATAGACCTTTTAAAAAACAGAACTCCAACATCATGACGAACAGATAAAACAATTTAGAGAAACTTTCGGGAAGAAATAAATGATCGTGAATAGAATATATTACAAAATCAGGTAGATAAAGTTAAAATTATGAGGTCTGTATTTATTGAAAATATCGAGAAATGTGAAAATATTGACAATTTCAACGTGGAAAAATTAAAGAAATGATATAAAGAAAACTTCCTCTAGGAGAAACACTAAAAATGTTATTTAAATAGAAGGCTGTTACTATTGTTTCTACGAATACAGTGAAAGCAATTTCGGTATCAAATGTAGCTATGTCTATTGCCAACGCTGTGAGAGGTGCTGTAACTGGTGGTGGTGCAGGAGATGCTCCATCAGGAGGCAAAAATGATTCACTAATTGAAAAAAATAAAAAATAAAAAGGGATTCATAAATACTAGTAATTATTTGTTTTGGTTTAGCCAGAAAAGCATCAACAACATTGCCTGGAATTATTCGTTGTGTGATAAGTTGTTTCCTGGAGAGTGCTGGACAACTTGGTTTTCTTATCTTGCTGAACATGTTATTTTACTTGTGGCATTAGTGGGTTAACTATTTGCAGTTTTGATCAAAGGTATAGACAAAGCATCTAACATAATTAGAGGTTCTTAACATAATTAAACACATAAAATATTGCAGCTTCTGAAATTATTAGTAACATTATAAATAATTGCTAGTTTATTTCGTCGTGAATATTGTTTTTGGCGTTCCTAAATTGGTATGTGCCCTTTAAAGGTCTGACAGCATTGTCAGACACGACAGTATAATTATCGTCATGATAATCCTTCGTGACTATGTAATATTTACCCATTTTTTCTTCATTTTGTGTCCTTTACAAGTTCTTGTCTTTCTGTCACAGATTATTTATCAGCCTTTGCAATACCGTTCTTGTTTACCTCTGTATTGATGTTAGGGTTTAACTCCAGTTTAAACAAGTCACTGAATTTCGGTAAATTGTTGTTGTATCCGATGACACTACCCATTTTCATCACCATGCTTCTTAGTAACAAAAACAAATGTCATCACATGCAACAGTATAGTCCAATTTCATTTCTGAATCTGTTATGTATTCTTGAAATGTTACCTTGATTGTTTTCTCCCTGTCGTAACCTCCCTAAATTTACTATTTCCATTACCTTTTTAACAGTGTCGCTGTCGAGATAGATGTCCTGTAAAATATGAATCAGATTTATCTAATGTTTTAATTCAATCGAACAATTCCCTCATCTGTTAGACCATTACTATCTTGCAAAAAGTAGTAAGTCCAGCCATTTTTAATTTTTATCTTTTTCATCCATATAACTCATTTTATCAGCTGACAATGTTCTCCGGTACTCAACCGTACCTGCTCCACAGCAGCGGGCTCCCCCAAAACCTTGGTGTACGCTTATATGTTCTTCTGGAGTATTATCGATTAAGTATGTTTTTCCCTTGAGGTATCTCCAGTCATACTGTGGTGGAATTTTATATATTTCATATATATGCTAATGTTGTTTGATTTGAATGCATCGTCATAAGATAAAGGTATTTTATATTCAGACAGCAATTTTCGTATCTGCATATAACATTAAATTTGTATACTGATTGGAATAATTCTGGTATATCGTCCAGTTTAACTGATTCTGCCAGAATCTTGCGTTACACTGTGATCTGTATCTTTTCAAAGTGTCGTCACTGTCAAATTCTAAAGTGTAGCTATCAATAATGGTTAATGGATTCTATTAAAACAATTTTTTCAGTATAGCATTTTTTAATTTCTTTAAATGATGAGTTAGCTTGGTTAAAGAGAGTTAACCTATTTAATACATTAAACTGAGTTGTAAGGCAATGGTAAGGTGCTATATTTGTTAGAGATTTTAATCTAAAGTCCATCGCATCAGGTGTTACGGCCTTCCCATTCCTCTCCGTAGGAGACGAGATATCTCGAAGTGGGAACATATTAGAATTATTATTATTATTTTTTGGATTGGAATTACCTAATTTTGTTGCCGTTTCTTTTGGGTCTAAAAAAGCAGCATTGTGTCTGCGTCTATGAGTAAACCTAGTTAAGTCCGTTTATCTCCCATAAAGTGGAGGCTTTTGATAACAAAAATATTAGGATGAAATTTACTTTTCTTATGTAAATACATTGAGCCTTTTTTTTCTTCCATATTCACGTGTAATTCGCTCTTGATTTAGCTCAAATACTTTCATTTCCTATATTGTAAACACCAGCTTAATCCGGTTTCGTTTACACTATCGTTGAACCTCTGCTATTTTCCATGTTGTATTTTCATTTCCTCTATCAGTTATTCTCTGCATTTGTAACATTTTACAGCTACTGGTTGTGCTTCGCACACACGAATTCCGCATGGTATATGCGATAAACCTTGCCGTAGGCACGATTGGACCTAGTCAGCAAGATCCAATATTTATCATACCATTGTATTTCAGTAGTTTAATTTCAACCACTACTAAATGTCAAATAAAAGTTCAGTGAAAACTAAATATTGAAACCTTTTGTGGCAATTCAGCGTGATTAAAGGTTTTATGGATCTGTTTGAAATTGTAGATGGGGAAAATGTTGTTAAGTAAAAATGCACAGTCGATTGAGCAGTTGTGTGAATCTCTGTTACACCTTCTTTGGATGGCATTCGAAGTAAGTTTAAACGTTGTCGTGGCTGCATCAACGTCTATGTGATTTTCACTACCTTTTATGTTGTTCAAGATCTTGTATACCAGCTTGTAGTCTTTACATTTAACTTCTTTTTCGGCTTTTAAAAAAATGCTTTGAAAATCATTTTTCAATGTTATCTCTTTTAATTTCTTCTGTGGTGTTATTTATTTTCCAGCTAGAACATTGTCTATATCGTACTTGCCTTATAGCGTTTATTATGTGTACTATTTGTACTGTTTAACTGCAATGTTTTTGGATTTACCGTCCTTTTTCCGGCTGGTATCAAGACTAGTACGAATTTGCATGCGGTGTATGTTTTAACTCCTTCATTTTCTAAAGCGTTGTCTTTTTGCTCTAAAAACTCGTTATCTTGCTAAAACTTAAAGTTTTCATGATCCTTAATAGTGCTATTTATGCACTTTTCTTCAGTCCTTTTCAATAGGGAGGTGTGCGTTTGGTACATCATTCATTGTAACGGAAAAATGTTTGCTGGTGATATCCAACTGTTAAGCGATTCATCGTATCCTTTACTCACAAGTACATGCGTTTTACCGTTCATTCTTTTGCTCTTCACTATCTTTCAACTCTGTATATGTTATCTTGTTTTAAACGTTTCCTCAGTAAAGTTGGAAAGGAAGCCCCTTGTAAATCTAAATTTATATCCTTAAATTCTGTTTCATTTATTTCAAAATTAGGCGTTCCAAAAGTATCACTTGTGAACTAGCCGAATATACTGATCTATATCTTGATCCGTTTTCTTTCTTGCTTGCTTAAACTGGAGTCATGTATATAGATCTGTGATGAGCGTTATTGTATCCCTGAAAAATCTTTGGTAAAACATCAACCTATTTTCTGGTTTCATTTTGAGTACAACTTTTGTACATTGTATCCTTCAGAGTTCTGTTAAAACTTTCTACTACAGATACTTTTTCTCTGAGTGACTTAAAAAGTGTTCGATACTTTCTTTTCGAACATATTCATAACTTCCTTGCTGTACATTTTTTTCTTTAACGAACTGTATCTTTTCAAGCTTTTGCTGTTTGAAGATTTCTCTGAAACCAATGTCATCTCCATTTCTCAGCCTATGAGTATTTAAAGAAAATATATATCACTCTAAAGATTTGTATCCTTCGTTGTAATTTTCATAGGCTTGCATGTCAGCAGTGTTTGCCTTCCACTGGTAATGTGTAGGTAGATTGATCAATCAACAACATTTTCAATTCAGCATATTTTCTTTTATTTTTGTCTTATTTAACTTGCTTCCACAATTTATTGATGTTTGATTGATGTTTGTCTATGCAACTGAATTATCCGGATCGTAGTAAAGATATCCTAAATATTGTTCGCCATCGATCATTTAAAACGGTATAAAACAACCAGAGAATGGTTTAAGCTTGATAAATTATAGTTTTGTGTTATCGACAAGCCATCAGGACATCCATCCACACTGGAACTTTTTTCCACATATTTCCACGTTTACTCAATCCGTTCAAACGTATGAATGATTTTAAATTTATGTTAAATTTTGCCCTTATGATCGTATCTCTGTTTCTTGTCGAATCGTTGAAGACTAACCTTGTAAAATGTTTACATCTTGATGTTATACTGTAAATTTAGGCGTATGCAAATTTGTATATTTATCCACATTAAATACGTAATGTATTCCTTCTTCATGCCGCACTGGTTTAATCATCCTACTTTAAACGGTGCAATTGCTTATTTCAATGTTGTCCTCATAGACTGTAATCTACAAATCTGCATCTTTTCTAAAACATTGCATGATATCTTTTTTATGCTTGAAATCGACACATCAACAATTTATTCTCAAATACTTTATTTTGTGGCACAGCTAGCTTTGACTTATCCCATCCAAGCTTGCATTGTTACCCTAGCCCTAGACTGTTGCTTTTTTATACTCATAAAATATGTATATATCCTCTCTAAAAACTGTTGATATTATCACAATACAGCTCGGTGACTTTTTTTTATGTTGGGATAAAACATTTTCAAATTATGTTGCGCTCCACTTATTGCACAATGAAGAAATTAGGACGTGGGCCATGGATCTGAGAGTATTCATGTTTTATAAAAACAAAAATACGCATTGTCCAGGGTTGCGATGTTATTTTTTAAAATCAAAATATGAAATGGTTTAGAAATTTTGTGGTATCCTTAATGAAATTGTAATGCATAACATATGAGAAATAAAAGCAATCTTGGAATCATAGCGTTTCGATGTACTTATTTGTTTAATTTTAATTTTTATTATTAATTGATCTAGAACTGTCTATTTCTATACTGCTAAAGCAGTTTAAACTGTTTGACACGTGTATGAATTTTAACGATTTCAAAAGAAGGCATATGTATTTTTGCCTTAAGCACAACTATACGACTAAGATTGGGCATATATTTTAAATATAAGATAGAACGTTGGGGTTTGACATGGATTTCTCCTGTCTTTTGTTACGTTTGTGAATAAATAAGAATAAGCAGTTGTTTTTCAAAGATCAAAACTGTTCTATTGTGCATGATTATGCGGACAATTTCATCAGATTGTGGGAGAATTTATATGGTATATTAATTCTGATTTGTATTTATAAAAATAGTTTATAAACTGGGTTTGTGATTATTCTTCCTGTACAACTATTTGACTACGCTTTCCTAGACGTGAGGTCATTAAGAAAAATGAATATCTTTCACTGAAGGCCAGTTCAGATCAGTTTGGTATACAGCTAGTGACGTCGCTTAATGTTGTGTGTCTCATTTTTCAGATTTATATTTATGTACTGTCAGTGGGATATAAGAAGCAAAATCTCTTTGTTGAATACAAAAATCACAGACTAACACCATTCAGCTTTCAACCCATTACTGAAGAAATTAGGAACTTTGGGGACAAATGAAAGTGTACGAAATTTAATTTATTTTGGTCAGCTGAGGACCACTATCCTCGTAAATCCATTACATCACATAGCTCTACTTTCAATGCAACATCACACAAAATACGACAAAATAAGCCAGGTCCATGCTGAATAATACTAAAAAGAGGGCTAATCCTCAGATATATCATTGTTTGTTTGCACGTGCTGGCAGGGGTTATTGTCGTAATTGTACATCACTATGGAAGCATTCAGTTTGTGGTATGCTAAAGAGAACTTAATCTCCCCACCCTCCTTGACACAAACGTAATCCAGTATTAATGCAACACTGCTACTTTTATCGGGGAGGACATACTGAGTCTGTGGTTTGCAGCTACAGGAGAGAAATGGATCATTATTGTAAAAGATGGCATTTTAGTGTCTTGGAGTGACTCTTGCAGAAGGTTCTCTATGGTTTATCAGAGCATGATCACAGAAAGATCGATTTCAAGTGTTCTTCGGGGTCGTTTGTGCTGATCAGTTTCCTCTCTCAACTTTCTACTTAACCACTTTTGTACTGTTATGTATGATGTTTATATAATATTATAGATATTTTAGGAAATTATAAATGTTTCTTGACTATAATATTTGCTTAAATCTTAATGTTGTTTATGAGAAAAAAAGATGTTTAACTAGTGTCCTTGAATTATGTTGTTTACTTCAGATTTGAGCTAAAAGATAGTTTTGATAAACAAAATGTTTTCTCAATTTAAGGTCAAGGTTGATTTTATTTACAGATAAAACTCGAAATACCTTAGGAGTTACCTGTCAATGGACACACATACATTTATTATTCTAGAATGTTCTGTCATGTGACCAATCTTTATATATACCATGTTTAGTAGGCTGTTTTTCAGTTTCGACATTACTATCAGTCTTGTAAAGAGCTATTACAGTTGTAAAAAGTAATTCAAAATTTGGAGAGAGGAATTATTTTAAATATTCATTGGATTGTAACAGTGCTCATAGACTTTTGGATTTTGGATTTTTAATTGATGATTTTGGAATTTATGTGAACTTATTCAGAGATATTTTGGAATACTTCATTTTGACATCAGCACATTAAAGACTACTAGTACATCAGGACTTTGAAGACCATTGGCACATCATAACATTCAAGGATACAGCCGTGAATTCGGAACATTCTATAGTTAGAACTTGTGATTAGAACACTAATTCTTATTGGATTATTTGGATTTTAATACACATTACTGTAAGTGTCTTTTTGATTTTTCATCTTAATTATCTAGAAATAAATTGCTTTTTGATTTTTACTTGAGTTGTTGGTTACACGTTCTTTCTGTTACATTTTTCTAGACCATAGAGTCGTACGTAACAATACAAATTTTCCTGGACTCAGATCTTTTTCATTACTAATTATAAGATTTTGGTCATTGTTCTCTGTCTGCAACAATACTACAAAGCGTGTTCAAGAATTTAGATTTAACAGATTTCTGTTGTTGGGGCAGATTTTTGTTGTTGAGGCAGGTAACTTATCATGACGAAAAATACAAGTGCTTGATTACTACACATTAAGTTTAAAATATAATAACTTGCTAAAGTATGGAAGAACGGATTGTTGCTGGAGGTTGAAGAGCAAAAATATAAATAATGGTACTTTAACACGCCTATTGCATCAGATGCCTATCTTTGGAATTATTTTGTTTCCCTTTAAATTGAGTCGACACGAGCCGAGTACAGCTCGACAAAACTACAACATAAATATAAACACAAACAACCTATACGTCATTTAATACACCGTTTAATTCATTTGGAATATATTAAACAGAAAACTATTTGCTATAAGAATATAAGGACTAATTCCAAACTGGATCTAATATCATTTTGTATCCGAAGTGATTTCATATGGAAGTGCATATACATCTGTTCACCAACTGACTTTAGATACGCCATGTCACGAAATATTTTTTTTGAGCTTTCGGACTCAACAAAAAATAAATAAATATAACATTTATCTCTACATTCCTGTCGTTTCTTTAATAAAAAGTTTGCATAATTGGAACGACTGGGTCGATGATTCATTTTGTTGTTGTAAATGTAGGTGATTTAGATATAATTTAATTGATCTTATAATTCTATAAAAAACAAAACA
The DNA here is from genome assembly GCA_029931535.1 of Margaritifera margaritifera. Lineage (NCBI taxonomy): Eukaryota > Metazoa > Mollusca > Bivalvia > Unionida > Margaritiferidae > Margaritifera > Margaritifera margaritifera. The sequence continues at coordinate 1,285,618 of JAQPZY010001485.1, read as the reverse complement.
ACCCCCTCCCCCCCCCCCAAAGAACATCCCCCCACCCAAAAAAAGAACAGTAATTGGTGGGGAAAAACATAAGTCCTTTCGACGGCCAAAATGTTCATAATATTGTTTTCAGATCAATGCTTGTATTCTTTTTTCCATAGACAGCTTGCGAGAAGCTTGTTTCCTTTTGAGTAACTATAAACTCGACCAACGCATAAAAACTGTACGTTTTGTAAACGATAAAATCTATATAAAAGCCCTGCAACATTTGTTTTGCAGCGGTTTAAAAGTGAAGCAATTTTGATTTTAGGTTTTGAACTTTTGGAAAATGCAACTTAAACTGGAATTTGATAATAACTGAAAGCTTAATTTTATTTGGAGATATTAAAGTAGGGGATTATTCTTCTCTGATAATTTTCATATTGTCAGTCGCCAAGTTTTTGTATTTCAAACGTAAACTAGAAAACAAATTTAGAATGAAAATTCTTGAATGCTTCACTTTTTCCCTTGATAACAAGATGCGTAAAACATATCGGTATGATGAAGGAATAAATTACGTATTTGATGAGGATAAATATAACAATATGCTTACGGTACAAGATTAAGATATCATAAACATTGCAAACAACGATTAGACACAAACAGATATGACGCACTTTGACACAAATCTGCTATCATATCTTTAACAGATTGAAGAAAAAAAATTGTAGCAAATTGTTGAAAATAAAATTACGTTTTAGACTCTCGTCCTGTTGACTTGTTGATAATACCAAAAGAAGATTTATCAGGCACAGAATATTTTCTTGATGATTTTAAAACGTTTCAAAAGACCGACAAACAGAAGCACTTATGATCCCGAAAGTCCAGTTGCTTACACAAATATCAATCAATTGTCACAACAAATTAAACAAGAAAACAAAATTAAAATACAGAGAATTCTAAGAGTGGTTGTCTTAGCAATCTATATACACATTACATAAGCAATCAATAAAAAATATTTGCATGCAACGGAGTCTATGTAAATGACATTGATTCTCAATGGCTGGTAGATATAATCGATTTACAAGCATATGATAATGGCAGCAACGGATTTGCATAGATTTTGACTGTGATATATGCTTTCTCTAAATATGCATGAGCCAAGAAAGCGAAGTCAATAAGAAGTGGTGATATATATGATGCATTTGAAAGTATTTTCAAACAGCAAAAACCAACGGAGGAAAATTTGATGAAGGGAAGGAATTTTGCAACTGAATACTTGAGGAGTTGCTGGAAAGCAAGAACATTGCATATGTTCTATTACTCTGACAAGAATCGTTTAATAGATCTTTGAAAGCTAGAATCGACATATACTTTACAGAAAACGCGACTTGAGAACAATTTAGTGTACTCCCCAAACCATTATATGGATATAATATCACTTTTAGTTGATTCCTAGACATGAAACCAGACGAAGCAAGCAACGGAATAAATAGATCTAAGGTTTGAATGAACTTATTCGGCCATTTGACAACTGACACCTATGGAATGCCAAGTTTTAAAATATGTACGACGGTTATGATTTCAAAATGCAAATCTACCTTTTCAATGGGTCGTGCCTAATTTTACAGTGGAGTCTTTTAAAGTTAGACATATGATATTAGGTGATCCTGTTGTCTTCAAATTGAACGACCTAAAGGAAGAATGTGGAGAGGGTATATTTTACGAGGAAGAGTTGTCAGTGTAGGACAAACTAAATGACTTGTATTAGGTTGAAAAGATTTTAAAGAGTAAACTATGAACGAAAAAATATGTACAGGTGAAATGAAACAGATAAGTTGATTATTTTAACAGTTGGAAAGCAGCTCAAATAGCTCAAATAAATGGAGATTCCTCAAGGTCCAATAGAAGACGTACAATTGGTAACTCCAAAGCTTAGACAACCAGCTAAATTATAATGTTAGATTAAACATAAATGTGACATAAATGAGTATTCTTCAAAGCTATAAGCGTAACATTGATCAAAAACGAAACACAAACTACCATGGCTGTAAAGGATGAAATGAAGATGGAGTAAAAAGTATTAAAAGAGAAAAGAATAAAATAAATTACATGTAAATGTGAAAGACTGTTGCGAAACATTCAAAGCACGCTCACAAAAAACGTATGTTTATGTTTTATGATAATTATTTGATTGGAAACAATAGTAGTATAATAAATTACTGCATTAAATGATGCACCAACTGCAAAAACTGTCAGAAACAACTGAGCTCGTCTTGTAGCTAGAACAGAAATTTTAAAAATTGTTAAACAAACTAAGAAGAGAAGAATTACAATAAAGCTTCAAGATTATTCAAATAAAAATTTAGCTGAGGTAACTATCAAGAAATGTATGAAATTTACAGTGAGGTATAACCGCACTTTTATAAAAATATAAAAAGTAGAAGAGTAAGATATTTTGTGTGGTTAAAAGTTCAGTTAGATTTGTCTTTAGCAATCAAATAATCAATGCAATCAGAAACAGATGCACACGTATCTCTATCTAAAAGCTGCTATCACATAACCTTTCAACAAAATAAACAGAAGTCAAATAAAACGAAAATGCTTAATATGATGCTTGATGTATTACACACAAACGTTGGGAAAGAAATAAATGTAGATACCTAAGTTTACCGAGGAAAAAACTGCATTTAAAGGAAAAAAATAGCAGTGTTAGTTTATTAAGAAATTAGGCCAATGAACGCTGCTGAAATATCCTGTTACAAAACATTTTCAACCAAGATATGTCATATTTGTGAAATCTAATTTGTATATACAGAAAACAAGGGTACTACTACCATCTACGATCACAAGCATTTAACGGTAAGTATAGAGATCCTGCGCATAATGAATGTAATTTTAATTAGAAATATAAAAAATATAAAGAAGTACAAATATTACCAAATGACGATGATAAATATATTTCTTTCAGTACAGATTTTAAAGTTGATAGGTTCCAAAAAATAAAATTATATTTTTGTCAAAAGGACAGGTATAGATACACTGGGAGCTGTGGCTGCACACCTGCACAGGCGGCTAAGGGTATACAATCGTTTTTCACAGGACCGAGGGAGTAGTGGAGCTCGGCAGCACCCTGGGTGACCGAGCAGCCCTGTTTAGGATCACACTGATTACCTCCTTAGCACGAGGAAGAGGCTAAACAAGCAAACTAAAACATTTCCTGCTTCACCTTAACCCTGGTCAGCATACCGCGGCTGATGGGGATCCCAACTTAGCGGTCAAAAATCACACAAAACGACAAAGGTGACGTCACTCACCATCTGTGCCTGGAATTTGTGGACAGTACATCAGCAGAAAGACCTTAGAGAAGAACAGCCTTAGTTGGTAGAGAACTGACCAGATTAAACATCCAGATGTCAGCCGTGAGTGAAACTCGCTTAGCTGAGGAAGGACAACTCACTGAAGAATGAGCCTGCTAAACCTCCTTCTGGAGTGGCCGACATAAACTAGAGAGACGTGAAGCAGGTGAGCTAGTCAGAAAGCTCAATAAATCTCCAAAAGGGGCGTGAATGACAGACTTATGCAGATGAGACTGACACTGTCTGGAAAAAGGCATACAATTATGATCAGCGCTTATGCGCCCACCATGACCAACCCAGATGACATCAAAGGACAAACTTTATGAAGACCTCGAGTCTCTTATCGCAGAAGCCCTGAAGGCAGACAAGTTCATCATCCTTGATGACTTCAATGCTGGAGTTGGCGCAGATCACCAGACATGTCCAGCCGTCATCTGCAAAAATGGCTTTGGCAAATGAAACAATATAGGACTCCTCCTACTGAAGAAATGTATTCAACACGACCTGATTATCACCAACACAGTGGTTGCCGCCTACCAAACCGCAATAAGACGTCTTGGATGCACCCGCGCTCCAACCACTGACATCTCACTGAAGACGTCATCGTTAGGAAAAAAGACTGGCAGTGTGTTCGAGTGACGAAGGCCATGAGAAGTGTAGAATACTGGACTAGCTACAGGCTCATAGTCTCCAAGCTCAATGTTCAGAATCAGCCTAGCAGACGACCACAAGGCAAGAAAAGTGTCCAAAAAGCTCAATGTCTCGAAATTGAAACAGGAGAATGTAAAACAGGCGGTTGTTAAAGAACTGTGCAGCCAACTAATAACAACTGATGCTAACTCTGGGAATGTCGAGAAAAACTGGGCATCATTCTGTGTACTCGGCTGCATCCGAATCCCCCGTCCCACTACACGTAAACATCAAGATTGGTTTGATGAGAACGATGCTGACATATGGAGACTACTGTTAGAGAAACATCGGCTCCAACATCGGCTCTAAAATACCAGTTTAAAAGAGAGCTCTTCTTCATCTAAGAAGGTAGCCAATGCAAACTCAGAGAGTTGCAAGACTCAATGCTGAGCAACCAACAAGGCAGATGAGATTGAGTCATACACAGGGAAGAATGACATCAAAAATTTGTATGATGCTTTGCAGACAATGTACCAGCCACAGTCATAAGAGACATCTCCAATGCTAAGTGCTGACGGCACCACACTGCTCACGGACAAAGAAAATATACTAGACGGTTAGAACACTTAAGCAACATCCTCAATCAAACAATCATCCATCAGCAAGGTGGCAATCGGTCGACTGTCTCAAGAGGAAATCAACATATGTCTTGCTCATCCTCCAACGCGGACTGAAACTGAGATAGTAATTGATCTGCTGTCAAATAGCAAAGTACCTGGAGCAGATGCTATACCAGCAGAAGTCTACATAACCGGAGGCTCGCACATGGCTCACAAACTGAATTAACTCTTCCAGTCGATGTGGACTCAAGGAAATATACCTCAGGAGTACAATGATGCAGAAAGGCAACAGACAATACTGCGACAACCATAGGGGCATCTCCTTGTTGTTAATAGGGGGCTAAATCATCTCCAGAATTCTGCTGAATCGCATTGTGTATCAACATCGAACAAGGGCTCCTGCCTGAGATTCAGTGTATCTTTAGTGAAGGACGAGGGACAACAGACGTGGTGTTTGCAGCTCGTCAACTCCAGAAGAAATGTCAGGAAGAGAACTCCAACCTATTGACGACTTTCGATGACCTGACAAAAACATTTGACACAGTCAGTCATGGGGGCCTCTGGAAAGTCATGACAATATTTGTTTACCCAGAAAAATTCACCTTATTGGTTCGGCAATTTCAGGATGACACGCTCGCTTGATTCATGGACGACGGTGAGTCATCTGAACCATTCCCAGTCACCAGTGGAGTCAAGGAAGTATGCGTGTTGGCCCCAATCCTCTTCAGTATGACGTTCTGTGCCATGCATAAAGATACCTTCCGTGACTATAACACTGGGATAGACATCAGCTACCAGACTGGTGGCAACGTCTTCAATCTGTGGAGACTACAGGTGAAGATAAAGTTACAAAAAGTGACTGTTTGCGATATTGCATTTGCTGACAACTCTTCCCTAAATGACAAATCTGAGTCTGACATGCAACAGTGTATGAATAATTTCTCTTCAGAGTGTGGCAGTTTTGGTCTCATAATCAGCATCAAGAAGACAGAGGTGATGCACTAATCTGCACCAGGAAAGCCTTACATAGAGCCTACCATCACAGTGAATGGCCAAACCCTCCAGACAGTGGACAAGTTTACCTATCTCGGCAGTACACTGTCACGTGCAGTCCACACCAATGACGAAACCAACGCCAGAATTGCCAAAGCAAGTGTCGCCTTAGGCAGACTACGCGCAAATGTGTGAGAGCGCAGATGCATCAGTCTGTAAACAAAACTGAAGGTCTGCAAAGCCACTGTGTTGCCGACCCTGCTGTGCATGCGAAATCTGGACGGTGTACAGGCGCCATGCCAAGAAGCTAAACCATTTTCACATTGGCTTCCCGAGGCAACTGTTGAGGATAAGATGGCAGGACAAGGTCCCAGTCACTGAAATTCTCACACGGGCAGGCATTCTGAGCATCTCCACTCTACTGATGAAATCACAGATGAAATGGGCAGGCTACGTCCCCAGGATGTCAGACGATGGACTACCAGAGAACATCTGCTATGGTGAGCTGAAGGAGGGAAAGCGATCTCATGGAGGACATAAGAAACGCTTCAAAGACTCCCTCAAGTCATCCTTGAAATACTTCAACATTGATCTTGAGTCTTGGGAAGATCTCGTATAGGATCGTTCCACCTGGCGCAGTCTCATCTATACTGCAGCTACAGACAATAAGTTGAGGAGAATTGCCGAGTCAGTGCAGAAGCGTGAGCAATGTAAATCTCGGAACTGCAGCACGTTCTATATTGATCAAGCAACCCCAAACGGCTTTTCCTGTCAAGTGTGCCACAGACAGTTGAGAGCACAGATTGGCCCCTATTAACTATATACGTGCTCCCATAAACCAAACCAGTTGGTAATGTCATGGTCATCTTCGAACTCGAAGCACAAGCAACACAACACACGTACTGTTTATCAGCTGCTGGGATTATAATTTTTACAACGTCGACATTTTAAGCAGTATTCAGTCCTAGTTTAAAAGTATCAGAAGATGTTTATTAAAGTTATTGTTGTAACAAACAATGCTACCCATTTTTAGAACCATATGGCCAGGAAGAAAAATATACCATCACCACCAACAGCAAAGTCTAGTCTAACTTTGGAATTTGAAATATATTGCTGAAAACGTATCGAACGTTTCATTTGGGTCATAACCGTGTTGTCTAAAATTAATTTCTCAAACAACGTTTCTGATGAATCCTTAACAGTTGAAAAAGACAGATGTGGATTCGTTGAAACTTTAGCAGCTAATATATAAATCATATTTGATCTGTTGCTTTGATTTAAGCTTGCAATTCCTTCATCTGTTAATCCGTTGTTATCCTGCAGAAAGAACTAAGTCCAGCCGATATGTTCATTTGGATTGACAATAATATTTTTTTAAAAATGTAATTTTATTTAATTTTAATAAGCCAAGATCCACAATCACAAATTTGTTAGTCAGTTACATATTTGTTTTTCATTACTTTTATCTATTGATAATTTCCAGTGGTAACTATTATTAGGAAGAACTATTTAAATTTTTTCATCCATGTATATCCAGTCACGATGAAGAGGAATGTTAAAGTTAGTACAGAATTTATTAAAGTGCTTAATATCTATGTTATTATTCAAATGTAATGTTTTTTCACCAGATAAAGGTACAACACATGCAGACAATATTGTCCATATTTGAAAGTTGACATGAAATTTATAAATAGATTTCACCAACTCTTTTGTACTTCGTTCTGTAAATGCCAGTAGAAAATCCCACAAACGAACTGTTGCCATCCACACTGTTCAATTGAGCTGATCCTGCCAGAATTTCATATCACACAGTGCTCTGTATCTTTTAACAGAATTGACACTGTCAAATCTTTAAATGTTGTGATCAAACTTTTTTGATGGTTTGAATATGAATTAGTTGTTTACAGTGAAGTAAGTTTGCATCTCTTTAAGTATTTATGCCATGTCCTGGTTAACTGGAATGTTAAACTAAGATGCAGAACAAAGATAAAATGCACTGCTTGTTAATTTCTTAAATTTAAAGTCCGTTATTTAATTGTCAAAATTATTTACATTTTAATTCCTTTTATCTAAATATTGTAATCGAGTTACGAAACCCGTATAGGTGTGGCGTTAGTCGTGCTTAGAAACTCTTTGATCTAATTCTGATTAAATTTGTATGCGTGTGTTTTACGAGTAATTTTTGATGATGAAAATTGCATTGGTATTGACCTAAAAGAATCCCGATTTTGTTGTTTTATTTATCGTGGCCTAAAGCTTTTTAATTATTACTTTTATGGTTTTAGAACTTCAAAAAACATCATAAATTTATATCGCTTTAAAGCGCACCTCGGGCGTTAAGCATGATTAAAAAAGCATAATGAATGATTGATCTTTTTTGAAGTATTGCATTTTTGCTTTTACTGCTGCAGTGAACAAAGACCTTACATACTTCTCTGATCGATTTTACTGGTGTATATTCTCAGAAAGAAAACTTCATTTAAATGCGAATGGCAAAAGCTTTATGAATACAATTTAATTTGGTTTCCAATTATTTTCAGTTTTGTTTCCTAATCTGACATCCGTTACATTCAAGATTATTATGTCCGTTTCCATTGCCACTGTCTGTAACGATTTCTTGAGGCTTATGTACTCTGATGAGTGTTTAAGGGCACTACAAGGCATGAAAGAGCCTACCCAGCACCTTGCCCAGAGACATACCACAGCAACCGACCCGGGTTAATCTGGGCCGGGTTCTAACCGGCGACGTTTGGCTTGCGAGTCCGACAAACTACTGAGTCAAAGGCGATTCCAAACATATTTCCATCTCATATATTGTTTATATATAACATTTTATTTTGCCTATTGAAAGCATTACAGACGCTTCCTTCGATTGAATCCAAAACTTGTGCCTAGATAAATAACTTGATTTTCGTACGATATTCTCCAATGGTAGTTACTTTATCATTATTTTAATGAAAATTATTTTATTGCAATCAGCGTGTTTATCTTTCTTCGTCTAAAAGCTTTTATTCCTTTCTATTACCAATATATATATATATATATATATATATATATATATATATATATATATATATATTAAAACTGATTTCACTAAAAAAATAATATGTCGATGCTTTGTGTTGTTTTCATATAATCCGTAAATCAACATAAGAAACTTGTGTTAAAGATAACTCCTCCATATGTTTCCGTTCAATAAGACACGACAAATATCATCAAAGCAGTTTAAATTGCAGATAGAAACTTTTTTTTTGCTCCAATGATCTGCGATATTTGTTCTCTTCTCCTTTATTGTCATTATTTTATGTAAATTGTTATTCATAGATAAACTGAAACTGAAGCGTGATATAACATAAATTACGATGGTTGTTCTAAAAAAGATGTTGACCATTCTACCTGAGAAAATTAAATTCGTCAAAAATGCGTCCACTTTTTTATTTATTGACCAATCCTTCATACTCTATTTCAGATAATCCGAGAAGCAGTCAAAAAGCAGAAACATATAATCCAGATTCTACTTTGCAAAAACATGGACACTAATCAGCAGGGAAATATAGGAACTTCGTTTGCTTTTCGTAGATTTGAGGCTAGCTCATACAATAAAAAGGCGATCGATAAACAAAAAGATACAAATTAAATCGTCGAGAAAACCACGATGCTCATCCTAGATCAGTATACAGTGAAACCTGACTTAAGACATCAGCATGATGACCACAGATTTGCAGTCTTTAAATACAAGTGGTATTTTAATGAGGATGAGACAACTGCAGTAATTTATTATATGCTTAAGTGTGAACTATAGGAACTTATTGGCGAAATAGTTTTCATATTTTTTTCATTCCTATATTTTCACATGTGAAAAATATATCCTTATGTTTACAGATGTGAAAATATAAGATTTCTCATCATGCCATGCGATGCTTGAGTGTGTGTGATACAGAAGTTATACCCGCAGCAACAAAAAGGAGCACTTTGCAAGCTAGAAGAAATAAATAGAAACTGCATTACCTTTCAGACATAGAAATTAATTTTTGCTGAAGAAATCTGACTCGACGCCGTTCGCGCCTCTATGAAGTTATTTCCCCTTACTTCCTCGACAACAACGATTGATGCATCTGACTGCTCAAAGGTCAGATATGATCAAATAGTTTTAAAAATATCAAAAATGTAATATACTGCGACACATTAGGTCATCCTAATCCTACCAGTCTCTTAAATCACGCATATTTATATGATCAGCCTATGAAAGTTAGGTGAATTTGCTACAGGGAGGGGGTGCTATTGTGCAGAGAGCGAGTTTACTCTTTTAAGTTTCGATTCTGGAGCAAGTTTGGTATATAATAAAAAGAAAATTTTCTTTTTCTGTGTAAATTCCGGATATATTTCATCTTGTGGTACCAAAAGCGATATATTTTACCTAGTGGCTTTGCCACTCGTTACAATATCACGTTTTTTTTGTACAAGACGATGAAATATATCCGGTATTAACGTAGGAAAAGAAAATATCCTCGCTGTATTTTAGTTACATTGCCAAAAAAGATTTAGCTAACAGTGCATTGGCGCATCATTATAAAGTAAATTTTACTGGCATGGTACTGAAATGCAGTTTTAGACTTTTTTCACATTGATGCTGATTCTTCTCAAGAACCATATTATTTTCTATTTAGACCGGTCGTCTCTTTCAGAAGGTGATCTTTAACACAAGAGTGACTGTATATTGAGATCATATATTGATGACAATACAATTTTTTCATTTGCATTCTGACATTATAAATGTTGTAAGAATTTGTATGAAAATTATTCACCTCTTCTCAGACAAAAGCGTACGGGATCAGGCATAAACTAATTAGGGTGAAGGATATAAACTTACTGTATATACTCGCGTATAAGTTGGGTCCGAATGCAAACAACATAAACCCTGATCTGCCGTCGCATAATGCGTCGGCAGATCAGGGTCTATGTCGTTTGTTCTAATGATTAGTCCTTACAAACTGCATAGACCCAAATCTGCCGGCGCATTATGCGACTGCAGATCTGGGTCTATTCAGTATGCAGTTGGTATCGGATTACGCAAGTACAGACGGTATATTAAACATTAGAACTTTATTTCCTGTACAAGAGAGAGTGAATGCAAATACAGACTGGTTTATCTTTCTTTGCTTAAAATTCATCATTTTTAAATGCTCAGCGGATTCGAAACACTACACACGTGGGCATACACATAAGAAACGAGGAAATCTTATCATGGGCAGCCACGGGTGAAACGAGAGCGTAGCGGATTTTCGCCCGCAGCTGGCGACGATGTAACATTTCAGTCTATAATAATGTTTCACACCAAAGTTACCCATCAAACTTTGAGAACGATATAACTCTTTCTTTTAATGTTTTCTAAACATGGCAAAGAAAGATTGGTCTTTATTCTTCTAAAATAGAAATATTATCGGCACTGGCTAGTGCTGAGTATAAATTTTCATTGAGACCCAGACTTTAATCATATTCTTCAATAGCGAGATGAAAGCATTGCCAGATCGATCTATCTCGATGTCTTGCTTCTGACATTCTACTGGTAGTAATGGTACTATAGTATCGCAACGTGTAGAACGTATATATATATATATATATATATATATATATATATATATATATATATATATATATATATATATATATATTGATATGGTCACCAGAGGTCTTCTGGGTTTTTTTTGTGTCACCTTAAAAGGAGGAAGGAAAGAGTATTAGTCAAAAGAAGTCCTATCTTTTGATTAGCAGCAGTTTACACTATTGCTTGACAAAACAAAATCTGCAATGATGCGCGTTTATCTTCTCCATTCTCAGTAATTTCAGCACTTCTCCTACCGTATTATTCAACCCTTCTACTAATGGGACATGGATTGAATTTGAAAAGCTACGATATACATCTAAATCATCACCTTCCATAATTTAAAACTGATAGCCATAAGACTGCCACAACAAACGCATATGCAAGCTTACACCCATGAAAGCATTGTGGCACCTGGTTTGCACTTTTCGTTGAATAAAGCGACATAAGTCTGGGAATCGTGCGATAGTTTTCTCGTTTATTTCATCTGTTAAAAAACTTTACAGTTAAATTTCTATGAAAATATCACAAAGTTTATCGAGAATGTAAGGGTTTGACTTTTTTGTGGGAGCCTAATCAAATTATTCAAATTTCAGAATGTACTTCTATGCTTACAAACACAAATGCAAAGATTCTACGAGTATCCTACCAGTCGAGATGTACGAGAACTTTGCGTCGATACAGTAGATAGGTAGGATCATAACTATTGCTGAAGTAATTGTTTCAAAAATTATGCGAATTTGGTAAAGGGAAAGCCAGGAAATAAAGAAAATTTATTGCGTTTTTCTGACATGCATAGAAAGTCGAATTCCAGATCTGTCAGAATAAAAACTTCATTCAAGTGCGAATTGTACAAGCTTTACGAAATAAAATTGCATTTGATTTGCAATTAACTCTATGTTTCGTTCCTAAATTGACATTCAGTCACTTTCGCTTGCGATCTCATATTTCTGTTACTTTCATTTCCTGCTTGTTTATATGTAGCAGGTTGACTTGTCAATCGACACCACCCTTGATTAATTCTAGAAACTGTGCTGAGATCAGCAACTTGATATTCGTGCGATATTTCTGTAATGTAGTTGGTTTATCGTTATCTTAATTAACCGTATTTTACTGCAATTGGCGTGTTTATCTTTCTTTGCCTGGAAACTTTTATTTCTTCGTATTACCTAAAAATATTTCAACTGATTTCCGGACAAGAATATGATTTAAAATCAAAAGTTTCATTTTATTGTAATACTGACCGTCAAAAACCCCACATGAAACTTTGAATAACGAGATGTCCTCTACGTATGTTTCCCTTCACTGAGATAAGACAAATATCTTCACTTCCTTTTTAATTGTAGATGGATCCTCTTTTGTGTTGTTACAAATATGTGATTATTTTTCCTCTTTTCTCGTTTTCTTTCTATTTGTGTTTGTAGAAAATTTTGAAATTGTAGTATGGCATACCATGAGTTACGATGACTATGCGAAAAGAGAGGAGAATCGTGGAGATACAAATGTCCTCACAGGTAACAAATGAACTAGGCGTAGGTGAAATCAATCCTCAGACATTGGTCCTGTTCATTCCGCTTGTGAACATGCAACGCCCCAAACAATTAGTCTATAGTTCCCTAAAAACTTCCCAGACTCTACTCTGCAAACATGGGCACTCGTTAGCTGGAAATCTTAGGAACTCAATTTTCTAGCTGAAGATATGAGGCCAGCTCAAAGATTAAACAGGCGATTGGCAAATAAAAGAATCAAAAATGCTTTTTGTGGTCAACCATCGAGAATTATACGAAGGTCACTGCTTATACTAAAGAGACAAATTATATGTATCATGTATGAAGTCTAAATCTGAAGCTGCCGGTCTTTGTGATTTATTTTAGGTCCTTCATTTTCTTTGCTCTTTACCTTGATTATAACTGAGCGAAGTATGCAAGCTATCAAAAAACAAAAAATCGGAAATCAAAATGAAATATCCATCTTTGCTTCAATTAAAACTCTTGCCAAACGAGATTGACGAAAAGCTTCCACTGTAATGGCGAACTGAATAAGGAAATAAATAGGATTATGAGAGGTACAGTAAGAAAGAACGGTTGTTCTAATATGGATAAAGATGAAATAAATTTACCTACCTCTTGGGATACTAATCAAGAGTAGAAGATGAATAAAATGTCAGTCGGTATATGACAATGATTGGCAATAATATCAGATTAATATACAGTGAGCACATCACCATGGAGACCAATTAAATGCAGACTTTAAAGACAAGATGATAAAAATAGCAATAATGTATTTTTTAGTTCCCTTAAATACAAGAAAGGCGTTAGATATGATTGATTTTAAGTATCACAACAAGTCAAATTGTGAGGCCTTAGCCATTATATCACAACAAGTCAAATTGTGACGCCTTAGCCATTATGGTGCTCAAATGCAAGGTATTTTCAATTTTTTTTTTACGTGTATATCGAGTGATGTCTAGGACCATAATTTGTCGTCTCTTAAGAGAGGTAGTCTCATAGAAGAGGTGATCTATAAAACAAGTGTGACAATATGTTCTGCACACGAATTAAGTGAATGCAAATAGTGACTGCATTTCTCCTTCAAGCTTGTGCTTACAATTTTTATTTTTTGTTTAATACTTAGGAGATTCGAATCACTATATAACTCGGACTGTTTTTGTATCAGTGTATCTTTCTATATTTGGATAGATCAGTGTATCTTTCTTTATTTGGATATATCAGTGTATCTTTCTACATTTGGATAGATAGATAATAGTAGATAGTTAGTAGATAATGTTCAGCGAATTCAAGACTATATTTATTGAACTCTTTCTTTATCAGGTTCTTACCCAGATGATAAGCCACTTGAATCTCTCTTTCCCTCATCTTCCCCACCCCCCCCTCTCTCTCTCTCTCTCTCTCTCTCTCTCTCTCTCTCTCTCTCTCTATATATATATATATATATATATATATATATATATATATTTATTTATATATTGACAAACAGACATGCTAATAACGGTGGATTTTGATAGAAAACAAAATCAAAGGGTAAAATGTGGCAAAGCACCTAAGAGAACATTGTATGATGGGACAATATCTGTAGATTTTGGCCTTTCTTGGAACGAAAATTTATGCCGTTACACGGCTTAAATCTTGTGTCAATTTTAGCGGGTACAAGAAAGCGTAAATTTTCTCGCCCTTAGTAAATATTTACGAGAAAGATTGGGCATTCAATTTTGCAATATAAGGAGCAAACAAAGCCCAACTTTTAGGACATAAACTCAAAATACAAGAATAAACAGGTCGAATCCATTATATTATTCTTAAATAAGTGTAATTTCAAAGATATGTTGCCCTCTGTTTTCAAATCACAAAAATAATTATTTGTTTCTTGGACTTTGCCTCCAAAGGTTCTTTTTGTGTTTCTTTTTCTGTACGACATATAATGTTTTCAGTATAAAGAGAACATAATCCTCCCTTGACACCGACGTAATCCTGTTTTAATGCTACAATGCCACTTTCATCATGATGGACAAAATGAGTCTGTGTAAAAGATGGCGTCTTAATGTCCTGGAGTATCTCTTGAGATTACTTATCTATGTGTGGGTTCACACAAATATCGATTTGATGTACTTTTCAGAAGATTTTCTATTCTGATGGTTCTTTTTCTTTACTTTCCGTTTAAACACTTTTATACATACTGAACTGGACTGAGTTCTTTTTCACTGATAATCGAAGTTTGGTTATAGTTTCCTATTTGACTGCCTACGACGGTACGAAGATAAAGGTCTTGCAGATTTAAACCGATTTTTATTGTTGAGGCAAGGATCTAATCATGGAGAAATATAGAAGCGTATACATGAAGTTTTGATGTCATTTTTCAAGATGGGTGGAGAAGTTGTTCATAGCTAGAGGTAGTAGGACATAATTACATAAAATGGTACCTTTAACACGGCTTTTGTATCCTTATTGCTTTCTTTCAAATTATTTTTTTCCATTTACATTTTGTCGACACTGGATCACTATAGCTGGACAACAACAAGGACATCTATAGATCCACAAGCATCTGTTGACTATATGGTACAGCATTTACCAATCTCAGAATAGATTGATTTTGACCTTACTTATCTCTTGCTTATACCACTACAATGAAACATATTAAGTCCTGTCTCGATCGTCTATAGTTGTCCTGCTTCTCGACAAATTAAAGATGCTTATTGTCCCTGCAGTCAGCGGTCAGGTCTAATATATTATCATGGTTGATTTGAAACTTTCATGGCAGTAAATGGAATCGTCACCAGAATGACTGCATTATTAGTCTGCCTTTTGCTCGTCTTATATTTGCACACGATGCCCATTTCATGTTTTACATATGCATTGTTTGCAAAGAATTCTTAACAGTTAGCCAATCAGTGCACACATTTAAAGATGAACAAGAAGTAACACTGAAAGCGAGAATCTAATCATGTGCTTCGATTGATAAAGGAGAGCGTTAGCAAATCTATTATTCAAAATGTCAAGGAATCGCGTAAATGACATTGCACTGGCTCTAATAGAGCTAAAAGTACTTTATCAAGACATTGCAGAGAAATTTTACAATGATGCTTAATGGCCATTGCTGTTGTCAAAAGTCATTTGATTTGATTCATTTAAGTACGACAAATTAAGAAGTAAATAGAAGCAGTTAGTTGTCACTGTAGATATGATCACTTTACTAACAAATGTGCGAACAAGTAGCGTGTGGCTTGCTCTTTTGTCAGTAATAAAAAACCCATCCATTCCATCTTTTTTTTAAAACCCAACCACCCATTGATCACAAATGAGAAGAATTTAATTGTATATGTCGCTCTGATCATCAACATAGCCAATTCCACTTATTGAATGTTGACAGAATTACGAGTGGCACAATAAAACACATGCAAGCATGCACTCATGCAAAACATGGTTCGACGTAAGGAATCATATGGTTTGCACTTTTTTCTTCGAGTAGAGCAAGACAAGTCTTTGAATCTCCTTTATATTATTTTGTTAAAGAAAACCTTTACGCTGAATTGCCACGAGAATATTGCTATGTTTTATTGAGACCATAAGGTATGAGAGATAGTACTCACGTGAGTATGCGGTTTTGCTGGATTTGTAGTCAACAAATAGATACTTGAGAAGGCTCTATTGTTATCTGACGCACTTTTATGTCGACAATACAAAAAGTCCACAAGATTTATATCAGTACACAAGTTTTAAGTCTGTAAAGTAAATAGAATTACAGATTTTTGATGAATCCATTGTGTTAAGAATTATGTCAAATAGGAGCGTTGTAAACGAGGTTAATTTATTGCTTTTTATGACATGAAAAAGTAGAATTTTACAAGTTCTGATTATTTGATTGTTCTGTCCTGTAAAACATACCTAAGTCTACTTTATACAGTATGGATGAAGCGGTTTTAAAATATGTTTGCGGACAATTACTAATTTGTAAATGAATCATCTATTTATGGGAAACAAGACTTGATATTTGATTAAACAGCAGACGATAAACTAGTTAATTGCAGTTCGAACCACGTCAGAAAATGAATCCTCCTTGTCTGAATTTATGACCACGGAGCAGACTCGAGGGAACAATTTATTTATATGTGAATTGTAAAAGCTTTATTAAACCATATTTCACTTGACTTGGGCATCTGTATGCCAACAATCTTCACCTTTTGTTCCTAAATTGAAATTAAAATTTGTCACCTGAGAGATTGTCGCTTCAGTATGCACATATCACTTTCGTAGTGCTGATATGCAGATTTGTTATTTCAATCCCCCATACTATTCTATGACGCAGTTTGTCTTGCCAGTTGACAGCTTTTTTATTTTTTATTTCAATGATTGCAGAAATTGTGCGGAGGTGAGCAACTCGATATTCGTACATACTCCCATGTTATAATTGATATATTTTCAATTTAATTCAAACTGTATTACTGCCACACCTGTCGTTATCCAAGGTCAAAATTAGCATAAAGCCGTTATTCGATTTTTAAATTAGTAGATTAATAGCTTCATCATTTTTAAAACTACTTTATGTTTCCTCTATTGAATCTAAGAATAAACTCATCAGTATTATGAAATGTCGTCGCAAGGAAAGCTTGCCACATGTTCCAAAATAAAACGTCTTAACATTGAATATGGAGGTTCTTCCAAATGAAGACCTTTAAGAGTAATAGAAACTTGAGTGACATGAAATTGAACATATACGTAAATCTTTTGATTTTCCTAAGAATTTAGCTTTATTTATTTGAAAAATTGAATTTTATTCAATGTTTAGTTCGAAGCAGTATTACATAAAGTTGGGGCGTTTAAAGAAGTTCACATCCAAATTGAGGATTGGCAGACGTTATTGTCGAATGAAATACTCTTTCAATGCCAAGTTATCGTTCAGTCGTAGCTATAACGGTTTTTCAGCAACTACGCATGTCCACCCTTAAGGGTTTTGTTTGTGCAATTGTTTATATTTACAATTTACAACTTTTCTTTTCATCGGCACCATACAAACATTATTGTGATGATTTGCCGTTAAACGCTTATACATACATTTCTTCAGTTTACGTTCATCTATCTACACATTAAAGAAAGAAAGAAATCAAGAACCGTCAACGAAAAACTTGTCTCTAATACACGAACCCACCCGTTTAATTCATGAATTTTAATTATTTTGAAAACGATGAATTTGATCGCTATTTTCATGGACAAAACCCTCTTCATAATAATAATAATAATAATAATAATAATAATGAGGACTTTGTATAGCGCCTAATCTTTAGAAGCCCTAAGCGCTTTACAACATTATATAACACCTAAACAAACATATATAATGATATGATTACGAAAAATAAACACCATGAAATTAGAAAACAAAAACATGCTGAAAATAGTTAAGGTAAAAAAACATTAAGTCTTTAGGTCTATTCTTGCAGTCGAAAAAGGTGAGTTTTAAGAGCACTCTTGAATGCGATCACTGTGTCTTTGTGTCTAAGTTCAGTTGGTAATTCGTTCCACGTTGCTGGGCCCTGGTATGCAAAAGAACGTTGTCCGTATGACTTCATTTTGGTATTGGGAATAATGAGAATACGGGTGTCGGAAGAGGAGCGTAAGTATCTTGCTGGTGTGTACACATGGGTGATGTGAGATAGGTATGTTGGACTGGTGCCAGTCAGTGAAACGTAGCACAGAGAACAAATTTTGTATTTGATTCTGGATCGAATGGGTAGCCAGTGTAGGATGCAGAGCAGGGGAGAGGTGTGCTCTGTTCGTGGTACTCTAAGAATGATCCGAGCAGCTGTGTTTTGAACTTTTTGAAGTTTCTGGAGTAGATACTGAGATGAACCAGATAGAATTGAGTTACAATAGTCCAGTCTTGAAAGTACTAAGGAACACACAAATGTTTTAGTGGGATCAACTGAAAGATAATTGCGAATGGAGCTGATCCGTCTCAGCTCAAGGTATGCAGCCTTGCATATGTTCATGACATGTTGGTGCAATGAGAGAGTACTGTCTAGAGTAACACCTAGGTTTCGTACTGACTGTGTGAATTTAATATTGGTGTTGCTGATATTTATTGTTTGAGGTAAAGGATGTAAATGAGAAAGTCTTTGTGTGGTAATCAGAATGGCTTCAGTTTTATCATCATTCATCTGCAGCTTGTTACATGTCATCCATGATTTCACATCGGAAATACACCTCTCTACACCTTGGATGGTAGCATCAACTTCAGTTGGGTGGCTAGATTTGTATATTTGGGTGTCATCAGAGTACAATTGGTGAGACACTGGGTGACGATCTATGACACTTGAGAGCGGTTGAGTGTATAGAATGAAGAGAACAGGTCCAAGAACAGAACCCTGTGGAACACCAAAACATAGATCAACTGGGCTGGAGTGTTTTCCATTTGCGGACACAATTTGTGTCCTGTTGACCAAGTAGGACTTGAACCATAGCAAGGCTGTATCGTGAATGCCAAATACATGATGGAGACGGTGAACCAATGTATCATGGTCTATTGTATCAAATGCTGCAGACAAGTCAAGGAGGGTGAGGACTGTAATCTTTCCACTATGCAAAGCAGAGAGAAGGTCGTTAACTACTTTCAGAAGGGTAGTTTCGGTACTGTGGTGAGGGGATATGCAGACTGTACATCGCTAAAAAGACTGTTTGAATTCAGATGAGATACAAGTTGGGATAGAACAACGTTTTCTAAGATTTTTGACATGAATGGGAGGTTAGAAACAGGGCGGTATTCTTTAAATCGTTATGGTCAAGTGTTGGTTTCTTCAGCAGAGGCTTTACAATGGCAGTTTTGAAAAATGATGGGAAGTATAAATAATATCAGTTAGTGAAGGCAATATTGGATCTAAGCACTCAAGCAGCAATGATGTCGGAATCGGATCAAGTTCACATGACTTTGGGGCACTCTTCATCATGATTGTACGCACTAAATCCATAGAGATCGGTTCAAATGCTGCTAACGGTTGCCGCTGAAATTCTGTATCGCAACTGTATGGTGACGACGACTCAATTGAAATTATGATGTCAAGCTTATCTCTAATGGTTTGTACTTTGTCACGGAAGAAATTTGCAAACTGGTCCGGAAGGTCGACTGGAGAGAAGGTAGTTGGAAGTGGTGTACATTTGTTCCTTGACATTAGCTTGTTAGTAATCTCGAAGAGCTCTTTGCAGCTGGAACTTTCAGTGATCTTAGTACTGTAGTGGGCTGATTTCGCTGCATGGACTATGTTTGTGACATTCTTCTTAGTGGCATCATAGATTTGCTTATGAATGGTGAGTCTGGTGGAAACCCAAAGCCTCTCAGCCTTACGGCGGTCTCTTTTAGCAGTGCGAAGCTGGTCCCTAACACTGCTATATCACGGAGAACACTGTTTAATTGATACTCTGCACTTGGTTGCTGGGGCATGTTTGTGAAGCATTGAACGCAGGCAGTTATCAAGTTGTTCTGATGTAGGAGGTAACAAAGTTGTTAGGATTGCATTAGTTGAGTTCTATTTATCATACGGAGGTTTCTCTAAGTAGCAAATAAAGGTGGAGGGTTTGGGACTGATACGTCATGATGGCATATAATGCAGAGGTGATCTGATGCAAGTTCGTGGGACACCAGGGAGGACTGTAGAATATTATCATCAAGTTTTATAAAGAATCCAGTCTAAAATGTGACCATGTTTATGGGTGGGTTTGCTAACTGACTGTTTGAGGTTGAAAACGTGAATGGAATCTAGCAGTTTTGATGTGTATGGGTTTCCAGGACAGTCAAAGTGAAAGTTGAAGTCTCCAAGAATAATCAGGTTGCCACCTATCGAATTTCCATACTCTAGGAGATTCGGAAACTGCTCCAAAAAGAGAGATTCAGTCAGCTTGTTTTTTCTACTAGGAGGAGGGCGGTAGAGGCAGAAAAAATGGACTGACCTTTGTTCCAGTGCGAGTGTGGTTTGGACTAGTTCAAACGATGTGTGGTTGAAATTGAATGTTGTAGTGTGATTAAGACAGTTGATCATGGAGTTCTTTGCGATGACAGCAATTCCACCTCCGCGGGAGTGGCGGGGGAACGACTTGATGGAGTAACCGGGGGGTGTTAGATCCGCGCATTTGGGCTCATCGCCTGATGTTTTTAGCCATGTTTCTGTTAGGAAAAAGATGTCGATATTCTGATCGTTGATAAAATTAACTATTTCTGTGCGCTTTTCCAGTGGTCCTACTGATTGGGCATTGAATAATGCGATGCGTAGTGGTATCTCTTGGATAGTTGACACAAATGTTGACGATTTAAGAGGAATTTGAATTAGGTTATCTAAATTAACGGCTGAGTTTTCAAATTGGCGTGCCGGAAATGGCGAAAGGGAGATAACTGGAATTCTTCTTCCTGTTCTACGCCGGCCAGCTTTAAAACAACGTTTCTTTTTTCGCTTCCGTTTACATTTAAGTAATGATGAAGAATGTAGTCCCAGGTCGTTTAGTCTAGTGCACAATGTGGTATGGAGAGCCAATGAGGGTCTATCATAGCGTAAACGGGTGGACTGGCGAGTATCACGTGATGGCGGTATGTTCAATAACAAAGGAAGTTGTAGCAGTGGTGCAAGACGGCTGAGGAAAAGTCTAATAGTTCTCGTTTCCAAGACAAGATGATGAAGAAACACATTCCAACAGAACAGCCAATGCGTGATGAACACAATAACGTAGACGAAGACAGACAACAAGCACATAAATCATGAAAAACGGCACAAAAATCCGGAGCAGCTGCCTCAAGCCTGTTAAGCGATAGCGGCCATTACTACTCTTCATTACTTTATTTCTTTACTGAAGATAATTTGCGAAACGTTTGTCTTACATAGGATTATAGTGAAGAAAAGCCATTGTTTGTGTCATTGGTAACACATGTATCTCACTCGAGTGTTCTATATTACAAATGAATGTATGAGTTCTCTAATTTAGAGTCATGATAAACTGTTTCTAGTGTAAATATGATTTTTGATTGATTGATCGATTGATCGATCGATTGATTGATTGATTGGTGTTTAATGGCACGCCAGCATGTGAAGGAATGTTAAGTGCTGAGACAGTTGGAGTCTTAAGTTTAAGTGCATGCTCAGCTCAAAATCTTAGCAATGATTATTTGCTTGATGTTCTGTAATGTAAAATTATCAAAACCTTGAATAACATTCTAATGTTATTATGTGTTTTTGTTAAATATATGTGCGTAGATAATTCCAGATCCTAGAAATGCTGGCGAACCGGTTTTCAAATGGATCAAATAATTTATGATTGATTGATTGATTGACGACACATCAACACGTCAAAGGTTATATTGCACAGAGACAATTGGAGTAAAGAACCTCTCCGAGAGATACACCACAGCGACCGACCCGTCCTGTCCCTCCATTATGAAACATTACTCGACTCCAAATCTTGCTTAAAAAAATTGACGAAATAAAACACTACATTTGTCAATTTCTAGGAAAATTTCAAAGTTTTTGGAATAACATTTATTGCTCGAAATGTTGAGTAAAGTTCTTTTACTGAGTGTCCGCAGTCTGGGCACGTTTCAAATCCACGCTCTTCTGGTCGCGAGTCCATTACACTAACCACTGAGCTGCGGCTATTCCTGAATGAAAGAAAACTTAGACCCATTATCTATTTTAAGTTTGTTGCGATTGTGAACAGCGTAACTTTTAAATTACGATACTTACTATATTACTTTTCTTGTGATTCAACACATTATCAAAGTAAAGGATTACGGGTGGTCGCATGGTCTAGGGCGCTCGCCTTTACAGATCACTGACATCTGACCTCTGTCCGCGAGGGTTCGACCCTCGATTCGGCCAACGTGGGTATGTGAGGAAGCTTGCCAGTAGCTTCCCGTGGGTCGGTGGTTCTTTCCGGGGTCTGGCCGGGTCCTTCCTCCACCAAATATACAGGCCACCATGTATATCATCTCATGTGCTGAAAAATGACGTTAAATCCACACAAACAGCCAATTATCAAAGTACCATATGAGATGTAAGGATGCACATAGTTAAATAAGAAAACTACTTGATATTGTGTCTGTACAGTAAAAAAAAATTTAAAATTTTTTTTAAAAGAAAATCAGGTGAAATAAACACATGTATAGTTCCTTATTCTTGATATTAGTCATGTAATTGAATCTCTACTATTTTAGCTTTCCCTTTAGATAGTAGTTGAGATGACCGAGTTGACATTCGATTACGTTTTAACATGAATATGAAATCGTCGCGGGTAAGACTGTCTCAATAGACTCCTCAAGTTTTAAATTGTGCATTCCGTGCCCATTGTATCTTTCTCGAGTGAATGGTCTAAAAAGAAATAATAACAGTCGCTCAGATAAGTGGGTTAATTTCAATGTATAAAGCTTACAGCAATTTCTCAAACCTAAACGTGATTTCAAAACTAGAATAAAATAATTGAATTACATCAACAAAAAGTATGGAACCGTTTTAAAGCCGTATTAAAGACTTTTAGGGTCAAATTTACAAATATTGAGCTACTTATCTTAAAACATTCTTGCGATGATGTGTCTTTGTTTGTTGGTACCTACTAAATGTCGGGATTACGGACACTTTTTCTTCGAATAGAACAAGACTAGTCAATTGTATCCGTAAATATGGTACTTTGAGACTATTACTATTGTATCTGTATATATGGTACTATAAGACTATTGCTATTACTATTGTATCTTTATATATGATACTATGAGACTATTACTATTGTATATTTATATATGATACTATGAGACTATTACTATTGTATCTTTATATATGATACTATGAGACTATTACTATTGTATCTTTATATATGATACTATGAGACTATTACTATTACTATTATATCTGTTTATATGGTATTATAAGACTATTGCTCTTACTATTTTATCTTTACATATGGTATTATAAGACTATTACTATTGTATCTGTATATATGACTATGAAACTATTACTATTACTATTGTACCTTTATATATGATACTATAAGACTATTACTATTGTATCTGTATATATGATACTATAAGACTATTACTATTACTATTGTATCTGTATATATGGTACTATAAGACTATTGCTCTTACTATTTTATCTTTATATATGGTATTATAAGACTATTACTATTTTATCTGTATATATGAATATGAAACTATAACTATTATTATTATATTTTTATATATGATACTATGAGACTATTACTATTACTATTGTATCTTTATATATGATACTATGAGACTATTACTATTGTATCTTTATATATGATACTATGAGACTATTACTATTGTATCTTTATATATGATACTATGAGACTATTACTATTATATCTGTATATGTGATACTATGAGACTATTACTATTACTATTATATCTGTATATATGATACTATGAGACTATTACTATTGTATCTTTATATGATACTATGAGAATATTACTATTGTATCTTTATATATGATACTATGAGACTATTACTATTATATCTGTTTATATGGTATTATAAGACTATTACTATTACTATTATATCTGTTTATATGATACTATGAGACTATTACTATTGTATCTTTATATATGATACTATGAGACTATTACTATTATATCTGTATATATGATACTATGAGACTATTACTATTACTATTGTATCTGTATATATGATACTATTACTATTACTATTGTATCTTTATATATGATACCATGAGACTGTTACTATTACTATTGTATCTTTATATATGATACTATAAGACCATTACTATTGTATCTTTATATATGATACTATGAGATTATTACTATTATATCTGTTTATATAATACTATGAGACTATTACTATTACTATTGTATCTTTATATATGATACTATGAGACTATTACTATTACTGTTGTATCTTTATATATGATAGTATGAGACTATTACTATTGTGTCTTTATATATGATACTATGAGACTATTACTATTACTATTATATCTGTTTATATGATACTATGAGACTATTATTATTACTATTGTATCTTTATATATGATACTATGCGACTATTAATATTACTATTGTATCTTTATATATGATACTATGCGACTATTAATATTACTATTGTATCTTTATATATGATACTATGAGACTATTACTATTATATTCTGTATATACGAGACTATTACTATTGTATCTTGATATATGATACTATGAGACTATTACTATTGTATCTTGATATATGATACTATGAGACTATTACTATTGTATCTTGATATATGATACTATGAGACTATTACTATTGTATCTTTATATATGATACTATGAGACTTTTACTATTGTATCTGTATATATGATACTATGAGATTATTACTATTACTATTGTATCTTTATATATGATACTATGAAACTATTACTATTACTATTGTATCTTTATATATGATACTATGAGACTATTACTATTGTATCTTTATATATGATAATATGAGACTATTACTATTGTATCTTTATATGTGATACTATGAGACTATTAGTATTACTATTGTATCTGTTTATATGGTATTATAAGACTATTACTATTACTATTGTATCTGTATATATGGCACTTTGAGACTATTACTAAGACATATTTTAGATCGAGGTTATCAGAAATAGTGCTTGATTGGTTTTGATGCTTGGTGAATACACTGTGACCAGGAATGTTACGTCGGTACAGTGAATACGACTGAAAGTAGTTGCTGGATTAAATTTGTCAAAAATCACGTGAAATAAGTAAAAACAAAAAAAAAAAAACTATGAAGTAGCGACGATATGTTGCCTTTTTTGAGATTGTACTACTCTATGGTCTAAGAAAAATGTAACAGAAAGAAAGTGAAACCAACAAATCAAGTAAAAAATCAACAAGCAATTTATTACTAGATAATTAAAATGAAAAATCAAAAAAAATCACTTACAGTAATGTGTTTTGAAATCCTAATAATCCAATAAGAATGATTGTTCTAATCACAAGTCCTAAATATAGAATGTTCCGAATTCACGGCTGTGTCCTTGAATGTTATGATGTGCTAATGGTCTCCAAAGTCCTGATGTACTAGAAATCTTGATGTGCTGATGTCAAAATGAAGTATTCCAAAATATCTGAATAAGTTCACTTAAATTCCAAAATCATCAATTAAAAATCCAAAATCCAAAGTTTATGAGCACTGTTATAATCCAATGAATATTTAAAATAATTCCTCTCTTAGAATTTGGAATGAATTTTCACAACTGTAATAGCTCTTTACAAGACTGAAAAAATGTCCACCAAACATGGTATATATAAAGATTGGTCACATGACAGAATGTTCTAGAATATGAGTCATCTTAATGGAATTCTAACTGTAAACAAAATTCAACCTTGACCTTCAAATTGAGAAAACATATTGATCAAAACAACCTAATTCAAGGACACTAGTTAAACATGTTTTTCCTGATAACATTACGATTTAAGCAACTATTAAAGTGAAGAAACATTTATAATTTCCTAAAATATTTATAATATTATATAAACATCATACATAACAAGATGTTCAGCAATATGATTGAACATTTTTTAAAATATTTTTTCTGACATTAGAAACATTCCTACGTCTGCTTCATCAAAAGTGAGGAAACTTTTTAAATCGTTGGGGACTTGTACAATTTTGTAATAAGTTACCCTGTAAGCAAAATGTAAGCCTTCATATTTGATTGTAAAAAGAAGGTAGACGTGTCAAAAGCAGATCGAACCACTTCATTGAAATACGATATTAATTTAGACAAAATCTGATTAATAGTCTTGATGAGGACCCTCAGAATTTTTTAAATACTGAAATATGAATTTGAAAAACTTTTAATACAACCGTTTATTTCATTTGTTGTTCGAGTCTGATTTACCTTTCCTTCCAAAGTTGAGATTCGTTTTCCTGAAGACTGTCGTTTCCGTTTCTATTTGTCAATTTCGCTTGCACGCTCGTGAGGCTTAAGTGGAAATTTCTGCTATTTTGCTTTCCTGTATTGTTTGTATGTAGCATGTTGTCTTGCCAATTCGTAGCATGATTGATGCTTCTTCTTTTCATACCAGAAATTGTGTACCACTACCTTTTGCTTATTTATTTTTCTTTTCCTGAAAGCTTTGATCTCACTTTTTTACCTAAATATAGTAAAACTGATTTTCGGTCAAGTATAGTAATCGTAAAGAAAAAATTATTCAGTGAAAAGACACGCACTCATCAATACTCGATATATATATATATATATATATATATATATATATATATATATATATATATATATATATATATATATATATATATATATAATCAACACATCGTAATTGCATATTTGATGTTTCTTGTTTCACATCAACTGAATGCAGTTAGTTTGTCTGTCTGTTTGTATTAATATGCATTAAAATATATCTACGTTACAAGATGTCAGTTATGATTATATCACGTATTCATTCTGTAAATTTGCATAATTTCCGAAAAAAATGTTCTCTTTTGTAAAACGAAGTATTTTCAGACTTTTATTTTGTTATATTGCAAACTGAACTGTCATTTTCCTGTGATCATGTGGTTCATTAGCAGAGGTTTCTCTGCAATGATTATTGGACGACATTTTTCTTATTAAATATGCAGACATGTAGTTTTCATTTCGCCTCAGATGTTCGCCGCATTCAAAAACGTTGCACAAAAATTTATACAAAATTGAAAATGTGAAATTACCTATTGTGCACATATTATCTGTAGTATGTAATTGCTTGAGCATTCTCAGCGAACTATATACAAGAGAAGAAGGCTAAAAATGTATTTGAGTCATTACTGTTCTGATATCACTCATTTAATCTTGTAGCATAGCAAAACTTAGAAATAAGTTATAGAACTCAAAATCATGTTTATAGAATACCTCACATATCATCCAAGATGGTCGATTAATGATGTAGAAAGGTGGGGGGGGGGGGGCGGTAGAGGGGGTGAAAAAGTATCAAAGCAGTTGAGTGAATTATGATAGATATGGAAAAAGAAAGTAAATAATCGTTTGGGTACATGCGACCCAAACACTGGTCAAGTTCCTCGCGGCAAAAAAGAAAGATCTCAATCAAATATTGGATCTATTCATTCCGTTAGAGCAGATAATATTCGTCGACACTTCGTCGTTATTTACATTCTTCTAATTATGTTTCTCCATCTGCGAGAAAACTTGATCTCGAACAGTCCGATTGACAATACAGCCCGGTTCCTACTTTGCAAACATGGATACTAATCAATTGGAAAAAAAATAGGAACTCAATCAGGCCAACTCTTACAATACAAGAGGCAATAGAAAATAGTAAGACCAAAGTACTTGGAGATTTCAGTCGCCAAGAACAATACGAATTTCATTGCTTTCGGGAAACAAACAACAATAGTTGTATTAAATAATTTACTTTTATCCTCACATCGAATATATTGTTTAATTCCTGTATGAAGTCTTCATTTACAGCTGCCCTATAACCGACCTTATGTCGTGCACTTTCTTTGTTCTGTATATTGGCTAATACGGAGTGAAATATATTGCACATGTAAGCTATCAAAATAAAATTAGTAATCAAGGATGAAATACATATCTTTGCCTCAGTTTAGACTCTCCTGGCACGAAAAATCTTTTATAATTTAATATGAAATCTTAGAAACTTACTTCAGCATTTAAAAAGCAGCACACTTCCTAACGGAGGCTCCATATTATAATATGGTTTCAATAAGAGAGAACAATTGTTCAAAAACTTGGTTGTTGTTGTTTGTTAGTTGGCTGGTTTTTAATGGCACTTTGAGCACATTGTTAGCAATATCATGCCGAGGAAATGGGTGTCAAGTGCCTTTCACAAGGACATACCGAAGCTGGCCTAGGCAGGTATCGAACCCGCGACCCTTGAATTACGAATTCGAAGCTGTTCCAACTGAGCTACCGAGGCGCAAACTTAAAAACTGATGAAGCAAATTTTAACTACCTTGTTGGATAATAATAACAATAAAAAAAAATATACACTCCGTTTTGTATATATCACAATGAATTACCGTAATATATAAGAATACAAATACTAAATATAAATTGATATAATACATATACTACATATAAATTGATATAATACATATATTACATATAAATTGATATAATACATATACTACATATAAATTGATATAATACATATACTGCATATAAATTGATATAATACATATACTAAATATAAATTGATATAATACAAATACTACATATAAATTGATATAATACATATACCACATATAAATTGATATAATACATATACTACATATACATTGATATAATACATATACTACATATAAATTGATATAATATATATACTACATATAAATTGATATAATACATATACCACATATAAATTGATATAATACATATATTACATATACATTGATATAATACATATACCACATATAAATTGATATAATACATATACTACATATACATTGATATAATACATATACCACATATAAATTGATATAATACATATACTAAATATAAATTGATATAATACATATACTACATATAAATTGATATAATACATATACCACATATAAATTGATATAATACATATACTACATATACATTGATATAATACATATACTACATATAAATTGATATAATACATATACTAAATATAAATTGATATAATACATATACTAAATATAAATCGATATAATACATATACTACATATACATTGATATAATACATATACTACATATAAATTGATATAATACATATACTACATATAAATTGATATAATACATATACTACATATAAATTGATATAATACATATACTACATATAAATTGATATAATACATATATCACATATACATTGATATAATACATATACTACATATAAATTGATATAATACATATACTACATATAAATTGATATAATACATATACTAAATATAAATTGATATAATACATATACTACATATACATTGATATAATACATATACTACATATAAATTGATATAATACATATACTACATATACATTGATATAATACATATACTAAATATAAATTGATATAATACATATACTAAATATAAATCGATATAATACATATACTACATATACATTGATATAATACATATACTACATATAAATTGATATAATACCTTCACGACTATTAAATACCTTCATATAGAGACCGACATTATGATTTCATAAAAATTTGTATCTCTAACAATGATTCGGGACTAAGTGAGTGGGGTTAAGATTAGTAACCAAAGTTAAGGAGAAGCAAGTCATTTCACTATACTTGAGTAGATCTGTGTTGAACCGCAAATTGTTACCTGACACGAAATTTTACCGGTTACATTTTACGTACACAAAATATAACTCAACCCTAATTTTAGCCATGCAAAATGGAATCAAATTAAGATCACCTGCGGAAAGTATTCTGGCGTTTCTTGAGGAGAGTGGATATTTTTATAACGCTCGAGCATTTGTACATACATCAGGTAGTGATAAAATTAATCCTCCATTACACTTGAATATATATATATATATATATATATATATATATATATATATATATATATATATATATATATTCTGGGGTGATAGAATGAAAACCATAGATACACTTTACTTCCTTGCACATATAAACTCGAAATAATAAAAAGTTCAAATGCATCTTACTCTTCCCTAGTTCATGTTCGATCTATACATATGAAACAACATAGATTCCAATCCTGCAAAATTGTCACCGACGAGTTGAGCGTAAGTCCTGTCAAGGGTTATATTTTGCATCAGATTACATATCCCGGCAGTTGATTACATTTTGCATCAGATTACATATCCCGGCAGTTGGTTATATTTTGCATCAGATTACATATCCCGGCAGTTGATTACATTTTGCATCAGATTACATATCCCGGCAGTTGATTACATTTTGCATCAGATTACATATCCCGGCAGTTGATTACATTTTGCATCAGATTACATATCGCGGCAGTTGATTACATTTTGCATCAGATTACATAACCCGGCAGTTGGTTATTTGTTGCATCAGATTACATAACCCGGCACTTTGTTGCATTTTGCATGAGATTATATAACCCGGCAGTTGTTTATATTTTGCATGAGATTACATAACCCGGCAGTTACATTTTGCATCAATTGTTTATAATTTGGCCTAACTCATACTATAACTGGCTATATTTCTCACTCGAATTTGTCTTAATACAAAATGCATTTTGCACTGGGTTACATTTTGCTGTAGGGCGTTCATTGTGCGATGATGCTTACAGTCTGCATTAAGGTAAAATATTGCGTTAGGAAACATTTTTGCGGCTCATCAAATGTATGTTCAATGTGTAATTGACCGCATAATAATTATGCATGCTTTTATTTGTGATGTAAGTTTTAGAAACTTGGCATGGAAGGTTCTTAAAAAGCATCACACATAATTTTAAAATAAACGTAACTTAAGATTTGATCTCATTTCCAAACTTTACATGAAATTGTACTTTTATACTACACTTCATCTTGAGCATTTGTTTCCAACCATTAAACTTGGTCGTAATTAACCCTAAATCGTTACAATTGGAAGATAATCATATTCGAATTTTTAATTGGTGAGCCAATATTACTTCATTATTATTCGAAGCTACTTACTGTTTCCTCTACGTACTCTAAAATTAAATTCATTAGCA
Organism: Margaritifera margaritifera; assembly: GCA_029931535.1. Taxonomy (NCBI): domain Eukaryota; kingdom Metazoa; phylum Mollusca; class Bivalvia; order Unionida; family Margaritiferidae; genus Margaritifera; species Margaritifera margaritifera. Next base: position 1,254,240 of record JAQPZY010001485.1, on the reverse strand, counting down.
TCAGCAAATGGCGTTGCAAGAGAAGCATACCACGTGTCTAGAAATGAAGAAGGTTAACAAGTCTCCTTGAACAAGATATGAACCAAGGTTCTTTCAAATAATTACTTTTTTAAAGTTTAATAGAAAATTGAGTTTCAGGAAATCGAACGCATATATTTAAATCGTTTGTGCTTCCTTACACTTTTCTGTTTTATATGAACTCAATGTGGAAATTTTATCATGATGTATCACACGAGAAAATAATGAACGTTTTGAGCAAATGCGGTTTATATAACAAATTTTGATCTTATTTTTTTTTAAGGATTTTATATTTGTTACCTTTATATTTCATATCATATAGATTTTACAGAATTTTAACATCTTTATATTTTATCTTTTTATCTTCTATTACTTCATGTTTAAGTTTGTTTGGAACAGTTTATCTTCCTAAATCCTTTGTAGCTCTTTTACTTTAGATCGGTTCCATATTGCCAGTATTGTGGTGACGTGCTGTTGAACCCTAATAAATACATACATATACTGTGACTTTTCTGATGAGAAAATACTTGCTTAAATTGTAGCATAAAAGTTAACTTTAACAAAATCTGTGACTACAGGGAAAATGTAATTGAATTGAAAAGTACCAGACTATGTGATCGAATTAAATTCTCTATGAGCGCCAAGTTATTGTTAAAAGGTATTGGTTTATTTGATGTAGGTATTATGCATGTCCATTTCATATGATCTATGCCTATAGTGTTTATTCTCAAGTTTCTATTCACACACACACACACACACACACACACACACACACACACACACACACACACACACGCACACACACACAAAAGTAATTGCAAAACATCACTCCCATACATACCAATGTGCTATAATGGGAACCATGAATATGTTCTCGACAAAGCCTTCCGTCTTTAAAACTTTACGACAACTTTGAAAGGCTTTTATTGATGGCATGATATTGACGAAAAACCCATGTCTGAGTCAGTTGTAACACGAAAATATCACACAGTCATTTTTATTCCAAATATTTAACGGAGATGGCATGATTTTTTCGAGAACACTTATAAGTTTCCTAACTAGTTAATGATTTTGATGTGAATGATCATGCATCCTAATTTTTTGATATGGTAACTGCTTTTCGTGTGTGGATGAAATATCAAAGGTACTTTAGACTTGTCGTCCATTTTCCAGGGTATGATTGTTAAGTAATCACTACAAGGGGGGGGGGAAAGAAAAAAAAAAAACTTGTATAAGGAGAAAAAATAAATTCCTTACAACCGATTCATAATTGAGAGATGCTTTTATGTAGTTTATATGGCATTGGACAAAATGTAGGAAATATTTCTCGAAACGCCATTTATTTTCCAAAATATTAAATATTTTTTTCTCCAAATATTATGTTACATAGTTTTACAGCCAAGACGAATATTTTTTAGACGTTTTTCTCTTGTCCCGCTTTCATAAAACGTTTTAAATTTGAGTACATGCTCAGGTAATCAAATTTCACGCTGATTATATCACAGCTGTTACGATATTATTGCATTAAACCTATGATTCAAACAAAGTTAGCCATTTTAAGGTATGAAATTAATAACTTGATCTTAAATTAGACTTTTAAAAATTGATCGAAAAAAAAAGACTTCTAGAAGAGTATTGTTATGTATATTGAATTTATTATACGTGTCCATGAGGTAAGTTGTACTTTAGTCATTTTGTAAGCAACATATTTACAGCATTGGAGTTCAAGGTCAGTCTTGTTTACATAGCATTTAACAATTAGATTGGAATTTGCCATGTCTTGATGTGAGAAAAGTCAGGTGCGAACAGGAAATTTCCATTAGATTTACTCATATTCTAGAACATTCTGTCGGGTGACTTATCTTTGTATTTATACAGATTTGGTAAACAAGATTTCATTCCTATTCTAAACTTCATATTATTAAGATCAGTCTATTAAGGAATTTATTTTAGTAATCAGATGTTACAGTTGTGAAAATCAGAGAAAATTAAGAGAGAGAAATTATTTATTTGAAATATTCATTGGAATTGCCAAAAGTGCTAATTCTCATTTTGGATTAATACGTGACTTTGGGATTTATGTGAATTCATTCAAAGATATTCTGGATTACATCATTCAGGCTTATTAGGACATTCAAGACTACTGACACATCACAATATTCAAGACTACTACCACATTAGGACATTCAAGGCTACTGGCAGGTGCAAAGTATAAATGTGAAAAAATTTCAAAACAGTAAATAGATTTTCATTTTTTAATTGTTTTTACTAATGCTGTGTGTAATACATAATATCCAGATACCTCAAACTGGAAGGGGGTGGGGCGGGGTGGGTGGGAGGGCTTTGAAACAGTGCGGTGAAGGGTGAAAATTGTCATGCAGATCAAGTCGAGTCTTCTGAATTAATAAATAAAATAAACCATTTCTAAAGAAAGGTTGAAATGAAAACATAAGTTTTTGGGCACATGGACAAGTCTGGTGTATTCTAAGTGCGGGAGGGAGAGGGTCAGGGGGTGGGGATTTGCATGTTTGCACGTGCTATTTCTGAACTGCAGACAGACAGGTGCAGTGGGCTAGGTTCAAGTGCTCGGTACCAGTGTCTCTATTTTCAGGTGACCTTGGTATCCATGTATCCTAAAACAAAAAAAGAAAAACAAAAAAGAAAAAACCCCAAAAAAAACGTATCTACAGACTCTCTTTAGAAATTCACTGACAGATTCTGACAAAACAAGTCAGACTTTTTTAGACGTTGGATTCCGACTTAGAAAACAGAGGTAGTCTTTTAATGTATGGCTTTCTTTACTCTTAATTGTATTGTAAAATAAAAATTAATCTTAAATGGAATTGTATCACTCCCTCACTCTCTCTCTCTCACTCACTCACTCTCTCTCTCTCTCTCTCTCACTCTCTCTCTCTTTCTCTCTCTCTCACTCACTCTCTCTCTCTCACTCTCACTCTCTCTCTCACTCTCTCTCTCACTCTCACTCTCACTCTCATTCTCTCTCTCTCTCACTCTCTCTCTATCTCTCTCTCTCACTCTCACTCTCAATCTCTCTCTCACTCTCACTCTCTCTCTCTCTCTCAACCTCACTCTCTATCTCTCTCTCTCACTCACTCTCTCTCTCACTCACTCTCTCTCTCTCTTACTCTCACTCTCTCTCTCTCTCTCTCTCTCTCTCTCTCTCTCTCTCTCACTCACTCTCTATCTCTCTCTCTCACTCTCACTCTCACTCTCTCTCTCTCTCTCACTCTCACTCTCTCTCTCTCTCTCTCTCTCTCTCTCTCTATATATATATATATATATATATATATATGCATGCATATCTTTGAAATATTAGATGACATTTTTTTTAACAAGGTGTGTCTCTTTTCTGCTGCAGTCCTTAAGCTCCCGTCATTAGCAACGCTTTTTTCCCGATTATCATCGCCGTAGCTGTTGTCTTCGTATCGTTATCACTATCATTACCACAACAACCACCTCTAGCATCATCATCATTATCATTAACATCATCATCGACATCATCTTTAATCCTGTTTATTTATATATGCGTGCTAGGTTGAGTCTACTTGATATGTCGTTCCTCCTATACAGGTTTGAAAATTTGAATGATTGTTGGATTTTATTGCAAAATGTTTATAATAATCAAACTGTTGTATATTACTACGTAAATTACAAAAAGCTCTACAAAATGCTTGGAAAAGCAAGGTGGAAAAACAAGGACACAGAATCCTCAGAAAAATAAAACTGTGCAGTCTTATACTGTACGCCACATATTGCCTTTATTTCGAGAACTGCGCGCCGCTTTTTTGTCATTTTTTTTACGAGGATTCTGTGCTGAGTTTGTCTTTTCACCGAAACACGTTAGATAGTGTGATAATGATATAATTCGGATTCGTTTTGATTCGTCTGGGATGAGGCGAGTAGGGAGGGCGAGGTCTAAAGATGTACGAATGTCGGACTTCGAAGGTTAATATTTCACAACAGAAAACTGAGTTTTGGATTGTATATTTTTAGTAATAGTTGTTGTTGCTGTCATGATTATTAGAGGAGTAGTAGTAGCTGCAGCAGTAGTAGTAATATTGCTTGTTATTATTATTGTTATTATTATTATTGTTGTTGTTGTTGTTGATGATAATGATGATGATGATGATATAAATCAAAGTGTACCACAAAATATATCAGAATAAAATCTCTGGAATGTACATGATCGTATCGACGACAATCTTCCACGCACAAACAACTCGGTGGAAGCCTGGCATCGTGCATTCCAACAAACGGTCGACTGCAATCATCCGTCAATTTTTAAGCTGATCAACCATTTTCGTCTGGAGCAAGATCACATCGAAATTGAACGGCATCTATCCGGTGTGAATCAACCTGAAGCTTCTAAAAACAAGTACGTACAGCTGAACAGAAGATTACAGGTCATCGTTCCAACTTACAATAATGCTGTTTTGATGGACTCTCTGCGAGGCATTGCCAACAATCTTGCAATATAATTTTTATTTAAAGTAAGGATCAAAATTAATCATATACTGCCGAAGTTATTTGCAGAAATGATTTCCAATGTCATTTTATACACTTCATTTAAGACATTAAATTAAAATTATTTGCAATACAATAAATGGTTGTGATATTTTGTAGTTCGCTCTTATGAAAGTAAGGATCAAAATTAATCATACACTGCCGAAGTTATTTGCAGAAATGATTTCCAATGTCATTTTATACACTTCATTTAAGACATTAAATTAAAGTTATTTGCAATACAATAAATGGTTGTGATATTTTGTAGTTCGCTCTTATGTCGGCGCTCTTTTGTCGCTCGCTCTTTTGTCGGCGCCCTTTTGTCGGCGCTCTTTTGTCGTGCGCTCTTTTGTCGGGTCACCGTGGTCACCAGTGAGGAGTGTCGAAAATACTTTGTTAAATTTCGGTGGGTTGTTTCCAAATTTATCGTCTTTAAATCATAAATATAAAAATCATAAATAAATACTTACCAATTCGAGAAATACTGCCACTTGTTGAAAGAAATATTTATATTTATTTCTTATCCAAAATAATAATAATAATAATAATAATAATAATAATAATAATAATAATAATCAGCATTAGCAGAAAGAAAAAAAAACAGGAAGAGGAAGAAAACAAATGAAGACGATAACGAGGATGGAGTATGATATTACTGATCTTCATCACCATCATCATAGTTTTATTATTATTATTATTATTTTTATTATTATTATTATTATTATTATTATTATTATTATTATTATTATTATTATTATTAAAACGCTGTATTTAAAAAAAAATAAAATAAAAAATGAATCAATCAAGAATCAACCCAGAGTAGTGAATACACATTAATAAAAAATGCATACATTCAGGTAAATTCAGACGCAAGTTTGATTCTTTCATTAAAAAATATTATTCTAACTACGTTTTAAAAACTCATATATAAATCTGTATAATTCTTTGAATATAAACAGAAGTCTCCTTGCTCATAATAACCCTCGTACAGCTTCGATATTAACAAGCCACATGGTCTCACTCAGGGTTATTATCTAGGTCCTAATACTTGCACATTGTCTCTACATTATAACAATCTTGATGACTCTATTCTTTTTTCTTTCTTTTCATCAGAGTTACTTTATGTGTCACAAAATCAATGTATTTGACTAGTTTCACAGTTTTAGTTCGTACGGCGCGAAGAAACAAACCAAAGAAAACTACTGACTGTAATTACTTTGGTATTCTTTTAGAACGTGATTTAGACAAACTTGCATATATATATGTGAGACAAAAGCATCTTTTGGAGTTTGCCCGAAGACATTCATTTGTGTTTAACGTGCTTATTTCCTCCTAAATTTTAAGCTTTCATCGCCTAAGATGCAGTAGAATGAGTGATAATTGTGTCCTCTTCTCCCGCCAATGAATGTCGATTCGTGAACTCGCTGCGCGGCTATACATACATCTTTGTTGTAGCCCCACTTTGCCAAATGTTGGGTTACTTCTCTAAACCTCTCAACAAAAGTTATGTCATCAAAGCAAATTCTTTTGATTCTAAGTGATTGACTTACCTTCTTCTACCCAGCTGCCACACAAGGCACTGCACCCAAAACATCCCCTAAAGTCAATCACTTAGTATCAGTAGAATTTGCTCTGATGACATAACTTTCGATGAGAGGTGCAGAGAGCTAACCCAACATCTGACAAAGAGAGGCTACAACAAATATCTAATAGTGGAAGCGATACAAAGAGCCAAGCAAACAAACCGTGCTGACCTCGTAAAATACAAGGGAAAAGAAAATGTTGAACGAACACCTTTCATCTTCACGTTCCACCCAGAAAGCGTCATTCACAAACATTGGCCAACCATTGAATCTTGTAAACCGCTTAAATTGATCTTCCCACAAACCAGTTGTAGCATTACGTAGACCTCAAAATTTGAGAGACATGCTAGTTATGGCAAATTTAAAGCCATTCTCAAATAATAATAAGCAAAATGGGAAATCGAAATTTGTGGAAACAAAAGATGCAAGACGCGCCAACATATGAAGGAAACAAACACATTTTCCAACACAGTTACAGGTGAAAAACTTAATATTCACAACCATACTATAACATGCAGCACAGAAAATGTGATCTACCTCATCACATGCAAGGTATGCAGCACCCATTATGTTGGAGAAAAAGAAAATAAATATTAGAATGAATCTGCAAGGAACAGACTGGAAAACCAATAAAGTGGAAAGGAGCCCAGTAACTCAACATTTCTCTTCTCCCAGCCATACTTTCAATGATGTAATCCTGAATGGAATCGCCCATAACTCAAAATGGAGGGCAGAAAATAGGAAATCCCTGGGTCCTACAGGAGAATTCTTGATAACATTAGCAGAATTTTTAAATACGAATAAATATTATATTTAATTTAAATATTTGATATCTCTAGTAGGAATCCAGATGGACTGTGTACTTAGACGAGAAAAATTCTGCTAATGTTATCTAGCATTCTCCTGTAGGATCCAGGGACAGCACTTTCCGCTCTGTTTGGTGTATATTTGTAATTCTCTATAATAACTTCTATATACCTTGATTTCTGTAATAGGAATCCAGATAGACTGTGTACTAAGATGAGAATTAATTACAGGGTCGACATGCGGGTGTGTCTGCTGCGCACGAATGCCTATATCATCGACTTCGTAGCGTCATTTTTTGGTGATGTGCACATGGTCAAGATGGTATAGCGGTTGGTGCTTGCAGGGAGGGCGATGGGTACCGTATAATTAATTGTACGATATATCTTATTCAATTTGTACGATCTTGTTAGTAAATTTAAAATGTCGGTTACGTTACGGTGTATGTATTACAGAACATGTGATGAATCCTGTAATTTATTGTCCTTATAACTACTGTAAGGGTTTTGACTCCAGTTCAAGCTGATCATTATATATATTAAATCAAAGTACGATTCCTGTAGGTGTATCGCTTTAACTGTAAATATAGTTTTTTAATTCGATTTTAGAATTTTTTTCTCTCAATATTATACGTGAAAGAAAGAAAGATTGGTCGATTGTATTGATTAATTGGTTCATTGATTTATTGATTAATTAATTAATTGATAGTAGATAGATCAATGACTGGATGAATGGATGGAGAGAATTTGGGGTTGTAAGGTATATTAATAGGTAAACAGCTAAAAATTTATATAGATGGAACCATAGTTAAACGGGCGTTGGTCGCTGTACATTTTGATACACTAGACACAGTAGTTATGTTACAATTTAGGCCCATGTCACGGAAATTAAAGGAAACGTATCATGTCACAAAAGCGTATTGGATATTATTACAATAAATATTTAGAGTTTCTTGAAATTTTCACTGGTTAGAAAATGGAAATTCCTCTTGCCAAATACGTAAAAACGTTATGATTAAAAGTAAGACGTAGCGCTACAAAAGTTTTATTGAGCTACTGAAAAGAAACAAACGAACAGCGAGCATGCATAGCGTATTTACGACGGTTGGTTGTAAACTTCCCATAATTACTTAAATTCTTAGCAGATCTCTCATTTACCTGTTTGTTTTCTTGGATTTCTTTTTATCGCATTCGTTTATTCTCTGTATATAAATTTCATCATAATTTTGAACGCGAAAGACATCTTAATTGACATTTGCAACTTCGAGTTCAATAATACGGATCATACCTCGAATGTATAGTGATAGCTGCCATTCGTACCATTTCGGCTTTTTATGAACAAGATTTAACAGGGAAGTTACGAATGATAGAACTGTTTTTTCATTCGTAACCTCTCAGTCAATCCTGCAATCAATCCAATCGTGGAAATAACCGAGGTCGTACGAATAGATTGGGTTTCTTCTTTTTTGCGGAGAAATTTTCGGCGAACAAAATGCATGATTTCCTGTAAATTACTGCACCGACATACATTTGAAACATATGTTTGTCTCTAAAAAATAGCTGAGGTAGTTCCTAATACTTAATTTGGATCATAAATACTGCCACATGTTCACGCATTTTATTGAACTATTCAGCAAAGATGCATTTAATGATGACGCTAACATAATTGCGAAATAGCAACCTAATCAGCAGCTGCACTGTAGACCTATAATCATCACACGAGAAATCTTGATGTCACATACACGTTTTGAAAAGGTCTTTGGGGTTACTGCTTCCATTCTTCACATTTGAGTGCCCAAGCTTCAAAGGCATTATTTGTAATGGATAAATATTTATACAAGTTTGTTATTTGTCCCAAGGAAGTATTTGTCACTGACTATCGTACATTATTGTTAACTTCATCAGACCTTAGGAACAAACAAATTTATATAGATTGCGGTTTAGTCTAAATGCCTTTAGCCTGCTTATTATCTTGTCTTGACCTTCTCCCTAATTTTGTGACTTATTATTATCTTGTCTTGACCTACTCCTTAATTTAGTGACTTATTATTATCTTGTCTTGACCTTCTCCCTAATTTTGTGACTTATTATTATCTTGTCTTGACCTTCTCCCTAATTTTGTGACTTATTATTATCTTGTCTTGACCTACTCCTTAATTTAGTGACTTATTATTATCTTGTCTTGACCTACTTCCTAATTTTGTGACTTATTATTATCTTGTCTTGACCAACTCCCTAATTTTGTGACTTATTATTATCTTGTCTTGACCTGCTCCCTAATTTTGTGACTTATTATTATCTTGCCTTGACCTACCCCCTAATTTTGTGACTTATTTTTATCTTGTCTTGACCTACTCCCTAATTTTGTGACTTATTTTCATCTTGTCTTGACCTACTCCCTAATTTCGTGACTTATTTTAGGCTTCATTCCACCCTTCGATTCAACACCATTTAATGTGGCACAATAGAGGGACTGTAACTCATTTGTATAAAAAAAATGACTTAGTTATTATGACTGGACCACAGAGACAGAAATGTAATTAATGTACGTACAAACGATAATGATTTGAGTCTAGTTGTAAACACAAGGAATATTAACTATTTTTCATTCAACTTATGCAGTCATTATTTTATCGGCATATGAATTTTTATATCTGTTTATGTTTCTTTAGCTATATGTAATGTGTCCCTTTGTCTTTACATGTGTTTTTTATTGTTAATTACTACAAGAGTCCAGATATACGCAATGAACCACGTTTAATTGCTCTCAACCATTCTGAAACAGTGGATGTGATTGGTTATTGGCGACATTAGATGTAATTCTTACAAAGACTTATTTATAGCACCGAATTTTACTGAATGCTTTGAATGAATTTTCCTAACATACATTTAAGCTGAATTAACACATTAAGCATTGAAACAAAATGGGATGACAAACCAACAGCACAAATATTATATAATGGCACAAAAGTTGGAAAACACGTTTTATTAAAGTACGTAGACATGCAACACATTTTAATAGAAAACAATTAGTAATGCACGGGTGCTTCTTGTATAATACAGTATTTTTTCTTCTCCTCTTAAAAACCATAAAATTATCATTGAAAATCATTTGTCTGTCGATAGTGTATCCCATTGGTACGATCTGAACATATTCATAAATGCATTAATGCTTTCAAAAAAGTGCAAGATATGGGAGGCAGGTATCATTTAACTGTTGTACTAATATCAGGGTCACATTCAGAGGCGGTAGTAATTGAAGAGCTACAGTAGGTCCCAAAAAGGGTTTCGAGTCAGCCTCAATGATGGAGTAAACAAGGATTGTATGGATTGACTGAAACTTCCACACCTCGGTCAGTCCTTACATTTGCCACTGTATCCATCTAAATCTCATGGGTAATTTAACGGCGCACCCTCCACTAACGAGGCAGAGTTATCACCCCGACACACCCTAGCCCTGATCATGCATTCAAGGCGTTTATGAATTTCTATATTTACAACCCTCCACCTATCGCTACAGGCTTTTTTGGAAACTGGGTTACTCCCCTTGAATTGGAACTCTTCTGTCCACTAAGTGCGCATGCCCCACTTGAGACTTCAACTTCCTGGACTATTGATTCAAATACCCGTAATCTGTCATATTGTTGTAGGAAGCAGTTGTAAAACCTGAAATACCTAAATTAAAGCAAGCCCCAACACGAGTTTCGAACATTTACTGTTTTAGTTCCGTATATCAATAGATACTATTTCTCCGTAAGATGTGAATAGGCATGGCTGGTTTTAGATTGATTTTCTTTATTATGTTTACAAAAGATACCTTGAATAATATAAAACATGTTGTGCGCTGAAATTCCCTTTTGATATTAAGACCCCTTGAAATAATTTAATTTGGAATAACTCGACTTGTCGTCAGTGTGTTGTTTGTCTATTAAACAAGACTGTGTATGACAATAAATGTAAATGAGTTTTAAAAGTGTGTGTGACACTCGAGGTTAATTTTCTTACTCTTAATCTTCAAATTTTGACTCCTGGCAATTTCAGCCCAAGAGTCAATGACCCTTCGGTTCCAAATCCTTACGGAAGCCCTCTAGTTTCCAATATTACCACTAGAATTATCACATATGTTATATGTCGGGCTTATAAGACGACCCTTAATTTGGAAGAATCGAATTGTAAAAGCTCCTAAATTGGATTTCGGTAGATTTTTTCACGTGTGTTATCATATTTCTCCAGTTCACTTGTCGCTAAGTGCTAATCTGATTAAAGTATAACAAATAAGTGCACAGCTACCGACGAGAACAGAACAGAACAAGTCTTTATTGAAAACAGCATACTCAGGCCATACATATAAGGCATATGAGCCAAATACAATGAAAGTTCTATTATATAAGAGAGAGAGAGAGAGAGAGAGAGAGAGAGAGAGAGAGAGAGAGAAAGAGAGAGAAAGAGCATGGATTATCTAAATGTTACAAGTCCAAGGAATATCTAAAGAAAAGTGATCAATGATTTAAATGAAAACACTTTTGATATTTTTCACTTAATATTTGTGAGAGTCGCAAACGGTTGGAATGTGAAATCAGCATAGGTAGCTATACAATCCTCTGTTCAGTTTCTAATTTGTTCATAATTTTGCTAACAAATATGTTTAAATTTTTACTAGTATTTTATTCTTATTTGTCACTAAATGCTGATATTTCAAAGTATTCGGTCGTATGTAATAACATTTCTTAATCAAATTCAGTCTAGCCTCCCTAAAGAATTCACACTCAAAGAGGTAACGGAATTCATCACCCAAAACATTATTTTGACATTTGATACATTTTGTTTCTTCATATGGAATTTTATTCCATCGACCGGTTTCAACAGGTAATTTATGGTTTGACATTCTAAATTTCAAGATAAGTAAGTACACGTTTTTTTAGGGAATTGGATTAAATATTCTTCCAATTGGATAGCCGTTTTATAAATTATATAATTCCTTATGGCACTAATGTTATCATTTCTATTATTTCACCATATATCATATCGTCATACCTTTTGAAGATTCGTCTTTATAGGCGTTATCCATTTATGCTCATAACGTCACACGCTTCAAAGATTCCTTTATCCGCGAACGCCATTGTTGATTGCATAGTCCCCGGAAGTGATAGTCGGCGCTGAAGAGTTTCCTTCTCAATGGAGATAAATCGGTTATCGAAAAGCACTACATCAAGTAGGGGAGCGACGCGAGGCGGCCTTTGTGAGGTGGAGGAAACATGAATACCTGGAGGAGAGCACCGTGTCATCAGAGGGAAGGCTGATCCTTCAGATGTATCACCTCGGGCGCCGTTTGCTGGGCTCGAACCATTGAGACATTGGTCTGCGGTCTAACGCAGTTCACGCTTCAACGAGTTGAAGGTTCAGCGCTTATAACTACCGAGGCAGCACATATGATAAGTTTGCTTGCTTTTAGCTTCTGCCTTCTATAATTGTCATTGCAATTTGCACCCTTCTAAGCTAAATATGCGGGATTGAAAGGACTAAAATGAATTAAGCGTGTAAATCATGCTTATGCATAACCATTACGTTGGAACATGTTTCGACAGCATATCTATCATGACTAGGACAACCTACTACAATACACTTAGATTTATTTGATTGTAACCGCTGTTGACGTCGCAGACGACTATTCAATCAATTTGTCAAGACTTTTTAAATCATGTAATGGTCCATAAGAAAGGTTGGATGAGTTTTCATTAAAATGTCTCTGAATTCTGAAGAAGAATATTATTGTATTGAATCGTATCCCAAAACTAGCGGAATACATTTGGGAGGTCTCGTCAATGAGAAAAAGCTTTATGCCACTGGTATATAGGACTCATGTGTCTCAGACACTGGGTGAGTGCATTAATTGTTATTGCCTAAACCATGTCGAGCAAGTTGAAAATGCATTATTTATATTTATAAGAAATGTCTTTCATCATCTTACAGATAGTTGTAAGAGTACAAATCCTACAATATTTATTAAACGCACATCTCACCTCCTAACGGACATGTTTCTACCAGCTCACATTATCTAAGCCTCAGTCTTGATGTAGTCCAATAAATGTAATAACCGACGTCAAGAGAACTCTTAAGTTTACAGCATGTTCATCACCTGATCACGGGACACTCGTTAAATGCCTTCTTTGATTTGTTAATAACGATATTCAGCTTGATTATTATCAGTATTTAAATGAAAGCACAATAAACTACTCGACACTGTGGAATGTATTGCTGATTATATACTTGGGATTGTGTCTTTGTCTTGCTTTTTTGCAGTAGAATTACCAAAGTAATTAAATTGGTATATGAAACAATTTTTTTTTATTATTTCTTCATTCACGTAAGAAACGATGATTTAAATTATTATAGCATCAAAAACCAAGATATCATCATGTCATAAAAGATGACGTATGAATATAGTAATTATACTGTCTTGAGAAAGTAATTATCACCTGGAATATTATCGATCCATTCGGCGAATATTCCTCCTCGCAGGACGCTAGCACACCAGGTTGGGAACAAATACCATTCATTTTCAAAATGATAAGTCAATATTTCGACGGATGGTATGTTGCGTTGTTACACACACACACACACACACACACACACACACACACACACACACACACACACACACATATATATATAGATATAGGTAGAAAATAATTAATAATTAGAACTCAAGAATCTGCCGGAGAGCAATACCATAAACAGTAAAATACATTGCCCTTTTAGCCGTGGTGCACCACATTAAGTACAATGAGCCAAGAAGTGCGAGGATTTCTGGATAGATAAATGGACTATCATGTAAGTAAAACTCGTAAATCTAACACAAGAAACGTGGTAAGAGACTACACCCAAAATGTCTGATGTAAAAGCACACGCCTCACTGTCCAGTCCCAATCAGTTCAGTCGGCCATACAAACACCTTCGCCAACATCATCTAATGCTGCACATTTAAACCATGAATACATTCAAATGTCTAAAGACTCCTTCTGTGTATTGACGCACTCTATTCTATTGCTAATTGGAGACCCACGTCAAAGTTTTGGACAGCTATCAATACCGTCACACACACACACACAAATGTTTATGTATATATATATACTCATGTTTGTCAGTACTTCATTTTATTCGAAGGAATTGTTTTCTCGAAATATTGAATGACTTTTTTACATTCACCATTTATTTAGAAATATCTTTGGAAATAGTGTATTCAAAGGACATAGTACATTGTTTAAAACTTTGCTACGCTCAACTGTGTAAGGAGAACCGCCTTTCGTATTTGATAGTTAAAGCAGTAGCAACTTTCATCCCTTCCCATTTCTATTGTCAGGTATGCTTTTCTTACGTTCCTTTAACTCTGAAATTTTACTTATAAATTTCCCTTATTCCTCAATCAAAATGAAAACTGATTTTTGAACAAACAAATACTGCCGTTCATTATTATTCGACGAACTTACATCAAAACATTAATTACTTTAACAAGATTTTTTTTATACGACCAGATATCTACGACATGTTCACGTTTTGTAGCATCATTGTAAATTAGCACAACACAAAGGTCCATCATTTTCAGATGCAAATTAACAAATAACTGTTTGTGAATTCCTCTACTCCTTTAAGTTGATTGAATTCAAATTCCTGAATTGAATTGCGACAGAAATAGAAAATGTGTCAGTTCTGTCATTTTTATATGAAAATGTTGTCCTGGCCTCAGTTGTACACTTGCAATACATATAACATATGTGAAATACTCCAGAGACGGATCAGTGCTCCTTCCCCCCCCCCGCCCCCCCCCCCCTAAAAAAGAGCGCAAAACAACCGTGAAGTTTCCTTGAGTAACTTTTATTTACAGTTAGATGGTTAAAATTATACCCTGGTAACGCTTAAAATGTCGGATCTTCGCCCCCTGGGCCCCCAGCGAGGTTTCCGTCCCTACAGATCCCTTGTCTACTTGTTTACGCTTCTCTCTAAACAATACTAAACTATATTTCTGGATCCGCCCCTGTATACTTATGCGGCTTATGAAACTATGTCTACGACACTATGATTAGTAAAGACACCACAGTTGTGCACAAATTCTAGTCTTATAAATCCATTAAGTGTAATGAAGTTTGGTATGACATTAAATATAAAGTAGCATACATGTTTTCACGCTTTAAATTGCATTTAGAATTAGATGTGTGTAGCATTTAATGTTGCCATAGAAATATTCGTGGTAGGACATAAAAAAAATCTAATCAGAATATACATTTATTTGAACCGTCACATTTTTGCACGTATGGTCAGTCTTAGGATTATTTTGATCCTTAGGAAATATTTCTGTGTACGACTTCTTGTACAATCATTTTAATTCAGTACTTTCCACCGCTCCTCTTTTAATGCGGACCTATATCAAAGAGTTAAAGGTTGACTAGCATTACCATTTTTAAAGTTCCATGTTTAGAATACATTATGACGGCATCATTTCCTGTCAAAAAGGGAATTTGTAGGGTAAGCTACTGTGTAAATGAGGCATGTTTCCGTCTTGGCGCCGTTGGGTAATAATCCTAGGCTATTTTGAGTTTCAATTGAGGTAATATAGAGTTGGTTTTTTGTATAATATACTATCGATTATTTAACAATCTACAGATCTACGACTAATTTCAACCAATTCAGACATTCATAATCGATTCAAGCAGAGATACTGTTATTTGTACAATTAAGAAAAGGAAGCCGATCATTTTCATCTATTGCCAATGATTATTTGCTGCGAAGGAATAGATTACGAGGAAGAAATTGTCATATAACATTCTTTTGAACAGTGTATATCAATATTCTTAGACCCTTTACACAATATAAGATCAGATATTTGCCAGAATAGAGTGTGTACAGCTGCTTAATATTGGTACGTCTTTAAGCAAACTGTGCGCATTGATATTATATATTTGTGTGCTTATTTCTTAATGAAGTCTAACTCTTTGTTTTCTTATTTTTCTAAAAATGTAATTCAAACATAAAAAAATTAGTAATTTGTTTCAAAGGTAATAAAAGAGGGTATTTACCTCATGTTATTTGATAGGTGATACCTCCTTCTTGGATTTTAACATAACAGTTACTATTTCTTTTTTGTTTAAATGTGGTGTATATATCTAATTTGCACATGTTCTGTAAAGTGAACACATCACTTTCTTATTGAAAATCATCCTCAAAGTCTATTAGGTGCCTAATTGATTACAAATATATATTGTTTGCTCACTTCACGAATTATACTTTCAAAGTGCTTAATATTTATACATGAGACAACTAAACAAAAGAGTGCAACGGCGTAAAAAAGAATGAAATCGTGAGGCAACTCATTCTTCAGGTGGTTTGGAAAGAGAGGTCTCCGTTATGTTATTGCACTAAATGCTATAGTAAGGTTGTACAGGGAAAACCTTCTTATGCGGCTTTCACTGAGTTGGATATGAACATGTTCGCAACAAAATTGATTACCTTTTCAATAAAGCTACATCATTGTTTTTAGAACTAACATATCAATTTTATTGTCATTCAATGGCCAGGTTATTTTAAACAGCCCTGACATTTCCAGCTGACCCGGAATACGGGATTTTTAGACATCCACGACAAGAAAGTTTGCAACAATATATATACAACTGACAGATTATAGATATTACTCAAAATGTATATAATGCACTTGTAATTTTCAAACTGTATATAATGCACTTGTAATTTTCAAAATGTATATAATGCACTTGCAGTTTTCAAAGTTTATATAATGCACTTGTAATTTTCAAAGTGTATATAAAGCACTTGTAATTTTCAAAATGTATATAATGCACTTGTAATTATCAAAATGTATATAATACACTTGTAGTTTCAAAATGCATATAATGGACTTGTAATTTTCAAAATGTATATAATGCACATGCAGTTTTCAAAGTGTATATAATGCACTTGTAATTTTCAAAATGTATATAATGCACTTGTAATTTTCAAAGTGTATATAATGCACTTGTAATTTTCAAAGTGTATATAATACACTTGTAATTTTCAAAATATATATAATGCACTTATAATTTTCAAAATGTATATAACGCACTTGTAATTTTCAAAATGTATATAATGCACTTGTAATTTTCAAAGTGTATATAATGCACTTGTAATTTATTTTCAAAGTGTACATAATGCACTTGTAATTTTCGAAGTGTATATAATGCACTTGTAGTTTTCAAAGTGTATATAACGCACTTGAATTTTCGAAGTGTATATAATGCACTTGTACTTTTCAAAGTGTACATAATGCACTTGTAGTTTTCTTAATGTATATAATGCACTTTAAATTTTCAAAATGTATATAATGGACTTGTAATTTTCAAAATGTATATAATGCACTTGCAGTTTTGAAAGTTTATATAATGCACTTGTAATTTTCAAAATGTATATAATGCACTCGTAATTTGCAAAGTGTATATAATGCACTTGTAATTTTCAAAGTGTATATAATGCACTTGTAATTTTCAAAATGTATATAATGCACTTGTAATTTTCAAAATGTATATAATGCACTTGTAATTTTCAAAGTGTATATAATGCACCTGTAATTTATTTTCAAAGTGTATATAATGCACTTGTAATTTTCGAAGTGTATATAATGCACGTGTAGTTTTCGAAGTGTATATAACGCACTTGTAATTTTCGAAGTGTATATAATGCATTTGTACTTTTCAAAGTGTATATAATGCACTTGTACTTTTCAAAATGTATATAATGCACTTGTAATTTTCAAAATGTATATAATGCACTTGTAGTTTTCAAAACGTATATAATGCACTTGTAATTTTCAAAGTGTATATAATGCACTTGTAGTTTTCAAAGTGTATATAATGCAATTGTAGTTTTCAAAATGCGTATTATACACTTGTAATTTTCAAAGTGTATATAATGCACTTGTAGTTTTCAAAATATATATAATGCACTTGTAAGTTCCAAAGTATGCCATTTTAGGCACCATTATAATCCTAATAATTGCAATATATATATATATATATATATATATATATATATATATATATATATATATATATATTCACTTTAACTACATTCTGAAATCATCTTTGTATTTGTCCATGTTATTAGTTCTTTCCAAAAGCGTTTTATTATCTCAGACTACCAAAACAAATTCTGAATGGTTTCCTTTGTACTCTCATAAAAATGCATTTAAAAATGATGTTAAAGTACACAGCTATTTTAAGACAGGAATTAGTGGTAAAAATTATTTGGGTGATTCAGAATTAGAACAAAAGCAATTTAGTGTTCTTGGTCATTGTGTATGGTCATGGATAAATATACTTCCATTCACCATCCTGTAAATTTAATTACTGTAATCCTTCTCATTTTATTTCACTGATAGCCTTTTAAAATGGTTTTATGATAATTTTGTAGCTGTCTCTACAGCATGTTTCAGTTTCAAGTATGATATGTAGATTATAAGGTATAAAAGATGATAGTGATAAAGATGTATTGATAAAGTAAACGAACTGCATTTTTAACAGAGTTGAGAATAGCTTGACACGTAAGTTATTTGTATAAATATTATATTTTTCTTTGAAAGTCTCAAAGTCTAACAAATGACCATTATCATTTTATAAAATCACACATATGTATTACATTGTGTTTTCTCTCCTTCTTACACAAAACTGGCCTCTTATCTACTCTTGTTTCTCTGTTCAACCGTATATTGGTGGTCCACATATCCTCACCTTCCAATGGCGGACTGACCAATAGATTCATCGATGCCTTCAACAGATCTACCCAAAAGGTGTTTTTAACTTTTGGAAATTAGGCTTTCTATAAATTAATTTCGCAACTTCTATCAAACACGTTCTCATTGATATACTGCTTTGAAATAATCTCACAAGTTTGCATTTTGTCTGAAAAGCCGTCATATCCATGTCATTTTTAAGGCTAATAAGAACGTATGGATATCAATCATTTTTAAAGCACCAACTGGAATATCTTGGACAAGGATTTCCCTTTAACCATATATATTTTAGAATTCCAAATAAATTCGGAAGACAACTGGGACAATGACTTGTATTATGTAATTTGGTTGATTTGTGAGTGAAACAAAGAATGGTTCACGATCACCAACGTTTTCAACACTGTTATTTTTCCAATGGGTGTAAAGCTTCTCCTAGACCATACGCTTAGGATATTTTTTATTTATCTGCAATTTATAGTCATATTTAAGCCTAACCATTATCCTCTAAGCCCTCGTATCCCATTAATATAAATTATGTTGCCCATTGCAATTTAAGCCTGTGATGAAATGATTCAACACTAAATTGTCTACTGCCTATCCATACAGCCTTAGTTTTAGTAATGTTTAAGTTGAGACGAAAAAGTACAGCAATATTCTCAAAAACTCGTAATGCCTCTTTAATAGAAGTGTAATAGGCGTCTGGAATTAGTGTTGTATTATCCTCAAATTGTGATATTAAATATTCTGTATTTTCAACATTTATTCCCTTTACTTCCTTCTCATCATTCAACAAAGCTATTAAGATATCAGCACATAAAAGAAACAAATAAGTGGAGATTGGATCATCGTGTCTATAATGTCTTGTTATTTTGAAAACATAATAAAGAAGTCCATTTTGCATCGCTGCCGATGAAATATCATTGCAAAATGTTTTGACACTTTATGCAAACGTAAATCCAGGAAATGGAATCAAAGGCACTTTCAAAGTCGATGAGAAGTAAAAGTCATGGAATAGTATGCTCTTTAGTATAGTTAGATCACAGAACAGCCTTGTGTTTTCTCTAATATATATTTCACAAATCCTTTTTGATCTTATGAGATGAGTAAATTATTTATTCTTTTAAGCCTATTTGCAATACATCCAGAAGCATGTTTATAAACTATACTTAAAAATGAAATTGAACGATAGTCTTTTATATACCGCGTAGGCACATCGTGTTTAGGAACACAAGCAATTACGCCCTGCTTCAAGATAAAATTTTCTCCTCATCTCACCATATTTCCCGTTTAATTTTTCTTTTCTGATAACCTCCAGCTGTAGTCTATGTTTCCTTGATTAAATTAGACTTATTTGAATCGTCAATTTCTAAATAAGAAATTTCGTGAAGAAGAACTTTGTTCTGCTTTGTTTGTTCTTTTTCTTTTAAGTAGCATATGGTATACTTTGACTCTTATTTCCACCTACATAGTATCTGAAAATAAGGAATCACTGATATTAAGATGTAAGTCTGTATTATATATATATATATATATATATATATATATATATATATATATATATATATATATATATATATATATATATATTCAAACCTGTCTATAGCTGCCACCCATGGGAAAAGACCAAAATGCCCTTTGTAGACATGTGGCCTCTGAAGGCAGGTTCAGCTCTCAAACTTGGTTCATGACAAATACATGTACTATGAACCGAATAGCCATTAGCATTATTATTAGTAGTAGTAGTATGCTATCAAGATACATATATTTAATTTTGCTATTTAGCAAAAAGAAAAATGACAAAATATTAAAATAATAAGTTCGACGCAGGATTGCTGTATCCTCACTTTAATCCATCATGTACATTAAATCATCACTGACTCTTAAAAAAATCACTGATCATTGTTTGTTTTCTGAATATCTCCATCCCCATTTCAGCTGCAGTATATGAAACTTCCAGCACTGATTTCAGCATGTTTGAATGTTAATGATGAATTGCAAACTCTTTTAGTTTCTGTATGCATTCCTGTACAGCTGTTTACATGCATTCATTTATACAACTCTCTCTCTCTCTCTCTCTCTCTCTCTCTCTCTCTCTCACACACACACACACACACACACACACACACATGCAAACACTTTAATGTCATTATAAGTAGAAACGGCGTCTAAATAAAATTACTAATTGACAGTTTACATGTGATTGTGAAACACAGAACTGACTTTTTGTTAGGCCAGGTGGCATAATTGGGCATGAAAACAGGTGTTCACACTTCAAAGAATTGATGGATTAAGCAGTTGCACAAACTCACCGAGATCAAAAGACAGTCGGCTTTTGTGAGAGACCTTTGATGATTAGGGAATCAAAAGAAGCTTCCTGCGGCTATTGTTAGTAGCATATAAACCGTAAAAGATATCACAAACGCAGTGTACATGCGGGATGTAGCATCCTAGAATGATTTCCAGCATCGTTCATTAATCTCATCATTTGGTGTGATTGTACGTACTCTCTTACACTCTGGATTAACGTTGTTCTCAAAATCGGCCATAAGATCTCGCTTACGCTTAATAATCCCTTGGATATGAGTTCGCCCGCATTTCTGCTGCAACTACACCACTATTGTTTCCACTATCCAGCAAACGAATTGCTTCGATTTTCTAATGTAAGGACAAAAACCTCCTTGCTTTCGCAGCCGACACGTTGACATCTTTGAGTTTGACTGACTGCGTGACTGGAGTACGGTAAGGACAATGGAGATATGAAAAGTTTAAACATCGATTCCCATGATATACCTTTATCTAAACAATGCCGTGGTCATCAAAGAAAGAAGTGTTTAATTTGCATACTTGGAGCAGTCACTGCTGATACGCTCTACTTTATTCAAAATTCCTTTTCAAAGCGGATTGCAACAAATTCTTCGAGTTCATTTAATTGTTTTTTCTTTTCTCTTTTTTCTTCGACCTAGCTCTACTTTATGTAGCATTGATATTTCAAACAACGGAAATTCCTCAATATTATCAATTCTATAGATTTTTTCCAAGTTGATACTCCATAAATAATTTCCCAGTTAAACGCGCACCGATGTTAACATTTTTATGGAACAAAACTATACCTTGTGTAATGTACATTAAGACTGCTTAATTAAAAGTATTACTTGACACAAAAGTTCTGTTTGTCCAGTATAAATTAAGCAATTTGAATGTTTGTCAAAGCAAATTTGAAATAATCTATCTAGCATCAAATGTAATGTTCTTGGAAACGGTATAGTTTTATGACTCCTATTTCATAAAATATTTGACTTCAACGTAAA
The DNA here is from genome assembly GCA_029931535.1 of Margaritifera margaritifera. Lineage (NCBI taxonomy): Eukaryota > Metazoa > Mollusca > Bivalvia > Unionida > Margaritiferidae > Margaritifera > Margaritifera margaritifera. Next base: position 1,232,234 of record JAQPZY010001485.1, on the reverse strand, counting down.
ATTAAGATATTAAAACTGCATTCTAACTGAAAATTATAGGGGGTGGGGGCTCAAAAGTAGAGTGTTTTCCAAGTAAAAGATGATGGCTAATATGTAAACACGTGCTAGAAAGATAACTTACATGAAATTTAACTTGATCTATGGAATGATATATTTAAAAAATGACTTTTGTAATAGTATTTCTGTCCAACGTTCTAAACACTGAAATCAAGTACTAAGTCTGCATTATATATCTCATCATATCATAATGAGATATTGCAATATATCAGTGGAAGAAAAATGATATCGCCACAGTGGCGATATCACTTTTGGAACTACTTTATTATCCCATTTAGGAAATATATCAGTCCTTATGTTTGTTAACACGTATTACCAAATTTAGACCTGTTTTATTTGTCGTCTTCTTTTGCACATTCTCTCTCTCTCTCTCTCTCTCTCTCTCTCTCTCTCTCTCTCTCTCTCTCTCTCTCTCTCTCTCTCTCTCTCTCTCTCTCTGGATGAACATATCTTAAAATGTATCAAAACTGTAGACCTTCTAGTATATATGTATGTAACCAATGAGGAGGAACCATCAAGAAATTCATAAAAACGAAATCCAAACAAGAAAATGTAGGCTTCAAATATGAATATTTTTATAATTAGTTTTGAACATTAATCATGCAAATTGTCAGTGATTGAACTTACACGACCTGTTGTTATTCGATATTCTGTGTCATTCATACAGTGTTGTATATAAGTTACACTCTAGGACAACGGTACATAATTTTAGGAAAATTCTTGATAAAATATAGTAGTAAAATTGTTTAAGTATCTATTTTAATTCTCATGACAACCATAATCATGTTTGAAAACGATGGAGAAATCTGGCATTGATGAGTGTTGATTCCAAACCGAAATTAAATGACAATTGAAATTTGGATGCAGTGTCTGTTACCAAACTAGACTACAAGCTTGGCAAGGTCAAATATTCACGTTTGAATGCAGAAATAATGAAAATAAAGAATCAGAATCCTTATAAGTAAATCCATACTCAATGAAATCATTTGTTTAAAGATGATACGTTCTGAAATCTGTCGAATACGACAGCTTTGTAATGTTTCAATAGCATCCCCATCCCAACAGTGTTCACTGTATCAATCCGAGCAAGAACTGTGTTAATGAACATAAAAAATCTCTTCATTTTCATATGAAAACAGTCAATAATTATAATTTGAGAAATACAAATTTGAAGCATTATATGTACAAGCTAAATTTGTAAACAGTCGCTGTCCAAAAAATATTGTAAAATTTCTGAACGTTTTTTATCGATGTAATCGCAATAACACCGAATGAAGAAGAAAAAACCCATTCTAATCGATGGGTTTTGCCTTAAATATATATAATATAAAGAAAATCTACATTTTTTGAGTAGATAAGAGAATGTTTCTCACTCGTGAAGTGGAAACATTTTCTACTCTCATTCGTGATTTCGCCACTCGTGACAGTGCAATGTTTCCACTAGTCCTTGAATTAGTAAATTTTCCAAGAGAAATAATATTGATAATTCAATGGAGTGAAATATCAATTTAATTTTTTCGCTTAAGAACTTTTTCAACAGACATCGATAACATTATCACCATGGAATTTCATACGCCATGTTGTCAATCGATGATACAGTGGTAGCATGTCGACCTGGTTCTCTTTCTGGGCCGGGTCCAACTGGTTTCCCGCCAGTACTCTTGTGCTTCGTATTTGTCACACTGTCACATTGATTACTTGCGTTATCTGTTTCACTCTTGGTTTGTGTGACTGCTCTCACAGGTTTTGGAGGAGTCAAGACCGTAAAATTGGTCTCGACCTATGCCCAGGTAATGTCTGTCTACGTTGATTTTGTAGAAGTGTTTTCTTTACTCTAGACGCGTTCGCGGATGATTTGCAGGTTATGTTAAGTGGATTTGTGGCTTCCAGAACTTTCTAACTTGACGAAACTCATGCCTTTCTCATGTTTTACCCCTAGCATTTCCTTTTCATGCTCCCACTTAGGACAGGCTCTGGAGAAGAGAAGTGGTCGCCTTGAAATTCGCACACGAGATTGCCTCTTTGTATGATGATCCATCGTGGCCATGCTACCCAGATGTGAAGTTTGCAGGCTTACTTTTACAGTCATCTTTGTGATGACCATTTTTCTGGTAGTTAATGTGATGACCATATTTCTGGTAGTTAAAACATCGCAATGGAGTAGGGATATGAAAACCTGGTTTTGATCCATAAAAGTGAAGTGGTGCAGTCGAACGTGAAAGTGTCGGTGAGAATCAACTTGCCGTTTCGGCGATTGTTGATTTTGTTTAACTTAGGATACGTTCTGAGATCTGAGATTTTCCGGTATCTCAGACTTACTGCAGGCATCTAAATCCCTAGATCACACGACGCCTCTACATAAGTTCAGAGATTTATGCTAATATACTTTGATGGGTATCTCCGCAAACATCATTGAGCGAAGCAGGTTATCAGAGTGAGTTTTGCAGCTGCACTCTACAAGTAATTGGACCGATTTTGTTTACACTCTTTGGTTTTCAAGCAAGACCTTAAAGGGGTTTTACAATGATAAAATGTGAAAGCTTGCTCAGCTTTTTTATTCTGATGAGAACGCGCGGCCAACTGTCTAGTCTCGGAACGGTTTCTTCGTCCGAATTACAAGTTGAGTCGTTCCTGAACTGTTAATGACCAGATTTCCCACTAGTGGGTGTTTGTTTGGTGTGTTTTCGCATAATAGAAGAACATTATTTCATCACTCGTACAACCCGCTCGCCTCTGAGCCAACAAGAGGACAGATATTTACTTTGATTTGTCGCATTTCTCACGTTAGAGCTACTTATGTTGATATTATACTCGAGTAAAGTAGAATCATAACTGGATTTACCCTTGCCACCTCATTCAGAGGCCATATCCTTTGTAAAGTTCCAAGAAGAACAATATTAGGTTTCCCTTTGTCATAATGGTGACCCAAAAGAGTCAGGAGACATAAAAACCTTAAGCTATCTTTGACATAGTCTATGAAGCTTAGTGTGACTAGCAGATTGATTAGAGCTGTCCCTTCTCACCCTCGATGAGGCCGAAGTAGTTTGTTGCAACGGAGTGACAACAACCCGGCCTCTTCTATGATCAACTACCAAGATCCTCTCCTCCACTGACACTGGACGCAACCAACGGCAAACAGGTTGCCTCCATTACCAGCCTCGTGAGACAAACAGGCGGGGGCTTTAAACCTATTATGCATCCAAGAGCCCGTAAGGGGGGGGGGAGGGAGTTTTGGGATCAAGTGCTTCAGTAAATGTAATAAAAAATAACCATGCAAGAACTTTGTTTTAGTAACCATTAACTACTTTCAATTTGTGTTTTCTCCAACTGATGATAAAAGGTTTGTTACTCAGTTTTACGTGAATGTGCAGACATTCTTAATTTGATACTAATCTTCTGTTGAATATTTCAGTATTATTGGTTGTAAATTCAAAATATGGCACATTTCAATAATATTATCTCTCTCTCTCTGTCTCTCTCTGTCTCTGTCTCTCTCTGTGGGGTATATTTATCAGTATAATAACTTCTAAATACCTTGATTAATGTAGTAGGAATCCAGATGGACTGTGTACTTAGAGGAGAACTAATTACTGGGTCAATATGAGGGTATGTCTGCAACGCACGAATGCCTATACCACCGCCTTTGTAGCATCATTTTTTGGGTGATTTGTGTGTGGTCGAGATGGTATAGAAGTTGGTGCTTACAGGTAAGGCAATGGGTGCCGTAACCCGCGGATCTGGGTTCGAATCTCCGTAGAGTACCAATTAAAATTCTCTAACCTGTATGATAATATTATTTATTCGTATTTAAAAATTGTGTTAATGTTATCAAGCATTCTCCTGTAGAATCCAGGGATAGCAATTTCCGCTCTGTTTGGTGTATATTTGTAATTATATATATATATATATATATATATATATATATATATATATATATACGATATTTGCTTGTATCGAGTAAATAACAGATGTATTTCATCAAGTGGGTGTAAAACTCGGTATTTTTACGCGTGACCAAACGCGTTTAAATACTCGGGTATTTCACCAACAAGATGAAGAATATCCATTTTCACTCGAAACAAGCAAATGTTCCTTGTATATTAAGGTCAAACGTGTTGGCTTGCTGAAGTGTATAAGAGATCTAAGTTGCAGATTTCTTACGTAAATGTCAGTTGTTTACCGTTGATGTTCTGCTGTGTCTCGTGTATATTCGCACAGAAAATATCAACAGTAACATAATTCTCTTTCCTAATTCAAAGTAAGTAAGTACATGCTTGGAAAAAAAATTGAAGAAAAAACATACCTTCATAAAAAAACATACCTGCGTGACAGGTCGACATGCTACAACTGCATCAGCGATTGACAACATGGCGTATGAAATTCCATGGTGATAATGTTATCGATGTCTGTTGAAAAAGTTCTTAAGCGAAAAAATTAAATTGATATTTCACTCCAGTGAATTATCAATATTATTTCTCTTGGAAAATTTACTAATTCACGGACTAGTGGAAACATGGCACTGTCACGAGTGGCGAAGTCACGAATGACAGTAGAAAATGTTTCCACTTCACGAGTGAAAAACATTCTTATATCTACTCAAAAAAACGTAGATTTTCTTTCTAGTATATATTTTTAAGACAAAACCCATCGATTTGAATAGATTATTTTCTCTATTCTGTGTTATTGCAATTAACGGCTGCATTCCAACATTGATTTTAAAAAAAGTTCAGAAATTTTACAATATTTTTTGGACAGCGACTGTTTACACATATAACTTGTACATATAATGCTTCAAATTTGTATTTTCTCAAATTATTTACGGTTTTCATACGAAAATGAAGAGTTTTATGCTCATTAACACATTTCTTGCTCAGATTGATACAGTAAACACTGTTGGGATGGGGGTGCTATAGAAGCATCACAGAGTTATCGTATCCGACAGATTTCAGAGCGTAAACAAAAGATTTTATTTATTCAGGGTTTATTAATAAGGATTTTGATTCTTTATTTTATTTATTTCTGCATTCAAACGTGAATATTTGGCCTTTGCAATCCTGTTGTCTAGTAGACGCTGCACCCAAATTTCGATTGTCATTTAATTTCGGTTTGGAATCAACACTCATCAATGCCAGATTTCTCGATCGTCTTCAAACATGATTATGATTGTGATGAGAGTTAAAATAGATACTTAAACAATTTTATTACTATATTTAATCAAGAGTTTTCCTAAAATTATGTATCGTTTGTCCTAGAGTGTAACGATGTATATTACTGTAGAAATAACACAGAATATCGAATAACAACAGGTCGTGTAAGTTCAGTCACTGACAATTTGCATGATTAAGGTGCAAACTAATTATAAAAAAGTTCATATTTGAAGCCTACATTTTCTTGTTTGGAGTTCATTTTTAGGAATTTCTTGATGGTTCCTCCTCATTGGTTACATAAATATATACTAGAGGGTCTTCAGTCTTGATATATTTTAAGATATGTTCATCCAGATGGAGAGAGAGAGAGAGAGAGAGAGAGAGAGAGAGCAGAAGAAGATGCCAAATGATGATAGGTCTAAATATGGTAATACCGGTTTGAATAACATACATAAGGGTTGATATATTTCCTAAATGGGAAAAAGTAGTTCCAAAAGTGATATCGCCACTGTGGCGATATAATTTTTCTCCCACTGATAAATTACAATATCTCATTATATATATATATATATATTAATTAAGTAAGGAAATATATCAATAGCAGTATTCAACCCTGAAAACACATGAGATGAAATGTTCGGCAACCTAATATTTGGATAATTAACTTGGACTATAATATACATTTCTCTATGTTCTCTGTGTATTGAGAAGAATTATTGCTCTGGGCACAATTATTCTCATTATGTCTAGATTTCGTTTGATATGTTTTGCTGAATAACCGTTTGTCACGAAATCGAATTGAGGTAATTTCCACTGGATCCGAAGTTGTTTTGGCCATGTAATGCAAACTTAGTATTTGAGTGCAGTATTTAGTCTGTTTAAAAGAAATACTATAAAAAATTTATTTTTTCAATATATCATTTAATAAAACAAGGTAAATTTCATGTAGGTTATCTTTCTAGCACATGTTTACGTGTTTACATGTTTGCCATAATCTTTTACTTTGAAAACACTCTACTTTCGTGCCCCCCTCCCCCTACAATTTGAAGTTAGAATGCATTTTTAATATCTTAATTTAACGTTGAAGTCCAATATATTTTATGAAATGGGAGTCATAAAACTATACTGGTTCCAAGAACATTACATTTGATGCTAGATAGATTATTTCAAATTTGCTTTGACAAACATTCAAATTGCTTAATTTATACTGGACAAAACAGAACTTTTGTGTCAAGGAATACTTTGACTTAAGCAGTCCTAATATGCATTACACAAGCTATAGTTTTGTTCCATAAAAAATGTTAACAATGGTGCGCGTTTGATTGGAGTATTATTTATGAAAATGTTAACAACGGTGCGCGTTAAACTGGTTAATTATTTATGAAGTATCAACTTGGAAGAAATGTATAGAATTGATAATATTGAGGAATTTCCGTCGTTTGAAATATCAATGCTAAATAAAGTAGAGCTAGGTCGAAGAAAAGAAGAGAAAAGAAAAACAATTAAATGATAACGAAGAATTTGTTGCAATCCGCTTTGAAAAGGAATCTTGAATAAAGAAGTATTTCTCATACAAAAAAGAAACTACCAATCTTGAAGAACTTCATTTATGAAATATACGACAATAATAATGAGACCATTTTGTATTCCCAATCTGCTGATTAGAGAACAAATACATCCATTTGACATGTGCATGCAGACAAAGAGATACTGCATATAAATAATGACGGTTGTTTCATGAATCCGTTTATTTTTATATTCGACAGAATTATTCGTTAGACAGTTTATTCATCTTTGAAATTTGTGCATGATTACATAATTACCTAAGCTACAAGGGCTCTGAGCAGCCATTTATTTCTTATTTCCTTTAAACGACACAAAAAAATGAACTGAATAATTTTTTATTGGTCTTTTTCTGGTGTCGTTAAGAATGCAGTTGTCTAGACTAAAACAGGGGGAATATTGACATTAAAAAGGCAAATTATGTCGTTATTAAACTTTTAAGTTCTAGATTTGATATTGGTCTATAACGTGACATCATAATTTAGAATAACTGATATCATATAACTCAATATCTGATCAGGTATGTAAACTATAAACCTTGCAATATTACAGTAATAAATTCTTACAGCGCATAAAAGTAAATGACAACTAATACAAACTGAGCACGCCTTTCATATTTTTATATTAAACATTAATAATAAATATCCCTATAATTTGATGTAAACAAAATTGTTCTCTTGTAATTAATAACAACGTCAATATAAACTATAATTCAATACTTTTACCATAAGCAAATGTTTTATTTGTCTTGTGGAAGAATAGAAAGGGTATATGAATTGAGGATTCCATTTTCGGTACTTAAGAAGATAGAATTGGGTAATAACTGTCATTCATGAAAATATCATCAACAATTCTAATACTTGTGTAGCACGCCATGATAGCTAATTGATTCCTATAATCAAAACAAAACATACTCAGTTATCTTTGTATGTATAAAATGTCATAAAACACGTGCGATGATTGATAAGATACAAAAAAGGGATTTTTAAAAAAAATCAATCAATAATATGTGCACCACAGCGTCATTATCTCTAGGGCTAGGCTGGTAGGTAGATCGTTGGAGTGAGAAAGTGGAGGAATGATCAATTAATACACGGTAAATATGTGTCCTCCAGAAAATATATCGTTGTTTTCATTGATGTAGGAACTGAATAACAATGAATTAAAGGAAACTTGGCAGCTATGACAACTGTTCTCTAGTTTGAACATGTAAATGTCTAACGCTTACTGTTTAAAATAGGTGTCGGTTTGTGCATAATACACACCCAAAAGGAAGAGGCGACAAATATAGATATTTCGATGCCAAAATAGCACGAACAGAATATGGATTTATGAATGGAAATATTGTTATCACAGTAAAGATGCACTTCAATAACATTTATATTAAATTTGAAAGTAAAATATGTTAATAGTTAAATAGTTGGGTTTTTTTCTTTCTTTTTTTCTGAAACTTATGAACCTGACATTTTTATAATATACCCCATTTAGGTTACCCATTTTCGTCGTTTTTAAGGATGCTGCAAAACAACGAATTCATACATCCAACGAACATTGATCCCTCTGTGAAACTAATAGAACTCCTTCCAAGATCCATAAATTTAGGTCCCGACAAAATTGTAATTTTTCTCAAACCACGAAAGTTGATTCTCTCTATAACAGATGATTTCACAGTTATCGCACGTCTACATTGATCAGTACTAACATTCGTCAGACATGTTATAAACAATGGAACCTTGTGCTTTAAATATTTCATAATAGTTTTTATTAATTACGCCGTATAATTTGTTCAGAAATATTGAAAAATAAGTTAATCCAGGAGGAAAATCTATTTCAGAATATCTTTCTTCGACATGTGTTTAGAAATGACTAAAGGATAAGCACATATAAATTGTATATCAGTACATCATTGAGTATTTATAAATACAAGCTGAAGAATTTTCAGCCTCTTCAGAAAGGTAAATTCACTAAACCTCGTTAACAAATATCAAACCTGAACTCACCACACCCGTACAATAGCACTATGCTACATAAATTAAGGTACTGGTTCTAAACGTTATCACGTGAAATGTGAAAGTACGCCACAGTAAACAATACGTACCAGTAATGAGCACTATTTCTTCATATAGATTCGTACATTAAATTGTAATGACTGTGGGTACAACTATCTGAGAGAAATGTAGAAGTTATGACAGATTAAAAACACTTTGACAGAATTCTTTTTACACAAAAACTTGATAGAAATTCTTTACTTCCACTCTTTAATACGTCCCGTACAGATGTCCCGTACAGATGTCCAGCATATGAGTATTAAGATGAACAATTTTGGAAATAATCGTACCTTTACCATGGTGTGAGAGTTTAGAGCTGCGATGCTCTTTGCTAAAAACATAGATTTTAAAGTATCTAGAAATTTTGAAAGAGCATATCGGACATTTTTAGCATTAGACATTGAACTTGAAGGCCAACACATTACACTTATTAATATGTACTGTCCAAAATGAAGATTCTTGACAGAATAGAACACACTGAAACAAAGTTTGATAATCTTATTACATTCATTTGTGGTGACCGGAATTTAGTTTAAGACGACACAAAATATATGTTTAAATATGTAAATATCAGTCATACCAATGTTTGAGAAAAAGTCTAACCTATGTCATCCAGTTAGGATTTTTTATCGTGACTTTACAGAATGTACATGGAATAAAAAAATCCCTTTTAAATACAACGTTTATGTTGTTTCCTTGTAAACGAAGAAAGTTGTGTTATATTGATTCAGTTAATATACGTATTTATTTCAGTTACAGGTCAGATCATTGTCCTGTAATGCTTAGCATCGCATTTACAGAGTCACTTTTACATGATAAACTATATGTAGAAAAGAAAAGAAAGATATTGAAAGAATTGAAAGAAATGTATAATATTAAAATTGATTATTGCGGTCAAACAGGTGATGATTGATATGCAATTGGCAAACATTTATATTTGCGAGATCGATTTACTAGAAATACGAAATTACACATTCATACATTCTTCAAAAAGTAAAAAAGGAAGCAGAAGTGGTGCTATTGAAATAGATAGATCGTTTTGAAAAAGTTAGAAAGACTAGTCACAACATGCATTGTATGAATATAGGTATAATGATGTGATACAAATTGTAATGTATTTAATGATTTATTTCAATGATTTTATTTTAATCATTTGAATGATTTTATTTTATCATGTCAATAATGTATTTTAATGATGTGATCGAAATTTAAGTAGATTGAACAGGGAGAAAAAACAACGAATTACTTTTGTAGCCTAGAGACACGTCAATATATGAATAAAGGTTCAACAGAGTTATAAAAAAAAGAAAAAATAAAATAAACAAATTATATTGGATGAATCTAAATTATTGGAAGAGATTACAGCAATCTTTTGGGAAACAGGCCTGTAACTAAATGAATTTAGATGGCATATATCGGATCACTAATTTACCTAAATTATTGAATGAAGAATCGAATGCATTGGAAGGAGAAATTAATTACTCTTTCTGAAGCATCTGAGTGTCTAAAAATATGAATATTGGAATAAGCCAGGAATAAGCCAGGAAGTACCGGCTTTACTGTTGAATTCTTTAAATAATTTTGGAGTCATATAGGACAACATTTTGTAAACTCAGTTAATGGTGGAGTTAGAGAAGGAAAGCTATCCATAGCATAAAAGGGACACCAACGTAGAGATTCTTCAAAAACAATTGGTGACTATTTCCATATAAAATAGCTTCACCACTTAATAAAACTTTTGATTCGGTCTCTTGGCAATTTATAGAAAAAGTACTTATCTTCTTCAGCGTTTGTCGACATATTAAACAGTGGATAACTATTATTTTAACAATATTAAAACTCGTGTTATCCAAAACGGCTTTGCTCCACCTTTCTTCAGGGTCGATACGCGGCTGTTGGAAAGGAGATTCACTTTTCCCTTATTTATTGTATTACTTGCATTACTTTTAGGCATAATGGTTCAACAAAATTAAAACGATAAAGTGCACTGAGATATTTGGAAGTGAAATTAAAATTGCACACTATGCAAATGACACTTCATTTATACCTGATGAGATTGAAAATGCCACTATAGAAACTCGGTATAAATAAATGTTAATAAACATAGCAATTACAATTGGAGTTCTAACACTTTCTAGGAATCGCCTTGGTACTGATCTGGGATTAGACTGGGTTTCAAGATTGACATTGCTGTGTATTGAATTGTCTACAATCATAGATGAAATAATAAGTATTCATTTAAAAAATAATCTCAAGATAGTCAAATGTTAGGCGAATGGATCATTTATGAAAAAGAAAACATTGAAATTAAATCGCTTGCTTTATCCAGACTGATACATTTGTTCTTTATGTTGCCAAATCCACGTGCACATGTTTCGAAACAAAATTGAACAAATATTCTATAAACTTTGCAACAACAGACCAGATAGACCAAATAAGTTAAGCAGAGTAACACTTATTAATAAGTTTAAATATGGAGGGCTACAAATGAAACACGTGCAGTCCTTTGTTGAATCAATCAATATATCTTGGATTAGAAGAATGACGTTTAAACACTCTAATTGGCCATATATCATAAATTACGTTCTTCACAAAAAATAATATATCCTTTTATAAATGTTTGTAAGTAAGCGCATCACAAGTAGTTGACTTGTTCAGTGATACGAAATTAATTTTGGATAGATGTATTTCAGGCTTTGGCGAAATTTATGAATATTTCAATTGACAGAAGTATTTTTAGTTGTCATACAGGATGGACTCAAGAAAATTGAAATATAATTATCGAAGAGAGAACAAATTTGTACAGGTCTTGGTTGTCAAAAGGTGCAAAATGTATTTATCACATTTTTCAATGAAAACGGATCCTTTGTTTTACTTATGACACTTTTTTGAGTTATTTGATTTTTCATGACATTATTATCTTTCCAGAAGTTTAATGTGTTCTACAAATATATAATTGAGAGAAATCTAAGAGTGCAAAAATAAGAACATTGGTTGTGTCCTTTGTTACTAATAGTGTGAAAATTATAATATAAAATCAACAATGATGTATGATATCCTTGTTAAACACATTCTGTCGATAGCACAAGAGAAAACTTTAGTTCAGTATGAAGTAATATCACCTTCTGTTAATTGGACAAGAGAAATATATAGCTCAATATGACGTAATTACACTTTCTGCCAATAGCACAAGATAAATATTTAGCTCAGTGTGATGTAATAACACGTTCAGCCAATAGCACAAGAAAAATATTTACTCAATATGGCATAATAACAAGTATGCCAATAGCACTAGAGAAATATTTAGTTCAGTATGTCGTAATAACACCTTCTACCAATAGGATAAGATAAATATATAGCTCAAGATGACGTAATAACACTTTCTGCCAATAGGACAAGAGAAATATTTAGCTTAATATGACGTAATAACACATTCTACCGATGGCACAAGAAAACTATTTAACATAATATGACGTAATAAAAGAGCACAAATGCTGGACATAATATATCATATTTCATGTAGAATTACTCCAGATACAAAGTTACTGTAGCTTCAGTTTAAAATGAATCATAACATTCTTACTATTAATAGTTTTCTCTTTAAAATAGGTTACATTGATGACAAGACATTTATGTTGGGAATGATGATGATAAAATATTAGTGCATATCTTCTCCAATTTTAATATTGTCGAACGATTCCGACAGTGAAATTTAAACTTTTGGCAGGATAAAACATTTAATACAGCTAGAAATACCTGAAAAATTTGTATTTGGAGATGTTAGGAATTATGAAAAATATATGTTTGTAAATGTTCTACTGTTACTGGCCAACCACTATTTACAAATATAAAACTTTAGAAACGGTTTAAATGTTACTGTTGGTATATATATATATATATATATATATATATATATATATATATATATATATATATACACACATGATTGATGTGTAATATAAGTACTTATATACTATACTGGCAGAAGTTAACAGGTGTAAAACCTTTTTTCTACCTATTATAATTGCACATTTTTGTGTACATCGTACCATTTTGGGACACTCCTACACCGTCAACATTAATTTGAATTCTGAAAATTACTTTCCATTAAAGTAAAGGATGATCAGAACCTTTTGATATGTGCACTAAACGAGGTAGGCCGGGAATTAGCTATCCTAACAAAATCCCTAGAACAAACAACATTTGAAGAAATAGTACATCAAAGTGTGTCTGGCGTTGATAAAGGATAGTTCGTGCCATAATTATTCAATGGAAGGTAGTGGAGTAGAGAGTTCTGCCACAGGGGTTTGAGGTGATTATACAATATTGAAGGAAATGGATCAGAAATATTGCTGAAAATCTGACGATATTGAAGCTAAATTAACAAATTCTTTCAATATTATGAGAAGAGACCTCTTATGTTTGGCGAGTAAAGTGAGTGAAAAATAGGGTGAAGTCAAATCAGTGGTAAGCAGAGTATGCGAATTAGAGAAAGAATGCTGAATTTCAAGATGGGGAGAATACAGGATCATGAGGTGCAGAAACTTGAAAAATACAAAGCCTAACTATAAAAATCAATTAAAGATATAGAAGAAAGATTTACTATGCTAGAAAGGAGGAAAAGAAATACAACCTCCTCTTTCATGGCATACAGGCAAATAAGGAATATAATGTGTACCACATTATAAGAAATCTCTGTATTGATAAAACTAGAACTGGATCTTGATACCGTTAATGGCATATATTTTGGCAATACGAACATAGGGACAAAATCATAGACCCATTATAATGAAATTCTCGAAACGGGAGTATCGTGAGGCAGTGCTATATAATGCATGGAAACTAAAGGATTCCCGTATGAGAACTGTGACTGACCTTCCAAGGAAGATAAAGGAGAAAAGTAAGAGGCTAGCTGAAGCAGCATATAAATTAGACAAAAACACCTTCAAACAAGAATAAGGGATGTAGGTATCAAGATGATTCTTCAAACCAGAAACAGTGTATATAGATATTAATACAGATTAAATACAGAAAACGTATATATATATATACATATTAATACGGATTAAATAGCGACACAGTGTATATAGATATTAATACAGATTAAATACAGAAACAGTGTATATAGATATTAATATAGATTAAATACATAAACAGCGTATATAGATATTAATAAAGATTAAATACAGAAACAGTGTATATAGATATTAATACAGATTAAATACAGAAAATGTATTGATTCTGCTGGTTATGAACAGAATGAATAAGTCTGTGTGAATATCTCTGCATTTAGAAGAAATATTATCTGCATACACAATGTATTCAATGTGGTGAATTACTTATTAGTATTCGTAAGTGTACACGTCACAGCTGTGTGGAGATATCAATAGAAAAAAATAAAAAGATATTGAATTTTATAGTTTGTAAGAATGAAGGAAAACACACACGCACACACACACACACTATATACATATATATATATATCTATCTATATATATATATATATATATATATATATATATATATATATATATATATATATATATGAGAAAACCTGAATGTGAAATGTGTTAAAATGTCTTTATAATTGCAGGTTTCTTACAAAGAACAGGAAGAATGTATATGTTCTTGCATGCTTGCGTCTTTCATTTTGACTGTGTTTGATTTGCTTACAATTAAAATTTTGCGTAGAGCATGTGTTTTGTGTACTGAATGGGTTGTTACTACTGATAACCTGTACAAAAATATGATCATTTCAATAAGTCTCGGTAGAAAATATGATAGTATAGATGGATGGAAAAACATAAGCAAACATGCAGATAGGTACACTTAAAGGTAAATTGATATAAAAACTGATGAAACTATAAACATATATAAATGGAGAGGGATAAATATGTGTCTTTATAATCAGTACATTCGTTTAAATATATTGTACTGCCATAAATGTTGACAAATGGGGTCGGGCTACAAGTTCTCCCAACTGAGAATAAGTTCTTTTCCCACAATTGATAAGAAATTTACGGCACTGAATTAATATGGTTTTATACAATTATATGTAAGCATACATGATTCATGGAAATATGAGAGAGAGAGAGAGAGAGAGAGAGAGAGAGAGAGAGAGAGAGAGAGAGAGAGAGAGAGAGAGAGAGAGAGAGAGATTAATGATCGTGGCAGAAATTGGACAAGAGCACATACACCAAAATGAATATATAGGGCATTCAATATCTAGAACATGAAGAACATTATGACTTTCTTATCAGTATCGCATTAATTAATTGGGTAGATAAATTAAATTGTAACTGCTCCTTAATCGTATAAAGTGTTTCGTGTCTTTACTATATGTTTGGAATAAGTCAAATAAGCAAAAATCAACATTCGCCGTAAAATAATATGATCCACACAACAACATATTTGTAGTCGCTGGTATATAGAGGTGATTTAAATTTCGAAGCAATTTCCTACGCTGTTCAGTATAGTATTTGCAAGTCAATATGTAATGGTATGCATTTTCTATATCATCAACATACGCACACAATGGATTATCTCTCAAATGATTGGAATATAAATCACTATGTACATCGCTACAGTTATTTCTAATTCTAGTATGAAGAATAGATAATTTCATGTTGCCAACTAAACATGGGCAGGCATTTGCGTTGTTTTAGCCTCTATTTTACTTCTGAAGAGAGAATAGTTACTTTCACCTTTTATTGAATTTATTGTGAGTGAATTCCAAACAGAAGAGTGTAAGAATTAGTTTCTACTTATTTCGTGTCTGGCATTAATTCGAATAAAATTATTGTTACTTTTAAGATTATATCTATCTAATTTAAGAGAGTCTGCAGCCGAACAAGCATCCCATACAACGTCGGCATATTTTAGTAAGGGGCGGATATATGTAAAATATATCCTTTCTAACGTTTTTTGGGCTAAATAAATATTTAAGTATTTTCAAGGCAAGTTATCATTTTTTAAGTCGACAGAAATATGTTATCAATATATTTGATCCAGTTGCCTTGTATATAATTGGATCTAAGAGAGTTGTCGAGCTATCTGTTACTATGGTCGGATCAGTTATTCTATTGTGCATGTCATTAAGCATCATCACCTCTCTGAGACCCTTGAATTCAGCATTTAATAAGACCTCGTTTAAATCACCCATAATTACACTATTATCACATACATTGAAAACCCGCTCAGTATGTGATGACACAGATGGAGGACGGAAGATTACAAGTAACCGGTATGTCGTACCTTTTACACATATTCTATCCTTATCGCTTCAAGGTTACGTGACAACAGATCGGTACATTGCTTGCATTCAAATTGTCTAAAAATAGACCATTACACCTCCCCACGATTTGTTCGATCACACCTAATTGGTTTATGATAACCATCTAACTTAAGATCATCGTCAGTAATGTTATTATCTAGATGAGTCTCTGTAAGTGTAATAATTTCAAAATCATCAAAATATTTAGCGTCGAAATTTAATTTATCACGAATAGATCTAATATTTAAATGCATTAAAGATAACATACTATCCGTTGACGACGTAGGTGGAGTATTGCAACTGTAGGAATCATCGGAATCTGTACATCTTAATGTATAAGTATATTAAATACAAGCTGTGCAAATTTGTTGGTGGTTTTAGCTTTGTAATATTTGGTAGGTTTTAACTTTGTTTTTTTTTAAATTTTCATTTATTGATGCAAATTTAAGTTTGTTGTTCGTCTATTCGAGAATGAAAACTGTATAATTCATTAGCAAAGGTACTACCCCCAGCTCATAATAATATCAAGAACAATGGTTCAGTAAACTATTTATATTCTTATGTGGTAGGCAGCCAATAAGGTGGCGCAAGAAAATGAATCCCAGAGTGCAGCGAAGTGTTGAACATGACTGTTTCTTGAGATGAAAAATATCAAGGCAATTTGCTCGTAGAAATGAGGTTTTCTATCATACAAGAGAATATATTTTTTTCTTGTGTTTTTTTTTCTGAATAAAAAAATGTAGGGTTTGCAACTTCAAATGTGTTAAGATCATTTAAATCAGGTAGATAGGAGCACAATAAATTTTAAGCTCTCAAATCATCACCTATTTAAAGAAGACGAAGCACCGAAATCAGTTATAATAACCCTTTCTTCTAATAAACGAACTGAATGTTTCGCTTGTGACTCATTCTAAGTATATATACGGAGTATCACATCATTCCAGAGTAAGTAAGGAGAAGAGTTTCCATCACCTATCAGCTTGATAGTTAAATAAATGAAAGAAGTAAACATTGGTATCCTAGATACAAACGTGGTCGAAACGTATTAGTTGCTAATAGGATACGTTTGCATTTGAAAACAAATGGGAAGGTTTTCTTACAATGATCCCAAAAGAATGAGTAAATAAAATTTTCAAGTAAATGTTTTACTGATTCACAAGCCAACAATGTGAGGCACTGGTGTATGGGGCTAGAGAACTTATTGCTGTACACACTCTCTTATACCGATGTGAATCAGTTTGTTTAAAATTCCATTTTGTCGTTTTTATTTGTAATTATATAGGTTATTGCAAATTGAACTGCACTGAGCATATATGGTAATCCCATCTAAAAGAGATTTATCTTTCAATATTATTTTAAGGCTGAACAGATATATAGAAAGAAATCACTACATAATTCTAAGTCAGCTTTTATGAAGGAGCAAATCCATTGTGGCCGGTTCTTTGAAGAGGCGAAATAAAAGCAACATGATTATAAGTGATTATAAGAATACACAAAAAGAACATAACGAAATAGAAATATTGCAATAAATAGACGTCTTAAGTGGCTTAATTTGCATTGAGAGCTTTCAGTCTAAAAACATGGAAAATGCTCCGTATATTTAATTACATGTAATGTTACCAATTTGTTTTATTCCTGATATTTATAAACTACTGGGAATATTTGAACTAAATGACTTTGTAGAATCGTTCATAGTTCAAGGTAGATTCATGATAAAAAATCTAATTGAAAAGGTATTGTTAAATACAAAGTCCATACATGGTATGGAAATGCTTTGAAGTGTTTAGTTTTTAGTTTTATTTCATATTCAAATGGGCAGTAACATCCGTGAGGAAACAGAATTGATTCAAGCATGATAAACAGTGTAGAATATGATGCAGAAATATTTCATACCAAAATCAAGCAATCAACTTATAATGTATTATTTTTTTCTTACAAAAAGACAATTACGTCAATATAAAATATGTACAAACATCATGTTAGCCTCTGTGTCACGGAGAAGGTGTTTAAGTTACGTAGATTAATAATATATGTCCAATATATATTCTCTCTCTCTCTCTACACACACACACACACACACACACACACACACACACACACACACACACCTTATAATATATACATGGTACCATTAAATATACATTATAGGTTTCAAATATATAGTGAACATTTATAATACTGCAGACGTATTCTGTATTCATTGTCCAAAGCTCACTTGTCCTCTTCTCTATTTCTTACATCAGAAGATTAGTACAATTCTGGAGTAATGATGACACGAACGTTGAGTATTTACATCAAGGAACGTATCACACCAATAGCCCAAAATGTATTTTTATGCGATTTAATTATTTTAAAAAAAAGAGAGAAATGCTGCATGCGGGCTTTGGTATTGGTATTTATGCGTCAATGCATGTGGCA
The DNA here is from genome assembly GCA_029931535.1 of Margaritifera margaritifera. Lineage (NCBI taxonomy): Eukaryota > Metazoa > Mollusca > Bivalvia > Unionida > Margaritiferidae > Margaritifera > Margaritifera margaritifera. The sequence continues at coordinate 1,213,728 of JAQPZY010001485.1, read as the reverse complement.
AATTTAGCTAACAAAAGACAAAGATAACAAATAGGAGATATTATTTTAAATACTGTTTTTTCATAAGAATCTCTCGACAATTTAAATAGACTAAGGATTTTCTACTGACGATATAGCTGGATTTGTTAGGATTTAACAACTGTATCTGCTCTCACGTCTTGATCACAGACATATGTATATCTTGATTTTAATAATGGCAAGAATTTCGCTCAGCTATATTACATATTAAAACAGCTCATGGCGACATCATCGCCTACCAGAAGCGAATTATTACATAAAAGGACTTTCTAAAATTGTCAGTTTAAATGGAGGAAAAATGCAGACGCTTTTACATATGATAAAGGTCATTTAATTCATGACCTTTAGACCTAACAGGCAATTACTTGCAATATTAATTTTTATTATGCAATTTACAAAATAAAAACCAATCGTTTTTCTTTTTCAATTAAAGGGAAATATAGGTTTTTAAATTATTGAACACTGAAATGAAAGACGAAACTGCGGTTTTACTTCTGGACAATGTGAAGCTCTAAATTTACTACCTTTCACAATATTTGTGTCATACATTGGCTGAGTAAAGGTGTTACAGTTTGCAAAATACTGATTGTATTCAACCAATAACGTTTTTGTTTTGATATAATGATCATAAATTTTAAACCCCTTGTGTGATTATTCTAGGGTTTCTAAGTCTAGAAACCGATTTGATCCCAAATGACAATTAAAAATAAATAAATGAAACTGTTACATATGTACCATGCATTTCCGGTATAATTTCCAATAAGCTATCGAATTGTATATATTTTTGCACAAATATAGTTATATATATATATATATATATATATATATATATATATATTACCATCTGGTACGAGCCAAGGTAACTTCAACAAGGTAGCTTCAAACAAGACCACAGATTCAGGGACATATTGCTGCAAAGACAAGCGTTGCCTAATTTGCAAACATATGCCCGAGACCAATTCGTTCAGACGTTCGACGACAGAAGTTAGCTATACTATCAATCAGAAGTTAGGATGTCGAACCAAAAATGTAATCTATCTTCTAACATGGAAGATCTGTGACACTCAATATGTTGGCGAAAGCGTTGATTTCAGAAAACGAATGAATAACCACCAGAGCCAGATTCGCAATAAATCAATGCGAAACTTATCAACCACTACAACTCGACAGGGCATTCAGTCTAGTCACTCGAGATGCTACCTATTGATTCTAACCTGCGGTGGACTGATATAGAACGCACGCGTAAGGAACGATACTGGATATTTCAAGTGAAAACTCATGGGGAGTTCGGCCTAAATGAAAAAGTCTAACCTTTCTAATGCAATCTTATCAACACTATAGCCAGGCATCAGTTTAACAGACGTACGCAATTGTTTGCGATAATATTTACAGAAGTAAATATTCCGCAACTCTTTACATGTATTATTATTATTATTATTTATTATTATTATTATTATTATTATTATTATTATTATTATTTGAACTCTTGTCCATTATCCCGCTATACCCTGCTCTTGACATATTTCCTTAGTACCTCCATGCATAAGTTTACCGGGATATAATTTCTTTTGCATATTGTGATGATGGCGTTGTGATCTATGTGTGCTTTACGTTATACTTGTCACAATAAGCAGATATTTCACGATATTAATTGTTTCATATACTTGGAACAAGTGTGCTTCATGCACATTCTTCTTAACTAACATTAGTGTTGGGAATCGGCTATTATTTAAAAACCAGTGGCCGTCGATTTAAATGGGTTGGGGAAAATTTACTATTCTTTGTTTTATCGACAATGTCATTTTCACACATTAGTAATGGGTAGGTTGCCTGTGTTCCGATAAATAGAACGGTTTACTGGCACATTTGTCGTCTGTCAAGTTGTTGGTGCATGGGTTGTACTAAACAACGGAATTAAATGGAAGCTGTCTTTCCACAAATTGTACTGTTCCTGGACGATTTTCCCAAATTTTGAACACATACAAATATTGTTATATGTGTTTGATTATGGAAAATCATAATTGAAGGTTTGACCAATCAGCGATTATTTTGATTAATCCCCACATCACTAACAAACATCAAAACAGTTCTTAAAAGATTAAGTATGTATCTTTTAAATCTAAGTAGAAATACTCGGATTTTTGTATGTTACTTTATGGTTGTGGGCTTTCGCTTGCATGTGACAATTACTTGGATTCTATTTAAACGTTTATAGCCCCAAAATAAAATACATTAACTAGAATGCTTAATAAGTTGTACTAAACAGGTCTTCCTTTTGTGCTTTTATGGCACGATACGGATATATTATGAACAGATTCAATATAATCTTTTACGCAGTAACTAATGCTTTTTAGAGCGACACATCAGTGTGGTAATTTACCGTGATACAAAGAAAACGATGAACAAAATGTTAAATAGATGAAAACATTCTTTAAACCCGCAAGGAAAGAAACCCGCGAAATATTTTTTCACGTGTTGCATTTTTATGGTCAGAGTCAGATTGTTTTCAACCATCAACTACATACATTTAAAGTTTATGACCCTTCGTAAAATAAAATGCTGCACACCCTTGTCAACCTTAGATCAAGTATATTAATGCAAAATCAAAACCATGTGACCATGCAAAACATATCTGAAATAATGGTTCATGAAAGAGGTGAATTGTTTGATTTTTGCTTAAAAGGATATGCTCAGAGTATGCTCCCTTCTCCATCCGTTGTTTCAATGAACATGATTACATTAAGCCTTACTTTATGTATATCAGGCTTTCCACTCATCAAACTGATAATACTTTCACAAATTATTCCATTCCTAACGCATATTTACACTTATACAAAATAAAACATATGCCTTTGTATAAAGTAGATCCTACATTTATATTGAGTTTAAGCCTGCTGCAAATCAGTTGCGGAGAGAGAGAGAGAGAGAGAGAGAGAGAGAGAGAGAGAGAGAGAGAGAGAGAGAGAGAGAGAGAGAGAGAGTATATGTTCGATACAAATTTGATTCCTTAAAATCAAGCGAACAAAGAGATGCGTTGCAGCGACTCGTAAATAATTGTCACACTGGGCACGTTGACAGAAATTCCGGGCCCCAAAACTAATTTCATTTGTTGTATATAAAAACCAGTGTACAGTTTTGCTTATAAAACCTGTAGTAATCTACCATAACTTAGACTCTTGCAAGGAACAAATTTTAATATTTACTGCAAATATAAATTTATTTTTTATAACCGAGTTGACGGTGGGCCCCTAGAAACCGCTCGGCTCCTGGAAAATTGCCCCCCCCCCAGCCCCCTCCCCCCCTTGGCGGGTCTGGTCACTCTTTGTAAGAACCAAAAATGGGTGTAAAATATAAGCACGTAATAACTGGCATTTAAACAATTTATTTTTAACCCGGTTCTCTGTTTCTTCATGTTTGCAACTCTGAAACTTACCTTCGGTTGTGTTACAAGGTCCCAAAACACTTCTATTTATCCTTATTAATTCTGTGGAAAAGGGAATGAAGCAACCGTGATATGACCACTTCAGCCTTTTCATGAACCAAAAGTAAAATGAACAAATGAGGTAAAAAAACAAAACAAAACAATGTTGTATGACAAATACTGAGTTTCAGCGGTCGATGCTGCTATGATGGGTAGGCTTTGTAACGGACCTCTTCGTCTGTAATTAGCGTGTAACCTGTCAAAGTTAGTCAACGTTAAACTGTTATTTTGAGTAAACCGTACAATTCAATAACAGTATACTGTTGTAAAAAAAAAAAAAAAAAAAAAAACAACAACAAGAAGAAAAACAAGAAAACAAAAAAAAAAAAAAAGGTTTACATGTGCGAATTACTGGGGTTCAAGTTTCAGGCCTTATCAATATATGTAAAGAGAACGAAGATTGTAAAGAAAAGAAAGTAAAATTCAACTTGGTCTGATAAAGACAAAACATATATTTTCAACATTTAATTCTAGCATAGCGATTTAAAAAGTTTAATATACTTTTGATTATGTATACATTTTGCACACATTTCTTTCAGCTGGTAACATGACAACTTGTATAAGTTTAAAGAGCCCCTTTTAAACGTTTCATAACAAGGGAAATATTGTTATTTGTAGACTTTGTATCATTTATTCGCCAATAAAAGTTACGATTCTATCTTCCTCTTCAAAAATATATAATGTATTTTTTGACATTGCAAATTTTTATTAATTTTGATAATCATTCTTCACTTAAGAACACTACTATAAGTATCAGATGAGAGGTATAGTTCCTTTTCACTTTGATAGACCTTCAAAGTTACCATTGATTCTGCATTTAGGAATGTTTTAATCAAGTCAGTGACGTTCTCTTCCAAACGCAAAGAAGACGGCTTTATGTTTAAAATAGACCATGCGTCCCCTGCTGAGTGATGTCGTCGTATTATGAACCTGTACCTTAATATATGTTGCTGTTGTTGTTGTGGGTTTAACGCCATATTTCAGCACATGATAGGCTATACATGGCGGCCAGTTTTATCAGGTGGAGGAAGAAACCGGGAAAACCCCGGGAAGAACCACCGACCCACGGGTAGCAACTGGCAAGCTTTCTCACAAATCCACATTGGCCGAGCCTGAGACTCGAACCCACGCAGACAGAGATGAGATGGCAGTGATCGGTAAAGGCGAGCGCCTTAGACCACTCAGCCTCCCAGGGCCCCCCTTAATATATGATTTGATTTCCTGTTACTTATGTGACAGTGAACCCATATTCTATTTAAGTGTTCGATGTGGACGCTTTTGTAAGTATGAACAATTTACATAATTACTGTATGCAAAGTATCTTGTTAAAAGTTCCTTGTTAGAATTAAAATCTTTTGATTGTTTAGTTTGGTTCGTGGCAGCGTGTTTGTGCATATTTGCCTTATAAACTCGTTTTCTCAGAGGAAAAATGAACGTCCAATTAATAGATTTTTAAAACATTTTGACAGCTTTTCGTGCTAATTTGGTTTCAGTTTTCGAGTTAGTGTCACCCACCACCTTAAATGGTTCTCTGTTTTCCAAAAAATAGCAGTTTGCTTCTTTCATTATTATCAGCAATTTCCAGAAGTTTACACTTAAATTTAAATTGTATCCCTTATGAGATTTGTGAAACACAATTCTTCTTTTAATTGCCTGCTTTCCTGATTTTTGTTCCCATGATTCCACAACTTAGAGGATAAAGTTGATCATTATGAGACAGTTCTTTTGAGTAAGTGGCGCTTTAATCAACTATATTTGTACAGACAAATTACATATTCATAAGCGGCACCGAGGAAAATGAGAAGCAGGGTAGCACCATCGTGACAGCTATGTTCATTTCTCTTGGCCTGGGTCACCCGACCCTCTTCGACTTTCATCCTTATGCAATGAAAAGCTAAATGAGGGCGTGAAGACAAAGAGTCTAAATGAAAATGATGAGCCCAAAATTTTGGGGAGCTAGTTGGCGCTGCGTGCGTTGACTAAGATTTAAAAAAAGGTTTGATATCAAAAACGGCAAATTCACACCTTTAAGGCAAAGAAAAGTAAAATTTAATCAGAAAGAATGTTGTTAGAACAACTTTGTTGCATACAAACCTGGCGTCTTTTGATGGTATGAACATTACCACATCATAATCTCGACAATGTAAATAAACCGAAATGGGGCCTAGTTCTTGCCGTTTTTATCTGCAGTCAGATATCTACGAATTCTCTATGCAGATACAGTCTGGCCAGGCCGAGACTACATTGCTCCTTCCTATAGGCCAATTTTCATATGACTAAAATGTATAAATTACTCTATATTTAAACATTGGCCAATTTTCATATGACCAAAATGTATAAATGTATAAAATACTCTATACAGGACAATTTTCATATCACTAAATTTTATAAAATACTTTATATTTAAGCATAGGGCAATTTTAATATGACTAAAATTTGTAAAATACTCTATATTTAAGCATTGGACAATTTTCATATGATTAAAATGTGTAAAAAAAGCTCTATATTTATGCATAGGACAATTTCATATGACTAAAATGTATAAAATACTCTATATTTAAGCATAGGACAATTTTCATATGACTAAAATGTATAAAATACTCTGTAGTTAAGCATAAAAATTAATGAAGGATAAATAGATGGAAACAGTGTTTGTTGTAATTTTTCAAAGAAACAATATTGTCGTGTAATATTAAACTGCCTGACTGTTATTAAAAACTATACTTTGTATTGTAATAATTGTAAAACTACTACTACTAATGATACTAATAATAACGGTAATCATTTACATGTTGATTACTGACCACAAAAAATCCATCAATAAATTCATTTTGAGTTCAAGCAAACGTGGGACATTATCATCTTCACGTGAATGGACATATTGTCCCTTCTTATCGCATAAAATCAGAGTTTAACTGAATGTAAGTCATTATCTAAAACATTGTAGCAGCAATTTGTAATGTCTTAACATTTTGATGGATGTTACAGGTATAATACTAGGTTAACAATGCTGACAAATCCAATCAAAGCTTTATTGATATGATTTATGCTTTGGATGAAATGGTTTAACCTCATTTTATCTGTGAATCAAACATTTTCAGATCAAATCAAAAGGAAGCACGTGAGTTCATTTTAATTTCGACTATGTGTCATACCTAGAACCCATATAATGACTTTTCATGAGGATATTGACACATGGTTTGATATTGCAATGTTCATTCAATAAGACGATTATTTTACTCAAGTTTTCTTGATCAGTTGCCTTTATTTTTATAAATGAATTTTAGTACTATAGAATTCCGTTAAAAATCCAACCATATTAGTTAAAGGATACATCTTAATTTAACTATTTATGACGCCAATCTCGCACTCAAGCACGCAATGTGAGATTTTATCATGAACCAAGTTCCGAATGAAAATACATACAATTTTATTACACGTTTTGGCCTCCTTTAAAGTTTCTTTATTAACATAGTTATAGGATGAATGGTTTAGAAAATAAAAGTCGAGTTTAAAGAAGAAGAAAAAAAAAAAAAAAAGGCCTGAGGGGTATAAATCCACTGCACAGAAGAAGACGATCTAACTTAAGATTGTGACATGATCCTAACAGTAATAAATTCCCTTTTAAATCCAGTTATATTCCTTAAAGAATACATTGTAATTTAACTATTTATGACGCCTATATAGGCACGCAATTTGTGACTTTATATAAACAATGCATTTATTTTATTCGCCTGCACAGAAGACAATCTAACTTAAGGTTGTGGCATGATCTTAGCAGTCATAAATTCTAAATGATATCAAAAACTGTGATCAGAGATAAAGAAGACAAAAGGTTCGTATTCTATACGTGCAGAAAAAAATTTGGCTATGAATCGTTAAAAAAGTGAAAGTAATAAAATTTTGAGGAAAAAAAACTAAAGTTAAGATAGAATTGGAATGAAATACTTCGCTGTGAACTTTATGAAAATCATATAACTGCAGTGCTATTTTCAACAAGACATCCTGGCAGTCGTGATTTATTTCAAGACGTACATCCTATACATCGTAATTTGCAAACTGACTCTCGAAATGTAGGTATCCAAATGTAAAGACTTACATGGTCGTAGGGTGCTTGAATTTATTTGCTATGTTAACCACACAGGAACCATACATTAATTCAACGATAATATATTCATCACCCTCATTTTTGTTTATTATTTTATACTTTCCTGTCAAGTCTGATGATTATACAGTACGTAAATACCTGTCAAATGCCATATAGATTTAACATTGTTACTCCGTGAAAAACGAAAGTTTATCAGTATTGGAATTCCCTATCAATATATGGTCACTGAAGATTTCCATAATATTGTATTGTAAACATCGATGCTTTTTTCAAAACAAGACAAAAACAGCAACACTTTCACATTCTTTGTTAGAGAAAGAGATTGTCACTCACTCGCATTGTTAATAAAGTCAATCATTAGTATAATGGCCTTTGGATTTAACACGAGAAAATTAACCGCTCTTAAAGACTTCCTAGTTTGACATGTCGACAGAACTTTCATTGATTTAGGATTAAGTTTTCTCATTATCTCCACCTTGCATCCACTAAATAATCATTTATTATCTTAAATGCTACCATTTTCGTCGATCAATCTTGTTAATGAATCCCAGAAGCTTAGCTTTGAAGCCACGTTTTGTTTAATTTACCTAAGGTTTTCCAACCGAATCTGATGACAGTTTGCTCGCTGTTCAGACCTGAGAATACCAGAAATGTGGGAAAATTGATCTAAATTTCGCTTTGCTTTGCATGTAACCTACGGATTGCAATAGTTGAAAGCGTCAAGTCAAGAACTTTTTAGGACTTAAAATTGTTTGTACAATTATTCATATGTGCAACTTATTTACTGTAGAGGAGGATGGTGGAATAATATTTTTTGTCACTACAGATGCCATTGATTATACTGATTTCAGTGTTGCCTGGTGGAATAATATAATTTTTCCACTACAGATGCTATTGATCATACTGATTTTAATGGTGCCTATCTGAATTTTCAGCTAAAGTATTGTCAACTTTACACATTCATGAAAATATCGAGCTTTTTATTGGAAGCATGAATAACACTGCTCTTCATTTCTGTGTATTTTAACCATGGCATGGGGCCCCGGATGACCGAGTGGTCTAAGGCGCAAGGCTTTACCGATCACTGACATCTCACCTCTGTCCGCGTGGGTTCGAGTCTTGGGCTCGGCCAACGTGGGTATGTGAAAAAGCTTGCTCGGTGGTTCTTCCCGGGGTTTTCTCGGGTTCTTTCTCTACCAAATATACTGGCCGCCATGTATAGCCTATCATGTGCTGAAAATTGGCGTTAAACCCATACCAACCAATTAACCATGGTATACTTGTAACCTTCATTTTTTCACAAAATATGAGTGCTGCTAAGCTCACGCACTACATTCAGTCAAATAAAATACTTACAAATAAAATACTTACAAATAATGAGTCAAACACAATATTAAGTCTAATGTGAAATTCGAATCTTTTATGATTTGCAACATCATTTTTCACAAAATCGTTTTCCATGAAGTAATGCATCAAAATTCTTGAGTTGTGAAACAACAGTCGTAATTCATTTTATCTTACTAAGTCTAAGCAAGTACTTAGAAATAAATGTAACTATATGGGGTCTATTTTTCTGACTTGTTAAGAAAATCTAGTGCAACAAATATTACTTTGTGGCTTGCCCAGAAGGCCAGAAGGAAAGCTTGGCAAAACTAAACAAATACGTATTACATGTATGTATCATCTGGCTTTATGTCAATAAAAGCTATAAAAAAATAATACTTTGCGGCGTGCCCAGAAGGAAGACTTGGATGTAATATTTGGCAAAACTAAGCATCAATGTTTAACATATTTTTAAAATGTTAGTTTAAATGTATTTTAGTTGTCATTATCTTCCTTTAAAAGGAAGAATATGTTTTGCTAAAGAAAAAAAAGTAATAATAATTCATGTGCTTGTATTGCGTTATATTGTCCTAGCATGCACAAAACACAAAACATCCCACGGCATGATAAATTTGACCGGTGAACGGCAAAATGGTTTTGTTTGTAATATTGTTCATTTTGAATTAACATAAAGTCTGCATTAAAGCAAGTTTTCCCTTTTATTTCTCAAGTATTTATTCTCTCGTCCAACAATGTCCATCTCTAGCTTCATGTTTAAGGGTTGAAATAATTTTACACACAGCTATCATTTATGCGAAACAATTCAGGATATACACCCAGATAAATTTCATAGTTAAGAAAGGAATTAATAAATACATAGGTACAAAGGAAGGAATTAGTAAATACATAGGTACAGAATGATAAGACGTGATATCAGTTACATGGCCACATTTTTTTGATCTTTGAGCAAAAAAGTCATTGAAGAATGTAAACTGTTACAAATCCATTTTTATTTTTTGGATGGGGAAAACCATGATTCATGTTTTGGTGTTATAGCCAAATTACTTTGAATCTTTCTCGTACCATTCTCCCATTTGAACAAGCACTACTTTAATATCTTCCTTTGTACAAGAGGTGTTCGCACTGTTTTTTAAGTCATCGACAATTAAACGAGTAATTGAGAATCGCTTGTAATGATCACTTTACTTGTTTTCTTGCTTTATAAATCACGTTAACTTTTCTCAAAAGGCGATATAACTTATCCTGTCCAATTAGTTCTTGCTGTATCTGTTTTCATTTACTTGCAATGGCATATAAGAACCAATATTTTGCGTAGTATCTATAAACTTGCTTCTTTTGTATGCTATACTGTAAAGTAATTTTCTTTCTCGATTAAAATGATTATTATGCTAATGGGTCTCTAGTTATTTCATTCTCTATAATTATTCTGATAATGGGCCTCTACAGTTTTCATTCTCTATGATTATCATGCTAATGGACCTCTACATTGTTCATTCTCTGTGCTTATCATGCTAATGGACCTCTACATTGTTCATTCTCTGTGCTTATCATGCCTATGGACTTCTACATTGTTCATTCTCTGTGCTTATCATGCTAATGGACCTCTACATTGTTCATTCTCTATGATTATCACGCTAATGGACCTCTACATTGTTCATTCTCTATAATTATCATGCTAATGGGCCTCTACATTATTCATTCTCTATAATTATCATGATAATGGGCCTCTACATTTGTCATTCTCTATAATTATTATGATAATGGACCTCCACATTTTTCATTCTCTATGATTATCATGCTTATGGACCTCCACATTTTTCATTCTCTATGATTATCATGCTAACGGACCTCTACCATTTTCATTCTCTATAATTATTATGATAATGGACCTCCATATTTTTCACTATCTATGATTATCATGCTAATGGATCTCTACATTTATCATTCTTTATGATTATCATGCTAATGGACCTCTACATTTATCATTCTCTATGATCATCATGCTAATGGACCTCTATATTTTTCATTCTCTATGATCATCATGCTAAAGGACCTCCATATTTTTCATTCTCTATAATCATCATGCTAATGGACCTCCACATTTATCATTTTCTATGATTATCATGCTAATGGACCTCCACATTTATCATTTTCTATGATTATCATGCTAATGGACCTCCACATTTTTCACTATATATGATTATCATGCTAATGGACCTCCACATTTTTCATTCTCTATGATTATAATGCTATTGGACCTCCACATTTATCATTTTCTATGATTATCATGGTAATGGACCTCCACATTTTTCATTCTCTATGATTATCATGGTAATGGACCTCTACATTTATCATTCTCTATGATTATCATGGTAATGGACCTCTACATTTATCATTCTCTATGATTATCATGCTAATGGACCTCTATATTTATCATTTTCTATGATTATCGTGCAAATGGACCTCTACATTTATCATTCTCTATGATTATCATGCTGATGGACCTCCACATTTTCCATTCTCTATTTTTTGTAAGTAATTCTAATTCGTCTGTTGTTTATTAAAATTGAGGACGCTGGAGAGTGTTTTAAACAAAACTCCATTTTCCTCGCAAATTATGAAATATCTTTACGTTTCAATTTAAATATGTTTACAAAAGACGGTGGAAACTGTTATAGTACTTCCTTTAATGAAACCAATGAGCTTAAATATACAATTTCCACTTTATCAAACGATATTTGTACTATCACAGTGTATGGAATATCAAACGATATTTGTACTATCACAGTGTATGGAATATCAAACGATATTTGTACTATCACAGTGTATGGAATATCAGACGATATTTGTACTATCACATTGTATGGAATATCAGACGATATTTGTACTATCACATTGTATGGAATATCAGACGATATTTGTACTATCACAGTGTATGGAATATCCGGCTCCTAATGTGAATTGTATTGACAAGGTACGTTTCATGACAGCACGTTTGTTTTAAGGATTTCCCATCATGTACAATATAAAAGGAAGTTAACTGAGTTATATTTCAAAACATTGTATGTCTGAAGTGCGTATACTATTTTCTTTCAGGAATAACAGGGTTGTTTTTCTTTGTTTCAAAATATGCTGATATAATTCTATGATATAATTCTAGGCTGTTTAAGTTGACTGAAGAATATATGTGAGCTTCTGATGGTGTATAAATGTTATTGATTTACTCATCATTTATTTTGAAAGATAAAAGCTAATTGGGATATATATTATTCCTTCAAAATATAATAAGAGCAAATTTAGGAAAAACAGTATTGCTCTTCGGGTAAATTAATGAGGATTTTATATTCACTGTGATTGTATGCTTTTCTGTGATGTATAGCAGCCAGAGTACACACACAGACACACACATATAAATATATATATATGCATATAGGCCTTTTATGAAGTTTGAATTCATTTGCTTTCACTAAGTCAGAAACCAGAAACTGAAAACTTCAATTACAACTTATTATGATGAATTAAGTTCTTTCCCTTGTAAACAATTTGAGTGATCTTAATGCCATGCTAAAAGGTATGGAGCTTTTGATGCTGATAGTGTACTAAAAATATAATGTCCTGGACATTCTTAACGACCCTCCAGTGTCCTTGATTCAATAAAAAAAAACAGGAAAGGCTGATAAAGGTCTAACATTCGATGATCTTTTACAATTACTTTTTTACCTTTACATATAAATGTCATATGAAAAGAGAATACAGTGAATGCAAATTTACGAGATTGTTTATATTAAAACATCCCATCATGTAATATTTAGTTTTGGTTTGGTGTTTTACGGAACAGCAATACACATACATTATTTAATGCCGAGGCAATTGGAGTAAAGTTCCTTGGCCAAAGATACTCCTCAGTAGCCGACCTGGAGTGATCAGACGGTAGGATTCAAACCCGCACTCTTTCGGTCGCGAGTCCGGCACGAAAAACACTGAGCCACCGTGGTTTATGCCTCCATTAGTTGCCTCTGACCACATGCAAGAATGCACGCAGGGTTTATTTTACATCCCCGAGACCGCAGGATGTGTAATATTTAGGATGGTAGTTATTAACGAGCCTCTTTCATTTTAATATCTGCACGTTGGAAGAATGTATCAATCTAATTATTCTAAAAAAAGATTCGACACGACAAAATTATAGCTGGTTCGTTTACAATAATTTGTGAGTTATCGTATCGTTCAGATCACCGGAAGCAGATTGTTATTATTTAGTACGTCATAAATTGCCTCATTGTTAAATTTCCCAGCATCTGAATTAAAATCAACAATCGTACAACGACAGTTCCTTTTTTACCCCACATTCATTAAATATGATCTGAGAAGGTTACAATTAATATCATCCTTCTCTATCTCAGAGTCAAAATCTCTAAGCAATTCAATTTACCAAAGCTGTTTGCACCACAAGCCCTGCCTTGAGATTATATCTGTGCTTACGTGCAGAAGGAAGACATTCAGAGATAAAAGTGATCATTAAATTACTTTACAAAGAAGAAAACAATGGGTTCAAAGTCATCGACGTTGAGTGTTACAAGCAATATCCCATCGCATTATAATGAACAAGAACATTATCTGGCCTCACAAAATATTTCCAGTATAAATTTGATACAGACATTAGGAGTGGCAAGATCAGTCTAAGTGTAAAAATCATCTATGAAACTTATGTTTACAAAATGTTGCTGACTTACATAGTTATTTCAAGCATGCTTAATGATACGAAGAAAAAAAACCCTCACAAAACAACAACAAACAAACAAACAAACAAAAAAGCATAATGATCATGCACATGTGTGCGGTATTGCATTGACAAAATACGCTTAATTTACATATGTCACCGTTTTTCTTTGCCAGTCTTCTTGAGGATAAAATACGTTAATCATGTCTTCGTACAGTTGGGGTGGGAGTAGGGGTTGACAGACTCTGCACTAATTCTGCGCAACAAAATATATTTGTATTGTTTGTCGATGATGTGAACTTGTACATTGCGTTGAAGCTATTGGTCCATCACTTCATATGCAAACATTGTCAGCTCTCCTGTTTAGTAATCTTCATATTAAAGTAGAAACGGTGATCTAACATGTAGCTGAATAAAATTGAAATAGATACAAATAAAACAAGGAGAATAAAAATTTAAATGACTATATCATATTCAGGCATCAAAATTCATAAATAGCTTTGATAGCACAGTTGCTTTGTTTTACAGATATTTTCCTGTTTCTAGGATAAAATTTGTCAGCAAATTTATTTATAGAAAGGGCGTTTATTGTTTGTCTTGTCTCTATTTTGTGTTTGCCTTTCTCAAAGACTCATTAAGAGTCCCAAGCGCTTAGGCTAGTTAAAAATTACATCCACAAAACAAGCACTAAACACAAAAGCCAAGAATAATTCTTGACTCCTTCATGTTTATATGACGAAAAAATAAACAAACATAGGATACACAATAGAAGAAAGAAAGAAGACAAAATTTCAAAAACGGTCTCAAACAGGTAAGCTACATATCTATGTTATGCTGCTATCAGACCAACAAAGTTGTGTAAAAACATTTCAAAGTGTTTATCGTGCGTATCGCGCAGAGGACCAAAACGTTTTGACCTAATTCCAATATATATGATTATTTCCATAAACTCAAAATAAGGTTTAAAGAATTACATATACAATAATTATAATGAAAAACGTCCAAGGATTAAATCTAGAAAAATTAACAAAACAAGAATTATTAAATATCAATAAATCACAAAAACATAAAAACTTTGCAAAAACTGAAAAAAGCTATCATAACAGAACAATGAACTAATCAATTTACAGTTAGTTATGAGATTGTCATCAAAAACAAATATCAAAGAAGAACAACAAAAAGAATCAAAAACTATTCTTAGAAAATAATAAAAAGTTATACATGATCTAATAAATAAAGAATTAAATGAACGAGGATAACTAAAATACCAGTTTGTTATTAAAATACATTGTTTAAAAAAGGAATGGTGATGACATTGAGGCGTATAGATAAAGCTCAATGATTGCTATTTTAAATGATAGTGAGATTGATATTGCTGTTATTTCATGCTATGAAGTAATTGAAGAAAAAATTGCTAAGTACTGTGAACAAGGTTATAACTGGACTGTTTTTATTATTTTATATTAAAATTTAAACTTATCAGAATAGATACCATTAGACTCACTAGTTATAAATACAAAATCATGCATAAATGTAATGATAATCATTGTTTCGAATGGGCTGTTTTATCTGCATTACATCCTCAAGAAGAACAACGAACTACAGCCAGTGGTTTGAAAAAGAATTTAAGTTTGATAAAATTGAATATCCCGTAAAGATTAAGGATATTATTATCCTTGACAATATAAACAAGTGACGTATTAATGTTTCTGGGTATGATAAGTGTTTTTTTCCATTATCTATAAGTAAATATTGAAATAATAATTAAAACTATTGATGTATTAATACCATCAGAGGTGCTTAAAGAGTAGACTAAATATCATTATGAAGAATATTTCACAATTAGTAAATAAAAACTCATCTAACGACCATAAAAAAACACGTATGGTGATATTATTTGAATTTATTTACTAAATATAATTGCAAAATAGTCACATCGAACATTTTTAAGGAATTAATGAAGCAGGTCTAAAAATGGTATGTCCTGATAAAGAACATAATTTACTTCAATTTAAAATATATCGAAACCAGATGCCTGTGCCATTTGTAATATATGCTGATTTTGAGGCTCTAAACAAAAAAGATATAGAAACGTATGTAAAAAAAAAAATTAATTGCAAAACATATACCATTCTACAAAGGGATGGAAAATAATGAGCATAAATAAATAAGAGGTAAAAATGCTGTTGAAAGGCTAGGAAAAATCTTGAATATTTAGCAGAAACTATCAATTTGTTTTTCAAACAACCAGAAAAATAATAATAAAGTAAAGAGCTTAACAACAACATCAATCTGAAACACATTGTTATATATGTGGAATAGAATTAAATAATGATAAAGTAAGAGATCATACCATATAGTACAAGCATTTCTTGTATTTTCGATAATTTACGTGTTTACGTAAGTATGTTTGACATCTTATCAAAAATGAAATTGCAAAAGCTTCAACAAAAAAGAAAAAAAAAAAGAAAAAAAAAAAAAAAGATAAGAGGAATATGCATAGCTAAGAACATGGAACAATATATGACTTTTTCTATTGGACAGTTAAAATTCAATGATAGTATGCCGTTTAGTATGGGTGGATTTGACAAAATAACTAGAGCTATGAAGGATGATAATTTTAAAATAACTATAATGTTCGCAACAAAAAAAAACAAAAACAAAAAAAAAAAAACACACCCGCTTTTTATTATTAGGAATGAATTTCGTTTACAAATATGAATATGTAGACAACTTTGGAAATTTTTGATGAACAAAATTATGTGAGAAAAAGATTTGTTTTAGTAAATTCTATGAAATGAAAACATAGCTGATAATGATAATGCTCATGGTAAATTAGTTTGGGATAAATTTGGCCTCAACACTTTAGGAGATTATCATGATTAATATTTATAAACTGATGTGTTAAGAGAAGATATGATACATAACATATTATAAACTGTATTTATGTTATTATAACGGCAGTGCATCATTGTCATTTGATTGTTTGTTTATTAAGATATACTATAGGAATAAAACTTTAACTTCTTACTGATATTGATAAACATTTATAATTTGAAAAATCAATCAATGATTCGGGGAAAAAGAGACTCAAACCAAAAATAACTATATGCCAGAGTTTGAGAAAACGAAACCATCTTCAGACATTTTATACCATGATGCAAATGTATTATATTCCTGGTCAATGACAAAACCTCTTCCATACAAAGGGTTCAAATGGATTGATCCAGAAAAAAAATAAATATTGATTAAATATTCTACAGGATAATTTTTAAAAGTTGATCTAAAGCATCCAAAGAAATTACATGATGCACATAGTGATTATCCATTAGCACCTAAAGCCAGCAATGTAAAGTATGATTGGTTATTAAATTATCAAATGAGTTGACTAGGTAAAAAAACTAGCATAATGACAACACCACCCACGTCGCCCCCCCCCCTCCAAAAAAAAAACCAAAACAAAAAATACAAAACAAACAAAAATAGTACCTTCTCTAATGAATAAAGAAAAATATGTTCTACATTATAGAATACTTAAATTGTATGTGCAGCCAGGATTACAATCACTAGAGTTTACAGAATAATGAAATTTAAACGACGACCATGAATAAAACTATATATTAATAATATAAAACTAAGACTAAAGCGAAACAAGAAGATGGTGACTATAAATTTAATTTATATAAACTAATGAATTACGCTCCTTTTGGAAAGACAATGGAAAATGTAAACAATAGAGTAGTTGTGTAATTATGCGGATCAGCAGAAGCAGATACAATAAGAAATTATTCAGCAAGACATTATTTTCAGCAAGAAAAATATTCAATGAAGATTTTGTTGGCATGTGATACAAACACAATTAATGCTATATAAACCTCTTTAAGCTGGTAGTGCTATATTTGATCTATCAAAATTATTAATGTATAATTTTAATTATTATCATTTAAAAGTAAAATATGGTGCAAAAGAAGATTGTTTTAATACTGGCACAGACTCGATAATGGAAATATTTACAGATGATGTATATAAAGATGTGAAAAAAGATATAGATCTTTGCGATACAGCTGAATATCTAAAATATCATTTTCTAAGGAGTGCAAATAACTTTAATGTATGTGGTAAGTTTAAAGATGAGGCAAATGATACAATTATTACTGAATTTATACAATTAAAAGCAAAAATGTATTCAATTCTATTTTTAAATAATAAGAATATTATTAATAAAAGAGCAAAAGGTGTAACTTATAGTACAGTAAAATGAAATTTAACACATGCGTTGTATAACAATGTTTTATTTGATGGAAAAGAAATAACAAGTACAACGCACAAAATAAGATCCCAAAAAATATAAGTTGTATATTTATGAAATAAACAAAGATAGTTTAAGCGCATTAGATGATAAAATGTACAATTGTCGGCATCCTTCAGTACCGAAAAACCATGGATTTGAGCTCTAAGGAAGTCAGTTAGTTGACAAACAGCGTTTGTTCTGGCCGAAGATCCTTTCTCGGGAGTGACAATCTCTGTTGTATCTGCCGCACTTGAAGGTGGTCTCTTGCGTTGTCACATGCTGCTGTATCTTGTCGTTTCTGCAGGCTTTTTTTCTGCTCTGCCAATTGCGACTGTTTTCTCTCGCATCTCAGAAGTCCTTGGTTGAGCTCATACCTCCAGTAACTGCGGTCCTGAGCACGTGAAAAGCTGTTTAGTGTCTTTTCATGGTGCGAGTATAGTGACCATGACTCGCTGCCGTAAAGTAGCGTCCTATTAACATAGGCCTGGTACACTTGTATTTTGGTGTCTTTAGTCAGCTTGTTATTGCTCCAGACCCTCTTGTTCAGACTATATACATCGCTGAGTTGAGTTCTGGGTCAAAAGAGAGATTGTACGTGTTGGTGTACCCAAGGTAAGTGAACTTGCTGACAACCTGAAGTTCATACTTATTGATGCTGATGAATGGTGGCTCTACAACATCTTGACCTCTCACTACCGTTTTTGTTACGCTGATGGTAAGCTCGAAGTTCTGGCAAGCCTTATGTGAATCAAATAAAATACAGGATGGCAGACAGTGTTAACGCGAATATTGCCTCAAAAAATTCCAAGAAGAGTGTTGTTTTACCATTTAAGCTTATGGTATTTATGTATTTACAGATATTTCCGTACTTAAGTATATCTATCTATATATTAATATATGTGTGTGTGCGTGTGTGTATGTGTGTGTACAAATGTATATGTATATCTATGTCAATATGGATGGATTGATGTTGATGGAAGTATGGATGTATGAATGGATTTTATAACTACTTACTTTCTGTAACCATACAATTTCAGTGTAAAGGGTAAGTTGCAGTAAGTTATTTTTTCTCATTCCTCTATATCCAAAATGTAAGAAAAAAAAAATTCAAACCAGCAGTCTTTCAGGTGCAAAGCTCATGCCAAAAACAAATGTGTGTATTGGGGGAAATACAATTTCTGTTATTATTTGTTTCAAAAACGCTTGCATATCGTTATATTTGTTTAGCTTTAGTTTTATTCTCTTTAGGAGGGGTTTAGAAGGTAGTATTATCAATGAACTAAAACGGTACTGTCTTCTGATCCACAAGAAAAGGTCCCACTCTTTTTATTATCATTTTGCCTGTCGGGCTAATTTATTAACAGCTCAGTTATAATAATTAGCATTTTACTCTCACGAACACTTACCAATGTCTTGCCAGAAAACAAGATTCTCGCTTTGACTGCTAAACGGAAAGGCTAGACAACCGGTAAAGCATTGCTTAAAAGAGCTACAACCATTTTTTGGAAACACCAATTAACTTGGTCACAAATATATATGTTGAACTTTTTGGATTTTTTTTACCTACAATAAATTGACAAAACTATTTCTTGGCTGCTCATTCTTGGAAATAAAATATCAATTGACACCGTTTTTACTCTTCTAGCTCCATTCCTTATCAACCCAGTTGTTACAAAACATTTATCTTGAGAGTAGACAAAATGATTTACGCATGTTATTTATTTTTGCTGTCCATCTTTGTGGCCTTGCCAGCTTACTCAATATTTTGATCATTGTCATTTTTAATTTTTGTTTTTTAGCTTGACCGTTTCTTTATACGGATTTGTTTCATTGTGAGACAGACTCAACAAACTAATATTGATACTACATTGATATTATATTCAAACTTTCTGCTCTCTCTCTCTCTCTCTCTCTCTCTCTCTCTCTCTCTCTCTCTCGCCTTTAGGTTTCGGAATTTTTACCTTCTTCTGAAAATCTTAACAGTTTTTAGACTTAATTCTGGCACCTTTTCTTGTTTCTTCAACTTACAAACAATCTTTTCTTATTTACAGGATTAGTGATGAGGTCATGTCGTCATTGCCATATGATGTTATTATTCATTACGGCATCACTACAAAATGTGTACACTTATCTCTTTTAATTCTTTTACTATATAAGAACATATTCTACTCAAACAATATATGGGCTCTATAATTTTTAAGTGTGTAGGGATATTTTTATTTGCAGAGTTGGCGTTTGGAAAATTCT
Organism: Margaritifera margaritifera; assembly: GCA_029931535.1. Classification (NCBI taxonomy): domain Eukaryota; kingdom Metazoa; phylum Mollusca; class Bivalvia; order Unionida; family Margaritiferidae; genus Margaritifera; species Margaritifera margaritifera. The sequence goes on along the minus strand of JAQPZY010001485.1, from coordinate 1,193,519 downwards.
GCAAATATTTGAAGCTTTTCTCTATTTTTGACCTTTTGGTGACTTATTTATCATTTTATTTTAGTCTACTTTTGTTCTTTCTTTTGCCTAATATACATGTTTTGATGACATACCTTTCCTAGACTGACTACGGTAAAGTCAGTAATCTTATCTTTCATAAACTGTTTCCCCGTGTAATCATTGCTATGTATGCGAACGTCCGTTACATGTTCACTGCTTTCATCCCTTTTTCCCTGGACATACAACTTAGGCACTTACCATAGTATTTTGCAAAAGATCCCAAGCACTGAACGCAACGTTTGATAGTCACATATTCTCCAATCTGTTGATGACCCAACTACAATAATCTGTTATTCTCAGGCAAACGTTATGTTATGTAATATTTTTACCTCATTGTCCTGCAAGATTATGTTTAATTTACGAAGGACTAAAACACCACATAACTATCCTTTCTATATCATGTTAATTTAGTAGGGGTTCAATTAATGTTTTGTGCATTCTGTCTGATTAATGGAGGGTTTCTCATTCTTTTTCAAATCTTAGCATTGTTTTGGAGCTGCCATGAGTAGGTTTTTCACCTGGTTATTCTTTCTTTTTTGTACTAAATCTTTGCTATTGTATCAACCATCTGCCACTTATTTTATATAAACGTTGAACTGTACTCCCGTTTTCTCTGTTGTTATTTGACTTTCTTGTCTGTATTTGTGATATTTCTTCCCATCAATACATATTGGTTTTAATCCAACTTTTAGGCCAGAGGATATTACCTTTATTCTTCCTATGCAAATGACTGTAATTGCAACACACACACACATATATATGTATGTATTTATATATATATATATATATATATATATATATATATATATATATATATATATATATATATAAATATATATATATATGTTGGATCGGCATAGCGATCAGTTACAAATTTAGTAATTTATACCACACAAATTATACATTAATCGTTTGTAAAACACCGCTTGTTGTGTATATTCAAATGTTTTCATGATTCCAAATTTTCATGGATATAGATGCGTAATTTTTTCCTGTTTTAGATAAAATGGGAACTTCAAACTCTTGAAAGTATGCCTTCTGATTAAAAGTAAACATATTGTTAGAATAAATTGCTTTAGTCTTCATGTAATCATAATACGTTTATATCTTCATATTTCGTCGAATTCTGGATGCTTTTTATAACATATTACAAAAATATTTTCTCGTAAAACAAAAAAGGTACGGTTTCATAACGGGAAAACAAAATAAATTATTTCCTGATTTTTCTAGCTGTTTCACCTCTGATTCAATTAATTTTTGAAGTCGGTTGTATCTCGTATACAGCTTGGTTTATTTAACTCAGTTCGTTGTATCTCGTATAAAACATGGTAGCTCAGTTTGTTATATTTCCTATACAACTTGCTCTATTTAGCTCATTTCGTTTATGAAATTGTCCTTAAGGTTAATCTCTGACTCCTCCTCTGATGTATCATGCTGTTATAGGTATGCTTCATGCTGTTGTACGTATGCTTCATGCTGTTGTACGTATGCTTCATGCTCTTGTACGTATGCTTCATGCAGTTATACGTATGCTTTATGCTGTTGTACGTATGCTTCATGTTGTTGTACGTATGATACTCACTTAAGTTCACTTAAGATATTCGTTATCCGCAAATACAAAAACAAAATGTAAAGTCCTCCACGAATGCTTCCGATTTTACATTAATTTAATGTTATTCCTTTCTTATCCTGATCTAATGCAAATCGGCTTAGAAAAATTAAAGTGAAGCCAGAATGGGACTGCAGATAAACGAGTCATTCGTCGGAAATACTTTTCGCGTACCCAATGGATTGATGCAAAGCAGAAAAGTAGAAACAATGGCTGATCGATTTAAAAAATATTGTAACCGAAAAAATAAAAATACTCTCCGATTTGTGACCATGGTCAAGCTAATACAAGCGTAGTGTGGCCATGTGCAAGCTAATACGAGTGTAGTATAGCCATGTGCAAGCTAATGCGAGTGTAGTATTTTTCTTTCAAATCTTTATTTGGTGAACTTGTAACTGATAAAATGATCGCAGTTCTGGTCATTTTAACTCTTCCCCTAGGGATATATTATGCCATCCCCATTGTTGTTTTCAGTCAAATAGTTTTAACGTGGTTTATGTCTGGATGAAAGTCATCAGGCTCTGCGTTCCAAATTATCTTAAAGAAAAAGTGTTCACGCCGGTCGACTGGAGCTCTGATAATCTTGATGACACAGCATATAAGAGGTACCGTACAGAGACAAAAATGAGATATGTGTTTATTTATTGCTTTGTCCAATTTCCTCTGTTTTTCTTTCTTGGTTTTACTTGTTTGCCTTTCTTTCTTTTCCTTAATTGCTCACATAACTAGTAGATTCTGTATTAAGAAGCTTTGAATTCTTAATAAATGGTATCCCCGACAACTGTGATTTTGTCTTGGCCATTACAAAGATACATACAACTTAAGTAGCGCGAGAAGTGTGTTTTCACCTGGAATTGTTGAGATTCAAGCAGACAAGATATGACCATTCTTGGCCCATTTGCATATTGACACTTGATTTCCCACCTCGGGAAAATTTAAATCATGACTCGCGAAATTATTTTAAGGTAACAACTGATAGTTTATGGACATGCTTCTTCTGCAGGACCATGCCTTTTGTTTTGAACAATGATATAATTCAAACTAGGATCTTGTACGTCGACTATTACTATATTAAAGGTAGGTTCCTTTCTTCCACTTTGAGATAACTAATGGAAACAGACTAGTTTAAAGTCAGTAAGTACTCTTAACTTAAATTATATGTATTATCATTCCAAATACTCTTTACTTCTTTGTACTTTTTCCATTTCACATACAATCATTTGACATAATATATAAATGTTAGTTAATAATTTTGTGTGTGTTTGTTTACAAAGGGTTGATTATTAACTTAGATTATTATACATCAGCTAAGGTTACTCTTGAGTTTATATATGTATATATGTGACATGTTTTTCACCAGTAGGTAGATATTATTCTGCTTTTCAGAAAATGAATGAATATACTCCTGTAAAGTATGTTATTAAAGCTGTTCACCTTGACCATCAGCTACATTTGTATTACTGCCAAATAGCGATGACTTGTAGGTAGGTGAACATCCATAGGTCAAAGGAAATACCACCATGATGCAGAGCTCGTGATTTATAAGGAACATGCAAGGTAAGGGTTTATCTGTTACTGTTGATGATCCTATTGCTTAATGATTTATCTAACTGTCTAAGCCGCGACAACATACTGGTATTCGTGCAACAAGAACCTGCTTAATTAACAATTCAGTACCATATGTTTTTCCCATTCAGAAATACCAGTGCTGGAAGGGATCAGCAGAACACAGATGGAAGTTAATGGCTGCAATGAAATCTGTAGAAATGGAGAGAAAACTGTTGCTAATAATACCATGAACGATATGAGTTTGCAAGAATACACCAAACCAAAGTGTCACGTTTGCTCACAATTTGCAAAGAAATCTGTCGCAAATATCTGTAAAAGAATTCAGTTTGTTGCTATAGAAACCTAGCGGTGTTTGAGGACGGTCACGGAAGCACACTTAGTAGAGCTTACTTTGATAACGATTCTTCTAAATCAAAGGGAAAATCATCAAACATTTCTGGAGAAGACGTTGAAGATGGTAAAATAAATAAATATTGGTGCACGCACTACAATTTACTACCAAAAAGGTTGCTTGTAATAGACCATAGCGAATGTCCGATTTTTCTTTAAAAATAGAACAAACAATCCTTCAGAAATCACTCGAGATCTTTAATGTAGATGTTTATGAATGGAGATTTGACCTAAGAAAGCGTTGACTATTGTAAATGTTCAGAATTTTGCAACGAAATTAGGTTTCTGAATATTGTCCAATATTTAAATATCATTGATTTCAATCAATATTTAGAAAATTACGAGTTCTTTTAGTGTCAAAAATGTTAAGAAGAATATTGTCAAAATATATCTCCCATTTCATTATATTTGGCAAAATCATGTATGATGCCCCTCACTCCCAACCCCCACGTGCACACCAATGATCGTGTTATCAATATTACATCACTGGTTGTCATGGTGAGGATATAATAATTTAATTTTACCGATGCTGGATTTGCACAATAGAGTGTAATATGCCAAGTGAAATAAAAATGTGGGAGGTCCAACCAAATAAAAAGCCAAACCCTTTCATGAATTATGTGCAGGAAATATATAAAGGAAATAGATCGCTCGCCATACATCTTTTGATGTTCATGGCATATTTTATTATTCGCTTCAGTTTCTTGACTGCAAAAAAGTTAGCTTTAGGGACCCTTTTATTTTCACTATGTGTGGCTCAGCTCGTCAAGCAAGCAGTGGCTGGAGTTTGTAAACCAAAGGTCTTACATCTGCCATTATCCGATGCCAACTCCTTCATAAGCTCAAGATCAAAACCCCAAAATCAGATACTTAGGGTGCACCTACGTCATGGAAATTTGACAGCCTAGTAGAGGGACTTTTTTTATAAATCGGACCGTTCTGTGACTCGAGCTTTATACTGATTAAAGTTATACGCTGTCAAGCTTTTGAAACTTTGAGTTAGAACTTGTTTCTTGCTCCAACAAAAATTATTGTGAGAATTCAGGGCCAGATCCTTAGTAATCATATAATATGAAACTATGTCAAAGATACCAGTTGCACACTGTGATCACAACATTTGGACCAACTGACACCTTATCGTGGATTTTAATATTACACATGTCTATAATACTCTTCAAAACCGAAGAAGACAGAACTCTCTAGAGCAGAACATATGCTCTGCCGATATATGAATATCTACGTGCATATGGCTATTTTTATTACTATGAGGCTATTTTTTTTGTTGCAGAAAGAATTATGTCTCAAGAAGGTACTCTTTGATCAATACATTTGGTTCTGATAAGATGAATAGTTATTTAAATACATAACATCAATCAAAGTTACTATATATGCACGAGATAGATTCAAGCGGGACCGCTTACTCAGTGTTGTTAAAATCAGCGTTAACACGGTCAAAATCGTGTTATTTAGGAAAGACAGATTAAAAATACTGATAACAGATTTTATTTTTGAACATTAAGCTTTCAGCATATGCACTTGTACATGGCATTGTATGTTAAGCCATTACTGTATGCGGATGTTATCTGGATCAATTTGTATGAAAAGTTTTATTACTCTGTCTTGCAAAAGTATTGCGAAGAAACCACTCCAACATTTCAGGTAACTTTGTCAGTAGGTTGTTTCTACTCCAAGGTTTTGAAAGATAGACATTTCTGGGTTAACGTCGGTATCCTCGGAATATGGGTGTTTCTCAGAGTAGCATATTTTCAATCACCCTTTTCAACATCACAATTAACAGCATAGTGAAAATACTTACTCTAGGAACTGACTGTTCATTATATGTGGACGATGTTTTGATCTGTTGTTGATCAAAGAGTATGCATACTATTGAACGTCAACGATATATATAATTAAGGACTTAGACCTTTTCTGGGAGCATTTTAACACATCCCTACAGAAAGCCTCTATGTTGAGGCAAATGAACCAACACAGAAGAAAACTGCTTCAACTTTTCGAAATCTAAACTGTTTGTATGCATTTTTGCCTGTTATGTACATGTATACTTCATGATAACCTAAAACGTTATCTTGACGATTCGTTTATTCCTCTTGTGGAGGAGACTAAAAGTGTAGGGCTTATTGTTTTAAAAACTATAAACTAACTTTCCTTTATTAGATACCTCAGGGACAAATGTCAAAAAGACCTGCATTTAATACGGATATTGGCCAACACAGATCAAGGAGCGGGCCGGGAGGTCTTATAGCTCATTTTACCTCAGGTTATACAGGACATTAGTAAGATCTAAACTTGACTATAGCTCAAATGTGTACAGATCAGCTTGTAAATCTTATATGTAGATGCTTGATCTGATACACAATCAGGGAATTATATCTTGTCTGACATCATTTAAACCTATCCCTACAGAAAGCTTATATATTGAGGCAAATGAACCATCACGTTGTCTCACTCGAAACGAAACTGGCTCTTCAGTATACTACGAAAAATATCTGCTAATCCTCTCATCCTGCATATGGTGTTGTCTTTAGGACCAAATACCAAACCTTGTATGCTCAGAAACCAAACTTCTTTCCACATTTTGGCATACAAATTCGACCTCATATAGAAGAATCAAAACTCACTTTGTCAAAACTGTATACTTCTATGTTCCCAAATTACCACTTTGGTTATCAAAAGCCCTGAAATAAATATTTGATCGTTGCTAATTGAAAAGGCTCTTAGCCAATACTTGGGAGCCGCAATAGCTCAGTTGGTAGAGCGCCAGACATACCCCAGGCCAGCCCAGGTAGGGTGCCTCGGTGTGTCCATGGGAAAGACACTTAGCTTCCATTTCCTCGGCATGATATAGGCAATATTGTGTTTAAAGTGTCTTTTAAAGCCAGCAAAACAAACAACCAATCCTTTCGTGTTTTAGTGTATATTCAATGAATTCAAATGATGGTGAAAAGGTTGCAGCTGCCATTACAACACCTAATGGCAGCATCTTGAGCCTGTTACTGAATAAAGTCTTCATTTTTATGGCAGAAATTACAGCCATACTCAAATCTTAAAAAAAACAAAACATGTTAACCCTTCTAAAAGCAAATTTCATAATCTTTTCGGATTTCCTTTCCTTAGTGTAAAACCTTGCAAAACCTTGCATTTTGTTAATATATGAAATCATGATTTGCTGATTTACTTCTTAAAAGTATTCTGTTCTGTTGTCTGCATAGTCACTCTTGTATTAGTTGTAATGAAAAGGCAGATAGTGCAGCCAGAGCTGCCCTGCAGTCACCCTATTCCGAATGGAAGACTCCATATACTGATTTCAAGCATTATATAAATCGGCACGTTCTATATATTTTGCAAAATATTTGGAATGAAAACTTCGTGAACAAGCTTTGAAATATCAAATCCATCACTGAAGAGTGGCATCCCTCATATAGAATAAATCGAGGAGATGAGGCATCGATCGCATTTGGGACACACATACCTGATTCATGTATACCTCCTAAACGGTGAACCTCGATCAGGGTGCATACCCTTCTTGTGCATACTGATAGTGGAACACATTCTTGTCGAATGAATCAACTTCAATCTTGTGAGACAAAAGTTTGTATGTGAACTCAAGGGATTTTATGTGAACTCGATTAAGAGATTTTATGAGGATGTACCACCCGAGAAAATCTTGGACTTATTTTAGGAAATGCGGTTTATATAACAAATTGTGACCGTATAGTTTAAGGATTTTATATTTTTAACTTTTATTTTATTTCATATATCTTTTATTATATAATACAATTTACAGAATTTTACTATCTTTGCCTTTAACTTTTATCGTGTGATATTACCTATTTACGTATATTTGGAACTTTTTATCTTCCTAAGTTGTTCTATGCATTCTTTATCTTTACATTTTTAGAAGTTAACTTTAAGCACGAACCAGATGGCCATTATGATGCTGACGTTCCGTTAAACCCTATACATACATAAATACATACATACATACATACATACATACATACATACATACATACATACATACATACATACATACATACATACATACATACATACATACATGCATTCATACCTTCCTTATGATCTCAGAGATTGTACCATCTACGAAAGAGCCTTCTAAATCAGCGATATAAATTTTATTATCATCACACTCTTGGGTTTAGGTTTCAAATTATCATTACCTTGTCTCCCTAAGAAGTAATTTGCTTCCATAAAAGGTTTCCATTTCCGTCCATGTGTCTAGTTAGCAAATCCCGGAAGTCTACATTGGAAGCCAAATTGTCCTTATTGCTCATGTTTTTCGATTGACAGCTACATTTGTTTCCACGGTGGGAACATTAGTTGCAAAATAAGTAATTGTTTGACAGCATGGCACCTATTTGACTTATTGTATGCTGATATTTGCAAAAATTATCATTACCTTGTCTCCCTAAGAAGTAATTTGCTTCCATAAAAGGTTTCCATTTCCGTCCATGTGTCTAGTTAGCAAATCCCGGAAGTCTACATTGGAAGCCAAATTGTCCTTATTGCTCATGTTTTTCGATTGACAGCTACATTTGTTTCCACGGTGGGAACATTAGTTGCAAAATAAGTAATTGTTTGACAGCATGGCACCTATTTGACTTATTGTATGCTGATATTTGCAAAAATTGTGCAAAAATAGTCCGTAAATAACTTTTCGAATTGGCAGTTAAGACAGAGTAAAACGTATAGAACGCGACTCTTTAGAGGAATCAGATATCACAAGCTCTAAATTTTATTGACTTTGAACACTCTGCAATGATATATTTTTAAACAACAACTTCAGTAATGGTGAAGGTTTTGACTTTCACTCGTGGTATGGGGTACTTGGCTATGCTTCTGGTCAGAGCCTGACTGATGTCGTTTCCAACGTTTAGTAAGACTTCAACACGACGCATGTAGAATCTGGCTTCTTTGCTGTTGGTATTATACTCGTAAGTTTTTGCCATCAAATGAAACACGGTGCTACGTTGATTCAGTATCAGACGTACATCCAAATGCTTGTCCTGCAATCACGTATCCATATGTAAACGAGTCATCATTTATAAACTAGTCCCTTGTTTGATTTTCTTTTATCGGTCGTTAAATCCTACATTGTGCGGATCGTTATCGTCTGTCAACTCTGTTTCGTTGAATGCACCCAATTTATTAGGCTTCCACACCAAATACGCATCAAGGTGTGTGTTCTTGGCTTCCGTTCCGTAAGTCAGTATATTATATGGGTAAGCTTGATAAAGGTAAGGGTCCATACTGCTGATGACGAGTTTTTTGTTCAGGTACAAATCTACTTCACTGAACATCGAATGCAAGAAATTGTTGAGGGGAACAACTCTAGCATCGTCGCCCGGATTCGTAGTACTAGTTTTGAGAACTTTTACTTTCAGGTACAGGTAACCTTTATTCAGATCGATGTAATCTTCACTTTGTCCTTTGATTTCAAACTCGATAGGAGCTTATGTCGTCAGAGACGACACGGGATGGAATTGTACCCACTAGGATTCTTGCATCATCGTCGTCGCTGGGGCATGGCAAACAGATCTAGTTCTGTCTTGGAACATTCGCAACAATCACGGTGCATCATTGTTAATAATCAAAAGCATCCACATCTCTGGCGGTTATTCGCCTCTTATCCTTTTGATGGTTGTGTCTGTGAGGTCTGAATGTTTTTCGATGTTTTCTTCTGCTTGTCCTTTATGCGGCGTGGAAGATGACTTAGTGGTTTCTACAGGAGTGTGAAGTGAATTTATAAGTGTTTCTCGGGATCTCATGAGCTTTTTTCTGTCTGGATGAACACATTTTTCACTGCATTCAGTAACGCTTATTTGGGACTCTGTCGATGAGCACATATTGGATAAATTCTTATCCTTGAGTCAGAGTAGCATCTTTTAAAGCATGCAATCCTCGAGTCACCATAGATTTCAAAACGGGTGACACAGTACGAAAGAGTTTTCATAACATATTTTCCAAACCATGTAATCGTTGTCGAGCTACTGGTCGGTACATAGGATACATCAGTGCAACTCACTGAAGAATAATTTTCGAAAATGTAGTTTAACGGTGACTTTTCCTTTGTGGAGCAGAATATTTTGTCCAAGATCTCCGTTTATACCAATATTGAGACTGAAAATACAATTTACTGACGGGAAGACAATGGGGATGCACAAATTCTCGGTGAACGTGATACGTGTGTCCTCCTTATTGATCATCACTGTTGGAAGTTGTAGAATCAACTTTAAAGGGAATGACTCTCAGCAATAGAGCCGCTCTGTACTCGCCACCATCAGAAAACACAGAATTAAAATTCTGACATTCGTTCAATTCGATATGGTATCGAAAATAATTTAAAACTTGGTTGTTTGGCTGGCGCTCGTTGTTTTCTTTTCTCGCAAAATACAGGATCCTTTTCCCCACGTGTTCTTGTACTTGTTCGTTGAGTATTTCTGCCATGATTTGTCTGTGTTTGCCTCTGATATTCAAAACTTTAGCCAGATACATGATTTCTACCAAATTCACTTACCAATGAGCTTCGTGGTCCAATTGTATGGCTTGAAAGGTAAATTTGCCGTGAAGCAGAACAACATGTTGTTGGGAAACACATCAATAGAACTGTCACTAAATAATGTCAAATTAAATTGATTATTCATAATTCAATAGTTCTCGTGTCTGAAGAGTCACCCGATGTCAAAGGAGAGTGTTTTTCCAACGGTTCCAAAAGGTTGCTGTAACTGGAGGAGTTATTACTGGAGTTGGCGTGGCTACCGTTGTTACAACTGTCGGTATATTTCAAAGAGAGATTGGAAAGGAGATAGCCAATAAAACTGCTGAGCAACATAGTCCACATTTTTTTATTCCCTTATTGCTGACGCAAGTTTCCAATATCTGCTCAAATGACTCAGTACACCACGAAGATCTGACAGAAAAAGACAATTTGATTTTTAGGAACACGTTCTTCACACCACACCCACTGTTGTTGTTGTTTATGTTTTTGTAGTTCCTGAAGTTAGGAACACTGAGAAAGGATGCAGTGTGTATTGTCATGTTCTTGACATTTAGTACTTTTTTTAGTTAATGGTATTTGAAGCTGCAATCCAAGAATCAAAACTGATTGAATATACTTTCTAACGGACTTTCACTACTTGGATTGGACGTGTTCCCACATAACGTGTTTTTTGATCGAGAATGCTTTCGATATCGTACACATCGTCGTCTCGTTGTAACTCAGGCAAGTAAAAAAGTTCAATTTATAAACAGGAGGATAACGCCAACGCACGCGTCCTGTTGTAAACATATCCACATCCGTTCTTTCAAGGTTCTTTGAAAACGTTTCACGACACTGGCGTTGATTTCAGGATTTTCAGTGTATTTGGACAAAGCAAGTGAGACACATCTGCTAAGTCGGCTTGCAATTGATGATTGATGATCGATTTATGTTACCTTCGTTTGACTTCTTGGTTATTTGCATTGAATGGGTTTGTGTAAAATGTACATCGGTTGTTCTTGTAACCATTGTCGTATATCCTGGAGACGTATACGTTTAAGTTTGGTTTTGTGTGCACGATACAATTCTTTAATTCCTCCGTAGCCAGCAACATGGGCAGTGTAGTAGTAAATGTTTCCCAAAAGTGTGTCCATACTGTGGTTTAATAAGTCACCCATGGTACTCTTAGGATGGTGTGGAAATTTGGATTTCAATGCTGACGTGTCCGACGAGCCATAGGAGAAGTTTAGGAGTTTTCCACAGAGATTATCGGGTTTTGTTTCTTTACTTCTTTTCACTTCTGTCTTCGCTTCATTCTTTTTCTTTTCTGCTGAAGAGGGTGTCGACACCATCTTGTCAACCCAGGCTTTCAGTTCTTGTCGAATCTGGGTAGGGGAAGATATCAACAAGACTGCAACACTTTGGTGAAAAGGTGTTTGAGCAGAGGGCTTTTGAAACTCTTCTATTTTTTCCCTTTCATACTTGTGGCAGTCTGTCATTGTCTTCTTGGTAATTGCTGCTGTTTTTCATTTTTCGGTTTTCATGACATTCGTGAAATCTCTCAGAATAAGTTTGGGAGTTTCGTCTAATGCTGTCTGGTGAAACAGTTGAAGACGATTCAATAATTATCCATACCGTTACGATTTTGTCCGTTTCTGACAAGTCTGTTCGATCCATGAACGATTGTAACTTTTGTTGTACGCATGACATCTCTGTGAGATTAAGATTAGGGGGTAAGTGAGGTATTCGTTGTTCGTACCATCGGTGGATTCCATTCACCGTTTGCTAGGAACAAAAGTTAGTTCTCGTCTTTCGGTAAGGTCAAGGTGTACAAGTTTGATGTCCTTGCAGAAAGGTCTGTCATTTTTATATTCACTTCATCACTTCTCCTAAAAGATGTTCAGTGATCGATCCTAGTAAGGGAGCAGCGACTATTGACAACGGACATATCACATAATGAAGATATCCTGGTTGAATAGACACGTTTTTCTTTTGATTGACTAGAATTTTGTATTTCATTATATTTGTCGAAGAAGGTGAAGACGTTTTCCTAATCGCTATGTCTGTGTCTTGGTAAAGTGAACAGTTCTTGGCAATATGTTGAAACAGTATTCACAACCCGTATCGATGACTTCTTTAGTAGTTTGCTGAATTATCTCTTTTCGAATCGGGGCATTCGCTTTGGTGAGTACTGACAATACATCCCAATATTTCGTTAGACGAAGTAGGATAGCCTTTTTTCCTTTTTTTGAAGGAATCTTTTAACGTCGACGTTGGTGGTATGACTGTGCACTCTTTGGGGAAGACGTCTTGTTCAGAGGAACTGAAGTGACTCTTGTCGAACATTTTTTCTTTTATACTGGAATTCGTCAGCTTGACTTTGGGCACCACTAAACGGCGAGGTGTTTTTAATGGACTAAATCGTGCAAGTTCTTGTTGAGGCAAATCCAGTAAACTATGTAACATTCCTGTTCTGTATTGCACTTTTTTCTTAGGAGTGCAGACATTTTCGCCGCGACCGCAGCAGCCAGAGCAGAAAAAAGAACGACACCAGATGAATATAATTCCCTTTAGAGATTGTTTCCATTTATTTACAAAATTGAAAAACACTTCTTTTAAATCAGGTTTAACTTTCTTTATCACTAAAGGAGGAGAAGTAGAGAAGGAATAGGAGACAATAGCAGATGTCGATGTGGCGCCTTCAGGTCGAAGTTTCCGTGAGTACGTGCGCGTTCTAGCAAGATAAGATAATGTATTTTGTAGCTTGAGTATCGATTCTTGGCCCAACCAATTGTGTCAAAGCTTAAAGGAAGTCATATTGAACAATATCAGGTAGGAAGGTCGTGAATGGTGTTTTATAGTTTTTTTCTTAGCTGCAAGACGACAACGAAGGTGACGTGTAAATCACTGGACCTTCTTGACTGTAATCGGTAAAACAAAATCTCAATAAATCTGGAGTAGTATATTTTAAATCGATCAGTAAATACACATGTGGTAACTGAGTGGCATCGTCATAAATATAAGTCAGCCATCGCGTTCCTAATTGTTTAGCCAACACTTGAACTTGAGATTTGACTCTCAGACATTTAAACAACACGACATAATCAGCATTAAGACTGATGGTGTGATGCGCTTTAATTTGTTGAAATAAAGTTAGAGAGATCTAAATAATACTAACGTTCCGATGATGTCCTTTTCGTGTAAACCAAAGTTTTAATCTTCCTCTTCTCTTAAGATATCATCGAGACACAACCCCATCGTCCTCGCGAGGAATCCCTTCTACCAACGAAATGGATTTTCTTCACGTTCTTTCAGTAACTATTAAGCCGACTGGTACTCTTTGTAACACGACACGACACTTTGTGGAGGACGATCTAACAAAAGTGATTTGTGCTCGATCAGACATTTGACGCATTCTGGTTTGCTGGACCACTCGGTCCAGCAATCAACATGTTAAATGGATGGCGAAGATACAATGCCTCCCAACACTGACGATCTGAACTTTCGTCAATTGCTTTGAGAACGGAGGATGCAGCCATAATTATAGAGTTGTTTTGAAACTTTGAGGCTACCATAGAGGACGCAAGTTATTTCATACAAAAACATAAAACATGTTTAATTTTTGGGGAGCTTTTTTCATGTGAACATTTTGTTTTCTTTTTAGTGGGTGTCACAGCACGATCCGTCTCATGGCTTTTTTGTTCTTCTCCTTGTTGTAATGGGCTATCCTGTAAACAGTCACACACGACTTAGACATAGTCAGCGACCTCTTGTTTCCAAGTTTCTAATCCAAAACTTTTCCAGTCACATACATCCTTCCAATGGTAAGTCTGGTGACGTACATCACTAACCACGAACACTTCTGGGTAAGTATGAACGGTAGACAAAGTGCGACGAATCTCATCTTCACCCAGATATAGATTGTGATTCATCACTGATCGCAGAACGTTGAACAGAATGATTTTCTCGTGAACAGACAAAATCTAGGTAGTCATGTCTTTGCATGAAATGGTGACACATGCACAAAAGGGTATCTGACGTTAAACAAAAACCAAAGAAATTCAGTCACTGCCACACACACACGACAAGTCGTCCCCAATTGAAAGATGTCGCATCGTCTTGTGGAATCAGTTCCATAAAAAGAATGTATTAATTCTCTAAGTCTTGAATTGTTTTATTGACTTCCTGCAACACTGGTTGCAGAAGTCGTCGCATCGCAATCCTTATAGCCACGTTGAATTTAGTGTTTGTCATAGTTTTTCCCGAGATTCAGTCGCCTTATTCTATTGAAAGAGCAATAGTTTACAAATCGAGAATGTATTTTTATTTTGCATTTCACTGGAATCTGTATAAAGTAGCAGTAAATGCGTTCTAGAAATTCCAAAGGTAGATTCTGAATGTGCTCTTCTAAATTGTTGATTTGTATTACATTTCAAGGAATAGTGATACACGTGCCAAAATGAGTCCGCCGCTAAACCATATCTAAAAAATTCAGTCAATAACTCACACACGACATGTTGTGAAGAAGTCTCGTCTTGAGGCAATTCGTTATATCACTGTAACACTGTATGTTGAAGTCGTGGCATCAAAAGTCTTACAACATGTTGACAATTGATTAATGCCTGACCACTTGAACGCGTTCAACGTAATCAACATCCTTATAGCATTAAAATATCAGTGGTTGCTTCTGTGCCGCTGAGGATACTATTGTTCCTTGCATTTCACTTGAATCTGTACAAAGTCCCTGTAAATGCGTTCTCGCAGTTCCAAAGGTAAATTCGGAATGCGCTCCTCTAAGCTATCCACGATGAGAGTCCTTAGATCACGTTATCTGGGCGGACTACTTGTAAACTTCGTGTCGTCTTAGAACGATCAGACTATTCCATGAAAGTGAATTAGCGACAGCGCAGAGACCATTTAGCATGTTCATGGTAAGATGAATCATTATACTCCCATTCTTGGAATTTCACACCACAACCGAAATACTGTACTTGTTCTCCTTGACCTAAATATACGAATCCTGCCCTAACTAAAGATTTGGGACTGGACCATGCCAGATATTTTGGCCGTTTTCCTTTGAACGTGTTCAATCAACTGGCAAATTGACAATAGTCGGGCAAAGCCACTTTAATCGCGTATTCGTGTACTCTCCTCCATGATTGCCTGCAAGGAAAAGGTGGCTCACTGCAACAAAAAAAGACATGATGATGACATCCAGAGTTTGGTACACTGATGGCATCACTTTCTATATTAGAGCAAAGGCCGTGTTGCATCACTAATGTTGCAGGGCACAGCATCACTATTGTTGCAGGGCGCAACATCACATTAATCGTCATTCAACTTTGGGTAAGTGGGTATATCACATGTTTCTGTGTCAAATTCATCTTTCTGGGTGGAAGTATCTGCTCAAAATGATCCTTCTTTCTTGAAACTCTCATTTTTATACTGAAGGGCGGTATCCCGTACGGTACCATGTTTTTGTCGGGAAGTCGCACTCGTTTTTTGTAAGTGATCTGATATTTTGTAAGGGATTACTGACGATTTGGTGATCTGACAAAAGTGCAATCTTTTGAAGTCCAACGTTGCAATACGAAAGTCTTGATCTTGACCTGACCTTGAGGGCTTCCTTCAGCACGTCAACGTTCACCACTAGACCAGAATGATAGTTGAGTGTCAGTCCTTTCACTTAGCATTTTTGTATAAAGTTGTCCATTTTATCTTGGGTCTACCGTTGGCAAAACTCAAAATAGTGTCTTAGGAATGTTCATCGGTCCACGCTCCTAAACGTTCTTCTTCGATGTGAGGGTCACAGCATCCAGGTCGATCGATGTACATGCAACTACCGGTGGAAGAACTTTACATTTGGCCAGACCTTCGTACTGACGAATGTGTTCGACCTCGATGTGTTCGTTCATAATTTCAGGGTGACTTGTAGGAAATCGGGAATATTTACACACCCAAGGGTACAACGAACACCCATCAACATATTTGATCTGTTCTCCTTGAGATTCGCCTGCTTCGTACAACAGGCGTGTGGCGTTGGTATAATCTCTAAACAAACTATTGCTAGGATTCAGAGATTCAATTTATACCACATCGTTTTCCGCTCCTCAAAGGAGGTGAAACGTGTGTCACAGGAAGGGTGGCTTTTCCATCAGTCATGTCAAACTCATCGGATTGTTGCACGTGTTGAATTTTGTCCAAGATTTTGGAAGATGTTAATTAAGCAGGTGTACTAAATTTCAAACTGTCGTGAGTAATAGAATGTCCCTAAGGATCTTGATCTTCAGACTGGCACTGTCATTACAATTTATCCATCATAGACTCCAATAAGTCCGTTACAAATGCAGTCGCATGATCTGCAGGGACTTGGCACTTTAACTCCTTAAAGTTCACCGTGTAAGTGTAGGTGGTCGCTCTAAACTGTTTGGAAGCTACTTTGTGAGTAGCTTGAAATGGAAATTAATCCTCAGGGGCTACCAAACAGTTTTCTTACTTGGAACATATTGACTCTCTCTCTCTCTAGGTCTTGGGGAGAATTATATATATATATATATATATATATATATATATATATATATATATATATATATATATATATATATATATATATATATATATGTCTGTATGTATGCATGAATGTATGTATGTATGAATATATGTATGTATGTATGTATGTATGTATGTATGTATGTATGTATGTATGTAAGTATGTATGTATGTATGTATGTATGTATGTATGTATGTATGTATGTATGTATGTATGTATGTATGTATGTATGTATGTATGTATGTATGTATGTATGTGTGTGTATAACTCCCCAGTAAGAGAATATTATCATTCATTTCTACATTCAACCAGTGAAGATGGAAGAGACACAAAAATCACACTTCTGATCAGAAGTCAGACATTTACAGAGAGTGATTCGAAAATACACGTCGTCCAACATGACTTATGGGGAGTCTAAAGATTACCCCTCTCGAAATCAAAGTGAAAATACCTGCTGTGTCTGTCAAGAAAAAGTACACTGGGTTACATAATGTCCATAACGTCAAAGGAAAGGAACCTCTAATAAAGGAGACACCGTGTCCCGACACAAACGTAAAGATACCTGTTATCATTGTGAAGAAAAAAGGGCATTGGTCTTCTGTTTCCAGAACGTCCAGAAGAAAGTGTAATTAAAGAGAAAGGAGGAGTTTTCTGAAGCAGAAAAAACAGAAGAACCCATTCCATCTAAGATTTTGGAAAGGAAACCAAAGGTAGGGAAAAAGGAGGAAATTTTGAAGCAGAAGAAGAAGCAGAATAATCAATGCCAGCGAAGAAATTAAATACAGAACATCCCTAAGAAGAAAAATTAATTGACTTTTGCGATTTGTATAAAATCTGTTGTATTTATTATTCACGAGACTGTGCCAAACATAAGTTTATTAATGTCTTGATTTGGTTTTTTTTATTATTTTTCGTGCGACATAGGCACACAAAGACACGTTTTTTTGAAGGGATTTGTTTTTGATTTTGGTTTATATCTCCTGAAAGTTACGTCACATAACCTTCAGATTGATGGATATAAAATATATATACTACTCAATTATTGCCTACAAAACTCTGTGTTTTATGTATGTCTTTGTCTATTGTTTTATCTTCCATACAAAACGTAAGCCCCCCCCTACTCTTCTTATGCTTGCATGTGTGATAATGTGATAATATATAAGTATGATAGTATGTTTGTTTTTTAGTGTAAGCATTCCTACCCGTTCCTCCCCTTATATCTATAGCCTTATAGGGTTTGTAGGGTTTTCATTTTTTATTTTAGGGGTTTGGTGTCTATTTAACATCCACTTACTTTAATCCTACCCTTACATCTCGTTCTGTTAGTAAGTGTAGCTGTTGGTCAGTGGATGTGTGTGTTGGCGAGTAGACGTAGGTGTTGACTAGTAGGTGTAGTGATGGTGAGCCAATCTGTGTGTTTATGGGTCAGTCAGTTTCAGTGTTTTTTTACATTATATTTCCCCTAAAGTTCAGACCATCCCACCATGTTGAACCTATGGACACGATACAAAAAATGATATGGAATTATTTTGAGATGTCCTTAAAGACTTTCTAGATTTACCTTTTGGTCAATACGCTAAATGTCATTTTGAAACGAAATTTAATCATGTACGATGTTAGCTTTGACTTCGTAACTCAGGTTATGTTTATCTTTAGCATTATGAACGTTTTAACTAGTTCTTGGTCTTATCATCTAGATGTTATAACCAAATGCAAAGCTTCCAGATAGGCAATTGTTCCACCGATCAATGCACAGATCCATCTCTATATTCGCCTTATAACCTCCATGCATTCATCGCTCAAGTTTGTCTATAGTATGAGAGTTAGTGAAACATATGTTTTCCATTTGTATTGTCCAAGGCCAGCTGCCATTTATGAAAGTATCTAAATCGCAATACAATCAATATATGACGGAACCAACTGGATTTTTGGCAGAAACTTCAGAAGGACTGAACTTATTACTAGATGCCATTTTGATAAATAAAAGTACGGTACATGAGTATTTACGTAAACTATTACCACGAGGTAGAATGATCTAATAGGTGGTATACAAACGAATTAGTAACGCTTTCATCTAAATAATTTTTACTTATCGTTTAACATAAGATTTGTAGCCTTTTCAGCAGTATTTGTGAATTTGTTAATGTTGTTTTCAATGACAGAGAATAGTCACAAATAATAATAATAATAATAATAATAATAATAATAATAATACTAATAAAACGCTGACACAGGTAAGTTTGCTAAAGTTCCCTTAAATTACAGAAACTTCATGATCCAGCATGTAACAATAAACAAAGTTTTCTCTTGTAAAGGTTATTCTTAGGCAATGTTGAGCCTAGAATAAAATAAAATCGAACAATACGCCTACAACTTTTCTTTAGTGGTTATCCATCCACGTCTGTGTTGGTGCTAGCAATTATCAAAGCCGCTAAAAGCGATATAAATGTACGATGGCAATGAATTTCCATTTTTAAGCAATGTATCTAGCAATGAAAAGATTCAAGGATCGAGTTGCAAAGTAAAGTCTTTGATGGCCGCTTGTGTAATGTATTTTCGAGGTTCAAGTCACACCTGCGGCGAGGAATATTTAATTTATTCTGTACTTGAATTAATGACAAAAGAGACTAAATTTATGCAAATAAACAAATTTTCATTTAAATAATGATTTATTAATTTGAAAAGAAAAGTAATTCAGAAAACATGGGTATTTATTATAACAAATCCTGGTAGATAATGAGTGAACACTATAGTTAAATGAGAGCAAGATCTGGAACGGAAAATTTCATTGTGTATCTCATTTCAGGTTAACCAGATATTCAAGCATGTTAATGTTTTCGTGAGTTACTTGAGCACATGATAAAACGTTTGTTGCAATGATGTAAGTGTCCAAGGAAAATACGATAGTACAGTGCAGACAATAACGTTAAGGCGGCAAAACTGTCAAAGTAAATATGATTATCTCATCTTTGTGAGCTCTACTAGTGCATTATGTACTACTATTTTCTATTGTCCCTTTTGCAATGTTGTGTGTCGCCCATATTTGGAGGGTGGGGCAGACAGTATCCTCGTTCCTTGGGATCTAACACTGTTTAGGTATTGCATTCACCGATCTGATAAAATTAGTGATTTTTAGCACTTAAATTTGAGATTGGATTTATGGTGTTCGATTAAAATGCAACCGGATTTTCATCGCTTTAAATCTGCTATACTTAAGAATTTAACTTCATATTTTAAAGGATTCTTAAAGTCGTGAAGCTTGAAAAATGATCACACAGTGCATGAATAGTTATAAAAATAATAGTGAATCTCAAGTAATAAAAAACAAAACCATATTTTTTCCATTTTTTTTTTGCAAATATTGTCCAAACACAGAAGACAGGCGTGTGAATACAAAAGTAGTTCCATGTTATAAACTAATAACTTCTAGTTTTTGCGTCACATGATGCGATTTTAACCAATCAAATGCTTGTTACAAAGGCTTTGTAAAACATTTAATTACATGGCGATGAGTCTAATCGAATTAGTAGCACAATAAATGTATTAACGACAAACATGGTCAATACATCTTTCTTAAATCCCTATAAAATGTGAATGGCCTGACAAACATGTAATAAATTTCCTCTAGACAAAACATCTGTACTCAGTTCAATCATCCATAAAAAGGATTGACATACATATCCTAACCGATGATATATATATATATATATATATATATATATATATATATATATATATATATACACATGAATTGACAAAATATAGATTAAAGCTATCTTTATAAGACTATAATAATGATTATGCAGAGTTCAAAGTTATTGAAACAAGGCTTGGGTTCAGCCACGTCAGTTAATTCATTACTATGACATTATTGTAGGAGTAGTCAATGCATTCTTACCACATCGATCTGTTTACTTGCAATTAAAATATAAACACTGGTGCTTACCATATCTCTCCATCATCGTTACATGATAATAGTTTAAGGTTAATCATAACGTCAGTGCCTTAGGGCATTCACTTTTTTCAAATATTGCATGAAAATTCTTACACAGGTGTATCCTTCTTATAGCTGCTTATAAGAGAAATGCCCGAACGGAAGATAGTATCTACACTTAAGAGAACGTGTAAGAAATTCAGAAATATAAAAGAATATACAAAGCACAAAATAAGATCCAAAAAAACATAAGTTGCTTGTTTATGAAATAAATAAAGATAGTTTAAGCTCATTAGACGATAAAAAGTACATCCTTCAGTCGCGGATGACCATGGATTTTCCGTCTGAGGAAGTCTGTTAGTTGACGAACGGCGTTTGTTGTGGCTGAAGAGACTCATACGGGAGTGACAATCTCTGTTGCATCTGCCGTACTTGAAGGTGGTCTCTTGGGTTATAACATGCTGCTGTATCTTGTGCTATCTACGGGCTATTTTCTGCTCTGCCAGTTGCGACTGTTTTCTCTTGCATCTTTGACGTCCTCGGTTGAGCTCATGCCTCCAGCAACTGATGTCATAAGCAAGTGCTTTCCAACTGACCACATTAATGTCCAATGCATTAATGTCTCTCTTGCACACATATATGAACTGCTGGTCTGAATGATCTGGCGGTCTTTTTTCAGAGGCAAGTTCGCTGTAGAGGATGTCCTTTGGCACGCGTCCATCATCCTTTCGGTATACGTGTTAATGCCATGTCTGAGTAGTGTGACCATCTTGGAAATCTGTGCACACTCTTGAACCTCTGTGTTTGGAACGCTTTCATGCCAGGAGATGCCCACGATGCGTCGAAAGCAGCGCAATTGAAAGTTATTTAGTTTCTTTTTTTGGTGCGAGTATAGTGGCCATGACTTGATACCGTAAATTAGTGTGCTGATAACACCGGCTTAGTACACTTGTATTTTGGCGTGTTTAGTCAGCTTGTTGTTGCTCCAGGCCCTCTATGCTCAGACTATACATCGCTGAAGCGGCCTTTACAATGCGAGAGTTGAGTTCTGGGTCAAGAGGTTGTCCGTGATGGTTGACCCAAGGTATATGAACGTGCTGACAACCTCAAGTTCATAGTTATTGATGTTGATGAGAGATGGCTCTTCAACATCTTGACCATCACTAACGTCTTATTTAGACTGATGGTAAGATCGAAGTCATGCCAAGCTTGCGTAAAACGGTAAGTAAAGTTTTGGAGACGAGCCTCTGTGTGGTTTGTCACTGGCACATCGTCAGCAGAGAGTAATCCACGGATGTGACCTTTGCGATTTTAGCTTTGGCTCTACGTAGTACGAGGTTGTACAGTTTTCCATCTGACCTTGTGTGAAGGTAGATTCCCTCAGTTGATGAGACAAAGCCATGTTTCAGCAGGAGAGAGAAGAAGATCCCAAATAGGGAAGGGGCAAGAACACATTCCTGCTTGACTCCACTACGTATCTCAAAACCGTCTGAGGCTGAGTCATCATACTGAACTGTGCCATGCATGTTTTCATAGAAAGACTGGATCATGCTTATTAGCTTTGTGTGGACATCCGATCTTTTCTAGCAACGCGAACAATCCGCTTCTGCTGACAAGATCGAAAGCCTTTGTGATGTTAATGAAGGCTATGTTGAGTGGCCTTCTCTGTTCCTTGCACTTATCTTGCAGTTGTCCAAGTGAGAAAATCACGTCGATGGTGGACAAATCTGGTCTGAGATCGCACTGTGACTCAATGTAGACTAGATTTGCAAGGGTGTGAAGTCTGTTCAGGACAATTCGAGCAAACACCTTGCCTATGTTGCTCAGCCAGGAGATGCCGCGATAGTTGTTGCAATCGCTCCTGTCGCCCTTGTTTTTTCTTTGTTTGTAGAAACTGATGATGTTAGCGTCTCTAGTATATTGTGGTACTTTACCCTCTTTCCAGCGTAGACAAAGAGCTCATGGAGGTATTGAAGTACAAATGGTTTTTCCACATTTCACGGCTTCTGATGGTATGCCATCTTTTCTGGGAGACCTTCCGTTTGCTAGGCTATATATGGCCTTGCTGAGCTCGTCAACAATTGGTTCAAGATAGGCAGGCTTTCGAAGTACAATATTGATGGTGTAAATCAATATTCTTTTGATCGTTATAAAATTGCACACAAATAAAGTGTATTAAGGAGAATTTAAACCATTGTATATTTGTTAAAAATCAAAAGCACTTTTAAGCCATTTTATAGTTGATATAAGCCATTTTTATAAAAATATAGAAAAGGTTTAATAAAATCACTAATATAAAATGGATTAAAGAAATAATAAAACGGGAAGGCAACCCTACATGGGAAAAATATAAAATGGGTTAAAGGAATATATATATATATATATATATATATATATATATATATATATATATATATATATATATATATATATATATATATAGATAGATAGATAGATAGATAGATAGATAGATAGATAGATAGATAGATAGATAGATAGATACTGAAATATTAAATATTTTAGAAGCCAACCACCCATATTTTTCTTTTTTTTTTACAGAACGAACACACAAGAGAAGAAAGTTCTGCTAGATATGACATTTATCCTACTATTCGCAAAAAAACTTTTTTAACGAAGCCAATTACTAGAACAATTAATTACATTAACGAAGTGCATATTTACAGTCTGTATCCCATTTAAAAATGAGTGCTACGTTAGTGGGTGTAATAAAAATGTCAGTTCGCAACACCAAGGTTTTCCAAAAGATAGCTAAAGTGAACCAGATGTTCGGGGTGGATTTCGATGGCAAGAAAACATTTTAAAAAGTTAGGAGGTACAAAGAGCAATTTCGTTATATCAGCATAATGATTTTTGATGGAACACAGTTTTAAATTTAAGAAGAAATTGATCTTTACATTGAACAACTTGTTTCCTAGAAACTAGTGGATCGACTTATTCACTTACTAATCACAATAATGATTACAAGAAATAGAAATTATGGCAACTAAGTGATCGCCAGGCTTACTAATAAACTAACAAATTGTTTACATACTTACTCCAATCAATCTGTCTGTCTGTCTCTCTGTCAAATAAACGGATCCACGATCGAACTAAGTAACGTCTTACTTACCTACTTACATAACTAAGTAACTAATTACCTAGCTAGGTAAATAACTAAAGTCAATAAATGCAGACCAAGAAACTCATTAACTACGGTAATTTACTAACAGTCAGAGAGATACAAAAATGTATTCCACAGCTTTACGTGTTAGAACCATTATCAGATAATCGTGTTCATGATCAAACGATAGTTATTTGTCCAGTGAAAAATAAATTTTGTTAAGAAAACAAAGATATTTCTTTACTAGACTGTCTTTATCGAATATTTTTTTTTCTGCATGCCATTTTTCCTTTTGCTCTAATACTTATATTTATTCGCTTATTTGTTCATTCAGTGTTATAATTACATACAATAATATTGGGGATTCTTAGCAGTATTTGGCAGTTGAATATAAACTTCGCGAGAAAGAAATGGCTAAAATTATTATGCATGCTTTAAATGGCAACATGGAAACACTTCCGTTAAACTTCAATTTTCAATGTATGCCACAAGTAAAATGCGTATATATATATATATATATATATATATATATATATATATATATATACATATATATATATATATAAAGTCGGTTGTATTCATTACTTAAAAGTTTTCGTTGCATACACTTGAGCTGAGCAATTCCTTTAATTTGGACGCCTTTCACAGGGTTTCAACCCAAAAGCTAATTGTAGATATTCTCATTCCTTTCATTGTTGTATTGGGGACACTTGGCAGACCCAGTACGTCCGTTATTTGCTTCTGTATTAGTCGTCTGGTACCCTGCCTTTTTCACTACCTTGACTACAAATTTATCAATCATTCCATACAATATGGTGGATGGGCCGAAACAGTCTTAATTCCGTCTGCGAGAATGAGATATGTATAGTCAATGTTGTGGTTACCTCGGGAATGACGTCAGCATAACAAAATCATCACAAGTGTAATGTGTTCACCTTCCAAACAGGGGGCCCCGTGTGGCTGAGTGGTCTAAGGCGCTCGCCTTCACCGATCACTGCCATGTCACCTCTGTCCGCGTAGGTTCAAGTCTAGAGGTTTACCAGTGTGGTTATTTGAGAAAAGTTGCCAGAAGCTTCCCGTGGGTCGGTGGTTCTTCCCGAGATTTTCCCGGGTTCATCCTCCACCAGATATACTGGCCGTCATGTGCTGAAAAATGGCGTTAAACACATAAAACCAAACCAAACCAAACCTTCCAAACACTTTGTAGAATGCATACACAACATACAGGCGCAAAAACAAATAAAACTTAATCAACTTCTCGTGAAATAACAGAAGAAATGGTAGTGTCCCCTGGCTGTTATGTAGGAGCCGCTGTGTACTATTTTTACAATGTCAGTGCATCAGTTTGAATTTTGACATTTCCTGGACTTGCAAAGTATTCCAAATTTCATACATATTGGATTCATGCCTATCATCAAGTTCAGAACCACAATAGAAAATATATTCTCATCAGACACTGATATTTCAAGATTAGACAACGTGACGTATGGTATAAAATTTACATGTATGTAAACAGACTTCATATTTTTAATAAAACAAGAGAAGAAATATCCTGTCATAAAAATCACGTGATCATAAGCGTTAAAAAGAATAGTAAGTATTGTGAAAACAAAAAATCTCGATGAGCAAATCTGATCTGAAATAATCGAATCTTACTGACTTAATACATCGAATCCACCAAAAAGCTGAAAACTGAAATGTACTGAGCTAGTTTACAAAATCATAATAATATCATCAGCTGCGATAGTCTCGTCAGCCAACGTTCTTACTATAAAAAAATGGTGTTTCCAAAACAGAAACGTGGGCGACAGATATAAATTGAAAATATTGTCGTCGTGCCCTAATTGCTTATATCTTTTTAGTGGTAGCAAATGTTATGTAAAAAAATGTGCCCCTTCATTCTACTGAAGTAAAATTTTTTAGTTGTCTGCAATAATTCTTGATTGGCAGGAACACAAGTTGGAATGAATTTGTAGATTTAGTCGATTTGTTGGCATCAATATGGATAGATGAAAAGTGATAAAACATGAAAAGTAAGAATTTATTTCGACAAAAGAGTATCCATGAGCTTGAAGTATTTAGTATCATCAAAAATTGGACAAAGGAAATCCCCTTTTGGACGGGCAGTTGGCAAAATACCAGTTTTCCATATCTTTAGTTGCTCTGTACTCACAAGTTAAACGTCTTTAAGTACTCCTCACGAGAATTGCATCGTTTATACAGTTGTATCACAATAACAATCAGGAAATGATTGTGCACATAGACCAAGTGATTGGCAAAAACAGAGTGCACCTGCCTTTATTCTTTATCAGCATTCGTAATAATTGTGTTAAAAGACTTAGGTAAAAGGAAAAAGTTCTTCAGTAATGTCCATGATACCTTTTACTTTAAGAAAGGTTCGATTGTTTTTTTAAAAAGCATATTGACCAACTTAAAAGATTACAAACTAATTAATCGCCAACAAATCTTCTTAATTAGCTAACAACTACTAATAAGCAAAATATTAAATATTGTAACACGCAAGGGGTCTCACTACAGAGCGAATCAAACAAAACCTGCGTGAGTCTAGCTTGAGATCGATGTTTTCCCTATATCCAATGACCTCAAGACAACAGTCGTCGTCAACTGAAGGATTCTTAAACGAGCAAACTTCCTCTAACCAACTAACATCCATGCCTTCACAAGACTCTAATTTCACACTTGCATGTTGTTGTTTTTTTTTGTGCTTCACTTTCGTATGACCCATCAGTAAGCCATTCCAAGCCGTAGATAGGTACTTCACGTCGTGCACAACCAAACACGGTCCAAACACTTAATACAAAGAATTATTCCTATCTCAAATTACTAAACACGTATAAGCGAAAATATCCCGAGAATTTAGAAGTTAGACCATATTCATCTTAAGAAACCAATCCGTGCTACCATAAAGTCTCGTGAATACTGTACATTATGACATCTGCTCCAAGTCATTGGTTCGGTTTGAGAAATATCTTCCCACACCGATTCCCCATTATCAAACAAATAATCACTAAAATCTAACAAAACTATAAATGGAGACGTAAATACAAATAGTATATACCCTAGGTTTGTTACCTTATGTAACAAAATTTACCATTTAACTAATTATTTACTTAAGAATTTTCATGTAAGTACATGTGTTAATTGATTAACTAATCTTAAAACTACATACCTAACTAACTAACGAACTGTCAAGCTAACTCATATATATATATATATATATATATATATATATATATATATCTATATATATATATATATATATATATATATATATATATATAGAGGTGTGTGTGTGTTTGTGTGTGATGGTTTGGCGTAGCGATCAGTTTATATTTTAGTAATTTATACCACAAAAATGATACATTAATCATTTGTACGACACTGGTTGTTGTGGCTATTCAACTTTTTTCCCTGATCCCAAATTTTCATGAATATAGATGAATAATTTCGTTCCGATTTTAGATTAAATGGAAATTTCAAACTGTTTGAAAGTATTCCTTCTGATTTAAAGTGAACGTACTGTCAGAATAAATTGCTTTAGTTTTCCTCTAATCATAACACGTTTATATCTTCATATTTCGTCGAATTCAAGGTGCTTTTTGAACATATTACAAAAATAGTTTCTCGTAAAACATAATAGGTACGGTTTCACAACAGGAAAACAAAATAATATATTTATTGACTAACTGTTTTACCTCTGATTCAATTAATTGTAGAAGTCGGTTGTATCGCGTATACAACTTGGTTTATTTACCTTGGTTCGTTGATGAAATAGTCCTTTTTTGTAATCTTTGACTCCTCTTCAGATGTATCATGATGTTGTACGTATGCTTCATGGTGTTGTACGTATGCTGTTCACTTAAGTTTACTTAAGATATTCGTTATCCGCAAATACAAAACAAATATTAAATCCTCCACTAATGCTTCCGATTTTACATTAATTTAATGTTATTCAGTTCTTATCCGGATCTAATGCAAATCGGCTTATAAAAATTAAAGCGAAAACCAGAATGGGACTGCAGATAAATGAGTCATTCGTCGGAAATACTTGTCTCGTACTCGATGCATTGATGCAAAGGAAAAACAATGGATGATCGATTTAAGAAATATTGTAACCGAAATAAAAATAGCAACTCTCCGATTTATGACCATGTGCAAGCTAATATGAGTGTAGTGTTACCATGTGCAAGCTAATATGAGTATAGTGTTGCCATGTGCAAGCTAATATGAGTGTAATGTTGCCATGTGCAAGCTAATACGAGTGTAGTGTGGACATGTGCAAGCTAATACGAATATAATGTGACCATGTGCAAGCTAATACGAGCGTAACATTTTTCTTTCGAATCTTTGTTTGGTGAAGTTGTAACTGATAACATGGTCGCAGTTCTGGTCATTTTAACTCTTCACCCTTAGATATATTATGCCATTCCCACTGTTGTTTTCAGTCAAACAGCTTTAAAGTGGTTAGTGTATTGAGTAAAGTCTTTAGGCTCTGCGATTAAAATGATCTTAAAGAAAAAGTGTTTACGGCTGTCGACTGGAGCTCTGATAATCTTGAAGACACAGTGTATACGAGGTACCGTACAGAGAAAAAAAATGAGATGTTTTTATTTATTACTTTGTTTTATTTCCTCTGTCTTTCTTGCTTTGTCTACATTTGTATCTTTCTAACTTTTTGTATAATTCCTCACACAACTAATAGATCCTGTATTTGATTTATTAATAAATGGTGTCCCCAACAATTGTAATTTTGTCTTTGCCATTACAAGGTTGATAAAAATTAAGTAGCGTGGAAAGTGTATTTTCACCTGGACTTTTGGGGATTCATGCAGACGAGATAGACCCATGCTTGACTCGTTTGTATATTGACACTTGATTTTGCGCTCGCTAAATGGTTGCAAGGCAACAACCAATTGCGTATGGACACGCTTCATCTGCAGGACTATGCTTTTTGAACAATGATATATTTCAAACAAGTATCTTGCACGTCGACTATTAGTATGTATTTCCATTGTAATTACTCTTTATTTCCATTTGACATTCAATAATTTGACATAATCTATAAACGCTAGAAAATTCAGCTATTTCGCAAAGAGTCGATTATTAACTTGGATTATTATACATCGTCTAAGATTACTGTTGAGTTTATATTTGTATACATGTGACTTCGGGTTCAAACATGTTCTCATCAGTAGGTAGATATTATTCTGCTTTTCAGCAAATTGATAAACATACTCCTGTGAGGTATGTTCTTAAAGGTGTTCAGCTTGTAAATCATTTAAATTTATATCACTGTCAAGTGGCGATAACTTGTAGGTAGGTGAACATCCAAAGGTGCCAGGAAATACCACCGTGATGCCGAATTCCTGGTTTATCAGGAACATGCAAGGTAAGGGTTCATCTCTCACTGCTGATGATCCTATTGCTTAATGATTTATCTAACTGTGTAAGCCGCAAAAACATACTGGTGTTCGTGAAGAACTTGCTTAATTGGCAATTCGATACCATCATTTATTTTCCACTCCTAAATACCAGTGCTGGAACGTGATCAGCGGAACACAGATCGAGGTTAATGGCTGCAATCAAATTAGTGGAAATTGAGAGAAAACTGTTGCTAATAATGCCATTAACGCCTTTCCATGGATATATCAAACCAAAGTGTCACGTTTGCTTACTATTTGCAATGGAATTCTGTCGCAAATTTCGGTAAAAGAATTCAATTTTGTTGTAATAGAAATCTAGCGGTTTGTTACGACGGTCATGGTAGTAGTACTTAGTAGAGCTTGCTTTGATAACTACTCTTGTAAAGAGGTTGAAGATAGTAAAATAAATAAATATTGGTGCACGAACTACAATTTACTACTTAAAAGGGTGCGCATAATAGAGGATGGATTAAAGTAGGATTCCTTAGCCTGTAGCAAAGATAAGATTTTTATTTAAAAATAGAGCAACAGATTCTTCAGGCATCACTCGAGATCTTTAATAGAGATGTTTATGAATGGCGATTCGAGCAAATATTTAAAATGTTCAGAATTTGCAATGAAATTGGCTTTCTGAATATTGTCCAATATTTAAATATTTTTGATTTCATTCATTATTTAGACAATTACGATTTCTGTTAGTGTCAAAAATCTTAAGTAGAATATTGTCAGAATATATCTCCTATTTCATTATATTTGGCAAAATCATGTATGATGCGCCCCATCCCCCCCCCCCACACACACACCAATGATCGTGTTACATCAATAGTTTTCGTAGTAAGGACCTAATCATTTAATTTCACCGATGGTGGATATACACAATAGAGCGTAATCTGCCAAGTGAAAAAGAAGGTGGGAAGTCCAACCAGAGAAAAATCTAAACCCTTTCTTTCATGAATTGTACGCGGGAAATATATGGACGAGATACAATACTGGTCACGCATCATCTGATCTTCTTGACGTATATCATTATTCGCTTCAGTATCTTGATTGCGAAAAAGTTAGCTTTAGGGCCGCTTTCATTTTCACAACAGGTGGCCCAGCTCGTCAAGTAAACAGTGGCAGGATTTGGGCTACCAAAGGTCTTATATCTGCCATTATACTATGCCAACTCCTTCATAAGTTCAAGCTCAAAATCCCAAAATCAAATGTGATGTTTCTACAGAAGTGTGAAGTGAATTTATAACTGTTTGTCGGGATCTCAAGAGTTCTTTTTCTGCCTGGATGAATACATTTTTCCCTGCATTCAGTAACGCTTATTTGGGATTCCGTTTGTCGATGAGCACATTTTGAATAAATTCTTTTACTTTGCTCAGGGTAGCATCTTGTAAAGCATGCGATCCTCAAGTCACCATAGGTTTCAAGACGGGTACCACAGTACAAACGAGTGATGAAAACGTACTTCCCAAACCATGTAATCGTTGTCAAGCTATTCCTCGGTACATTGGAGACGTCAGTTACAACTCACTGGAGAATCATTTTTGAAAATGTAGTTTAATGGTGACTTCTCCTTTGGGGAATATAATAGTTTGTCCAGAATCTCCTTTAATACCCATATTGACACTGTGAAATACAATTTACTGATGGGAAGATAATGGGAATGCGAAAATTCTCGGTGAACGTGATACGTGTTTCTTCTTTCGTGATCATCACTGTTGGAAGTGGCTGAATGCACTTAAAAGGGAATGACTCTCAGCAATGGAGCCACTGTGTTTCCCACCACGTTGTACTCGAAGACATCATAATACACAAAAATCAAATTGTGACATTCGTTCAGTTCGATAGAATATCAAAAATACTTTAAAATTCGTTTGTTTTCGTTATATGCTTAAAACGAGGTCTGTGTTTCCACCCAAAGCAGTAAACAAAGGGGGAAACAATGTGAGGGGACAGCGTTTAGCCGTAGGAAAATCCATTTTAAAGGATGAGAAAGTGCCAAACTATTCGTTGAAAATAATTCAAATCTTATCGACGATATAGATTTCAACCATTAAAATATGACCCTGTAGGAATTCTCATATCATAGATATTGAATTGGGGATTGGCTGACGCTTGTATTTTCTTTTTCGCCCAAAATACAGGATCCTTTTTGCCCACGTGTTCTTGTTCTTGTTCGTTGAGTATTTCTGCCATGATTTGTCTTTGTTTTCCTCTGATATTCAAATTTGAGTAGGATAAATGATTTCTACCAAACTCACTTCCCAATGAGCTTCGTGGTCCAATTGTATGGTTTGAAAGGTAAATTTGTCGTGAAACAGCACAACGTGTTGTTGGGGAACACATCAATAAAACTGTCACTAGATAATGTCAAATTAAATTGATTATTCATAGTTCAATGGTTCTCGTGTTTGCAAAGTCACCCGATGTCAAAGGAGAGTGATTTTTGAACGGTAACAAAGGGTTGCTGTAACTGGAGGAGTTGTCACTGGAGTTGGCTACCGTTGGTACTACTGTCGGTATATTTCAACGAGGAATTGGAAAGGAGATAGCCAATACAACTGCTGAGTAAATTAGTCCACAAATTTGTTATCCCCTTGTTGCGGACGTAAGTTTCCAAATATCTGCGCCAATGACTCAATACACCACGGAGATCTAACAGAAAAAGACAATTTGATTCTTAGGAACACGTTATTCACACCACACCCACTGTTGTTGTTATTTATGTTTTTGTAGTTCCTGAAATTATAAACACGGAGAAGGGAATGCAGCACTTACAGTCATGTTCTTAACGTCTTGTTCTTTTTATAGTTAGTGACTTTTGAAGCCTGCATCCAAGAATCGAAACTGTTTGGATATACTTTCTAACGGACTTGCACTATTTGGATGCGACGTTTTCCCACAGTATGTTACGACCCTATGGTAAGGAAAAAGGTAACAAAAAGAAAGTGAAACCAATAATGTTTGTAAAATTAAAAAAAAATTTATTTATAAATAGTTAACGTGAAAATCAAAATACACTTTCAGTATCATGTATTAAAATCCAAATAATCCAATAAGTATTAGTGTCCTAATCACAAGTCCTGTATATATAGAAACTATAAAATGTTGCGAATGAATGAATGTTCCAAGTTAATGAATCTTCGTAATGAACGAATGTTCCGAATGAAAGATTGTTCCGAATGAATGGGTCTGGATTGTCCTGATGTACTAACGATAATGTAATCCAGATCATCTTTAAGAATGTTCACAGGCATACGAAAGTCATAAATATAAATTCAAAGGTTGATGAATACTCCAGGTAACTCCATTGGATGTTCCAATAAATAATTCTAGTCGAATTATTTATACAGCATTACAGCATTGCAACATTACAGAACTACAAGATAACAGCACAACTATATTTCCAAACATCTGATGATTTCAAAGGCTGATCGTAAGAAACAGATGTTTTCAACACAAGATTTGAAATGGAATGAATATAATTCGTATATCCAGGTCTTTTATACATTAAGCAAATGACCTATTTCACAACAGGAAACGTGTCATATTACGACTCAGAATGCTATACTAAATGCGTCGATTTAGTGAAAATTTACTCTAAGAGTGGTAAACAGCTCTGACCTTGAACAAAAGGTCAGTAAATACCTTGTTGACATAGTCTTTCAAACCTAAAATGCGACTTACTATTTGACACAATTTTAAAGTACAGTCATTGGGCAAATGTTTAGGCACATTATATATTCCATATACATAATTCCGTATCAATTACGTGTTCTTTGTTTGAGAATGCTTCAATATCGTACACGTCGTCGACTTTTTCGTTACTCGTCGTAACTCAGGCAAGTAAAAAGTTCCTTTTAACACTTCACCGTTCATATCTTCCAATTTAAAGACAGGAGGGTAACGCCAACGCCAGCGTCATGTTGATGTGTAAAACATATCAACATCCCTTCTTTCAAGATTCTTTGAAACGTTTCACGACACTGGCATTGATTTCAGGATTTTCAGTGGCGATATAATCAATGTGTCGTTTGTCCAGTTTTTGTTTTCAAGAAAAAAAAAATGGTTAAGAAATTCAATGCCTTTGTCAGTTTGCAATCGTGAAGGATGCTGACCACTTTGTTTCCAGAGGACTTTTAAAGCTCGCGCTAACTTTAAACTTGTTTTCAATGTCAAAAGAACCATCCAAGCCGATTTTTAAAACACATCAATGACACAAAACATATATTTGGACGAAGTAAAGTGAGATAAATCTGCTAAATCGGTTTGCAATTGGTGATCGATTTATGTTACCTTTGTTTGATTTCTTGGTTATTTGCATCGAATGGGTTTGTGTAAAATGTACATCGGTTGTTCTTGTAACAATTG
The DNA here is from genome assembly GCA_029931535.1 of Margaritifera margaritifera. Lineage (NCBI taxonomy): Eukaryota > Metazoa > Mollusca > Bivalvia > Unionida > Margaritiferidae > Margaritifera > Margaritifera margaritifera. Next base: position 1,159,960 of record JAQPZY010001485.1, on the reverse strand, counting down.
TTGTATATCTTGGAGACGTATACGTTCAAATTTTTGGTATTGGGTGTAGGATACAATTTTATAATTTGTCCGTAGCCAGCAAAATGGGCCGGGTAGATGTAAATGCCAAAAGTGTGTCCTGTGGTTCAATAAGTCATCCAATGTACTATAATGTTCGTGTGGAAATTTGGATTGCAATGCTCGACCAGCGAAAGGAGTATGTAAGGAGTTTTCCACAGAGATCATCGGTGGTTTCTTCTTGACTTACTTTCACTTCTGTCTTCGCTCCTTTCTTTTTCTTTTCTGCTGAAGAGAGTGTCGACATCATCTTTTCATCCAAGGCTTTAATTTCTTTTCGAATCGGGGTAGGGGAAGGTATCATTATGGCTGCAACACTTTGGTGAAAAGGTGTTTGCACAGAGGGCGTTTGAAACTTGTCTCTTTTTTTCTCTTCCAAGCCTGTGGCTGTCTGTCGTAGTCTTCTGGATAATTGGTGCTGTTTTCTTTTTTGGGTTTTCATGACACTTGTGAAATCTTTCAGGCTAGGTTTGGGAGTTTGTCTAAAGCTTTCTGGTGAAACAGTTAAAGATGTTGCAACAAGTGTCCGTGCCGTAGCGATTTTATCCGATATCCTGGTTGAATACGCACCTTTGCCTTTTGATTGACTAGAATATTCTTTTTCATTTATATTTGTCGAACAAGGTGAAGATGTCGTCCTAATCGCTGTCAACGTGTCTTGGTCAAGTGAACAGTACTTTTCAAAACGTTCAAACAATATTCACAGCCAGTATCGATGATTTCTTTAGGAGCTTTCTGACTTATCTGTTTTCGCATCGGGACATTCGATCTGGTGAGTACTGACAATACATCAAAATATTTCGTTAGACGAGGTATTTTCCTTTCTTTTTTCAAGGAATCTTTTAACGTCTACGTTGGTGGTATGACTGTGCACTCTTAGGGGCAGACATTCAGAAGAACTAAAGTGACTATTGTCCAACACTTCTTTTATACGGGAATTCATTAGCTTGACTTTGAGCACCACTAAAAGCGAGGTGTTGTTAATGGACGGAATCGTGCAAGTTCTTGTTTGGACAAATGCAGTAAACTTAGTAACATTCCTGTTCTGTATTGCACTTTTTTCTTAGGGAGTGCAGACCAGAAGAAAACGACACGAGATGAGTAGAATTCGCTTTAGATATGGTTTCCATTTATTTATCAGATTGGGAAACACTTGTTTTAAATCAGGTTTAGCTGATTTTATCACTAATGGATGACGAGAAGAGAAGGAATAAAAGACGATAGCAGATTTCGCTGTGGTGACTACAGGTCGAAGTTTCCGTGAGTACGTGTGCGTTGTAGCAGCAATATCTCTCTTTATTTCAATGCCACCAGTCTTGTTTTTCTTCTTTTTGGTTTTCTTCTTAGTAGAGGACGATGCTGCCGAGTGGTGTGAACTCACTGCTACTCTTTTCTTCTTCTTCTTCTTTCTTTTGGAGTTTGATGGGAAGGGGGGGGGGGCGGGGGATGCATTTTTAGCTTTGGCTACGATTTTTAGGATCCTATCGTAGAAACGAACCAATAATTACTGCTCCTCGAAATTTATTTCCACCCGGTTTTAAGATAATGTATTTTGTAGCTTGATTATCGATTCTTGGCCCAACCAATTGTGTCAAAGCTACTTTATGCGTTTCAAAACAACGTCGTGTTTGACGAGGAATATGAATACTTCCTTGTAGTAATTGACGTGCGGTCAAAGAAAATCATCGCAAAACTTCTCTGAGACCCGTTTCTAAGAAATTCGAACGCACTTGTGCATCTTTGTTTTCGCGACTGATGGCATACAGTTCATTTTGCCAGGAGGACGAAACTGAAAGGAAGTCATGTTGAACAATATTAGGTAGGAAGGTCGTGAATGGTGTTTTTATAGTTTGTTTCTTAGCTGCAAGACGACAACGAAGGTGACGTGTAAATCACTGGACCTTCTTGACTGTAATCGGTAAAACAAAATCTCAATAAATCTGGAGTAGTATATTGTAAATCGATCATTAAATACACATGTGGTAACTGAGTGGCATCGTTATAAATATAAGTCAGCCATGGCATTCCTAATTGTTTAGCCAACACTTGAACTTGAGATTTGACTCTCAGACATTTAAACAACACGACATAATGAGCATTAAGACTGATGGTGTGATGCGCTTTAATTTGTTGAAATAAATTTTGAGTGACGTAAATTATACTAATGTTCTGATGAGGTCCTTTTCGTGTAAACCAAACTTTAATCTCTTCTTCTTCTTCTTCTCTTAAAAAGTCATCGAAGAGACAATTCCATTGTCTTCGCGAGGAATCCATTCTACAAACGAAATGGATTCTGCTTGATGTTCTTTCAGTAACGATTAAGCCAACTGGCACTCTTTGTAACACGACACGACACTTTGTGGAGAAAGATCTAATAAAGTGATTTGTGATCGATCAAACATTCGGGTTTGCCTCAACCACTCTGTCCAGCAATTAACATGTTAAAGGGATGGCGAAGATACAGTGCCTCGCAACACTGACGATCAGACCTTTCGTCAATCACTTTGAGAACGGAAGATGTAGCCATAATTCTAGAGTTGTTTTGAAACTCTAAGACTACCACAGAGGACGTAAGACATTTTATGCCCCCCCCCCCCAAAAAAAAAAAAAAAAAAAAAAAAAAAACACTTGTTTAATTTTGGGCGACCTTTTTGATATCAACATTTTTAAGAAGTTAATTTTGTTTCTTTTTAGAGGGTCAGTCACAGTTTGAACCGTCGTTTGGCTGTTTTGTTCTTCGCGTTGTTGTAATGGGCCATCCTGTAAACAGTCACACAAGACTTTGACATAGTCATCGACCTGTTGTTTCCAAGTGTCTAATCCAAGCCTTTTTCAGTCGCGTACATCCTTCCTGTGGTAAGTCTGTTGATGTACATCACTAGCCACGCACACTTCTGGGTAAGTATCAATGGTTGACAAAGTGCGACGAATCTCTTCTTCACGCAGATGTAGATTGGCATTCATCACCAATCGCAGAACTTTTAACAGAATGATTTTCTCTTGAATAGACACAGTTTAGGTAGTCATGTCTTTGCATGAAATGGTGAGACATGAGTCAAAGGGAATCTGCCGTTAAACGAAATCCAGGAAATTAGGCCACTAACACAAACACGACACGTCGTCCACAATTCAAAGGTGTCGCATCGTCTTGTGGAATCATTTCTATATAAAGGCATTTATTAATTCTCTAATTTTTAAATTGTTTTATTGAATTCCTCCATGGAATTCGGTGCAACACTGGTTGCAGAAGTCGTCGCATCGCAATCCTTGTAGCCACGTTGAATTTAGTGTTTGTCATAGTTTTTCCCGAGTTTCAGTCGTCTTATTCTATTGAAACAGCAATAGTTTACAAATCGAGAGTGTATTTTTATTTTACATTTCACTGGAATCTGTATAAAGTACCTGTAAATGCGTTCACGAAATTCCAGAGGTAGATTCAGAATGTGCTCTTCTAAATTGTTCATTTACATTAATGTATTTTCATAGGCTAGTGATACACGTACCAAAGGGAGTCTGCTGGTAAACCATATCCAAGAACTTCAGTCATTAACTCACACAGGACACGTCGTGAAGAAGTCTCGTCTTGAGGCAATACTCTTTTTTTAAAAAGTACTTTGTATTCCTGTAAGTTTTGAAACTTTTCATTGACTGTCTCCCACAGAATTCGGTCTATCACCGTAATACTGTATGTTGAAGTCGTGGCATTAAAAGTCATAGAACGTGTTGACAGTTGATTAATGCCTGACCACTTGAACGCGTTCAAAGTAATCAACGTTCTTATAGTATTCAAATACCAATGGTTGTTTCAATGCCGTTGAGGATGCAATTGTTCTTTGCGTTTCACTTGAATCTGTACAAAGTCCCTGTAAATGCGTTCTCGCAGATCCAAATGTAAATTCGGAATGGGCTCCTCCAGGCTATCCACGATGAGAGTCCTTAGTTACCGTTGTCTGGGCAGGCTACTGGTGAACTACGTATCTTCTTCAAACTCCTAGACTATTTCATGCAAGTGAATGTAGCGACAGCGCAGAGACCATTTGGCATGTTCATGGTAAGATGAATCATTATACTCCACAATACTTTCACGCCACAATCTAAATACTGTACTTGGTCTCCTCGACCTAAATATACGAATCCTGCTCTAGCTAAAGATTTGGGACTGGATCCTGCCAGATATTTTGGCCATTTCCCTTTGAACGTGTTCAATCAACTGGCAAATTGACAATACTGAGGCAAAGCCCACTTTAATCGTGTATTAATGTACCCTCCTCATAATTGTCTGTAAGGCGGAAGTGGTTCATTGCAACAGAAATGGACATGATGATGACACCCAGAGTTTGGGTGTCACTGATGGCATCACTTTCTATATTGGAACAAAGGTCGTGTTACATCACTAATGTTGCAGGATACAGCATCACTCTTGTCGCACGGCGCAGCATCACATTCGTCTTCATTAAACTCTGGGTAGATGGGTATATCACATTTTTCTGTGTGAAATGCACCTTCTGAGTGGAAGTCTCTGCTCAAAATGATCCTTCTTTCTTGGGACTCTCTCCTTTTTATACTGAAGAGCGGTACCCTGTACGGTACCGTGTTGTTGTCAGGAAGTCGTACTCTTTTCTCGTAGACGATCTGATACACATGTTTCAAGGGATGACTAACGATTTGGTGATCTGGCAAACGTACATTCTTGTGAAGTCGAACACTACGATACGAAAGTCTTGATCTTGACCTGACCTTAAGGCTTCCTTCACCACTAGACCAAAACGATAGTTGAGTGTCAGTCCTTTCATTTTGCATTGTATATGAAGTTGTCCTTTTTTTGGTACTGGTAGCAGTAACTGTCTACTTCTGGGAAAACTAGAGTAGTATCTTAGGAATGTTCATTGGTCCACGCTCCTAAATGTTCGTCTTCGATGTGAGGATGATAGCATCCAGATCGATCGATATAAATGCAACTATCGGTGTCAAAGTAAAGTACACGGTCTCCTAAAAGTCTTAACACTGAGTACAATTTTAAACAGGCACTGACTGTCACGTCAGCAGCAATGATGATACTTGTTTTCATTTTCAAGAAAAAGGACATTGGTCTTCAGAGTGTCCAGAACGTCCATAGAAAGGGAAAACAGAGTGTCCTTAACGTCCAAAGAAAGTGAAAAAAAAAGAAAAAGGTGGAGCTTTCAGAAGCTGAAGGAACAGAATAATCCATTCCATTAAAGGTATTGGAAAGGAAATTAAAGGTAGAGAAAAAGGAGGACATTTTGAAGCAGAATGAGGAGCAGAAGAACCCATTCCAGCAAAGAAATTCAAAATAGAACATTCTTAAGCAAAAAAAAATTCATTTTCGATTTGTATAAAATTTGTTGTGATTATTATTCACAAGACTGTGCCAAACCGTAAGTGCATTTATGTCTTGATTTTTTTAATTATTATTTATACGATATAGACACACAAAGACACATTTTTTTAAGGGATTTGTTTTTGATTTAGCAGTAGTGAGTAGTATCTCTTTTCTGAGAGATATGGATTGGCTCTGAAAAGGACCCTTGGGTTTGAGGGAACAAAAATCAATGACTTTTCAACATCAGCTTCAGCTATCTGAAACCTTTTCCACGTCCAAGTCCCACTGCTACTGTGATGGTTGTAGTTGCTGCCGCTGCTGGCGTCTCAGTGATAGTCAATGTTAGTCGATGTCATTGAAGGTTAAAATTCATTGATTGTGAAGGTCTCTTTGTCTGGGGTTTCATCAAATAGAATTCATACATTCTTATAAGTTGTTTTTGCTTAGACATAATGTCCCGTAACATATTGACAGTATCTGAAGTTCCGTTTTCACTCATTTCATTCTGTTCACCGCTCATCACTTTCATTTCTTGTTTCGTTCTCTTTTCCTCTTCTTTTTTCTTCATATTACGGTAGTGATGGTAGTAATGCATAGAAGAAGGAGAAAGTGGTACCATCATAAATTTCTGAAATGATAAGAAATCGCGGAAAGCCAAATCCAAATCCAAGTCATTCTCTAGAATAGAAGATACCATCGGTGGAATAACAATAGCCATTTCAGCAGTGGTAATAATAAGTTTTGATATTAATATCCACTGCAGGCGCACGCCAGCACAACGTAGTCGTCTTTAATTCTGCCATATGTACTTTTCTTGAGCTGTCCCACACTTATAAATCGTAGAAACGGTCCAGGGTATATATGCTGAAAGTGATGTCACATAACCTGCTACGTTCTGATTGGCGGTTAGAAACCACGTCATCGCGGAATGATATGACACCAGTTCTGATTGGTGGAGACTCAAATTCAGTTTCAATCTGGACCTCGTCTATATTTAGAAATGCGTTCACTGTATCATCCATTCTCAAAGCAACCAAGAATAAGAATGTGATTGTAGAATCTTCCACCATTACTTTCGGCATATTGTTTAATCCAGACTACCCAGTGTATGTCAAGTCAACGTGGGTGATCACACGCGACACAGACATTGCAGGATTGAAAGAGTCTACGTGGAAAGGCAAGGGTGTTTGAAGGGAGTGTTGGTATATGGATCTGCAGTGCGCAGAAACTTGCGACGAGGAACAGTGATGCGGTGTCACCAGTGTTAGCAATCTAATGTTAACAACCGAACGGCCCTTTATCAGGGTCACCCAGATCTCTCAGAAGCAGATATACTATTCAAATAGTGCCTACAAAACTCTCTGTTTTATGCATGTCTTTGACTTTTGTCCATACAAAACGTAAACCCCCTCCTCTCGTCTTTGTTTTTCATGTGTGATAGTATATAAGTATGATAGTATGTTTGTTTCTTAGTGTAAGCATTCCTATCCTTTCCTCCCCTTATATCTATAGCCTTATAGGGGTTATAGGAGATGTAGGATATTTTAGTTTTGTTTACAGAGTTGTAAGGGGTTGTAGGGTTATAGCGTATTAGGGTTTTAATGATGATTTTAGGCGTTTGGCATCTATTTAACATTCCCTTACTTTATTCCTGCACTTGCACCTCTGTCTGTTAGCAAGTGTAGATGTTGGTTTGTAGATATGTATGTTAGTGAGTAGACGTAGGTGTTGGTTAGTAGGTGTAGGTAATGGTGAGTCAGTCTATGTGTGTATGGGTCAGTTAGTGTCAGTGTTTTTCACAGTGATTTTCCCTTGAGGTCAGACCATCCCACTATGTTGAACCTATGACATTTTTAACATTACAATTTTCATTAAGGCCAGACCGTTCCATAATATTAATCCTATGGAAATTGTTAACATTAAAATTCCTCTTGAGGCCAGAGGATCATACTAATGTTAAACCTATTAATAGTTTTGAGATGACGGCCGTAATGCTAACTCCCATTGCTAGCAGAGTCATCTTGGAGGACATATTGTCCCCCATTGCTTTTAATGCGTTGTGATAACAAGCACGATAGGAAAAATGGAATGGACGTATTATGTTATCAGTAACCATATATATTTAGATGATTTCTTAGATGTCCCTAAAGACTTGCTAGTTCTATCTTTTGGTCAATACGCTAAATGCCATTTTGAAACGAAATTTAATCACGTGTTAGCTGCGACTTTGTTACTTAGGAGTTTACTTTTGATTTGATTTCAGGTTATGTTTATTATTAGTAATATTAACGTTTAACTAGTTCTTGGTCTTAGCAATTGTTCCACCGATCAATGCACAGATCCATCACTATATTAGCCTTATAACCCCCATGAATGCATCGCTTAAGTTTGTCTATAGTATGAGAATTCGTGAAACAATTTTTCCATCTGTATTGTCCACGGACAGCTGCCATTTATAATAATATCTAAATCGCGATAAAATCTATATATGACGGAACAAACCGGGTTTTTGCCAGACACTTCAGAAGGACTGAACATATTACTACACATCATTTTGATAAATAAAAGGATGGTAAATGATTATTTACGTAAAATATTACCACGGGGGAGAAGGGCCTAATAGGTGGTATACAAATGAAGTGTTAACGCTTTCATCTAAATAATTGTACTTATAGTTTAACATAAGATTTGTACCCTTTTCAGCAGTATTAGTGAATTTGTTAGTATTCTCTTGTAAAGGTTATTTTTAGGCAATGTTGAACCTAGAGCGTAGAGAAAATCGGAAAATACGCCTACAACTTTTCTTTAGTGGATATCCATCCACGTCTATGCTGGTGCTAGCAATGGCCATAGGCCGCTAAAGGTGATAAAAAATGTACGATGGCAATGAATATCCATTTTAAGCAATGTATCAGGCAATGAAAAGATTCAAGGTTTGTGGTGGTCCATCCAGTTGCAACGTAAAGTCTTTGATGGCCACTATTGTAATGTATTTTCGAGGTTAAAGTCATACCCGCGGCGATGAAGATTTAATTTATTCTGAACTTGAATTAATGACAAAAGAGACTAAATGTATGCAAATATACAATTTGTCATTTAATGAATGATGCAGCTCATTTCCGGTTAACCAGATGTTCAAACATGTTAATGTTTTCGTGAGTTAATTGAGCACACGATAAAACGTTTATTGCAATAATGTAAGTGTCCAAGGAAAATATGATAGTACAACAAAATTGTCAAAGCAAAAACTATTATCTCATCTTTGTGAGCTCTACTAGTGTATTATTTACTACTTTTTTCCATTGTCCCTTTATAATGTTGTGTGTCCCCCAAATTTGGAGGATGGGGGAGACAGTGTCCCCTGTCATTGGGATCTAAGGTGCAACACAGCTCAGGTATTACACACACCGTACTGATAAAATTAGGGATTTTTAGTACTTAAATTTGGGGTTGTTTTTATTATGTTTGATTAGAATGCAACCGAATTTTCCTCGCTTTATATTTGCTATACTTACAAATTGAACTTCATTTTTTACAGGATTCAAAAAGTCATGATCACACACTGCATGAATAGTTACAAAAATAATAGTGTTTCTCAAGTAATAAAAACCAAAACAAAATTTTTGCCATTTTTTACAAATATTGTCCGAGCACAGAAGAAAGGCGTGTGAATACAAACGCAGTTCCTTTCTGGTGTTATAAACTAATAACTTCTAATTTTTGCGTCACATTATGAGATTTTAACCAATCCAAATGCTTATTATATATATATATATATATATATATATATATATATATATATATATATATATGTATATATATATATATATATATATATATATATATATATATATATATATATATATATATATATTTCTGAATTTCTTTCTCGTTCCCTTAAGAGTAGATACCATCTTCCATTCGGGCATTTCTCTTACAAGCAGCTACCAGGAGGATACGCCTGTGTAAGAATTTTCATGCAAGATTTCGAAAAAATTAATGCCCTAAAGCACTGACGTCATGATTAACCTCAAACTATTATCATATAACGATGATGGAGAGATATGGTAAGCACCCGCGTTTATGTTTTAATTGCAAGTCAACTGATCGATTTGGTAAGAATGCATTGACTACTCATACAATAATTTCATGGTACTGAATTAACTGACGCGGCTGAACAACTCTAGCCTTGTTTCAATAACTTTGAACTCTGCATAATCATTATTTGAGTCTTAAAATGATAGCTTTAATTTCTTTTTTGTCCATTGATATATAGAAGCAAATAATAAATTATGCTCGAATCTTCTTATTTCTCCATACATAAAACATTTTCCATCACATTCACCAATAAAAGGTCTTCTCTCTCTCTCTCTCTCTCTCTCTCTATCTCTCTCTCTCTCTCTCTCTCTCATTACATCATTTATTGTCTGTCTCATATTAAAGATCGAAATTTTAAAAACTATACTTGTATATACAATAAAAATTGTGAATAGATATAACAAGAATAATAAAAGAATTACGCGGTAGTGTATTTCCAACTGTATTTCTGATTGTATGAATGGATATGATGAAATAATTGTTCAAAGAGATTCTTTGCTAATGGTGTTCCGAATTCGCCATTTAACCTGAACGAAAAATTGCGGTTTAAATATGTAACTACAAAATAAATTAATAAAACCTACACCGATTTGATTTTTTAAAAAAACTAATAAATGAAATAGTTTTCTTCTTTTAATACGAACTCTACTGGATGGTAACAATTAGTGCGTATTATCCGAAGTTTAAAAGAAACCCTAAATTATGGCAAGAGAAGACGTTAACTTAGGATAGATAGATAGATAGATAAATAGATAGATAGATAGATAGATAGATAGATAGATAGATAGATAGATAGACATACAGACAGACAGATAGACAGATAGATAGATATATAGATAGATAGATAGATAGATAGATAGACAGACAGATAGATAGATAGACACTGATGGATGCATAGGTCCTGGTTTCGGTTAAAACTCCTTTAACATTGATTGCATTTAGTCCAGCATTTTCCCGAATCCGAACTTTTTTCGACAAGTAAAGTATTTATATATTTTACCACCAGCAAAATTGTTAATTGGAGCTATTGTTTATAATTATAGTTGAATATATATAATTTAACTAGGCATTTGTAACAACTATATTGAATGTATTGCCTTCCTAAAAGCAAAATAAGGAGATAAGCTCACCGTTAATGATGCCTGTTACATTTTGGGAATATTTCCGAGAGGTACAAATACTGCTAATATGTTCCCTTCACAGGAAAGTGTTACATTAAATTTACCATTTTTGCAGGAACTTGTCAACGTATCCATATTATATATAAAAAGGTAAACATGACCGTAATTTTCGGGCTAACTGTGATAATAAGGTTGTTTTCTTAAGTGACAGTTCAACTTGATAGTGTTTGTACCAACCGGAATATTATGTTTATATATATATATATATATATATATATATATATATATATATATATATATATATATATATATATATATATATATATATATATATATAACAATTTGCGCGTAATCAGCGGAAAAACGTATTATAGGTATTCTAACAAGTCCACAACTGGCTAATAAAGATTTCGTTGGCTGTTGGCTGACACCATATGTCTAACGTTCATAGAATCATATGTTGCTTAGAGTAATCTCGCAAAATTAAAATTGGACAGCTACAAGAATGCTGGATTCACTTCTAAGAATTGGCCGAGTGTAATTTAATAGTAAAAAGGGCAGGTAACAAAAAAAAAATTGATTTGCCTGTCCAAAACAGTACAATGCCTTCGAAATCTGCAGGACAATGGTTTAGTGAGAGATTTCCAATTTAAATTTCTGGATTGACCAATTCAGTGTGAGATGATTGTTTGGAGCCATATATTTCAAATTTAACAGTGCAGCCAATGCTATGTTCAATCGGAATCGATAGTAGCAAACAATATTTGTTGTTAAATTACCAAACCAAACAATGTATTACAAGCTATATATTGACACTAATTTATTGTATGTCATATACTTATGTTGCAATAGAGAAATTACATATAATACAAACCGCCCAAAAAATAAAACAGTATAAACAAGTCTATACCAAAACAAAAAAAATCTGAGACACTGCATTGTAAGATTTAATATCGAGGACAGGTCAGCTACCAGAATCAACACCAAATATAAAAACACATCAAAGCGGAATTTTTGTCAAGACACCAGTTCCTTTTGGATAAAAAGATGAAAAGCATCCCCTGAAAAAGACTGTAACTCCAATTATAAAATCAAACAATCTTGCATACAAATTTATTGTTTTTTTTATCCCAAATTTTGACCATTACCCATGATTTACGATAATGTCAATACTCCCCTGAGACTTTTCCCGTTATTCAAAACTGTGTGCATCTGAACGGATTGGGAAAACAAAACGTAAATATAGGCAATACAGAAACATTCATGAAACACTATTGTGGTAAAAGTGATGCACAAATTGCTGGTAACTTTGACTTTTTACATTGTTGCCAAAAATCACTTGATGTTTTTAGTAAATTCTCCATTTGCTACGATATAGTTACCGTATATCTGAACGTGTAAGGTGTGAAAGTGTTTCAGCAAAAGTATCAGATCGCACGTCAGTACAATACGGTAGAATCGCATAGTTGATATGTGTTATTTGCAAATAGAAATATAGATTGATACAGGTCATAAATATGAAATATACCCACTTACAAGTAACACATACGAACGCCGTTTATAAAACGGACCTCACATGTTGTAAAGTATTTATTGCCCACAAAACTAGATAAATTAATCCCTTTGATGTCTGAATTTGGCAAAATGAACACATTACAACTACGTTTCCTATCACATCCGAATATTTCAGTAGTTTAGATTACTTTTTACACTCTTTACAAACATCCGCTAAGTACCTCTCAGTAAATGTTCTACCGTTTTCATATTTTCATTAGTCAACATCAGCATCTTTAAACAACCAGGCAAGTAAAAGATAGATTTAACCACAGTGCACCTGTCTTTTCTCTTTCTGTTTTTTTTTTTTTTGCGCCATTTTATCGTTAACCTTATTAAAATTTTAAGAGGAAATCTTGGAGGTTGTTCCATTTTTTGCATAAACATTACTCTAGGATAATTTCATTTGGAAAATACCTACCAAATAAGTACAAAAAAAAAACAAAAACAAAAAAAAAAACAGCCAAAAATATTTTGTACAAAATCAACCAACCTTCTGACATTGGTGATCCTTGGCTTTCAATAAATATATAACAAACGACTTCACGCATATAAGTAAGAAAGGAAGGAAGGAAGGAAAAAAGGACTTGGGGAAAGTGATTTAATTTATTAAGCTTCTAAATGACTAATAAACTACTCCTTTCTTCAGTCAACTTTCCTGCCTATATATTTACTTATCCTTCCAAGTAACTAACTCTCCTATTTACCAGGTAACTAAGAGATGGGTGCTTGGTTAAGCGACTAACATAAAAGTAACCTCGTTGACTGCAAAAACTATTGATATACCAGGTAGATATGTTTGTAGTATGTCGACCACGATTTGAAGGCGCAGTGAAATGCTCAGCAGAACAGTTCATTGTGTGCATACAAAAGTGTACATAGTTTCTGTCATGCGTTCACGTATGAAGCGCAAAATCACTCAATTTATCTTACTCCATTGCATTGATGATATCAATGCACGATGTTTCAATTTTTAGTTCTTGTTTTAGATCAGGCCCCAGTTTCAGCAACATTAAGTCCTAGAGTTAAGTCTAACTTGAAGATATTTTATTGGTCCATTTTAAGTCAGACTTAAATTCCATCTAATCATATTGCTTGATTTTGAACTTAACGTTTATGTAAAGACTTAAGTTTTGTTGGTGCAGTCTATAGCAGGTCTATTGCAGAGGGAAAAGATTCAAAAGTCAGCACGAAAACCATGCAAATGTCTGACAGTAACACGGTTACAGATGGACCCTTTAGAGCACGCTTCACTTTGATACCCTGATATTCAACAATATACGTGCTATTCATATTTATCGCCTATTCAGTAATATAGTGAGTGCAGTGCAGTTTCTATGATTTTGTCATATGGATATACAATCATGTAAACAAAATAGGATTCTGAGTATAACAATTTCTTAAATTTACATATACCTACATTTACAAAAAGTAGACACTTCCACATGACTTTTGATCTAGCCATCAAATACTGTTTGAAAAGAACATCGATATGATGATACATATAAATCTACAACGAAATTATAGCCCCCGTTAACAAATACAGACTACTTCATGCAAACAAGAATAGAATGCACGGGTTGGATACTGGGCCGGCCCAAGGGTGTTTGGCGCCCTAGGCGAACTATGCAAAAAAATTCACTTCCGTCTAATTTGACGCCCTTACCGTCAGATTTTGCGCCTGTTAAAGCCTGCACTAGTCCGTTAAGAGGGGGCATCGACTTCAAGTTACAGTTAACTTTGTACAGTATGCCCTGTATTGAATGACAGGCCATGTGATAAGCTAACAGAGTCGGTATCAAAGAATTTGATGTTCGAATCATGCCTTATGATTTTAATTTTCGATGCCCCTTTTTGGTTTAATTTATTGTGATTTGTATGTTATTCAAACCGAAATTAAAATCAACATTTTGGCGCACGATTTGCCTATTTAAACATAAGCTACTTAACACAGAAAGACGTACTCGTAAAAAGAAACAAGAACACAAGATACGCCCAGACATAAGATAACATACATTGTATATACCGCGTACATGACAAGCACACTTTTCTCTGTTTAGTGAAGGATATATACTATTAGTTTAATCATAACATTACTCTTTAGAGTAATATTCCTTTTTTATATGCGTTTAACGACAGTATTATCAACAACATGACCTGCAAAACAAAGTAAATTATGAACACAAGATACCAGTACTCCCTTATAAGTCGGGTCCAACTGCAAACTGTATAGACCATATCTGCCATCGCATAGTGCGCCGGCAGATTTGGGTCTTTGCAGTTTGATAGGAGTAATCAGTAGAACAAACAACATTGACCCTGATCTGCCTGCGCATTATGCAACGGCAGATTAGGGTCTATGTTGTTTTGCAGTTGGTCTCGACTTACAAACGAGTATAGACGGTAGTTACATTGCCATAAGTAAGCTTTTTTAACACAGTTGGAGAAAGACTGTCCTTTCCACACAACTTACTCTTACAGAGAGCATCGAGAATGACGGGGATGTAAACAGCAACTATAGCCAGAATAACGCAAGCTTCAGCTGCAAACAAAGAATAAGAAAATAACACAGAAAAGATAACTATGGAAAAGTTTGATTGATGTGTAATCAGACAGGCAATTCCAGGTCTGATTATATGAATGAAGCAAAATCAACTATTTCAAGATTATTTTCGATACTTTGAAGTGAGGAGTGTTGACTGTTTCAGCTTTAAAAGAAGCGTATAATAATATGTCTGTAATTATTTTATTGCTCTCATACCGTGATCTAAAAATTATCCGCGCGCGAGCGCATTACATCGTTTTACGGAGCTGAAATTATATTTTTAACTTCAGACGTTTTGCCACCGATTTCAAATTTGACATGACCATGAATTCAAATATCTTTTCAGCCTTACCGCACACACAAAGTAAATTGTTGTGTTAGTAATAAAATTAACATCAGTTCACCCACTGTCGAAAGAACAGGAAATGTCGGAAGTTCTTACTATATGATGAAACAAGTTGACATTTGCTTACGAAAACATAAAATATAAATATTTATAGTTTGAAGAAAAAAATATTAAAAAAAAAACAAAAAAAAAACAAACAAACAAACACGTTTTACAGTTAATTCAAAAGACCAAAGCTAAGAACACAATAACTATTTATTACATAACTACTGGGTTTTGTAGTTATCACAACGTTGGTAAACTTTACATACAGTGTTTGCGGTTTCATATTTTTTTATATATGTCAACATATTAAGATATCAATGTGTGAATATGAATGGTCCAGATAAACCCAATGAAATTCTTACATATTATTCTCATTACTGATTGGCTGCGACCGTGGGAATTTTCCTTGCCCCGCCTTTTGGAACCTTTTTTTTTTTACTATGACTATCACCAATATGGCGGCCGTCTTGCCAATCCGTAGCCCAATGGACATTGGGAACAAAAAAAAACGGCCGACTATCACAGCAGTGGTTACGTCTGTTGGAATATGGCCAATTTACCCCACGTAGAAGTCTTCGAATACCAAACAAAACTAGAACAAGAGTAAATCTGCTGGACTTTCACCTAGTTAAATAGAAAACGTGAGAGAACCGAGAAAATCCATAAAGCTGTCCAACGCGGAACATACTGACTATATGCAGAGAAACGCCCGGCAGCCTATTGTAATGCAGACAGTCCCCATTACATTGCTGCTACAATGCGCGCCACCCCCAGGACAAGCGTGGTTTAATTGTCAGCCAATAGCCTAAAGGAGTAAATAAACTCACCTTTCCTATCAAGAGAATGTCGACAAATACTGGTCTCTCAACTGACAAAAAGTTATTCAACAGCATCATCCTTCCAAATCAAATAATCCAAATATCCGGTCACTAAAGCATTCAATCTTGATATGAATGCAAACCCGCAGCGTAAAAAAAAACTTTTAGATTTAGTACTATTTATGCATCCAGTAATAAAATAATTATGTTGACCGTATCAAATGTTCTATTGATTGGAAGGATAGATGCTCTTTGAATTGTAATTTGAAAAGAATTAATCTACTTCTAAATGTCAATGCTCAACGAATTGTGCAATATTGCTTCAACTCGCGTCTGGGATTATTATTTTTATGCGCAAGAATTGAAACGTGCAGCATCTGAGCCAGAACTAAACGAAAATGTCGAAAATAATTTATTCTTCTATTTATCTAGATTCTTTCCACTCAAAATAAAAACTGTGAGAAACAGAATCTCAAATGGGCAATGATTTAATATTGAATTTACAAAACTCGTTGAGTAATTTCCAATTTTGCTTGCCATGGCTCTCAAAAGCTGGAGATTATTCAACTCGTTTCATAAATTCAATATTAAATCATTGACATACTTGGTACACTTTACATACAGTGTTTGCGATTTAATATATTTTATGTCTAAACACAGTAATATATCACTTTTTATGCGAATCTGATTGGTCCAAATAAGCCCATGAAATTCGTGCGCAGTATTCTCATTACTGATTGACTGTGACCGTTGGAATTTTCCTTCTTCGCCTTCTGGAATCTTTTTTTTTTTTTTACTACCAACAATAGAGCGACCGTCGTTCCAATCGGTAGCCCAATATAAATTAGGAATAAACAGTTCCGTCTGTCAGAATATGGCTAATTTACCCTTCATAGAATTCTCCGAATGTCAAACTAAAACTAGAATATGAGTGAATTGCCGCTACGCGTGATATAGATCTTGCATCATACTCCCAGGACAAGCGTGGTTTAAATGTCAGCCTCAAAGAGGAGTAAAAAAACTCACCTCTCTTTTGAAAGGAATGTCGACAAATGATGGTCTCTTAACTGACAGAAAGTTATCCAACCACAGCATTGTTCCAAATCAAATAATGCAAATATCTGGTCACAAAACATTAAATCTGGAATCATTATCTACATTTAGTACAATTTCTGCATTCAGTAATCATCCCTTCACACGAATATCCAACAACTGGAATGCTACTTTTTCTGCCGTATCCAATACTGCATCTGTGGTGAATCACCACAGTGGAATCGACACACTTTTCAGTGGAAATGTTGTAAACAGTCTCATCGAAATCCGTGTATATGGCAGGTCAACTACTCCAAATGACCCGAGTGAACTCTGTGACATTACTCATGAATTTCCTCTTGATATCCAGTGTTGAAAAATGAAAATGACGCTGCCGTGTCAAATGTTCTATTGATTTGGAAGGATACTTGTCCTTTGAATTAATATTTGTAAAAAAAAAATATACTTTTAAATGTTACTAGTTATCGAATTGTGCATTATTGATTCAACTTGAGTCTGGTTCTATTTTTTTCACGCGCAAGAATTGAAAGGTGCAGCGTATGAGCCAGAATAAAATGAAATAATTTCTTCTTCTCTCTATTCAAACTTTTTGCACTAAAATAACAACTATGTGAGAAAAAGAATGTCAGATAGGTAATGATTTAATGTTCAATTTTTTCTGAAACTCCAAGGCTAGCAAAACCTGTAAATTATTCAACTCTTTCTTAAATTTAATATTAATAAATTAGCCAGTTGAGATCCTCTATATATGTAACACATGTAATAACACCATATGACGTCACGAATGACGTCGTAATGTCATGCAAAGAAAGGCGTTACGACCGAGGCATGTATTTCAAAGTCATTTCGCTACACTATTCTACGGTTTGGGACATAACATTCACTATTTTTCGTCATGCGATAAATATAATTTTACGTGAGTGCTCATTTCAAATGAAATTTATGAATTTCGTCCAATAATTTCAATCTTTTTCTCACCAAGGCCCGCAAAAGATAAACATTATTCGACTCGTTTCATAAATTGCTTTTGAAAATAGCACTAATGTAAGATCGTTCATATATATATATATATATATATATATATATATATATATATATATATATAGAGAGAGAGAGAGAGAGAGAGAGAGAGAGAGAGAGAGAGAGAGAGAGAGATTATGGATATTAAATGGTACATCATAGTTTCAGTAAGTTAAACTCTCATGCTATAAATATCTACCTGAGTCTGAAAGGAATAACATTTTTCGGCTGTTTCAGTATGATTTGATTTCATTGAATTTCTTTTTACCTTCAACCTGCTGATATTGTATTTACCGTGTCTGTTTACCTTCAACCTGCTGATATTCTATTTACCGTGTCTGAAACAAAATAAGATCAACATATTACGGTAGAATAAAGTCTCGTTTCAATTTTGTGCCAAATTAGAAACGGATTAGCAAAAACTTCAAGAATATAATAAGAATAATATAAGAATTTTGAACTCAGACGTTGCTATCAATTTCATTTTCAAAAAGGTCCATAGGGATTCATCGCTTGCTAAAATCAGAAAAAAGTCCCAGTGGGTACTGGCATATGGCAAAATATACACACTACAATCGCCTCCTTTATCATGTACTAATTTTTCAGCACCTGTAGCTTGTTACTTACTCTCACTTGAAATATTTGCTAAGTGCTTTTTAAGCGAGTTTTGTCATCCTTTTAGTCATTACTCATCCATTATTATGAAAGGTTCACCGTATTTTTAGGAAAATTAACTAAAACCGGCTATAGACTAATGCATCGGGCTTTTGTGCTTTCCTCTCTATTTTCTTCGTGGATTTGTTGAAATCTTGTGCAACTTTAATAAGGGACACAGTGAATCCCAAATTTCTGAAAACACCTGGAAACAATATACTGTACGTATAAGCTAATTAAATACCTTAGAAGAAGAAAAAGCCAACCTACCTATTTAATTAATAGCTAGTTAGATGCCCTCCTGCCAGCCAACATTACTTACTAACTAAAAGACAAACTAACTAGTCAGTTATCTAACTAACTAACTGACTCACTGACAGTGTCATAAAGAACCAAGTAAGCAAGTACGTACTTATATACCTACTCACGTATTCATTCACTTGGTTAGTGACGTGACTTAATACGTCTGTACGTTGGTGAGCCAGTAAGTATGCTATAAAGTAACTTAGTGACTTTTCAGTAATCTGATTAATTAGTTAAACTAATAGTTCATGTATTATATGTTCATTTGCGTGGCTGACTTTTTTCTTATTGCCCTAAGTTCTGACTTATATAGAAAATTCGTGGTCTTGTCAATTAGTCGATAGGACAATTGGTTTTGTAAGTAGGTGAGTAAGGAAGTAGTGAGTAACTGAGCTATGAACTAAATTCCTAAGTAGGAAAGGAAAAAAGTAAGAAAGGTAGCAAGTCAGTAAATACAATTGGTGACTGGTTAAAAAGATAATATTGTGACTGGCTTGTTATGCTAGCTTGCTACATAGTTTGCTAATTACATAGGTAATTAGCTAATCTTAATAAGTTACGTTTGATGACTGCGGGTGAAATATTCGTTATATTTTTGAATAGTATAATTTTACTTTTAAAACGTCTGGTAGATTATTATGTAAACTTTTCAGGCTGTACAATAGACACATACTTAATATTAGAAGGATGTGCAGTCTATCCAAAGTATCGAAAAAAATTACACAGGTAAGTACAGTTGAACTTAAGACTGACAATTGACAAGGGTTGATTACATAGATATTTTAATATGCTCAAGGTTAAATTTTTAAAGGTCGTCATTGACAATTGTCCTCAAAACAATGTGCCATTTCTTCCATTTTTAACTCCAACTCCATAGTCTGGTGAAGTCTTGATTCCAACTCCATAGTCTGGCGAAGTCTTGATTCCAACTCCATAGTCTGGTGAAGTCTTGATTCCAACTCCATAGTCTGGTGAAGTCTTGACTCCAACTCCATAGTCTGGTGAAGTCTTGATTTTCATTTTATATTCCACTAGAAACATCATAATTTGGAATCATAGTTTTCAGTTACCCGTTTAGAAGATATAAGATTCAAAACCAAATGTCAATGACAAATTTCCTTCGATAACACTATTGTTCTATTAAGTCAACTGATGAATACTGGTGATTTATGACAAAGTTTCATAACACTGTTATCGTCGTTATTTCGTTGTATTAGTTTCTGTTTCGATTTGATTATGCTGCATATGCGGCCCACGTGTACTTTTATAGAAAGATATATTGTTTTACAGATCATATGACAATATTTGATAACATATAATATACTGATTATATGAAAAAGTCCACATAATATATCAAAGCAATCATGGGAATCAATAAGGCAACGATGCTTTCTAACAAAGTATTAGGTGAGAGAGGGAGGCACGAAAACATCTAGCGCTTCATTAATGAAAGGTTTTGAGAATGATTGTTTGGTGTTAAGCGGTCTGTATATTTTATTTTTCTGTTAATCATACTTGAAATAATTGGTATACTCTAGTAATGTTTATTATTGTGTGCTCATTGAGTGTTTTATCTGTGATCCGATGTGACCTAGGTACTCTATATCAATATGATGTTACAATAACCAACTGACTGGCTTAAAATGAATTTACTACAGACCGAGTGACTGACACGCTGATTGCTCAATTAAACAACTGTCTTTTTGACTGACTGACTAAGTGTTTGACCTAATTACTGACTTGCTGACTGACTAACTAAATAACCTATAAATGACTAAATAACGAAGAAACTGATAATAATGAGTAAATATATCCGAAAGGTGACAGTACATTTATTTTGGCAGATACTGCCGTCAAAAAGATCATAACTGATGACATAATTTTATTCCTGATGATTTCATGAAATATTGTAAATGGACTAAGTAGTTACTTTCCGAAGACCCGGGGGCGGCCATAATTTACAGGATTTTATTTTCAAATATTACATGGTAGTTTTTAATGCATAACAAAATATCAAAAGGGCAAGTCTGATTTGATTCTCTGAGTTAATAGCAGACTAATTTTGATACTTAAATATACATAATTTGTTTTCCTCAATCCGCGATTCCATTGTTATCGATCAGTTATTACCACTAATGGCCACCTTAGTCTTTCTGCAATGACTCATCATCCGACTAACCGATCTCTTCCAATTAGTCCTTAAAAAGAGTTGAGCGAAGCAATATAAAATGATTTATATCAGTTAGACATGCGTCTCAAATAATGGAAATGACAGGTAAAACAGATCTTACACAACAGATCTTATACAATCTGTAAACTTTAAAGGCAATAAAGACTACCGATTGAATTCCGTGTATGTTTATCGGTATCAATATATTTATGTACTCATGTGTATATATATATGTGTGTGTGTGTGCATGTAAGTACGGTGTGCGTTTATTTATCACTTTGCGTTTTATTTTTTAATTTTGGTATCCCTGGAGAAACTTATAAAGAGAAATACTTGTTTTTTCGATTCTACCCTGGCCGCTGAAAATCTAGAATATATTATCGTAAAGGTCATCATCATCTTTATTTCCTTCCATAGATGATTACATGATATAATAATTAAGTATAATAAATTACTTGATTACAATCATACAACCTTCATAAGGTTAAAAAAGAACTACTACTTACGCCAGACTTTTGATGTATTACTCTATTTTACCATTAACGGCATAGAGAAAATTTTCAAAATTTAATAAATGTCCGAGACTAAATGACGTGTGTCACGACATGAACATGTAATTGATGAGTGACTAACACACTTACTGTAAATGTTATAATTCCCTTTTTTGAACAGTAATGTTGAGCCTTTTGTCTATTTTTTTTTTTTTTGTCTTCTAAATTTCAATCTAAATACAAAATTACTGTATTTGAACTTTTTATTTTTTTAATTTTTTTGTTCTAAATAAAAAAAATAAAAACAAGAACTAAACTTCCAATCATGTGACACATCTCATACTCTTGGTACAAAGTGAATCGAGCTTGAAGTGACAGATGACCATGTAATGTGACCAACCAAGATGACATGCTTGGGTATATTGATATCTTTGAAATACGACTTCGTCTGTATGAAAATAACTCTGATCTGAAGTATATAAATGAATGAATAAAATAAGACATTTTTACAGGTATAGTGTTTACTTTATACTGGTCTATCGTATTAGTTTCTCTTTTGGCCAAGATTTCATCGTTAGTTTCCGTTTTGAATCACTTAGTTGCCATTGTTGGATATGCAGGCGATTGTTAACAGCGCTCTCTAGTTGCAGCAGCTACCTCCTTAAATTTGGGCCGAAAAACAAATCCCGCCAAAGAACCGAGGAATCAGTATTGTTTAATTAAACATATCTTCTTTAGGGGAAAATTCCCACTGATAGTAAACCACGCAGTAGCTAATTTCTACATATAATGAAATAATTTCAGATATTTGGAGTGACTTACTTAACGCGACCGGCTAGTAAGTCACATGACCTTGGACATTGTTGAGGTTCTTACACTCCGTTAGTATAATTTTTAACAGAAATACTGTGTTTTTGATCTTGATATCGGACCAGTCATATCCCTTGAATTTTTGTTTCTGAAGTTATAAATATGTCTTACGTTTGTTACTGCCACATACAACATTCTTATGGATCTCCGTATTCGATAAATCTGTTTTAATTTGACATGAATACAATTTTGGGGTATTTCGTTCAAGACACAATCTATTTTTACATGTGTCGTTAATATATGTCACCAAACTTTACAAAAGGCGTACATACACAATATACAAATCAAAAGGAATATGCATCCAATTTAAATAATCTTCTAGTTTATTATTAGAAAACATTACTTATAAGCTGTGAAAATTTTCTACTAAACGCTAAAATTATATGAAAGAAGAACTAAAGTGCTATCTTCATCATATTTCAAAGTTTCTGAGACATTTTAAAAATTTCATTAAAAGTTTAAACATATACAATTATTGTTGACAAAAGACTGGTAGAAAATAATTATTTTGCTCTGTGTATTAAATACTTTTAATACTTCGCAAAAGACTTTCTGTGACAAAGATACAAGTTTGAATGATTTTCTAACAAAAAATAACATATGAAATGGATGCCATACAATGTGCTTAATATAAACAACAATACTAAGTTAAAAAGTCCATGTCGAACTGAACGAAAACCTGCGAACAATTGTCAATGCTTCTCTCAAACGATGATGATGGTATATATGCTTAAATACAGTGAAAGACTTTCTGCCCGATAGACAAAATATATGCAATTTTGACAAAGACGTTCTGCTCCATAGACAAAATATATTCCAGTATTGACAAAGACTTTCTACGCCATAGACAAAATATATGCCAATTTTGACAAAGACGTTCTGCTCCATAGACAAAATATATTCCAGTATTGACAAAGACTTTCTACTCCATAGACAAAATATATGCCAATTTTGACAAAGACGTTGTGCCCGAAAACAAAATATATTCCAGTATTGACAAAGAATTTCTACTCCATAAACAAAATATATGCCAATATTGACAAAGACCTTCTGCCCCATAGACAAAATATAGTCCAGTATTGACAAAGACTTTCTACCCCATAGACCAAATATATTCCAATATCGACAAAGACTTTCCACCCCATAAATAAAATATATGCCAATATTGACAGCCATACATTGGAGGAAATGCGATGAGTATACCCGAATAACTGTGCCGGAACAACAACGAGACTTCTTTTGCTTATTTAAAGTATTTTTCATTACCATATTATAAGAAATCTGTTATAGAGAGAAATAAATCATAACAATTTTCAAAGTAGATTTTGAAGTATGATTCTTATAAATAAAAAGAACATATCACAGTTTGTTTTTAGAATGTGCAACTTATGAACTGCTGATCTATTACGAAAGACACGTTTTTTCATAAACTCACAATCCTATCGCAAATCAGTTAAAATTATGAGCCAAAAATTATTTCATTATTTATCTCTCTGATGTTAAGGATGACGCCTACATTCAAACAAGTGGCATACAATTGGACGTGTTTGAGTTTCAATTCATAATTCCTGACTGGTTTATTTATTTTACAAGATAAAAGAATACAATGATACGAATTGCGAACGCTTTGCAGTTATCTTCCTCAACACATATTTTCCTGGCTTTATTCAGAAATACTGATGTGTCCATTATAGAAACGGAAAAATAGAAAAATACACCGAAATCTCTTATCTAAAAGTGAAATACTTATTTTATTTTAAAAGCAGGGCTACCGAAAGTAATATTTCTATACGAAGCAACAATATGATATTTTAATAGGACTAATTTCAAAGTTTAACTACTTGCATTGCAATCGACATCGTTTGAAAAAAAGATGAACTAGTTCTTTGGGGTATTCTATGAAAATAATGTGGATAATCAGTCAACATTCCAAGTGCATGTCTTATCGAAAGATAGTGTCTGTTAAAGTTTTGTCTGACAAATTTGCAATATACTCTGTTTAGCTGGCCAGTTGATAATTGGACATTTTGTTTAAAGATTTGTAAGGATCAGTTTAACTACTTAAGTGTTTAGATTGATATGTGCTCACATATCGAACTATTTTTTTCTTCTTCTGTAAATAAAGCCAAAAACCTATCAAAATCTCAAAGTTGTGTTAAAATCTTGACTCAACTAAAATTAGCCCTAGCGGATTCGCTGACGCTTGTTATCACTCAACTGAGTACCAACACTTTGACAGGTTGTAAATCAAACATTTTGCAAACATTTATTATGCAATTTTAGTATGGATATTTTCGAATAAAGAAGTCGATTGCGTTTTATTTCTGACCTTTTATGTACACCAGTCTATTTCTTGTGGACATCAACGTATAGCTTTTATAATTGTAAGTACTTGTTCATATTTATGTTTTTGAAACCTGCATGTTTTTGTGATGTATGTATGCAATAAAGATAATAAAATGGATAGAGATGCGATCTATAGATTTAAATATTTTGCTATACACGCCTACTGTACCATATCATAGTCGAGCCTACACATAGCTTATACTTGGTGTTAAAGTAGAGAAAAAATGCTCTTGACAGCCCCACTAAATTTGTTTGCTTTTATATTATTTTCCTAGTTATGTATAATCGTGTTGACTTTACTAAGTCTTTGAAGTATTTGCCAAGTTTGTTATCACCTAAACAAACACAAATACTTTGAAGCTGTAATAAAAATACGTATCAAGTGGTTAGGCCAAAAATTGATTTCTGTGTTTATGTTCTTCATT
Organism: Margaritifera margaritifera; assembly: GCA_029931535.1. Classification (NCBI taxonomy): domain Eukaryota; kingdom Metazoa; phylum Mollusca; class Bivalvia; order Unionida; family Margaritiferidae; genus Margaritifera; species Margaritifera margaritifera. The sequence continues at coordinate 1,134,703 of JAQPZY010001485.1, read as the reverse complement.
AACGTATCATTATAGTTATCATGTTTTAATTTAAAAGTTTGGTAACCTTAATCCTCAACACGTGAGAATATATTCCGTGATGATTTTAAGGAATAATAAACGTAATCACTACTTTCTGTAAATTGTATAGGTTTTGTAACCTTTTTCCTTACTACTTCAAGATATATTACATTATGTCTGCTTCGAATAACTAATGTATTCACTACAGCTGGTATTTGGTCGGCGCCGAAACGCTCTAGGAAAGGGGATCCCCACCTTATGATGGAACCGGTTGCAGTGCAAAGAAAACATTTCAGATACATACAACTGGTATGTAGGTGAATGTTCACATAGTTACGGAAATAGACAGGACTTTATTTACTTTTATTAGCCCAGTTGGACTGAGAGGAAATATACAACCCTTTATTTACTTTAATTACCCCAATTGGACTGAGAGAAAATATACTACCCTTTATTTACTTTTATTAGCCCAGTTGGACTGAGAGGAAATATACAACCCATTATTTACTTGTATTAGCCCAGTTGGACTGAGAGAAAATATACTACCCTTTATTTACTTTTATTAGCCCAACTGGACTGAGAGAAAATATACTACCCTTTATTTACTTTTATTAGCCCAGTTGGACTGAGAGAAAATATATAACCCATTATTTACTTTTATTAGCCCAGTTGGACTGAGAGAAAGTATACTACCCTTTATTTACTTTTATTAGCCCAGTTGGACTGAGAGGATTCAAACTCGGTTCATAAGTACTTTCATTAGACCAGTTGGACTGAGAGAAAATATACTACCCTTTATTTACTTTTATTAGCCCAGTTGGACTGAGAGGATTCAAACTCGGTTCATAAGTACTTTTATTAACCCAGTTGGACTGAGAGAAAATATTCTACCCTTTATTTACTTTTATTAGCCCAGTTGGACTGAGATGATTCAAACTCGGTACTTATGTACTTTCATTAGTCCAGTTGGACTGAGAGGATTCAAACTCGGTACTTCAGTACCTTCATTAGACCAGCTGGACTGAGAGGATTCAAACTCGGTTCATAAGTACTTTCATTAGACCAGTTGGACTGAGAGGATTCAAACTCGGTTCATAAGTACTTTCATTAGACCAGTTGAACTGAGAGGATTCAAACTCGGTACATAAGCAGCATATGGTGCATTACATGAACTTGGTAACAATAATATACATTGAAAGTACATACACAAACCATAACTGTATAAAAAAAAGTGGCAATCATACATACATAAGCAATGTTTCATTCACATACACTCATACACAAACACACATAAGCACATACACACATACACAAACACACCTTACTCAAACCCTTAGATATAGAATAGTATTTGTCAGTTCAAAAGCATTAAATATATAAAAACCTAAGTCGTGCATAATACCAATATTTTCTGAATTTAAAAGTTCAATAAATTTCAACAAATTGGTTAATCCACAAATAATATATACCCATATACTTAATCCTTAATTCTTTAAATAACTGACACTTTAAAGAAAAATGATACTCATCCTCCCTAGTGTATTGCATATGGAATATAATCTTTTTCATTTGGTTTGCACGGTATGGCTGCCTCAGTGTGTCTTTAGGAAAGGCACTTAACTCCCAATTTCTCAGCATGATATAGCCAATAATGTGTTAAAACTGCTTTTAAAACCAACAACGTGCCAACCTTCAAGTCTCTATTTCCCGTCCAGGAGATGACACTCGTAATCGAGCTATAGTACTTCTAAATTTTGAAACGTTGGTTTGGAGGGCATACGTTGGAAAAGGAACAGACTATTCAAAGGTTGGTATTCTCAAGAATCAGATAGCCTGTACATCAATTGTTCTAAAAGAAAAATATTAGCCTAGAAGGAACGTGTTATTTAAAATATAGGACTTCATTTCTACCGAAAATATGAATTATAACCCCTATCACATCATCCATTAGCTTCTTTAATAATAATAATAATAATAATAATAATAATAATAATATGGTAGTAGTAGCAGTAGTAATATTATATTGGTATTAATATTAATAATATTGTAACACAAATCTAGGATGTGTGATATTTGTATTTGTGTCTCCGTTTGTTGTTTGTAGATTTATCAGATTTTAGTGACTATTAGTTTGATTATGGGGAATCGGTGTCGGGAAGATATATCTCAAACCGAGTAAGCAGCCAATTATTAGGTACAGGCGTCATTCTGAACCGTATTCATGGGACTTGATGGTAGCATGGATTAGTGTCAACATTTCCTAATATAAGGAATTCTCGGGATATTCTGATCAATAAGTGTTTAGTAATATAAAATAGGAATATTTCTATGTATTAGGTATTTAGGTTCTGTTTGGTAGTACGTGGCACGACATACCGATCTCAGGCTTAGAATTGGGGACTGATAAATCAAACAATCAGAGAATAGTGAATGCGTGGTCCTTAGTTTGATTTTAGGAATATTATTTGTGGTTGTAGCGCGTTTAAAAACCCTTGAATTGGCATCGATTGTTCCTTTGAGGTCCTTGGAAATAGGGGAAACAATGACCTCAAGCCAAATTCACTCATTATTATTATTATTAATATTAAATTAAGATGTTAACACGAATTATGCTTAATTTCTATACATTTTGAAATCTTTTAATACAACTTTATTTCGTCCACGCATATATTTTCAATAGCTACCACAAGAAATATGCAAGCAATGACAAATATAAACTTTAACTTCTATCTATCTGTCTGTTTGTCTCTGTGTATTTGTTTCCCTCTCTGTTTATATATATATATATATATATATATATATATATATATATATATCACAGACTATGTAGCATCATTTTTGCGATGTGTGCATGGTCGAAATGGTATAGGGGTTTGTGCTTACAGTAACCCCCGGACCCGGGTTTGAAACTCCATAGAGTATGAATTAAAATTATCTAACCTCTGTGATAATATTATCTATTCGTATTTAAAAATTCTGTTAATGATATCAACCATTCTCCTGTAGCACTTTCAACTCTATTTGGTGTATATTTGTAATTGTGTGTGTGTATATGTATATATATATATATATATATATATATATATATATATATATATATATATAACTATGTACCTGTCGGTGAATTGTCTCAGCGTATATTGATTTTTAAGCAAGGGTTTCATCAATATTTTTATATATTTTTAAAATGAATACAAAATACTAAGTTAAGTTCATAATAAGGTTAAAATGAGAGATATTTTAATTGTCATGAAAAGAGTTTGCGGGGTTTTCATTATCAAAGAGTCTGTATAAAATCGCCTTTATCCTGCAATATTTACGTGACAACTATTGTTTTCTTAGCTAATCGGAGAACGTCGATGATAATTACAAATAGATCCAAAAGCTCAGATGCATATGGTATACAAACATTCTTGTTTATTTTCTTTTTCTTATAAGGTATGACAAGCATCTTTGAGTCCAGATGCGACTTGTTGCGACTTGATTCGGCTTGTTATGAAACGTCACCAATGTTATTATATGATAGGCAGACATAATTCCATCCTCTGCACGCATGATAATTTAAAACAAAACACACTATCCTACATAAGTTTATGTTAGCTAATTTCTATATTTTGAGTGAATCTTGTTTGTCAATGTCTTTATTTTACACAAAACTACTGTACATGTACCAAATGATTGGAAGCGCTTATTTCTATTTTTTCGGTTTGAGATTCTCTGTGTGGAGGAATACAATTTATTCAATATGACATTCTCCACCTACAGCAAGCGCAAGCACCACGTGGCGCGAGAAAGGGTTCTGACATTAGCTTCTGTCTACTTTGTTAGTGGCAGTAACTCGCCTCAAAGCCCAGTTGAACGAGGATATCGATGATGTGAACAGCTGTTGCAGAACTTCGATAGTAGTGTACTGTCATTGAAACAAACTTTGACGAACGGTTTATTTGGAGAATATAATTAACAGAAACATTGTTTGAACTTGTTGTCATACAAAGGTACGTAAAATTGGTTTTTATTGATGAATACCTAACATATATTCTTGATACTTTAATCTATATCATACATAGCTGATAGGTTTCGATGTTAATAATAGGAATGACGCTCGCACTTAAATTTTATTAAAACGGCATATTGCATATTGCTATTTCAGAAAGCCAAATGGACCGATGAAGTATTTTATTTCTTGTACATATCGTATATCGTTGTAGGTAATTATTATCACGAACGTATTAAAATATATTATATATAAAATATAATCTTGGATTGAATTGGGTCCTTTCAAATGTTTCTGAAATAATTTGCTTGGATCAAGTTTTCTTAGTAGTACTTAATTATTTTTTTATAGATCGTTACATTTAGCAATTTTTTAATTTTTTTTTAAAAAGTCCTATTTGGGAAACAGTATTGTATGAAAAGAAAGATAATTGTAATAGTATTTCTATTTTTAAATCAGTATAGACTTTCCCTGGCGTAGAAAAATTCAGTCGTGCAGTAACAAAAACTGAACGCAAAAATAAGACAATAAGGAATATAGATATATATAAGCTATTCGCATGTTTTTTGAATATTATTGAAAATTGGGATGAGAGTTTTTTTAAAAAGTCAACATATTTCAAAGCAGAGTGAGATGGTACATGTAAAAAATATTAACTAGTTGTATGCTGCACGTGTTCAGGCAGAGAAAGTGCATTCGTAACGACATATTTAACATCTATGAATAGAAAAATATATATTTTTGATATCTTGATATTTGAAGTTATCTTTTGAAGCTGGATATCAAAGTTTAAAAAGACGCTATACATGTTACTGTTACAAATTAACTGCTCTTATAACAACTTGCACAGATTTACCTATCTCTACCTCAGCTATGCTCTACAATTAACAACACAGCTTTCATTAACTTTCACAACTATAATAATCTATTTTAACATTGTCTTATAAGAGCACCCCAAGTAAGAGACAGATGTACCCCCCCCCCTCCAACCTAAAAAGGTGGTGTATACAAAGGTTCTAAGATAGCTTAGTCGCTTATACGAATTCCTCTCTTGCATCTAATAATTTGAGAAGGGAAGAGATTGGTTCTTACTGAACTTATCTTAAGATTTAGTGGCTTATGTTAATGACCTTAGATGTCCCAAATGTTTAAAAATTCATACTTTGGTACTTTAGCGCATTTAACTAACTTATGCCGAGTTCAGAACAGCCTAGTTTTCCAACATCTCAGCGTAGGACACCACTTTTAATGCATTTAGCGAATAAATGCCTAAATGTATCTGACCAGAGCTTTCGATGTGGACCTTTAGAGCAATCATTGCATTTCATTTATATAAGTCGCGTTTATCAATAATAAGCTATTGATAGTTTTGTTAACAGACTTCTTACATTTCCCTGCTAAGAGCATCACTATCTTTATCGATTCTGTTCTGTAAAAAAAGTGGGAAATATTGTGTAGCATACAGCCATAAGTTTATGAATATTTTAACATTACTTATAACATACAGAATTTTATTCATGAATATTCATATTAATATCGGACCACCGATTTATTCCCATGGGTCTGAAACTGGTGATGTTGTATATTCTGGAAATAGTTGCATTTGTTAAATTGACGGGAAAATCTTAGTGCAAATGACCTTGCCGGAACTGGTCGAATCATATATGTATGCTTCTTTCTACGCAAAGCCAATAGACTGAACTCAATAAACATTATATTTTCCGCTTAGACTGTGATACTGATTTTTGTTGAATGCAATAAACATTATTCACTGTTTAGCAAATCTTCAGGAAGATCAGAGAACAAATATTGATGTTTATCTTAGGAACTACGATGGGATGCAATAACAGTGCATTGGAACAATTTAGTTTTATCTTTAACTCTTTATCCATGATCCGACGGTGTTGTAAGCTTGTACCGAAGGTCATAATGTCTTTTTTTAAGAAATGTCCATGTGAAATATACTGATAAAACTTGTCAGTTTTCAAGTCTTCCAGTATTGGTCGACATATCCCTAGGTATTAACATTTCTTTCACTGTTTCAGTTGTGAAAGACCGATTCTTTTTCTGACTCCGACACAACCCGATTTATCTTAAAAACCTTAGGTGCAGAGCATGTGTGAAATTAGTGTTTTCTTTTGGAAGTGGTCATTATTTATCGGCTTGGTGAGGTATAATTTATGTGACGACAATTGTTTTTGGACACATGTTAATTTTAGCGCAAAATTATTTCGTGCCAAAAAATATTAGGGGCAGTAATATGTTTCCTGATAGGCTATGCTATTCAGCGTAGCAGTGACGAGGAAGGGGTCAAGTTGTATGCACTCTACGCTACTTATAGTCAATACTGAAAGCTTCCCTCAGTAACACAAGAGTTATATAGTTGGAATCTAGTGAGTACAGTGCAGTGTGCTGTGTCAGTAGACATTGTCTTAAGTAATTGAGCATAATTCAAGTATTTTTTTTTTTTTTACAAATTTGCACTCAATTGTTAAATATCGCCAAGAATGCAATAATGGTACAGGTGTTTCTCTTCCATTATTATATGCTCAGCGTAATTTGACGTGTTTTCGTTTATGTAGAGTAAACCGACCTAACTTCTATACATATAATTCTACATCATATACATATAACTGTATATAAAACTCTGCAATATCTTAGAAACCTTGCATGAATTCAACGAAACGTCAGCTATTAAGTTTATAAAATTTCTTTTTTTTACAAAATCGATATTTATTGTTGATTATATGTTCTAAGTTTATCCCACAGACTTTAGATACGAAGTACCTGAATAAACGTTTCGGTATACATCTTCTTTAATCCGTATATGCCGTATACATGCCGTATATGCGGTATATATCCGTATACATCTCTGTCAGTCCATATAATCTGTATACATGCCGTATATATCCGTATACATCTCTTTCAGTCCATATATGCCGTATACATGCCGTATATGCCGTATATATCCGTATACATCTTCTTCAATCCGTATATGCCACCAAGAAGGACGTGAGTTATGAAATCATAACGCCATCATCTTTTTTGTTTTACATAATTACGTCATATAACTTTCCCAATATATTCATGCGCGTCAGGAATGATGTAATGAAAAAGAGGTTGAGTAAAGAACAAGAAGAGCGTATTTTTTAATATTTGTAACTTTTACCTTATAGGATTGTCAAAAGATTTGGTATCTCGAGTTGCTTAAAATTAGGAGTATATAATACACAGGTTAATATAAGTGTGGTGTCTGAAATCGCGGTGGTTTTGGCGTAGCCGACTCGCCGGCTCATCCGACACTTCCAAAGCAGCTCCACCATCCGAGATATCAGGCGACACACATACAATAACCAACAAGTATTTCACGTTATCTGTTAAAGTATATCTTCATTTATTGAGCATCAACACATCTCTGGGTCATAGGGGATACAGTATTGTACATATATACCAAGTGCTTCAGTATTTTCCATAGGTGTAACTTTCAAATTCTGACACAGACAAACATTTTATATGAATATGAATTATATTTCCTCACGTTCAATTACTGATATTATTCGAATCTTGCCACCACCGCATCTTTTATAGCGTTCATTGAAATAGTTCTTCTTGTGATAGCCCAGGTTCTTTTAGGAAGAAACCCATATATCTGCTAGCCTTGCGAGAAATCTCTTACGACTTTTATTGCTACCAACAGTCAAGAATTAGAAAATAATATTGAGATGTTACTGGAGTTTTCGTTAGGATTTCAGCACTGAGAGTCCTATCACAATTTCCAGTGCAATATATATATATATATATATATATATATATATATATATATATATATATATATATATATATATATATATATATATATATATATATATATATATATATATATGGCACCTTTATTAAAAAATGATTAGTCCCAAGCACATTTTCGAACATTTTCTGGGAGTCAGAGACGGACACTATGGGGTCGAAGAGAAACCCTGAGTTAACAGCAACGAGTTAACAAGAATGATCCATGATCACCTTGAATGGAGACCGCTGTGGGAGGAACATACATAAATAGACCAAGAAACTCAAGGATCTTGTTCATGGCTATCCTCAGAGGTTCCTGGCATAGAATGGTTATGCATAGGTTTGACTAGTAATGATTAATGAGGCAGGCATCCTTAACTAACGGCACTTTCCATTCATTAATGAAACACGTGTTAGAGAGCACTTGCTTTTCACCCTAGACCACACAAATTGCTATACTGAGCAACATGCCTGATGTGTAATATGAGAACAGTCTTGATGTTTCATTCCAAAATACGGTTCATCAATAATGGAACTTATAAAAATTGCTATCATATTTAATGGCATATTATTGACAAATGGATCGTAATAAAAAATGATCAAACCCTGATCTCAACGGAAAACAGACAAACTGGTATATCAATCATACAACTTCAATAGCTCATATTTTGCACACGAGAATTCTTTAAAATGAAAATAACTCGGAAACTCTGTCTCTGTGATAAAGATATAAATGGCATGTTTTACTTTGTTGGAGATAAATATGACAGAGTATGATGCCAATTTAACAGCTGAGACAAAATGTATAAGATATACTTCTATATAACGAGTATAAAATAAAGCCGTAGCTCGTTAGTTGGTCGAACATAAATGATCTTTTCCGTGAACTTTACAGGAATTTAAGAGGCAAAAACTGCGAATTAAGGCTTGCAATGTAAATCTAACACATAAATAAGAATGGTCTGTTTAAAGTGATCACACGAAACACGCGAATCCACGGTGAAGACAGTTTAAACACAACCAAATTATTTCCCGCAATCACCGCACTGTTCACCGAGTTTGCGGATTTGCGGCGGAATGCCAATTTTCCTAATTTTCTCATAATTTATGAAAATTCTTTGAACTTGTTTACTACTTTCTGCGCCCTACGTTTGTGAATTCACTTATTGAAGGTCTTCAAAGCAAATTACAATGTTTTTCGATGACACTGTCGATAAATGTAATGTATAATACTATCAGGTTGAAAGTAATGTAAAGAAAAAAACTGTTATCACAAAAGGAATGGGAAAAATGATCGCGTGCCCAAGGATACGAAAGTAAGATATTCGAGCCGCGAAATTTTGAGACTTCTTAATTTGTGGATTTTTGTGGATTTTTTCGGTGGAATTTTTGCATTTTTGTCAAGTTCTTGCGGTCATCCATTAAAGACTGGCATATATTAAATGTGGATAATAATGACTAGCATACGTTGTGAATTCAAGTGTATGTTATATACAAGTATGTGCTTATATTATCACATGCTTTTAATGAAAATAAGTTTTATCCATCCATGCGCAGTTAGAGCACAATAAAATGGTAATTAATTCTGACTTAAGTCGTAGAGTCAAATGATTTCTCAAGTAACCTCCCTTATTTGAATTAGACAGCCCATGCGGTACCATCGCTGTCAGTTTTCGATCCATACTTTCGTCTTATTTTCGTATGCGGCAGATTGTTCTATTGCAGAATGTTTAACTTCAGTGCAATGTATGGGTATTCCTATCATTATTTACTGTTTTCCGGCTCTTCATCTCTTCATACCATTACGTTTATATTTAACATAAAATCGTATTCTTGAAGTAATAATGCATATATTTAGCTATATTGCAAGCTCAGTCCTTGGCAAGAAGTGATAACTCTTTCCGCTTTACCGTAATGATTAGTCCTAAATTTGATTCCAATTTGCGGTTTAAAATTCTGCTCTTTGTACCTCATTCATATTTTATCATTTCTTTATTATATTTAGTCTTCCTTCAGACTATACCTCGAATGTATGTCGGTATTTGAACCACCTCGGTTTTTTTATGAAACTAGGATTGACCAAAAAGTTGCGAATGCATCGAATTTCTTTCATTCGTAACCTCTCGGCTAATCCTAAGGCCAGTCCATTCGTAGAAATAGTCGAGGTTGTCCGAATAGATTGTGGTTTCTTTATTGCGAAGAAATTTCCGGCGAACAAAATGTATAATTTTCTTGTAAATTACTGCGCCGACATATGTCCGAGGCATATTCTTGTATCGCAGAAATAGCCGAGATGATCCGAATGTGATGTGTGAAATGCACATGTCGTCATTTGGTAAACAGGGTATATCTATATGTAATGGCAGCTACTGTAGTATTTCAATGGTGTTTTCCCGATCACTTGCGGAATTGCCCGAGCGTGTTCTGATTGGGTGGTTCAGTGGTGAGCGTGCCTGAGTCGCGACTAGAAGGGTGCGGGTTCAGTTGTACAATCTGATCAACCCAGGTCGTCGGCCGCGTCGTATCCCTGGAAATCACAAATCACTTTACTTTAGTTGCCTCGGCACTAAATAACCTTCATGTGATGCTGTGCCGTAAAACACCAAACAAAACCGAATGAATTAATGAAATTATAAACGAAGTTGAGTTTCATTATTTTAATATTGGTATTTTTTTATTTTTTATTTTAGTAACATTAATAAATGTGATTAATGATGTTAATTATAAATTAGAGTATATAATAAACAGGTTATTATATGTATGCTTTCTCGTATATTCGCTCATTGTTTTGACGTAGCCGACTGGCAAACTCGTCGACCACGTGATAAAACAATTCGTCCAACGGAGATAACATACAATACATATACAATAACCTATAATTATCATGGCGTGTCAAAGTCTAAGAAAAGAATTTGCAGGTAAATGATCTCTGGATTATGACGTTACATACACTGAGTATTTTCAAGCTAAAACGGTATCCAGAGCATTAATATGAAAGATACAGGTATGAAAATTGCATGTTTGAGTCAATTAGATTTGTATGTTCATACTTTCTTTCACATTTATGTGCTTAATATACAGGGCAACTGTATTTATCACTACGTACGATCCTACTTGCTTCTCACATATAATAGTGTTTATGGAGCTGCATATTTTGTTCTTGCATTGGAGAAACATACAAAATAGAAGAATTATTCTTTGTCACATTAAGAAATGTCAAATGCTTTCAATATGCACAGTGTTATGTAAATACTAACTGAACGAGGATTTTGTAAATTCTGAGAATGATTGGTGTGGATCATAGACGTACAACAACATTTGTGATTTGATTGGGATAAGTTCGCTTTAAGGTGTTTTGACTGGTGGTTTTGGTTAGTTCTTGTTGGACACTAAAGTGTCATACATAGAGACACATAACGGGAGCCCAATCAAATCACAAATGTCTGAAAATCGAACCCGGTACTCTTGCATAGGAGTCCAGAACACTAATAAGTGTGCCAAATTCTACGAGAGCAAAAATGAGATGCAGATCAATAATTAAAAAGCAGAGTATAGTATGGACCAAAATTGTATTTAGGTTTTAGAATACAAAATTCTAAAGCACTGCAAAGCTTTCTGTGAATTTGAATAAACTTAGAGACTTTGTAAGGAAAATAAAAACATGAATGTATGTATGTATGTATGTATATATGTATGCATGTATGTATGTATGTATGTATGTATGTATGTATGTATGTATGTATGTATGTATGTATGTATGTATGTATGTATGTATGTATGTATGTATGCATGTATGCATGTATGTATGTATGTATGAATGAATGTAGGTATGTATGTAGGTATGTATGTATGTATGTATGCATGTATGCATGTATGTATGTATGTATGTATGTATGTATGTATGTATGTATGTATGTATAAATGTATGTATGTTAATACCTATGTATCTATCAAAAACAATTAGATTTTAGCTGTATCTTTTAGTTTTTCATTACTCTTGAGACAATTCTATGTAAATCAGATATCACGTGATCGATATCTAAATTTGTATTGGGTAATATAAAATAACTTCATATTTTACATCAAGGTAATACAAATCGTCCCTTCAAAACAGATGATGCAAGAAATAAAGCACATGATGTGAGTTTAAGTTAATCAAAATGATTGAACTCAGACATTTATGTATTTAGAAATCACGAAAATTATGAACGATAAACACCTCTTATTCAAAAAAATTTGTATTTTCAGTTTTACTCCGTCAGTATCGTAAAACATGACACGTACGTAAATCTGGTACAATAAAGTAGCTGATATAGAGGTATGTAGTATTCAATATCGGATGAAAATGCTGAAGTTTTGACTATTTAGAATTTATAAATGTCTTATGCTGATAATAACCTTGGCGTCTGAGCATCACACAGAGATAATAATGGCCAGCAGTCACTGGGATCTTCCATTAGCATCAATGGGTATATAATATACTTGAGTGTGAAATTTAACAAAATTATTGGGGAAACATACGTTTCATATTGTTTAAAATTTGTATTTACACATATGAAAAAAAATATATTCTTATATTTTCACATGTGAAAATCCAAGGTTTCCATGATGCTATGCGATGCTTGGATGTGTGTGCTTATAAATGTTATACTTGCAGAAAATAAAATGAGCATTTTGTCAGCTTGAGCAATAAATGAAAATTGCATTACCTTGCAGGCATGGATATTATTTCTTGCCAAAGATATTCGACTCGCCACCGTTTGCTGCTTAACGAAGGTATGTCCCTTGTACTACATGGACAACAATGTTAACATTCCAGTGTAATGCATCGCTCAATCGGACTTAAATTTATTGCAGCAGAATTGGCCTTCCAAAACCTACCGTTCTTTCCAATTGCTGATATTTGTTTGTGATCGCCAAGGAATACGATTGAAATTAATTGGAGGTTACAAAATACGGGGAGGTGGTGGTGTACTGAAGTGTGAGTTCAATCTTCTAAGCGTCGATTCCTGAGCATGTAAGGTATTTAATAAAATGAATTTTTTTCCCTGCGTAAATAATGTTTACATATCACGTTTTTGTACCACACGATGAAATATATCCGCTAATAACGTAGGAAAAGAAAATATCATCTGCATATATATATATATATATATATATATATATATATATATATATATATATATATATTACTTTGCCATGAAATATGACACCATTCTTCCATGTTGCACTTTACAGAAATGGGAAAAGGTATGATAATACAAAAATTTATTTTCCAGTTCTTCCGCTATTGTGTGCGACGTTTCTGTTCACCTTAAATCCATAGAGACGGTTTCACGTGTCCAGTAATATGAACTGAATCATAGACTCCTTTGTTAATTTGACCTAATGGCGACAACCAGACCAACTGATCGTAAGAAAAAAAGATTAAGCCTGTCCTTGGGGGTCGTTATACTATAATAATCAAAGTTGCATAGAAAGATGTCTTATGAATGACACTCAGCTGAATTGCACAAAATATACACAAAATAAAGTAAAATGGTACCTCTATACACGCGAGAGTGCATCTGCAATTACATTATCTTTTCCCCTGATGTATCTAATGTCAATATTGTGTTCTCGCGCAGCATTAAACTCCACCTCAACAATCTTTCAGAATTTTTTTCTTTCATTTTGTTAATGAAAGAAAGGGGATTGTGATCACTGAATAGAACAATCGAAGAAAGGGCTGAACTGACATATACTTCAAAATGTTGTATAGCCAATATCAAAGCCAAACATTCCTTCTCAATTGTGGAATAATTTTTCTGGTGCTTGTTAAGTTTTGTTTTAAAAAAAATAGCACACTGGATGATCCACACCATTTTTATCTTCTCGAATCAATACTCCACCAACACCTACATCACTTGCATCAACATACATTTTAATTAATTGGCTGAAATGTGATGATGAAAGAACTGGTGCACTCCAAAGTATGACCTTTAATTTGTCAATAGATTCCTGACATTTGTCAGACCAATGAAACTTGGATTTCTTTCTCAATAAATTTGTCAGAGGTTCAGTAATTATGGATAAATTTGAGCAATATTTCCTAAGAATCGCAAAAGTTGCTTTTTTCTATTAGGCACCGGGAATTCTGAGATAGCCTTGACCTTAGTTTCTACAGGTTTAACTTGACCTTGTCCCACAATATGTCCTAAAAATGTGACACAAGCATGACAGAATTCACTTTTGCATAAATTAACCGTTAAAGAATTTCCCAATGGTTTCCAAGAGATCTTCCCAGGTGTTGTTGTAGATAATGACGTAATGGTTGTACGCGTCACAATTATCTAGACCAGACATTAACATATTTATAAGACGTTGGAATGTTGTCAGAGAAATTTTCATTCCAAAAGGCATCACTTTATCCTGATAAGGTCCATCTGAAGGTGCAAATGCCGAAATTTCTTTATCTCTTTCCTTTAGTGGAATTTGCCAGAATCCTTTTAAAAGGTCAAAGTTGGTGACATATTTCGCATTTCCAATTTTGTCGATGCAATCATCTATTCCTGGCACTGGAAATTAATCCGTTTTGGTGACACTGTTGGCTTTTCTATAGTCAGTACACAAACGGAATGTATTATCTGATTTAGGCACAATAATACATTGTTACTTTTACTTGGTTCTATAAAATCATTCTCCAGTAAATACTGAATTTCTTTTTCAAATATTCCTGTTTAAGAGGGTTCATCCTGTAAGGATGCTGTTTCTCAGGTGTAGAATATACAATATCAACATCATGATAGATTTTATTTTTTCGTGTTGGAACATCAAGAAACAAGTGCTCATACTCATATAATAGCTGTTTTAGCTCATTTCTCTCTTGCTGTTTTAGACGTGAAAGTTTTTGGTCCATATTGTTTAATATTTATTCATTCTGATGTTTGGTTACACCAAAATCACTACAGTCAGATTGCATTCCGTCGTTTACATTCTCACTGTCTGGGACAGGTACAACTAAATTGATTGAATAATTAACTGAGCTATATCTGTGAAAATACTCCTTTAACATATTTATATGACAAAGTTGTTTTTGTTTCCGCCTCCCAAGAGTGTTATTGATATAATTTAAGTTATTTACTTTCTTTTCATCTGTATAAGGACCATAACAATTAGCCTGAAGGAGATGTTGAGGTATGGACAAAAGATCCAGAACTTTATCACCAGATTGAAAACTCCTTTCCTGTGTATTTCTGTCATACCTTAATTTCATTTTTGACTGAGTAGAGTGAAGATTAGTTCTTGCCACTTCACAAGCCTTTGACAACTTATATTTGAAAACAGAGACATAGCCAAAAAGATTAATCTTTGAATCTCCATTTGAAAGAAGTTTCTCTTTCAACAACTTCGATGGTCCACGAAAAGTATGTCCAAGAACCATTTCAAAAGGACTAAAACCCGATGATTCTTGAACTGATTCCCTAACAGCAAACAACAACAAATGAACACCTTTATCCCAATCCTTTCCTGTATCAAGCAATATGACCGAATCATATTCTTCAGAATTGATGAAATCTGTCCAAAGCCCCTTGACTTTCAGGGTGATAGGCAGAGATTTAAACTGTTGGATGCCTAACTCACGCATAACTAGGTTGGAAAATTCCAGACATAAAATTTGACTCTGAATCAGGCTGGATTTGGGAAGACCAACAAGTGTAACAACCTCTACCAACGCTTTTACAATTGTTTTAGTTTTAATATTTATCAAAGGAATTGCCTCTGGAAATCTTGTAGACATTTGTCACCCTGATTAGAATACAGAGAATGAGAGGTAAAAATAGCATCACTGTGATCAATACCTGTTGGTTGATCAATGCCAGGAGACAAAATGACCTCATCAAAAGACAGACCAATAAATGTGTCAGCTAAAGGAATAATTTCCTGATCAACATCATTCTCAAGAGTTCCTTTTGCCATAGCTCTGATAACTGCACAAGCAGGATACAAATCAGGGATTTCAATCTCAATAGAATCAACTTTTGGATCCAAACAAGGCTTGTCAGTTACAAGTGGATTAACCACGACCTTATCTCCAGGTAGGTAATTACCATTTAAAATGTGAATACCTTCTATAGGTAAAGAAGTCACTGCCCCAACAGTCACAGGTCCGGAAACTAAGTCTGATGCCAACTTGACACAATGGAGAGGAACATTTATAAAGCCGCACTTTACTCCCTGAATAGAACACTTTCACAAGAAGAAGACTTCTCCAACAAAGAAAAAGTAGCTGATAACAAAAGACTCTGGGAAATTCCTGTGTCCCCTAATATTTTAATACGGATAGGTTTGGCAGAATCACCAGTAAGTGATATAGAACCTTCTGACATGAATGGTTCATAAGTCTCCAAAATAGAATCATACTGGGGTTTGTTTGACCCAACAAATGTATTGCCTTCAATACAAGACCGTGACCTTGGCCTCTTTGAAATAAGAGCATTTGGAATAGCTCCCTAGTTATCCTGTTGCTTATTTTTCAACCTGTAGCAATCAGAAATGACGCGCTCTTTCTTTTTACAATAAGTGCACGTAGATATGGATTTCTGATCAGTCTTATCAGATGATTGATTTCTAAAAGTTGTACCGGATTGAAATTTGGAAGAACTCGTATGAGATGTTTTTTTTTTATATACCTAAAACCTACCGAAAGGAAGACTTACTGACAAATGAAACTTTGTGAGTTAAGGAATAATCATCAGCCATGCGAACAGCATTTTCCAAATATATATATTTCTAGTCTAACAAATCGAAATGAAACATTCGATATTTGATGCGAAATCGACTTGACCGCTGGTTGGAGTTTGACATAACTTACTAGTTATGCTGCCCATTGTGTTGCCATCCGCGAGAGGAGGGATGTCATCATTTGCTCTCACACCGCCGGGATCCCTTGGAGTAGGTCATATGTCAAATGTACACAAATTTAAATGACAATGATATTTGCAAATATTTTTTACCAAACTATATATTACCGACAGATCATAGCAAAAACATCACGCAAGTAACGGATTTTGCATCATGATCCTGAAACACCGTTAAGAGGTGGGATTAAGTAGGGTCCGGTATGGTTTAAAATACACATTAATTTTCTGTCGCTGAAAAACGCGTTTCAGGCATTCGGTAGTCCCTTTCACATAAGGTAGGATGATGCTACCTTTCGAGTCACTTTTTTAGTTATTGGTCGACTCTTCCCGGTACTGTCACTTTGACTAGCGTTCAGCCTGTTGGTAACCTTCTTAATCGCCCAATCCGGAAAATGACACCTCTTGAGGGCAGCATTGACATGATCGAGTTCTTGTTTTAAATCTGTGGAGTCAGATGTAACGACTTTGGCTCTATGATGTAATGTTCTGACGACCCCAAGTTTCTGATCTAATGGATGGTGCGAGTCAAAATCAAGGTGCTGGTCTGTATGCGTAGGTTTACGATAAACCGTAATTTTCAAGGTGCCGTCGATGTTTCTGACCGTGTTCGTGTCCATAAAAGCTAATCCGCCATTTTTCTTTTACTTTTCTATGGTGAATATAATATCTGGATCAATGCTATTAATGTGATCTGTGAACTCAGTTACATATTCTACCTTCTGCTTAGTGTGTGTGTCATCCATTATCTATACCAACAACCCGGGGGATGTGTAGCAGTGTTGAGCGCTAGCAACTCAAAATGTTCCATATAAAAATTACACACTATAGGAGAAACTGGGGACCCAATCGCAGCACCGTGTATTTGAAGGTAAAACGTTCCATCATACACAAAGTATGCGCACTTCCAGCACAACTCCAACAGTCTTGTTAATTGTTGTGGTGAAAGTAGTGTTCTCTTTGTAAGGGTAATGTCAGATGATTATCTGTCATTAATAACTGACAAAGCCTAATCAACCAGTACACTAGTAAATAAGACACTCACATCGTATAAAACCAACACTTCATTCTCCGCCACATTCTTATCCTTAATCAGGCTAGCAAGTGTTTTGAATTCATAATATGATGTTCAGTATTTCCAACTAACGGTGATACAAATATAGTGACGTTTGTGAAGCCAAGATATGAATTACAGAGACACTCGATACAAAATGGCTTCAAATGATAAATCACAATTGTAAGAACTTGTGGAGTTGAGATGGTTTTCCAGTTAACCCATTGTTCAATCACCATGCCAACACGTCATTTGTTAATACGTGATTTCAGCTGTTTTGTGTATTGTTATAACTGTGTGTATATCAAATATATACTCGTATTATTATTTACTATATCCAGCTTTTAACCTCTTTATATTATTTTTGTCCACATACACTATGCTCTAGATGGGATTACAAATATCTAGCCATATCGCAGGTGGAATACTTTGCTAGAAATGACAATTTCTAGAGCTTGACTTGAATTTTAACGCCTATTGCCAGTTTGGAATAAGGCATTTTTTCGTGGTTTTTTTTTTTTTTTTTTGGGGGGGGGGTAGGGGGGACTTTGTTTGTTTGGTAGGTTTTTTTGAGGGGTGTGTAGGCTTGCCATCAGCGTTCAATAATATTGGTTATTTTCACTGTGTCTACATACTAATATGACCCAATTTATCATTTGATTTAAAACTGGAATCAAAATTATTTTTGGAAAGTCAGGAAAAAGGATCCATCCAATATGTGGATCCATTTACAATTTACAGTTTAATTTGTCATTAAGTTTTCTCCCAAGTGCTTGATATAAACTCTTTTATTTAGATGAAACGAAAGATTGAAATTACTTGACGATTGTCACAAATTTCACTGGAATTAAGCATAAATGTATGTTTCTATTTTTCGCATGACGAAAAATGCTGATTTTATTTAACCAAACTGCAGAATAGTTACATTGTGAAATGACTTTAAAATACATTTGGATGCGTCGGTCGTTACGCCTTTCCTTTTCATGACGGTATGATGTCATTTGTGACGTCAAGAGGTGTGTTAGTACGCGTGTTACATATATATGGGTATACTAACGTAAATAACACAGTAGTCACTCGATAAAACGAGTTTCGTGTCAGTGCTCAAGACAAATATTGAATTTGTAAGGATTCATGTTTTGTGATTAGTAAATCATTATTTAAGTTAATTGAAGTGCAAATTATCAATGGACATTTAGGAGTGACAAATGTGAAAGGGGAGGAATAATAGCACCAGTACAATCTTATATTTGCAGTAAACAAAAATCCATCGTATAACATTTGCTTTTCTTCAAAATTAATACTATTTTCTATTGTTACGACTCTATGGCCTAAAATATGTAACAGAAAGAAAGTGAAACCAACAATGTAAGTACAATCAAGAAGCAATCTATTTCTGGACAATTAAAATTTAAAAAAAACAACAATATTGTTAATTAAAGTCCAAATAATTCAATAATCCTAAGTGTCTTAATTACAAGTTCAAAATATAGAATGCTCCGAATGATTCCAGTAGCCTTGACTGTACTGATGTGCCAGTAGTCTTGAATGTCCTAATATGCCTGAATGATGTAATCCAGAATATCTTCGAATGGATTCACAAAAATCCCAAAGCCATGTATCAATCCAAAATGAGAATTAGCACTTTAGTAATCTAATGAATATTTTAATTAAATAATTCCTCTCTCTGAATTTGCTCTGATTTTCACAACACAGTTGTAAACATCTGATTATTAAAATGATTCTTCATAGGCTACCCATTAGAACAAGATTGAATTATTGTTTACCCCAAATCCTTATATATAAACACAAGCCACCTGATAGAATTTTTGAGAAAATCATATGCCTACATGACAAATATCAGTAATGCTAGTGGCAAAACCAATATAATTGTAAACAAAAGCAACCTTGACTTCGAATTCTAAGTAAACAACTTGCTCACATCCTACAATCAAGGACAAAGGTAAATATGTATCACAAAAGTTAAATATGTAAACATTATACATAACATTATGCTACGAATTGATTTCTTCTGTGTCACGAAAGCATTAATATTCCCCTCAATCTGATCGAAATATGTCATTTACTCCAATATACTGAGAGCTTCAATAGGGTGGAAAGTGAAAATGCCCGCTCTGTTGCGTTTTTCTCATTCTGAAATGGGCAGATCTAATCGTAAGTCAGAACAGTGCGGGTAATGAGCACACTATGGCTTTATTAGTTTATATTTATGGAATTTTTGGATATTATGGATATATTTCGTCCTTACGTGCATCAAATCATACCTATATTACGCTGTGAGCGAAGATTTATATTTCTGAAATTAAGCCAGTAGTTAATAGTAATAAAATAATAATAGTGCTAGTAACCATATAATGCACCAACCTTATGGCATCTTCAATACAAGCCGTTTGACTCAGAACCAGTGCTTTAGGAACTTCAGAAGCGCGAACATTATTATTATAATATTATAAAACAAAAGTAGACGACCCAAAATGAAGATAAAGAGAAATAATTTCAAATTCATAAGAGGGACATTAGTAAATAAAAAAGTGTTAACCCGAAGCCAATGTTTTATCGGCTGCTTTGATTTTGACGTATGTAACATTGCTATAAGAATCATACGCTATTTCTATGGCTTGGACACTGTTAATGTTTTAACAGCAACATAAATAGAAAAAAAATTAACGAAAATTTGTATAAATAAAGAGTGTCAGTTTGATAAAAAAAAAGTTAAATTTAGAGATAATAATATTCTGTATAGATTTTAGAACCAATGGCGAACATATTAACTTATGGACTTCATATTAAGGATTTATATTGCGTAATTCTATTATTTTTAAAAAATGAATGTCAATTGAAAATTAAATATTAGGGAAACGGAAACTCTAATAATAGCCAAAAAAATCTTGAAATCCTGGCAATAAGTCAGTATTGGAAGTGTTATGGCCTATATATAGTTGATAGTCATTAATCTAAAGACTAATGATGTACGTACCTTTAAATATGTAGAATAATAAAACGATGTATATCAGTACTCTTCTGGATTACGTATCATAGTGCTAATTACATTTACACCTTCATAAGTGTCATTGTAAATAAATAATGATATACAACCAAAAGGTTACCCTTTCCTCTGATTTTGACATTACCTTGCGCCTATATGGCATAAAATGTATAAATATATACAATTCTTCTTCAGAGTTTCCGGCAATATATTTTATGTTGGTTTGCTACTTTTGTAAGTAGCAAAGCTCTTCTTTTGTGTTTTTCTTGTTTTCTTTTATTATATCACATTGGATTTTAATTCGCTATTATAGCAAATAAAGTGATTATTAGTTACATCTAATGTTCCATACAGTGTATTTGTCAATAAGAGATATCATCTGAAGCTTGATTTAAAATGGTAAGGCTTCGGATTTTGTCAGTTGCTTTTGTTTCACCATTCCCTAAAAATGTGTGTAATTTGCTTATCATTTCTTTGCTCTTGGTTGTTGTATTTAAAACGGGAACACATATGTCAAGTCATCCACCGTAAATGAAGCAGGATAACAACACTAACGGAGGTGGTTTACTCTGTTAAATCTTCCACTTTGAAAGGAACGTCTGCAAGGTCCGGCAGTATTTTTTTAAAAAGATAAAACAACACTTTTCATTCTGACGAAAAGGATTGTTGCATCACTATCATTTAGAATATGTATTTCTTTGGTATTTTCCAGTCAAATGTCGCCAACAACATTTTGAGTTATAAAATTCGCAATTTTGATACGAAATAATACTCTAGACAATATTATATTATTTCTAACTCAAAGTTTCATCAAATTGATGTAGGTGTTCTGAAAACTTGATTTTAGTGTCCGTAAATGCCACAAACGCCGGTAATGTTACAAGTGCCATTAACGGTGACATCACATGCCTTGTAACCTGTACATGTCTCCTTGTGACATTTACCGGTTACTCTGTAAGTTGCTTTGCCAGTAAATGGAATAATTTCTGACATTTACTGTTGTTGTGACATTTTACTGTAAGTCTTCCCACTGTAAATGTCACAAATTGTGACAATTACTGTTGAGCAAGTTCAGTTTCAACGGTAAACGTTAGATTGTTTGAGATAAGCATTGTTTCTTTGTACAAGGGGTTTGTCATCATATCAGCTGCTTTGCGGAGATAATCCAATCGATGGCGTCCCTAGTATGTTCGTCTGTTTCTGTTTTGTTTTAAATGACCGTATTTTCTCTCGTAAGATATTTTATTAGGATGTAGTATATCTCTTTTTCTATCTACCTATCTACACATCCATCAGTCAACCATCTATCTATCTGTCTGTCTTGGAATTGCAGACATTTTCCAGAACTATTAAGTATAGTGACAAACATGCAAAAATAGTTTAGTAATAGTAAGAACACCAAAAGTCTTATTTACGACTATATTCACAAAATTACTGTATTTGTTTTGTTTTTTTTTTATAAATGGGTAAATATGATAATAAAATACTAATTGCTGGTGAGAAATGATCATGTTAGTCATGTGTCTTAGCCATAACCTAAGTTTATCAAGGGCAATAAATCGGGACACCATTGACTAATTCCGGTTTATAGAGCACACTGCAAAAAGTAAAAGTTCTTTAGTGCAGTTACTTTCACAATATCTAGGTGTGACGTTTACCGGTGTTTCTGACATTTACCGGCGTATACGTATTTTGACATTTACCGGTGACTTTGCATGCGATGTTACAGGTAAATGTCACTGTTGACTTTTACAGGCATTTGTGACATTTATAAATGCAACATCCAAAGATATCACTATATGGTTCTTCACGTTTGATTTTGGCAATTGAATACCAATGTAGGACAATATATAGTGTCTTAAGCCACAATTAGCGATGTGAATACCTATCAAAATACTTCATGTCACACTAATTTAAGAAGGTATAGATTAAAAGGCATATTGATGTAAACAGACATTTAAATAGTAGTTAAGGATACATAGAGGATATCTACGTTTTTTTAGTAGATATATGGAAATATTTCACGAGTGAAGTGGAAACATTTTATTGTCACGAGTGGCAAGTCACTCGTGACAATACAAAATGTTTCCACTTCACGAGTGAAATATTTCCTCATATCTACTAAAAAAAAAAAAAAACTAGATTTACTTTTTATTATATATATATTTTTAAGGCAAAAACCTTCGATTTGCATGGATTTATTTCTCCATTCTGTGTCACTGCGATTAACGGCTGCATTACTAAATAGATAAAAAGAAGTTCCAAAACTTTACAATAATTTTAGGACAGCGACTTTTTACACATTTAGAATATATATTTAAATGTTAAAATTGTGTATTTTGTCAAATTAATGAATGTTTCCATGAGAAAATGAAGAGATTTTTTTTATTTTCGTTAACACATCTCTTGCACGGACTGATACAGCGATCATTGCAAACAACATTGTTTGGGTGAGGGTACTATAGCTGAACGTCAGAACGCTCATGCAGGCTTTAGAGCGTAGCATCATTAAACGACAGATTTAAATGACTGTGTGTTTACTTATAAGGATTTTAGCTGCTATTTTTGTTTATTCCTGCATTCAGAGGTGAGTTTATGTGTGTTGGCAGGCTTGCAGTCTATTTCGATAAGAGACGCTGCACCCTAATTTCGATTGTCACTTACTTTCGGTTTGCAATCGACACTAATCAATGCCTGACTTCTCCATCGTTTTCAGACATGATTATGATTGTGATGAGAGTTAAAACTGCAACTTAAACAATTTTATTACTATATGCAATCAAGAGATTTTCTTAAAAATGTATACCATTTGTCGTTGAGTGTAACTGGTAGAAGATACTGTATGGGTGACAGAATACCGAATAGCAGCAGGTCATGTAAGTTCAGTAACTGACAATTTGCATGATTCGTATGGAAAACAAATTATATAAAAAAAATTAATACTTGAAGCTTGCTTTTTGTTTGTTTGGGGTTCATTTTTATGCATTCTTGACAGTGCCTTTTCATTGATTACATAAATGTATACTAAAGGGTCAACAGTGTTGACATATTTAAATATTTTAAGATCTATTCATTCTGAGAGAGAGAGAGAGAGAGAGAGAGAGAGACAGAGAGAGAGACAGAGAAGGAAGGAAATGAAGAAGATAAGAAGACAAAATAAAATAGGCCTAAATATGAATATACAGATCTGAAAGACATATATAAGGGCATATATACTTCCTAAATGGAAAAAGAAAGTAGTTCCAAAAGTGATATCGCCACTGTGGCGATAAAAGGGATATCGCCACAGTGGTGATATAATTTTTCTCCCACTGATATATTTGAATATCTCATTATGAAATATACAGTAAAAAGTACGTATTGTTCTGTTGCATGAATTAAAAAAAAATAAGAAACAACGCTTGAAATTGTTGATGTGCAATAAATTTGCATGAACAGATGCAATTATTTCCATTGTAGCTTAATTGAAGGGAATTCTATCCGTCTATCTATCTCTGTTCTTTTTTCTACACCGTCATATTTGATGCATATACCAGTAATCGATGATACATATCTATTCAATTGAAAACAGAAGGCATCGCATTAGAGACTCAAAAGCAGTGCTGGATTATCCAATAGGCAGAATAAGCACGTTCTTAGGGCACAAAAAAGAAGAGAAATTACGGTTTAGCATTGTTTTTATTTTGAATTACATAGGGGGGGGGGGGGAGGACGGGGGCACCATAATCTTTTCAGTGCTTAGGTCCTCTAAAGGTCTTAATTTGGCCCTGCTCAAAAGGTATTCTTTTTATGATTTACTCAAAGGATAGACCTTTCTTCTTTATACTACTCTGAAGAAATAATAAACCACACTGACAAGCAGACATGGGAAGTCAGGGTAAAGATACGTAAATGATCCCGATGTTTATTGGATTTGTAAGTATGTACTTTGCGAGTCAACAATTTAGTCGCCCATAACAATATTTTACTATGATCTCTACTGATAATTATGCTTTGGAGTAAAATCCTGATTCCTCTTTTTAAGTTTCATAAGTTTCGGTTCGTATGAAATTATTAAAGTAATATTTTCCGGGACCCACGTCAGAGACCAACATTGGTTTGATCAGGTGTGAAACAATCAGGTATCGAACGAAATCAACCAATGAAAACAAGAGTTCTGAGTGTCGCAACCGTCAATAATAATCAAAGATAGTTATTATTATGAAAAGAAAAATATATTCTTGTGTGATAAGCGTCATACGTCGTTTATTATGTGCCAATAACCTAGCACTGTCCTCCCACAAGGCAATTAGTTAGCACCTTAAAAAGTGCTGTTCGTCATTTCACACCCATAAAGAATTTCTGCTGACATGCATCCCATCCCCTTGTGTTAGATAATTTGATCAATGATTCAGGAATCACATCTGAATTCACAAGGTAGTATATGAAATTAGTTCGTATATAGTAAATTGCAATGAATGAAAAACTACCGTATTATACCAACTGCAAACTGTATAGACCCAGATCTGTCGTCGCATAATGCGCCGTCAGATCTGGGTTTATGCAGTTTGTAAGGACTAATCAGTAGAACAAACAACATAGAGCCTGAGCCTTCGGCGCATTATGCGACGGCATATCAGGTTATATGTTGTTTGCATTTGCATGCAGTTTTTACGCGAGTATATGCGGTATGTCAGCTTAGTAAACCTTGGATCTCCATACTGCAGCATGTATTAGTAAACGAGGTAGTAGCATAGAATCATCAAACACTTCAAACACTTAAAACGGTTTTTCATGTTCTTTGAAATCAATTTCACCGCTAACAGATTAAGCGCATTTGTAGCAATAACAAAATCCCATAGCGGTCTAATAATTTAGGTAGGAAGTCGAGACGAAGTACTTATCTGTCAATACTGTTAGCAATACAGGACAGTTTGTCACGATTGTAATGGAAGGCACTATGGAACGTGAACTTATTCAAAACACCTCTTTGTCGCATCGAATTGCAATCAAATACTGATTTTGCTTTTAAATTTCTGATCTGAGCAGGAATTTGCTATGTGTTAGGGTTTGATAAGTTTCCGGTAGAGAGCTTCAAACGGAGTAATCAGACAATAACAAGAGACAGTGACATTGATTGCACACTAGCTTTAAAGTAATCGATTCGTTTCCTTGTTAATTATTTTATTCCGTTGCCAATAGCTAAAAAACTGGTTAAGTTATATTCATTAGAGATAAATCTCTGTGAATGGCTCTCCGTTGTAAAACGTTAGGATTTGTTAATGTCTTTAGACCGTTATTTGCGAAATATCTACTAAACTTGAGAATCTCCGAATCCAATGGCGTCGGGCACTACCAACGTGTTGCAAGAAGCAATCGTCCCAATTGAACATGTGTATTATATAGATTCCACTGTATATGCTATTTTTCACATATATATTCTTTATATAGAGGCATCCTAGAAATGAGTTCACTGTCTAAAGGGAATATCTCCAATATTTTCAAACTGCAAGTTGTCATGTCAATTAGAGTCCAGTAGACCCAGCCTCTACCGCAAGTCATCTCCTTCTATAGGCCTAATTCCTCTTTTTGCGTTAAAAAATACGGATTTCAGACTATATTTTAAGGAATTCTATTTAGAAGATGTTTAACTATAATTTCGTTATAAAATCATCATACTTACTTTCCACAGATGTCTCATTGCAGTCTATAAATTATAAATTTACCAATATTTACTAGTGACGAATCCTGTATCTGTTTGAATAATACAGGAAAGATAACATTGCTAATTGCTGAGCCTTTTTGTAAGACTTTAATTGCAAACAGTTTTGCACGGCAGTCAGTCAAATAACCAATAGACGTGAGCATACATGTCCCAAAAAAAATTAAGAAACCTTTTGTAGCAATAGTGCATTTTGAACTCTACATGCTTAAGTGTATGCTGTAATAGCAAGTAAGTTAATTAAGGCTATTAAGGTTTAAATCCGAAATGGTGACCACAACGGATTTATTAAAGAAGTGTTATAAATAACGTAACAGTATAAGAAATGATTTTGTTGTTACCTTCGTGGTTATTGAGAATCATAGGTTGGTCTTGTTGTTTATCTTATTTATTTTTTCTTGGTGGTAGTGGTATTATAGATGGTGGGGGATCTTGGAACTCTAGCGGCTTGGTATTATTGTTCTTTTTTTTGTCATAGTGGTGTTGCAGATAGTGGGAGATCTTGGAGCTTTATAGAGTTGGTCTTGTTGTTCTGCCAGTTGTTGTGGTGATGTCCAGTAAAACTCTATAGGGATGGTCTTGTTGTTCCTTTTGTTATTGTTGTGGTGGTGATGGTGGTAGATCTTGGAGCTTTATAGGCTTGGTCTTGCTGTTGTTTTTGTTATTGCGGTGGTGGTGAAGGTGGTTGATCTTGGAACTCTAAAGAGTTAGTCTTGTTTGTTGATTTTGTTGTGGTGGTGGATCTGTATGGTTGATCTTGTTGTTTTCTTTTTTGTTGTGATTGTGGTGATGGTGGTTGATATTGAAACTCTATATGGTTGGTCTTGTTGTTCTTTTTGTTGGATGACTATTTTTCCAAGAATGGGGGGGGGGAGAAGAAACTTCACCCTTATGTGGGTGGTGGAACTTAGTATTCTACTTTGTATAGGCCGGTGTGTGGGGGGGGGGGCGGGAGGGGCTTAGAACGTGTATGAAATCGAACCCGTGACCGCCGAATTTAGAGCTAAGCTGCAGTAGACATACGCCTTAACCGTACAGTGTAGTTTATACTTTATTGTGGCCAAATGTGTATTGCACACAGTGTGTACATTTTATTATCGCTACGTAATAATATATTATATGAGCCATTGTTAGCATCCACTTAGTAACAGATTGAGGTCAGTTTATGGGGTAGAACAGGTGACCTACAATTGGTACGTTAAGCATACACTCGATGAATGATGCTTCTTTTTAGTCCCTACCATGAACTATCTAACCTTGTTTTCAGTAAATTGGGTGTTAACTAAACGAAAGAATGCTCATCGCCACGATTTTAATGATATTAAATGAAGAATATTTGCGTTCCCTTTGCGAAAAAAGAGACAAAAGATTATTATTCAAAAGATCTAATATTTGGTATGGCTCATTGATACCAGTCGATATACTTACACGCAAAATGCATGTTCTTACTAAATTTTAGACTTTAACAATCAGCCAATAGCATATTCGGCAATCAGCAGGTGGCGCCTTATGCACGAGCTTCTCTGGTTCACTTTAAATACATAATTAAATCTCCATAAAATATAGATTACTGCATCTCTTCTGATGTATTTATGCATTGCGTCAATGAATATCTTTGCTGCTCGGAATCGGACTTGGATATACTAAAGGTATTTGCCTTCGTTCGACCGCAGTGACAACATATTTTTTGGCAATTCACTCAAGTGAATTAACAAATTTATTTCTCTTGGCAAATCGAGTAAGTCACGGCGTAGCATAAAATACAATATTTTATAGTGTAGTTTTGATAACAAGCTGTGCAGTCTTTACAGGCTGAAAGTATAAACCTTTGTATTTAAGATGAGATAAGAGGTTAAAAAACCTAATAGAAAGCATATCTTCGACTATGACTTTATTTTTTTCTGTTAATTGTCTGGAATTTAATAAGATTCTGTGTCAGAATCTGCATCCTGGACAACAAGGTCAATCTGAGACTTCTTTCTGTTTTGCCTGAGGCTCCTGCAAATTGAAAACTAAATTTAATGAACGAAGTCATATATCTCAGCACTACGTACATTTGAAAATGTCTGCCTTTTTGGTTAACATTAATATATATATATATATATATATATATATATATATATATATATATATATATATATATATATATATATATATATATATATATATATATATATATATATATACACACACACACAGGGCCGTCGCAAGTTTCCGCTGGACAAAAACGGCGCCCCGGGCGAGCGTCACCTTTTTACCCCCCCCCCTCTCCTTCCGTAAAACCCCCGCAAACTCCGCGTAACAAAACCCTTACGACGGCCCCACCGAGCGGTGATTGTTTTAGTCGTTTTAGTCGGCTCGTGCCAAACATTGCCACCTGCGTTTAGTGTAATTTAAGGACAAATCTTCTGTTAACGGAGTCTGAGGTGATTCACTTGCAGTACGAATATCAACTGATTCAAATCGTCTAGAATAGCTTATCAAAGGAGTAGATAACGTGCACACTACAAATTTGGAGATACACAGACAAGGTATGTAATTATTCTCTTAGATTGTTTCAAACAGTAAATTTTTCATTGATATAATTAAAGGATGTTTAATCTTTATAAGATGCTGGTAAGATGTCTCCTGTTTGAAAAACTTAGTCAAACAGTAGGAATTGTGTCCAGTAATATAGGCATAAATTGGTTATTATTAAGTAACCCCTTGCCATTGCTTAAGGTCAACAAGGCGATTTTTTCAAGGCGGATCCAAAAGTTCATAATAACAACTAATGATTCAATTCCTTAATAATTAAGTTATTCTGTTTCTGGCCACTAAAAACTGGTAAGGTTTGATGATCTTACGAATAATTATCCAAGAACCGGTTCTTTCTAATTAAGCAAGGTTTTGCAGACGATAGAAATACACGTTTCTCCAACTTGAACCTGATCGATTAGTTTCATTTTTCATAAGCTAGTGCATTTTCACATGCTTTTGGATCATTCTACTCAATTATAATCTGACGTACGATTCAACGCAATTTTGTTGGTAATAACTTTGCCACATGGTTACGCAGTTTATGGCAGTAAGTAAAACCGTGTAATCAAAGTACATTCTTTTATCTTGCTTTATTGCTTATATAATTTGAATCTCATTATTTCTTTTACGTTTTTATATATTTGATATGTAGTGCGCGAAGTTGAGAGTCGAATATTCGTTGATAAGAAGACTTGGTCTGCTCATGTGTTTAAATATAGGCGCGTGAAATTAGTTTAATTTCATTATTATATTCCTTAATATATGGGTTACAGCAGCAAAAGGAGTTGTGGACAATTTGGGAAAACAAAAATTTTGATATTGATTAGGAACTGGTTTTTAATTTTTTTTAAAAATAGGAATCACGAATTCATCTTAAAGGATGAGAGAAAATGTACTTGTTACAGACCATGCTAAGCATTAAGATAAATTTATAAATATTATACGTACAGGTTAATAGCTGCACATTTTATTTATCACGTATATAACGAATCATTCGAGCATCATTAATTTGCAACATCAAGCAGGCCGCTATTTCAACCACAAAAGTTCCTGACATAATACAAGAACAGAATTCCTTTCTAATGTATTTCATTTGGACAGGCGATGAGATATGGTTGCGGTTTTGTTGGTACCACACTTACAAATTAAAATTCCACTGAGCACAGAAGTGTTAAGTTTTTAGATTAAAGTCACTAAGCTCTTCTATTTGTTTTTAAGTGTCGCCAAATAGAGGAAAATTCTGTGTTTTTAATTTTGTGTGCATATTGTTTGATACCTCTGCAAGGAAACAAAAGATAAAAAACTGCGACATGGTCTAGTGAAAAAATCTTTTAGCTACCATATAAGCGTATTATTCAGAGAAAATAAAGACGGATGGCTGAGATATCGCAGTATTAAAAAATGCATTAAACATTCGGGCTTTAATGTTTAAATGCGTGCATATTGAATGTAAAATATAAATGTAGCTAAATTAGTCAAAATTGTGACATAGTATCCTTGTGAAGAGTTTACTAAGATAAAGATACTGAAATTTGAATGCAGAAAACTCACCAAATTCTTTTAGTCATTGTTATTACCTTAACGGAAGAATCGTATGCAATCCGATGATTCTTTCCGTGTTTTATTTTATTTTATGCTT
This sequence comes from Margaritifera margaritifera, assembly GCA_029931535.1. Classification (NCBI taxonomy): domain Eukaryota; kingdom Metazoa; phylum Mollusca; class Bivalvia; order Unionida; family Margaritiferidae; genus Margaritifera; species Margaritifera margaritifera. The sequence continues at coordinate 1,104,102 of JAQPZY010001485.1, read as the reverse complement.
TTGTTTTCATTTAGAAATTGATCGTTAAAAATGGCATTAAGGGGACAATTTTTCTTTATTGGAGCCGCAATAAACATCACGGACAAAATATCAGATAATGCCTATCCTTCTGAATGGTGTCGATTCAGCGGTTTTATTGCATTTAACCATTTCCTTCTATCACGAAGTGTACCTCGTCCCTAATACATTTTTTTTCTCAAAACATATTGTCGCAAGAGGAAGTCTACAAAAAAGGCAATGGCAATGGGAAATGAAAATGAAATTTAATTATTCTTTGGAGTTAGTTATAATCATGCGAATATCTTCAGTTTCCAAAGGTTCATGTATGGGACTTAAAATCTGTTGTTGTATACATAGAATACAAAATGTTTTCTGACGATACTGCAGTATGCCAATATTCTTTCAAATAAAAACAAAAACTAACATGAATTATCTGCATGCGTTGCAGAAGTTTCATATTTTTCTAAAACACACTGAAGGTGGTAAAACGTCATAAAAATGTTCTTTCAGTAGTTAAGCCCTTTAAGTTCCTTTAGTTCCATCGCGCAATCTCACACTTTATGGACCATTTAATTTTCGGAAGGGGGCCCACATTTGTTTTGGGAGGGGGATTTCCGGCCTCCAAATAACTTGAAACAAACAACCTTGCTCTGATTTGTAGAAATAAAGAACTAATTCTATCCATTATATTATTTGAAGAAAAAAATATATCGTCAGACAAAAGAAAACAAAATACCTTGGTTGGAAAGAAAACCCCTTATGGCGGCCCCCCTCCTCCGATGAAATAATTAAATGAGATCAGTCCCAGAGTTTTTGTATCACTTCTTATTTATTATTATGTACCTTTTAGTCTTCTAAATGTTAACTTTTCGTGTCAAGTGTAAAGAGTATGAAAACATCAATTAACTTTCACAACAAGACGAGTGCATAAAGTTATTTCAGTGATGATCTCCTGTGAGATATGATGGGAAGCCACTCGTATATAATAATAATACCTTTCTAACCGTTCGCATCCGATAGAATCAAGTATCTTCCATGCGTATTTAAGTATGCATACACGCTCTGAAACATGAGAAGTGTTTATATACAGCATTATAAAAGAAACCTTTTGACAAAACTTAGCGTTCAGGCCCTACTTTCCCACGTAACGTATACAGTCTAATTGTGTTAACAAGTTCAGAAAAGAAACACATTTAAGTAAAATCTGAAATGGTTAACCTCCTTCGTTCATCATGACCCTTTTTCACAACTTCATTATAATCTCCATTTAATTTGCTGAGATAATGATGTTTCGTAAAATTTGCAATGAAACTGTTTGTGCATTTATGATGATTTTGTTAGGAGGCATCGAAGTTCTACTGGCAGTGTACATATAGTAATATATGATGCTGTCCTTTTTATCATTAGATATTGATTTATTATCGGACGATTGATCTGTTGATTTTGTTAGAAGTAGATCATCAAATTATATTATGGCTTGATTTTGTATCACTAACAGGGCCGGATTAAGACTTTTAGAGGCCCTAAGCACTGAAAAAATTATGGTGCTCCGCCCCCCGTATGTAATTAAAATAAATAAATAAATAAAAAATAAAAAAATAACGTAATTTCTTTCTTTCTTTTTTGTGCCCCTGCTTTGTTGGTGCCCTAAGAAGAAAAAAAACAACAAAAAAACAACTAATTTCTCGTTTTTATTTAGTGCCCCTGGTGCCATTAGCACGTGCTTAGTTTGCCTCTGTTGGGTAATCCAGCACTGATCACTGACGAGGATGTTAATTCAGAGTTGAAATTGTGACAACACGGACTTAATCAGTACTTGCTGACAAAAATAGTTTGTTCTGTGATGAAAACGATTATTCTGCAGTATAATTGGTAATTAGTGCAGCTAATTGGTGTCAGTCAATACACTACATTTGATATCTCTATTCGTATTAAAGGATTGACATAGTATTGGTAATACCCTACATAGCTTCGACATTGTTCCTTGAAAAATCTGCAAATAAGGACATGAAAACCAGAAGGTGGCTCCAGTTGCATGATCGTATTATTGTTTAATTATATATTCACTTACAATCGCAAAAGATCCCCGTTTTGAGTTAGTTGCTAGTTTGCTACTCGAAGAATGAGTTTGGACAACTTTAGGTTAGAAACGGTATTCATTTTTGCTCCTAGCTTCAAGAAAGTAGGCAGACAATAACAGGGAATCATACGTTTGATTGGACTTTATCTGCTAAAATATTGATTCACATCCTTGTTCATTATCTCATTATGTTTTCCATCGCTAGGATTGATACAGCTATACAATCGTTACAATATTCATCTAACATCTCTCTGGTACTAAAAGTCAAGATTCGACAATTCCAACATTTTTTTCAGCTTTTTATAACATTAGAAAGCCATACCTTCTTTTTTAAAGAATGTTTTTTCCCCTGTTTTTCCTGTGCTATATAGATATGTAGTTTATGAAGTATATTTAAATAACGCATATTTAACAATATATATATATATATATATATATATATATATATATATATATGTGTGTGTGTGTGTGTGTGTGTCTGTGTGTGTGTGTGTGATTTAATCAAGGACGTCAAACCTCATGGAAAGAGTTAATACTCTGCAAACAAAATTTAAAGGAATATTCTTTTTCCTTTGCTATAATTATGTTTTGTTTTTTTTCTTCCTAAAGGTTTTCACTAACTGACAAATTACAGGCTAGAGAAGGGCATATCAACAACTTGTAGAATTGTTATATTGCAGAGCGTTATTTCGCCTCTGACGTGTTAAGTGTAATACATAAATTATATTTTGTGTATAGATATGCTGCTTATTATCCCAGAATTGGTTATCAGACTCTGTAAAACCAGTTCTACGTAATCCACTGTAGACCATATTTCCTACCGGTTCGATGGTGCTTTTTTCTTGTCGGTTTTCATTGCTTGCGGTCTTTTTTATTGTAAGACAATATATTGGCTATATTCCTGTAATACGAAAATATATCATCGTCCTTTAACTTTCACTCCAACCGAAAATCGTCAAAATCTTAATGCGTTGTTGGCAAAAATGGAATGGTTGATTTAAAAGCAAACATAATTCCATGTTTAATGTGGTTACATTTCTGATTTTATCACAATATTTACTGGAACAACATTTTAAAAATGTACTGTATATAGCACTACAGAGAACACGAACCGACCTCATGACACAACGAACCATTCGGAGATCCTGCGATGCTTTCCTATCTTTTATACATTTTGCTTCTGCAATATGTCGGTGGCGAACACACGATAGATACAATAGATTTTCAAAAGTTGGAACTAAAATATTCACTTTTTAAAAATATTAAAATGGGACCTGCACGTCGAATCCACCATCAATGCATTGATAAAACCATGAACGAAAATCGCAACAAACTGTTGACGACAACGCGCCGCCAGAAAAGAGACTGCTATATTTCGTTTCCTACTAACGTAGGCTGGGCAAAGATCCACACTGAGGGCATCGAAAATAGCCACAAATATGGTCAATTATGTAGTTTAAGATTTTTTTCTAGAGTCAAATTATCTTGCTTGTATGTTGGTGTTGAATACTGCTACTTCAAATACTGAATAAAAAAAGTTGACGATACTATGGCCTACGTATCGTCTTGGCTAAAGAAATGGTCTGCTGTTTACGATAGACGCATTAAGCATGTCTGAACGATATCTACCCTATATAAGTTACTTTAATCTTCAGCAGTAATGAATAGTTATTAGTCGTTTGCCTTCTTATTCTTGAAACTGAGAATCGATAATGTATCGTATCGTAGGCTGTGTATCGTGAATCGTATCGATACGCGGCACAGGTGTATCGTTTCACTCCTAGTCATTAGTGTTACATATTATATATTGCTATATTTTTCAGCACGCAATGCCACAAATTTGGATTTCTATTACCACACTTGGAGTGTTGTAATACTCCTTTCATACTGCTATGCTCTAGCTAATGTACAGAGTACACTGAAAACAAAATGTCTTATTCACATGGTGGGTGGGGGTACTTACTATACTTAAGTGGCAGTATGGATGCTCTGATACCCCCCACCAAAAAAAAAAAACAACAAAAAAAAAAAAAAAAAAAAAACAACACCCGCAAAAGCAATAACAACACACAAATAAAATAAACTATAACAAAAAACACCTCACTGTTTCAAACAGCAACTTTCTATAGATATCTGAATCTCAAGCAAGATACGTTGTTGTATTACAGCTATGAATAGCGTCCAATACGCTTTTGGTATAAAGCACATCCTGCTGTTTCTTAATATATAGAAAACAGTTTAAGCGTGAAATTAAATTATTGCTCTTTGATGAAAATATATGTAAACAATATTTAAATTTATCACAAACGTGGGTCATTCATTAAAAGAGCCTAATTATTTTATTTTAGCATGGAATACAATGAAGGAAATGTGAATATTTTACAATTCCTCGTTTCAATCGTTTCTAGCCTGATATTTTCACATATCATGTGTGTTCATCCCCTCTACGTGGGTGATTGAAAACATCATAAATGTAGTGAATACATGTTATAAAATCAAATTCCATTTTCTGATTAATATTGACTTTTATTCATATCTCATTTTACCCAACACATAGGGATAATAAAACATCGCTGATAGGCATGTGTAAGGACTCTGAATGTAGCTACAATATACAGATTACACTTTCGGGATGATGTCATGTTCTTTACAATCCTAAACACAGTGTTTGGTCAAAGAATGACACTCATTTTATACAAATAATACTTAATATTACAAACTCACTGACGTTATCCTCATTGAAACAACATCGATCCCGTGCAAGGAGCAAATATTGACACCATCATGCCACAGTGTATATTTGAAGATAAAATAACAAGTCATAATAAACAATGATGACGATGCATATTTTGTATTTTACCCCAAAAGAGGACTTTGTCGGACCATACGAAAATCAAAAGATGACAATCTATTTGCCTTCTTGCTGTCGAATAAGATCAAGGAAATGTTTGCCCTATAAATACCGAAAGTTCTTGATGCAAATCAACCCAGACTTCAGACATTGGGAACTCTATCTTATCTTTTTCTTAACGTTCAAGAGCACGGCTATATTTACCAGTGCTTAGATAAGACTTCCAACTTCCGTACACTTTAAAAAGAGTATAGTTCACATAAAATTATAAAATACAAATTTACCTAACAAGGTTTGAATTAAATATTAAGGATGTCTGGACTGATCATTGAATTTTCAAAACATTCTTATTTCCCTCTATTAATGCCTAACTTAGTCCATCGTTTGTAAATGTTTTGTCTGTTTTTTTATTTTTTATTTTTCTTGACCGATTGAATGCTATTGTCTTATCTTGGATCAAATTTATGCTTCTCCTGTTTGTTATTTACTTGTACATTCATAAAGGTATCAACCACCCTGTCAAGGAAGTGTTTTATTGACTTATACATTCATAAAGCTACCAACCATCCGATCAAGGAAGTGATAGCGTTCTCAATTTTACAATGTATCGCCGTCAACCACCAAAAAAAAATTAAAAAAAAAAAAAAAAAAAAAAAAAAAAAAAAAAATAGCATATTTTACGCGCATTGTATTTGACTAATAATTGTTTAAAAGAAATATATTGCGGAAATAATTAGAAGACCAATTAATTTTATTAATGTGGACCCTTAATTGCAGATTATGATTTGGTACTGTGTTGCCTATTTTATGCATATTTGGGCCACAAAATGTTTCCTTCATGTTTCTTAGATGGAGTTCCATCAAAAATGGAACTACCCGAAAAACTGGCCCATATTGCACAGGCTCGAATCTACAAGTCATTTTTCAATAAAAGTGTAGCGTCATGAGACAATACAAAATTCTGTGATAAAGCTGCAAAAGTAAAACCGTCCAGGGTCAATCGAGTTTGTGTAGAGGCTTAAAACGAATATACCGTATGAACTCGCGTATAATTTAGATCCAAATGCAAACAATATGGCCTTGATCTGCCGTCGCATAATGCGCCAGAAGATCAGGGTCTATGTTGTTTGTTCTACTGATCAGTCCTTACAAACTACATAGACCCAGATCTGCCGGCGCATTATGCGACGGCAGATCTGGGTCTATGCAGTTTTCAGTTGGTATCGATTTATACGCGAGTACATACCGTAAGTACTCGTATCTCTGGAAATATTTTGAGAATATGCTTGTGGTTATAATTGCCGAAATGCCCTTTTATGGGATTGAATTTGTTCAAATTAATAATGTACATACACAGAGGGAGGCATGTATCTCATAATTAATTGTCGCAAAACAGTTTCAGTAATGCTTGATCGTCCTGTTGTCTAATTAGGTGGCCTGTTGGCAATTAGTATGTTTAATATAAGTATAGTTTTATCAACAATGTATAGCTAGCTATTCAGGGTGATTATGCACAACAACGAAAAATATAAAACAATTCTAAATACCAAGTAAACTATCTTTAAACTAAAAATGAATGTTCTTTGCAATTGAATTAGATTTCGTAAGACTGCATTTAACGCTGTTTTTAGTTCATTTTCAGTAAATGCAAAGGGATATATATATATATATATATATATATATATATATATATATATATATATATATATATATATTACGAGATAAATGAGATTGAAAATGTCAGAGGTAAAGAATCTTGAATTCGAATATATAAATATATTTGTTAATAAAACCATCTCAAAACTTTCAATTTGGTTCGTGATATCAGAAACGTGCACGTTATCTAAGTGCAACTATTTGTATAATAAGCTCTCGATAGGTACATGTGGGGAGAAAATAAACATTTGTCATGGAGTCCAGCTAATAAGCAGCGTCTCAGTAATTCAATCACAAATCCATGTTTACATGAAAGGATTTACAAATTCTGGACATATCGTTTTCGACGAAATCAGGTCAGTCTTCGAACAGATCACGTGCAGTTCAGTCGATAATTCCATGTATTATACAAACATGTATACCTATTCAACAAACATAATTGAAGGAACTAGTCAAATAGGACCTTATTTGTTGGTTACTTTGCGCCAAAATGAGTCCTCTTCTCAGAAAAAGACTCCTGCAGTCGAATATATAAAGTGTTTGGATCCAAATTTTACCTTGGAAGAAGTAGACGGCCGAAAATTATCTGGTACATGCATGATTGATTTCAAATGGGTCGAAGAAAATTGATTAGATTTTCCATAATGTGCAAGAGCGGTTTCTACGCAAACAGAAAAAGATTATGAAAACTTGAATGTACCTCAGTAGGCTACAAAAAACTCTTTTTGCATGATAGGTAGTCAGAGTACTATACTTTGGTAAGTTTGCTTTCTTACACAATTATCAGACTAATCATCCAAAACAATTATCAGACTAATCATCCAAAACAATGATCAGACTGATCATCCAAAACAATTATCAGACTTATCATCCAAAACAATTATCAGACTAATCATCCAAAACAATGATCAGACTTATCATCCAAAACAATGATCAGACTTATCATCCAAAACAATTATCAGACTTATCATCCAAAACAATGATCAGACTAATCATCCAAAACAATTATCAGACTTATCATCCAAAACAATTATCAGACTAATCATCCAAAACAATGATCAGACTTATCATCCAAAACAATCATCAGACTAATCATCCAAAACAATTATCAGACTTATCATCCAAAACAATGATCAGACTTATCATCCAAAACAATGATCAGACTAATCATCCAAAACAATTATCAGACTAATCATCCAAAACAATTATCAGACTAATCATCCAAAACAATTATCAGACTAATCATCCAAAACAATGATCAGACTAATCATCCAAAACAATTATCAGACTAATCATCCAAAACAATTATCAGACTTATCATCCAAAACAATTATCAGACTAATCATCCAAAACAATCATGCTTACTTAAGGCCTCTTCCTTATTTGTTATACTTACCGTAAAGCATCATGCTCAATTTTCTCCATTAAAACTGGAATTCATCCGTTTTCTGTTTAGGCACTGAGAATAACACGTGTATAACAATTATCAAATCTTTGGTTTGAATTAATGCTGAACAGTTTTGTACCATGCCGCTATATTTTTTGGGAGCAAGCTGGACACATACCTGTTATAAATATCATTATATTTGAGTGAAAAGTGTTTGCAATTACGAATAGTTGCTATATGTGGTCTTCACAAAAATGATCATTCTAATTCATAGAAATGCAGCACATCGGCACTAGATCAATCATTTATTAAAAGGAAGATTGCATCAACAAAAAAAAAAAAAAAAAAAAAAAAAAGAAAACAAAACAATTGTTACATATGATTCCTGAGATAAACTTTATAAGATGCGTATGTTGGTAACGGCTTGATCGTTAGATTTTCCCATCCATTGCAATGGGAGATTTTGCTTGTTAAAGGGGGGTCGAAAACGTCAAAACAGAAAATAATGGAACGTTCAATATTCATTTGAATGTCTTACAAAATACTTACGGAGAAATACTAGCTTTTGGTCTGCAATAAAAATGATTAATTTTACAAAGGAGATGCCAGTGTGGCTTATGGCACAAAACGATTCACTGCGTGCGAAATCTAAACTAGTATTATAGGATTGATACAGCGCCGTAAATGCCTTTGCAATTCAAACTACTTGTTCCCGAGTAGCATACACTTAACAGGTGGCTCAAAGGAATGATCTGTTTACTATGTATTCAATCATATACCCTTGCTGGTGATACCCGTGCCGATTTGATAGAACATACTGAATTAGCCAATATGGTTCATTGCTAGAATGTTCATGTTTGGTTTGGTGTTTAATGGCACATTACCACATGAAAGGTGATATCGTGCCAAGGTAATAACATTATAGTGCTGTGCCCAGGCGACCCGGCTTGGTGTGGGCAGGATTTGCATCCACACTCTTCTGGTCAGCGAGTCGTTTTTGACAAAGGTTTAGGTTTGGTACGGTATTAGTTTCTATTGATGGCTTAAAAGAAGCATCAAGATAAGAGCAGGACTTCATGAGCATGACTGGACACCAGCTTTAGAATAATCAATTCACTTCTTAATCAGCACATTCCGTTTCTGATCGCTTATGTAAAACGATACTGATTTGAATAATGTCAAATGAACTGCCATCTATTACCAAAAGCAAGACTTTGTAAATAACAATAAATCTTTTGCTGAGATTTTCGTCTCCTTTCCTGAGTGGGTTTTTTAAACAGAAAAAAAACTTTGCCGTTTCCAGCGATTGCCATTATCTTAATATACATTTCCTTCTAGACAGTTTGAATTATTGGCGCTAATAAATAATGTTGATTTTTTGGCGATGAAATTGTTCTGCTTTTCATGGCACCGGTTGGTATACATTTTAAAAGTCCAGCTGTAACGTTTCTAAACTAACCCAACAGTAATACACAAGATGGGATATAATGAACACACCTGTAAGGAATGTTCTTTTAGATTTTATGGATTTTTGTCGTAATTGAATTTCGTTGTATCCATTAGATTCTTTAATTGTATGTAATAGTATTATATCATTTGTATTTTCTTCCATTAGAGTGTACTACGGGGTAATGAGAGTAAGTGACAATGGACATGTTTCGTTTAAATACACGAAAATACAACATTGTTAGCCTACATGGATACTTTATCATTAAGGATTTTGTATGCTTCATTTGGAAATCATCCTATATGACATTTTCTTGCGATTCAGAGCTCAAATAAAATCATTCTTGATGTCATCGAGTAGGGAGAACAAGTTTTCGAGTTTTGTTTTCAATATTGGAAAACTCCAGCAAAAATTTAATAACTTTTTGTACGCAGAATTGCAACAGTAGAATATGAATCTCAGCCAAGACCCTTTGGAAAGTGTACAAAAATCATTACTAACGTACACATTTTATTAAATATATTCATCTGGAGGGATTTGACATCATTAGAAAAAATATATATTGACTTTGCTTGATACGACCAGAGTGCATGCCTTGCCTATGTCCGCTGACGGTTGGGAGCGTTCGTGTCGGGTGTGTGGACTTCCACTTAGTTGCGAAGCTTCTTCGTTACGTGCCGCCAGAGAAAATCGTGGACTTTTTAAAGAATGTTGTTTATAGAAAAAGTTTGCCCTTTATTTTGGGGATATTTATTTTTTGGACAAATCGTGCTTTATGACCTAAGTTATATGTGAATATTCTGAAAATGTCTTATCTTAACTTTCTATATTTGAATACAAGCCATAAATGTGTATATTTTTTCTGACAAATTTGTTATAGGATAGCAAAAGAATCAAATCAAGAACATTTTAAAGTTGAATATTTTCGCTACTTTAATGTGTTACGTATGTTTTCTATAATCTATTAGTACAGAAAACCCCTTTATTGAATATCTGCATCTCAGTATTGAAAACAGAGCGTATTAATTGCTTAATTATAGAAATTAGGAACACACACTAATAGACTAATGTATGTATCTTTATGCTACTACAAATGAGTTGTTAATGGCACTTTCAAAGTTCTATATTTAAGCATACAAATCCCTATGGATTCGGCACTTTTTGAACTCTATTTATTACTCACCATCTTTCAAGTATCAAAGCATCCAATGTGGCATAAAACGATAACAGATCAAAGACATTGGATACCGCCTTGTCACCATCAGTTGGATCTGAGGCCGCACCGACTAGCCTCGTTTCTTTGGATGATCGTTTCTCAGTTCAAGAAACATCTAAGTTTTGCTTAGAAAGAAACCTATTGGAATTTTCTATATTTTGAGTCTTCATCAGTACTAAATATATTCCTGGTCATTTTAATGTTTCGGTTGTAAATATGACATGAACAACATTAAAGAAAAGTCAGCTCTTTGAGATCAAGTCATATGGGTCAAGTCAACAAGTCATGTGCATAGGTCAAGTCAATTCAATACTTTACACTATGCCGTGGTAGTTTGGAGAGGAATCCGGGACATTAGGGAGCAAGATCTGGGCCTTCATTAATCAGATTTGCAGATTCAGTTTCTGCGTGAATTTATAAACCCAAGGCTCATGCTTATTAGGCTCATCCACTCTACCTTAAAATATTGTGGGAGGGGGTGTTAAAATACGAAACTATCCAGTGCGACCTTAATTAGCATAGTTAGAAACCAGGCACTTAACTTGATACGTAAGCGTAAAACATTGATTTGCTAATTTGGTTGAAGGCATATATAAAATGAGTTAGAATCAGCATATCAAAGTTATTAAGTATGCTTATATTGTTTTGTTTTCGTGATCTCAACTGGCAATTCCGATTTTTCTGTCTCAGAAGAATTCGAGCACATTTATTGCGTTGATATAATTTAATAGAACCTCCACTTAAATATCTGAAAAGGAAAACTTCAAGGAAATCTGCTTTGTCATCATTGCGTTTGATGACGATGTGGTCTTTGTTAAGACCGGCTTCACTAATTAAATTTTAAAAATATTCACAGATATATTGCATCTTCGGAGGAGGAGACTACCTGGGTAGTGTAAAGCGATACATTTGATGAGTCAGCTGTATTGTGCATCACCGGTTTATTTTTTTATTATATGATCTACAATGATTTATGCTGTTTTTACTGTTTTTACCGTTATTAAAAAATTAGTTCAAAATGAAGAAAAAAAAAATAAATCCATATGGTCAACATAAACATATATAGCAAACTTGATGTATATCATACAGCATGCACTTAATTCAACATTTTCTGTGACTGTGGCAAAAGTGCTTAATATTTATCTCGGAATTAAGAATAGTATCTTATTATGTTACTAATTGTTTTAAGTCAAAGTTACAGGAGCGTTGGTCTGTGTAGGGGCTCAAAGGTCTAGTGTCCATATATGCACTTAGGAGACTGCCCCTGTAAACTTGTTTTGAGACTTTTGAATACAACTTAGCAAACTTGGCTTATGTATGATTAAGTAACCAGATATGACATCATTCCAGATGCACGTGTTTTTACATCCTCTTGCTCCCTTGGGACACATATCAATGCCTGCAAAGCATCTTGTTTACAAGAAGAGTAAATGCATAAGATACATCTACACCCATAATATAATCAATCACCGAAGGCCAATAATGTGTCAACAAACTGCACATTTTTTAATGTTTTCTTTACGTTTATTATGAAACAAATGCTTCACGTTTGCAGGTAACATTTTGTTTTATTAAGAGTGATATCTAAATAATAGATCATATTTTTCAAGCTGCGATGGTGATAAATAAGAACGTACCTATTCAATTTGTGTATTACTAGACTGGTCTATATTCAGTAATTTTTTCCTCATATGTCTAATGTAGTAACTTAACACATCTAAATTACCTTATATGTCTAATGTAGTAACTTAACACATCTAAATTACCTTATATGTCTAATGTAGTAACTTAATACATCTAAATTACCTTATATGTTTAATGTAGTGACTTAATACATCTAAATTACCTTATTTGTCTAATGTAGTAACTTAACACATCTAAATTACCTTATATGTCTGATGTAGTAACTTAATACATCTAAATTACCTTATATGTCTAATGTAGTAACTTAATACATCTAAATTACCTTATATGTTTAATGTAGTGACTTAATACATCTAAATTACCTTATTTGTCTAATGTAGTAACTTAACACATCTAAATTACCTTATATGTCTGATGTAGTAACTTAATACATCTCAATTACCTTATTTGTCTAATGTAGTAACTTAATACATCTAAATTACCTTATTTGTCTAATGTTGTAACTTAGCACATCTAAATTACCTTATTTGTCTAATGTAGTGGCTTAATACATCTAAATTACCTTAATTGTCTAATCCTGGTTTGTCTCTGTACAGTAACAAATTAGCATTTGCAGAAAATATTGCAAGACTTTCGTCCATTACAGAATTGTATTTTTTTTTTTAGAAGAGGTAATGTAAGAGAACTGTTGTAGCGGTACTCAATAATAAAATCACAGAAAGATGATTAATTTGCAATTATCTTTTTCCAATTGTTGTCTTGTGTGATAGTATTTCCACGTACCTGCTGTCTCAATTTAACTCCACATGGATGATCGAGAACATCACGATTTGAGATAATAAACGGCATAAGGCAAGCGAGTAAGATACAGTTTGACTTGAAGACTTAATTTATTTCTACACGAAAGAATTGGATTATAAAATACATCGGATAGGCATGTGTAGTGACTCAAATTGAAGCAAAGAAGTTAATAGAAACTTTGATGGCGATGTAAAATAATGTAATTTGCTATTATTAACATAATACATAATCGTGTATTGTACTTATTTTATAGAATAACTGATTTTTCTCATAAACTCAAGGAAAAAGTAAACATAGTCCATCTCTGACAACCAAGCAAACCAAGACTTACCGACAGCTGTTTATCTAAAGCAACCAAGGCTCCAAACATCGTCCGCAACTTAGTGTGGAATTTCTTAATTTTACATTTTCTTTGCAACCTTTCAAACGAAGAGTGAGAATTTTGGTGCCCTTTTATCGAAGACGCTATTCTGTGAGATCCGTTTTATTGTTTTATAACCAGGCCCAAGAAGGTCGATTTGATCTCCGCGCTTTAGCTACGGAGATATTGTTATACCCAGAGTGTGTCCGTCGGGTCATCCGCATGTACATCTCTTCTAAAGTTTATATCTTCCTAAACCGCTAGGTGAATATTTACGAAATTTAGTAGTATGCGTATCCATATAGCAACTATGTGCTAGAGGGGCGTTATCGTTTTGTTTCCATCCTCAGGGTTCACTGGAAGGGTGTTAAACGTCAAACGTACAGAAATTCCATTACGAATCAACCTGTAAACGGCTGTGGTAAAGGTATGTCTTCTATATGGTTTGAAAGAGAAATACGGTTTTTGCGAACATATAAGGCATACCTTCAACATTTAGAGGGAACTGCCGTCAGCTAAAATTATTATATTGAGCAAATGGGGATTACAATTGTTTGAATATACCACGACATTGCATGGATTGAACATCATCATAAATAGTTATTCTTTAAAATGAGCATTTATCTTCTTTATTTTTACTATTGCACGATATGTACTTGTTAAATTCTATATCGCATATCTTTCTCGGAGAGAGAAATTTTGATGCAACAGAGCTTATGCTTGTTAAACTGTATTACATTTTTACGCCATTAGGCTCAACATAAATTGAAGTTCAGCGATGTACTTTTGAGGATAAATGGGATGGAAAATGTAAACCAATAAGAGTTAATTGGAAAATACGCCCAATGCAAAACGAGATTACACTGAAATCTGATTTGTACGGTGATTGCTTTTCGCATCAGTAACCAAGACGTTAATCAAACACAACTATTCCCTGCAAAGCCCAGATATCATACTTGTGTGAGAGGGACGCATTAGAACACCAATGAAAATAATCCACCCAATTTGTTACTGAGTCCGTCTAATATGTAGAAGTTAAGTCATAAAATGCGAAATCTCTGTTTAGAGTAACGGATTGACTAAGTACCGTACATATATTTTCCATCAAGAAATGACCAATCTGCAAACACGGTTCACAATTTCGAGAACAAGAAAAGAACATTCTATATTTTATTTTTTACCCCAACCAAAATGAATCCATGCTTCTTAGAAGAAGAGTGTGTACTGCAGTGGAATTCATACAGTATTGGGTTCCATTAATATGCTCAAGAAGTGGGCAAGCAATGCTCAAGAGCGTGTACGGATGGTTGGACATGTGTCGAACATAATAGATTTGTATTAATAATAATAATAATAATAATAATAATAATAACAACAACAACAGCAACAACAACAACAACAACAACAACAACAATAATAATAATAATAATAATAATAATAATAATAACAGTGTGGCGTGGCGACGCAAAATGCCGCCCAGGGCCAACTACCAAAATTATGCCACCACTCCATTCGTAGTATTTATGATATATACGGTACTCTTATCAAATTGGCGCCCCCGAGAAAGTGCCGCCGGGCCACCGCCCCCTTAGCCCTACCCCCCCCCCCCCCGCCTAGCTAAGCCACTGAATAATAATAATAATAATCATTATTATCATCATCATCATGGGGCATGTTCCAAGTAGATCCCAACATTATTAATCTTTTGTCGGAAGTTTTAAGTGTCAGAGTCTGCAAAATATGCACATGCTATCAATCAGGCCACCACTTTGCTAAGTTTGCAAAGATTAAAATTTGATGCAAATCCATCTTCAGTCAGAAAATTTAGCGCATGTTTCATAATTTAATAAAAAATACATTCAGACATACTGTAAGGTTAAATGTGGTTATGAGGCCTTATGTGTAAATATTGTGGTGACTTGTATCATAATATCTGATGAAGAGTGTTTTGCTGACGGAATTCATACGGGTGCATCAACACAATGTTGATTTAACACCACTCTTATCAACAAAAACAGTTTTATAACTCTGTTACTGAAATCTACCCTAAATACGGAATAATAAAAGGATTAAATTACACAATCACGCTAAGTAATTAACTGTAGAATGAATATGCATTAGGATTGAACATTCATATTGAATTATATCTGCGATTCAAATTACACTTTGCATAAAAATGACATTTGATTTAGGTAAAATAGTAATGTTTCTAACACAACTAGTCCCCCCCCCCTTATGTACGAGATATATGTAATCTGGATTTTTCATTTATTTTTCTTCAGTTAGCAGATTTTATTTGTGCTATTTAAGCATACGACAGACATAAACCTGTTATTTAATCTGTGCTATTAAAACATACGACAGACATAAACCGGTCATTTAATCTGTGCTATTAAAACATACGAGAGACAAAAACCGGTCATTTAATCTGTGCTATTTAAACGTACGACGGACATAAACCGGTCATTTAAACATACGACAGACATAAACCTGTCATTTAATCTGTGCTATTAAAACATACGACAGACATAAACCGGTCAGTTAATCTGTGCTATTTAAACATACGACAAGGCGGTTCTTTTTATTGAAGTAAGTTATTTCCTATTTGTCCACAACATTTCTTTCATATAATTTGTTATCAGTGTGGATAAGTGTGATCCTGTTGTGTTTGTTATGAAACCAATAAAATTAAACAGAACTGTAAAAGGAGGAGGAAGGTTATATTCCTCATATATATGATACAAAGTACTAAAAGCAGAGAAAATTATGGTGGATTTTGGACAAACTTTAATTTTGTGTTTTCTCTCTTTATTCACGTGCCCAATGTCACCAACACAAGTCTTAAGTTAAATTAAGAATAAAAACATTTGATTGGTAAGTTTTAAGTCATATTTACATTTCAGCCAATCAGATATATGGGTTCTAGACCTAAATTTTAGTCTAGACTTAAGTTGTTCGAATGAAATTAAGGCCAGGTTTTTTTCCCTATCCCATGTTTGGGCAAATTTTTTCCGTAAGCTTTACGCCTAGACATGACGTTGCCGTGAAAAATGTGTTCACCAACGCAGAAATTTGAGAACGATTGGGCCTATTGCGCCCGAACCAAGTAGGGACTCGGTCGTTAACGGGTAACGACATCTTTGGCAGGTATCAAGGTTTCTGAGTTTTTAAAGATACTCGACTGAGACAAGGCTCCAAAATAATCAACAAGACTACTGGTATTACCACCAAGTAGTCAAACTTAAATTTTTGATAACACTTAGCAACTGAAAGTTATTTTAAGTGGGTTAAATACTGGCATTAGGTACACTTCCGACTTTATTCCGGAATGCGGCAATAATTCTCTTCCGTAAAACAGCAAGAAATAGCAACTATAAATTCGTGTACATTCAGCATAAATATAGTTAGCTGACAAATTATTCGCTACTGGAGAGACACTTAGATTGGTATCCAATTTCTCCTCTTCTGGTCTGAACTTTCACCTGCTTTGCTTGATATTTTGCGAAAGAGTGGATTGCGTTTCAAGCAATGAAGTTTATAGTGTAATCAGTTGCATACGAAACAAACCACAAATTCCATTTAATCTAATATAATGAACCCATAACTGCATAAGAGTTCTAATGTTACTTTATTTTCACTTTACACGGAGCATATGCATTAGACGTGCACCATTCACAACTCTCTTTATTCAAAATTATCAAAAGGAAAAATGGAACGCATCTTAAATTCCTGGCATAATTAGAATTGGATAAAACAAAAGTTAGATTTTTGACATACAAAGCACCATGTATTGATAACTTTACCTTAATACATCTCTATTAATATTTCCTCAAAGCTCAAAGAACAATTGTTGTTCGCCTCCAATTGCCTTTTTTTCTATCCAAGCCTGCTTTGTTTCGATAACTATCTGGAGTTAGATGATATATTTAGATTCTTCTCACACAACAACAACACAATACGACATTCTGATCCTGAAGTAATTTAGATGTTATATACAATCTCAGAGAGTCAGATAAACACAGTCAAGACGAAGATGAGTCCAGATTTTTGTTTCAGAGTTACATAGTATCTTTTTTATTATATACCTGTCCATTTTTTTACTCAGGATAGAGCCAGAGTTTTACCTTCATTTCCTTTAAGTAGGAACACGATACTGACGTTTTCTGATTGGGTATCACCAATCTCACAAACGAAGCTGAAACTACACGCGCTCCATTCATAAAAGCATAATATTCATGCGCATATCAGCTGATCAAAATGTAATTAGGTTTATGTTTAAGATGAAATTCGTATGTTGGAAGATTTCAAATCTTTGTAGCCACCCCCACCAACAATGATTGAAATCAACTCTCACGACTTTAGTAAATTATATTCATATAAAATAACCTCACACCACTTTTTCTCTAAGTAATAGTAAATCCAGAATTACTATGAAAGATCGTCTGCTAACCTAAGCTAAGTCTGTTTACATCTGGACAGCTATGTTCTCCATCTTCGTTGCAAGTTATTTTGTCAGAAAAGAAGACCGGATGTGGTAAAATGCGTGATTTTCAAACTTTGAAGATTTGCAAACCTGTGATTCTGACTTACTAAAGGATCCACTTCGAGACAAATATGTTGAAAGTGTCTCTGATGACCAGACCCCCCTCTCCACCCACTTAAAACAGTATGAACATTAGTCAAGCTTCTACCCTTCTCTCTGATGACAAAGTAAATCAGAATAAAAATATAAATGAAGGCTCTATACCTTTACACGGAAGTACAAACCCTAGTGAAAGTCAACCAACATTTATTAAACTAACAGATCAGGCAAAACTGAGTTGATTGAGAGTGTGAAAAACAAGAATGATACATGGAAAACTGAGTCTATTATGAAGCAATTAACAAATCAGCTTAATCAACCACCACGCTTTGAAGCGCGTGAAGTTAATTCGATACCTCCTTCCATACGAAAGGCAGATGTTACTGGGAAATGGATCGTTATTTACGGAAAAGAACTACTCCTGCATCATAGTAACAAATAAGGAATTCAGTACCTAACTTACCATACTGGCATCCAACCGAAAATAATTAAAACAACAAAAGGAAAGGGCAGCCGCCCCAATGCTGCGCAACCACTTCAGCAACAGAGGAACACATTTCGAAGGAAAAAAAAAAGAAAGAGTGCATCCGACTGAACAGTCCTCAGCAGCTTCTAAACAAAATGCTCTATCCAATACACGATGGTGAATATGCAGCTGAAAGTAGACGAAACAGGGAGACACTACCTGGGATGTAACGAACGCAATACAGAAACAAGAATAGGGAAGGGGTATACACACCAGATGCCTTTTTCGTCAAAAACAGTTGTCTGGTCCTGAAGATCCAGAAATTTGTCCAGTCCACGCATACAAAACCTATGGAAATCATCGTCCCTCAAAAACTGATTTCCGGATAACCCTTTCTACCTAGTGAAACATCACCATGGAAATTCTGGCTTCTGCACATGGCACAAGCACAGCCACTTGGGACAAATACTCAAAGGTTCAGCATGAAAGTCATGGTACAAAAAGCCAATATCCCAGGGAAGAATACAAATCATTCTGGAAATTAGACCACTTTCACAAAGCTACTACATTCTGGAAACTTAACTGGCCACAAGAATTACAAAGTATTAATAACTATGTTCTTGCTCCAAAAGATATGCAGTAAAAGATGTCCAACATTCATTCCTGAAGTGTCCCACCATCTGCAAGCTCAAGTTGAAGTCATTACGTAGAGATCGCAGCCCCCTTCTACTCCAGCTGCATTTTCTCTGCATCCAGTTTAAGTGAAATCTTTGGGGAAATACTCTGAGGCGCTAGGGTGCTTAATGCAACATCACAATCAACAACATCTATCAACATCAGGAACAACCCCCAAAACTCAGGAGAATTAGATTCATTGACAGTTACAGCGAGTAAATCCACAGCAATCTTCTCGATGAATATTTGTGTTGTGTGTTTCAAAATAGGACATGCAAATATTACGCGTTCTGCGTTGCTACAGTTTTCATATTTTTACGCTATCAAACGTGTTCCAGACTTTGATTTTTCTGTACCTAATTCATTTGAATGCAAAAATAATATATTACACGAATGCGTTTGTATCCGTCGTCTTGAATGCAAATGTAATATATTACACGAATGCGTTTGTATCCGTGGTCTTGAATGCAAATGTAATATATTACACGAATGCGTTTGTATCCGTGGTCTTGAATGCGAATGTAATATATTACACGAATGCTTTTGTATCCGCCGTCTTGAACGCGAATGTAATATATTACACCAATGCGTTTGTATCCGTCGTCTTGAACGCGAATGTAATATATTACACCAATGCGTTTGTATCCGTCGTCTTGAACTCAAATATAATATATTACACGAATGCGTTTGCATCCGTCGTCTTGAATGCAAATGTAATACATTACACGAATGCGTTTGCATCCGTCGTCTTGAATGCAAATGTATTATATTATACGAATGCGTTTGTATCCGTCGTCTTGAACGCAAATGTAATATATTACACGAATGCTTTGAGAATATAAAATGTGGTACTGAGTAGTGTGATTGGCACTGACCAAACTGTTCGAGAAGATCATATTTCCTGGTGAAGTTTATTTAGAAATATGTATGTTGAGGGTCAGTTACGTATGTCATACATTGTGTAATTAGTTATACATTCTACTGGGAATCTGTATTAATGGAAATAAAAAAAATTTAAAAAAATTCCGTTTGTTTTGTTTTGCCTCGCATATTTTACTTTTGACCAAAATGTATATTTGATACGATGGAATATTTGTCCGTACTGAAAAAGCATCACTACTGGAGTTAAAGACCCTCAAAGGATAATGATGCTTGTCGTGCATTTATGAAGTTCACTTTTGGCTTGAGTCCAGGACCTTGTTCGCCCCTTTCAATTACAGTGAAATATATTCTTTTCTTTCAATCATATGGATTCTGTTTTTTGTTTCGATTAATGATCTTTTCCTATCTGAAGTGTGCCAGAAGTATTATTTTATGTTCTAAAGTGAATACGACGAGTATGATACAAGTGCAGTAGCTTCCTGATTTTATCTCCTAACGAGGACAGTTTTACTATCTATTTCATAAGGAGATATTGACTATATCAATGTGGCTATATCACTTCTTCAGGGGGGGGATTATCCATTGGGCAAGGTGGGCAACGTACCCAGGGCCCCCGAGGCTCAAGGGGCCCCGGACCCGGGCTTAAGGGGCCCCCGTATATTATCATGTGCTTTTCACAGGCAGTGTTTTTAACAGTACTGTAACTAAGGAGCCGCTGTGCCCAGGGCCCCAAAGGCCTTAATCCGGCCCTGCACTTCTTTAACGACTTTCTTTTCCCATTTAAGAAATATATCTGTCTTTACGTATGGTATATTTCCATATTTAGGCCTAATTCATTTTTCTTCTTCTTCCTCATTCATCTTGTTCTTGTTCTTGTCTCTCTCTCCATCAGGATGAACATATCTAAAATTACGTCAACACTGTACATTTATGTGAGCAATGAGGAGCCATCAAAAAGTGCCCCCCTCCCCCCCAAAAAAAACCTCCAAGCAACAAAAAAGAGCTTTCAAGTATTAACTTATCTAAAAACAGTTTTCTATATTAATCGTGCATATCGACGTTGACTGAACATGATCTGTTTCTATTTAATACTCAGTGACATCCATACCTGTTACACACTTTAGACAAACGGCAAAAAAAAAAAAAAAAAAACATTTAGGACAAGACTCTGGATTAAATACAATCAGAAATAAACCGAATAAATAAGCAGAATCATAGTATGTAAACTCGCAATTATTAAAATCCTTTGTTTAATGAGTTAACGCTCTAAAGGTTGATGATGTTATGCTCACATCAACAATGTTTATCAGTCCGCGCAAGAAATGTGCTAACGAAAATAAAATTTGTTTAATTTTGCATTAATTAGTCAAACGACATAATTTGAAACATTGTATGTCAGAGATATATTTGTAAAACGTCACTGTCCTAAAATATTGTAAATATCCGTAACTTGTTATTGATGTAGTGATACGGCTTATTTATCCATACTGTTAACCACACTGACACAAATGGAATAATTCCATGCAAGTCGACTTATTCTTATTTTGCATTCAAAAATTTATATAAAAATAATATATATATATATATATATATATATATATATATATATATATATATATATATATATATATATATATGTATAATATTTCACTCGTGATGAAGTGGAAACATTTTGTATTGTCACTAGTGGCTTCGTCACTCGTGACAACACAATGTTTCAGCTTCACTCGTGAAATATTTCCTTAAGCATATTAAAAAGGGTAGATATTATCTATGTATCAATGTATAGCTATTACTCTTTCCGTTGTGTGTTTTGAATTATAAGGCGTCTAATAGACTGTAAAGAAGATGAAATATTTCCAGTCTTTGCAAATAGCATGATATTTCAAATTGTATGAACTGACAAGCTATTCCCATGCTTTCTGTAAAAGTAATTTTGAAGACAACTCTTTAAGTGTCTTTTGCACTCCACTACCTTGGAAAGATTGCAAATCCATTTTGCATTTGTAACAGATACGCACTAGGGGATGATGTCAAACTCTAATAGAAATACTCCAAGAGTTTACGAGCTGTAATTTGTAAGTCTTTTTTTCACACAATAAATCTGGCAAAATGCTTTATTTGCAGTATTCATCGAGATCACAGTATACTGTAATATGCAAAAAATCATGTAAGGCAGTAAATACCAATTAGAAGAAAACATTGCAGTAAAATACATAACCATCACATAAATCACGATAGTATGTTTTTTGTTCTTTCAAATTATATTAAATGGGACAGTCAGTTACATGTAACTAAATGAATTTATCTGTTTCTCTATATATCTACCTATCTGTATATGTTTGTATGTATCTTCTTTGTGTGTATGTGTGTCTATCTATCCATCTATCTATATATCACAGTCGTTTGACTCATATACAAAATTCAATCTATAAGGTATTACAGTCGTTTGACTCATATACAGAATTCAATCTATAAGGTATTACAGTCGTTTGACTCACATACAAAATTTAATCTATAAGGTATTACAGTCGTTTGACTCATATACAAAATTCAGTCTATAAGGTATTACAGTCGTTTGACTCATATACAAAATTCAATCGATGAGGTATTACAGTCGTTTGACTCATATACAAAATTCAATCTATAAGGTTTTACAGTCGTTTGACTCACATACAAAATTCAATCTATAAGGTATTACAGTCGTTTGACTCACATACAAAATTCAATCTATAAGGTATTACAGTCGTTTGACTCATATACAAAATTCAATCTATAAGGTATTACAGTCGTTTGACTGATATACAAAATTCAATCTATAATGTATTACAGTCGTTTGACTCATATACAAAATTCAATCTATAAGGTATTACAGTCGTTTGACTCATATACAAAATTCAATCTGAGGTATCACAGTCGCTTGACTCATACAAAATTCAATCTATAAGGTATCACAGTCGTTTGACTCA
Organism: Margaritifera margaritifera; assembly: GCA_029931535.1. NCBI lineage: Eukaryota > Metazoa > Mollusca > Bivalvia > Unionida > Margaritiferidae > Margaritifera > Margaritifera margaritifera. The sequence continues at coordinate 1,081,085 of JAQPZY010001485.1, read as the reverse complement.
TATACAAAATTCAATATATAAGATATAACAGTCGTTTGACTCATCCAAAATTCAATCTATAAGGTATTACAGTCGTTTGACTCATACAAATTCAATCTATAAGGTATCACAGTCGTTTGACTCATATACAAAATTAAATCTATAAGGTATCACAGTCGTTTGACTCATATACAAAATTCAATCTATAAGGTATTACAGTCGTTTGACTCATATACAAAATTCAATCTATGAGGTATTACAGTCGTTTGACTCGTATACAAAATTCAATCGATGAGGTATCACAGTCGTTTGACTCATACAAAATTCAATCTATGAGGTATCACAGTCGTTTGACTCATATACAAAATTCAGTCTATGAGGTATCACAGTCGCTTGACTCATACAAAATTCAATCTATAAGGTATCACAGTCGTTTGACTCATATATAAAATTCAATCTATAAGATATAACAGTCGTTTGACTCATCCAAAATTCAATCTATAAGGTATCACAGTCGTTTGACTCATATACAAAATTAAATCTATAAGGTATCACAGTCGTTTGACTCATATACAAAATTCAAGCTATAAGGTTTTACAGTCGTTTGGCTCATATACAAAATTCAATCTATAAGGTATTACAGAGAATACCTTCTCACTTTACATAACGTATCTTCCAGCTATTATGGAAGAGTGTATTAGGACACTATGAGAAAAGAGATACATTTTTGAAAGGCATGAAGAAATGATGCATGACGTTTTCGATAGTGAACTGAAATCTTTTTTTTTCCGACGAAATATGCATGACAGTCCAAACGTTCTTTCTGGCAAAATGAGCAAATTCGACCGTTAATGAGGCCAATCAGTCCTAGATCTTTCTATCACAAAATTATTTAATATGCTTACAAGTATCATCTTATTAAAACACTAGTTGCAGGTACGTAAGTCAAGTACCAACGAGCCATCTGAGACCTTTAATGCTGACCAATGATTGTCGAGGCGATAATTGGAAAAAATAATTATATTTCTGACATATCCTAAATGCTGAACTTCTATACAGGCCGGTTGGGCTAGAAATACTAGTTAGCTTAACTTACACTTAGCTTTGATACGTGAAGCAGTTGTAACTTAGTTATCTGGTCGTGTTGCACACGATGTGAAGACACGAACACTTGTGCGATCGCGTGATATCGATGGGAGATCTTTATGGCTTCGCGCTCCATTTGTCAATCACTGTATCAGGTAATTAAAAAGACAACAAGCCAATCAAATCCAAACCATGAGCAACATATTTAATGGCAACTAAAGTCAGGCAGTACCTAAGAAACATCCATTACATTTCATGGTGGAGTCTGGGCCTTTTAATTAGTGTCCCAGTAACTTGACGTCATCTCATTAAATGTTCTCATCGTTTCACAAAAAGTAAAAGATTAGAGGTGTTGCTTTCATGGAAAAATATCAACCAGGGAGACATGCGAAAAAGGCACTTGTGTTTGTATTAAGCAGAGGAAAAATGCTGTCTTATGATGTTGAACATTCTTTGATTACAAAGAAAGATACAGTTTTATTATAACTATTAATAAATAAAGCTTCGACGTTATATCGTTTTGGTTGTTGTCTACCATGTCTCAACTAGGTTTCGAGTTTAAAGAAATTTATAAAACAAAAGCAAGAGAACAACCAAGGGAGGCGTTTAAAGGAGCTTCTCCAGAGGTCTTGGTTTTGTTGCCTTATTTTCTCGCATTTCATTGTAACCTATTTCTCTTATCTTCTCACGAATAGTGTCACTAAGTACGTGTTAGAATGTGGATATAAATCCTTAATATCGTCCTGTAGTTTTGCATTCGCTGGTATCTTGATATTTCATAAAGTAATGGTAAATTCTATAACAGCTATCATACTCATAGCAAAGAGTTCCAATTATCGTCATGATTTTCCCGCTGTTTTGAGAGCTTCGCAACATTGAACACCTATAAGGAACGCAGCGACCGCCAATAATCAAATCATTAACGTGAACAATAAAGCAACGAATTTGCAAAATGCAATCCATAAACATGATATAATTATCGTGTGCTGCCATTATTTGATATTATTTGAAAGCAAGGATTTTCATGGAACGTCATATTTATCTCCATTTAAGGACACGAAATCAGACATTATTTGCAAGTCAATTGAATAAATGAGAGTACTTTCCTCTTATTATGACAATTAATAAAACCTCTTTAAAAAGACACGTATATATGTATATGCTACAATTTGCCTGAATAATTGCATTACCACATAAAAATTGACGTATGCAATTTTCACATAGTTCGTCAAATTCTCGTTGAATTTTCATGTGATATTTACACCAGGATATCAGATGATTGCTTTTAAAAGAACCAATATTTAACATCCGTTTATATACTTATGTAATATGTATATTTATATATGTATATTGAGGAGGTTATATTTATTAAAATGCGTTCAAGATTTGCGATTAAAATAACTCACTGACTCACTGACAAACGTCTTCAATTTATAACTAAATGTAGCCGCCTTTAACTCCTACAAATGTTACCCAATCCAATATTTTACTATTACATTATCAATGAAATTCAACCAAACAGAAACCGCTTTTTGGCTCATTCGAAGGGGTGAATGATTCGGTGTTTATCTCTTTATGCCTTGGACTTCGATGGTGAATAAAATATTTATGGACTGCTATTTTTGTTGTATGACTGAACATTTATTGCAAATAACATGTTAACATTTATTTCCAAGATTTACCAAAATTAAATTTGACCAATTCTATGATAACACAAGTGATCGGTTTTGAGCAAACTTAATGATATGAACCGAGTAAACCAAATGGTTTCACCTACCCGAAACAGAGGTCTAGCGTGATGCTGTTAAAAATTATGAATCGTACCAACGAGCTTTCAAATGGTACAGCGAACAAATTTAATGTTAGCTTGTCAAGTCTGTTTTTCATTTCCTTCACATTTATCATTGATAAACACAGCGTGCGATCAAAGAAGAAAAACTCTTTCATTAGGCACACAAGTAATCCATAGGTAATTCATTAAGGTCTCAAAGGGATCATTCTTTGCTCACTGCCACATGCCACAAACAATTACCATGCCCACAGCAGAAGTTACTTAGTTTAGCCAGTAATTCAGATGCATTTATATATATATATATATATATATATATATATATATATATATATATATATATATATATATATATATATATATATATATATATATATATACACACACACATATACTGGCGTTTTATTATATAGATTAAGCCAATATATATTAAGGACTGAATATTTCACCATCTACATATTTTTAAGAAGTCTTAGAAAAAAGCATTATTGATTCAAGATAATAGTGCTTCTTACAAAATGTAACTGAAATGGAATTAACTAATCTGTAGTATATTAGCAGAATAAATTCGGACGCAGAACATACGTCTATATCAAGTTCTTGCTACCAAAATGTTCTTGAGCAATTATGATGAAATTTTTGTAAATTAAACTCTGTGTACAAATGTGTCAGATTTGTTTGTTGGGCTTCTTATATAGATATATTTTACATATCAGCTTGAAACAAATGTTCCATCTTTTGTTGTTGATTTTTGTGTGTGCTCTTTTAAAAATCAGAAACACTGTACGATATACCTGAAAAAGGATTCCTTTATGATAATTGTAACACTCCTAATTTAATATTTTAAAAGTTTTGGAAATATAAATACAATCTATTTCTTTCGTGTCCCTTTTTATCATGAGAATACAATCCATCATTTACAGTAATATTCAGAATCCGTTCCACATGCATGTAAAAAAGCCGTAAGATATATGTCAAAAGCTTAATTTCATTCAAGCTGCAACATGCAACATATAAGGTAAAGAATTAATATCTCGCATCGCATGCGTGTATATAAGCTTTGGTCGATACAATGTTTTTACAGCAAAGGTAAAATAACTCAGATTAATAGCAATATCAAGATCAATATTGAAAAGGAATATGAACCAATGAAAAAGTACATACTCATTACTTTACAGTGGAGCGATGAAGCAGATATATATGTATATATGAAGAATAAAAATCATATGGCGCATAACAGTCCTTTCAATTGCAATGGATCCAACAAATAATCGCGTGTGTCAGGGAATGATTAAGTGGAATATTAAAACTAGTTTTGAACTAGCCTAAGTGATTTCGACTCTTAGTGAGTCTTTGTCGAAGGCAATTACATAACAGAGACAGACAAGTTAAACAATAAACACAAAAGAAAGCGTTAAATTTACAAAAACTTTACATGATTGTGTGTATAATGGAAGTGTTGTTTGAAAAGTTTAGACGTCGCGCCTTATCGGTTTGAACAACCAGTAGCCAACCATTCTTTTTTTCATTTGTACATGTAGGGGAGTCCTACAAAGCTCATTTCAAAGCATGTATGTAGAAGTGGATTTTAAATCTTTTAACACATATCTTAGGAGTCTAAATGAAAATTTCCCACCATATGGCATTTTTTAAACCTGAGATCTCAGCTGCATGTATAAGAATTGCAATAATTGCCATATCAAAAAGTTTCGGTCGACAGTCTTCAGGCCAATTCAGGTTTAATATTATTTTTTTAAGAAGGCACATAGCTTTCCTGGCTTGACTAATTAGGTTCTTAATTCCCAATAAATATATACGATTCTTCGCAAATAATACCGATGAAAGATTATCGCCGTGTCTAACTCCTTAAATACATGTAAATTAACCTGATTTTTCTCCAATGAGAACGAGACGAGATTTTATATTCACATGCGTAGTCATTATTACATTAATTATTTTCCCATTACCAGTTTTCTCCATAAATAATTCTCCATACCCTGTCGAGTGACAAATTGATTATTGTCTTGGTTATTCAATAGAGCTTTGCTTATCGAGCATAACTTTGATTTTCGTGATATCATAGAACAACATGTCGTAGAATTTCAAGTTTAGGTATTCCCTTTTGGTATTCTGTTTGGCCTTTTTTTTTCGCTATTCACATTCCCCTTTGGTATTCGGTTTGGCCTAGTTTGTAGCGATTCACATCCCCCTTTTGGTATTCTGTGTGGCCTAGTTTGTAGCGATTCACATTCCCCTTTTGGTATTCTGTGTGGCATAGTCTGTAGCGATTCACATTCCCCTTTTGGTATTCTCTGTGGCCTAGTTTGTAGCGATTCACATTCCCCTTTTGGTATTCTGTGTGGCCTAGTTTGTAGCGATTCACATTCCCCTTTTGGTATTCTGTGTGGCCTAGTTTGAAACAATTCACATTTCCCCTTTTGTTATTCTGTGTGGCTGGTTTGTCGCGATTCACATCCCCCTTTTGTTATTCTGTGTGGCCTAGTTTGTAGCGATTCACATCCCCTTTTTGGTATTCTGTGTGGCCTAGTTTGTAGCGATTCACATTCCCCTTTTGGTATTCTGTGTGGCCTAGTTTGTAGCGATTCACATTCCCCTTTTGGTATTCTGTGTGGCCTAGTTTGAAACAATTCACATTTCCCCTTTTGTTATTCTGTGTGGCCTAGTTTGTAGCGATTCACATTCCCCTTTCGGTATTCTGTGTGGCCTAGTTTGTAGCGATTCACATTCCCCTTTTGGTATTCGGTTTGGCCTAGTTTGTAGCGATTCACATTTCCCTTTGGTATTCGGTTTGGCCTAGTTTGTAGCGATTCATATCCCCCGATGGTTTTCTCTTTGGTCTATCTTGCAGCAATTCACATCTCCCTTTTGGTATTCGGTTTGGCCTAGTTTGTAGCAATTCACATTCCCCTTTGGTATTATGTTTGGTCTATCTTGTAGTGATTCACTTACCCCTTTTGGTATTCTGTTTGACCTAGTTTGTAGCAATTCACATTCCCCTTTTGGTGTTCTTTTTGACCTAGTTTGTAGCAATTCACATTCTCCTTTTGGTGTTCTGTTTGGCCTAGTTTGTAGCAATTCACATTCTCCTTTTTGGTGTTCTGTTTGGCCTAGTTTGTAGCAATTCACATTCCCCTTTGAAGCGATAGAATATATAAGATAAATGTTGTACTAATATGAACTTGACACTGCAGCAATCGGGTGTCTGGTATAAAAATACCTTTAAAGCAAGCAGCCCTATTGCAATAGTTCGTTCCTTGTGGGATGTCTTGCATTGTGAAATAGTTTGAATGCATAAATTGTAGCCACACCTATAATCTAATTTGTCGCCTTCTGTTCTATATACGAGTTTTACTACGCTCACCTTTCAATCTCGACGCTTTTTATCAATATTCTGATAATACTGGGCTCGAATCTCCAAAACCGTCGTAAAATTCTGTTACCTATCTGAATGTGTTGGTTATTGAATCTACCACAAATGGACTTTACTATATTTCATCACGAACGTGTTGTAAAGCTAGACAGGTCATGGCTTACTGGATATAAAAATAAAACCGAGTGTTCCTTAAATATTGGCAATGGGTTAATTTTTGTTATGAACGGATCCTGATAAAGATAGAGATCGCATATAATAGACAAACATACTTATGCACAATCATACATGGAGCGAATGAAGAGAAAAGAGTAGGAATATTTCTCTTTCAACATTATTCGATTAATTGCAAGCCATGTTTTTGTAAACATATCTGTAAAGAAGTCAACATTGTTGAGTACGGTGATTACCACATTTGACCGTATGCTATCTTAAGTTAAACGTTCTAAAAACATCACATCTAGTTTTTAAATATTGTTGAAATACCTCATTTAGCAGAGTTTATTAACGTTCAACTTGCAATATCATTGACAGTGAATCAAAAGTGTAGCAATGTGAGTTGTATGTATTTATTTATATAATATTTATTGTGAAAATATGTTTCAAGTTCAAACTTTTATGATTCTGTTCCAATGAACGAGTAATGTATGGAACCGAGGATTCCAATATTCATGCAGGAGTATGCTGACTATAGTAAAAGCCGTCCATATATGACGTCACGCATGCGGGTGGGGGGGGGGGGGTCCGACTTGCGTGACGATGCGTGACGATGGGGGTTAGGGGGTTTTGAAAAATGTGACGTCACAAGATCAACAGCATCGCAGTATCGCAGAAAAGTGCGTAGTACCGGAGGCACTTGAGCAGTGAAGTTAAACGCTGATTGGTTGATCGATTTGCTGAGAAACAATAATCATTGCCGTTCCTAACTGTACTATCTCCCATGTGTGTTTTTCTAATACGAAGTGATTTCAAAGCAATTTTGTAAGTAAGGACAATCTACCTTGACTTAGGTCTTGTTGGTATTTATTATCAAGTACAGCTGCAGAAAAATGTTCCGTTTGTATCCATATTACAGTTTGGCAATAGTAGTATTTACTATATAACCTATTTTGTATCCTCAGTCAGATTGAACCATGATCACGTTTTCATATAAGACAATTTTGTAACGTTACCCGAGACTTTTTATGGTATAATCCCAATGTGTTAGTACTGTTTATTCTTTTACATAGACGTAATTGCTTGCATCCAAACATATCATGATAAGGCTATGAAATAAGAAATGATAGGTGAGAGAAGAATGAGGTACAAATAGAATCAGATTTAAACGGCTATAAAGCTACTTTATTTAATATTGTTATTATAAATTATTATCATATTCATAATAATAATCTACTTTAAACTTAAACAAAAAAAGTAAACATCACGGAAACCGTAGCCTGCAGTATATTATATTGTCAGAAATTGTTTAAGTGTGCGATAGAAACGCAATGCCTCGTAAATATGTTAATACATCAATTGGTCCATAAGTTGCGAACGCTCTAGCAACTCGATCGCGAAGTACACGGTATTTCTTAACAGCCGGTTGTTCCACACCAGTTACTCCTTGAAGAAAAGATATCTTTTGTTTAACACAGTCATGCATCAAACCATGCATGAATGTCCACATAGTTGGATGGCTGCACTGGAAGAGGGACAGCAACCCATAATGCCATCCTTCGACTGAATTAGTGGTACGCGCTAGTCCGTCCGCAGCAGCCTCTTCTCAGGTGGATTTAATCCACTACGTTGAGTCGACGTACATGGTCGAATGACCGATAAACGCCATAATGTATAAAAAATACAACATTATGATGATCAATCGTCCTATGATCAATCGTCTATATGATCAATCGTCCGCGTGATCAACTGGTTATGATCAAACGTCCTATGATCAACTGGTTATGATCAAACGTCCTATAATCAAAAGGTCTGTGATCAAACGTCCGCAAATCCTTCTACGTTTAAGTTGTATATGATAGATTCTGATCAAGAAACGTGCGTGATTGATAAACCAGAGAGCAATCAAATCTTGTGTGTTGAACAATAGCCATTCTTGCATTTTTCCCTCAGGACAAAAGTTCTGTTATTCTTATATGTGTAAGTATGTTGTGATAAGGGGATAAAACGTGTTTCATGAAATTTCTCTGTATTTAAAATTATGGGACCTTCATAAAAATAAATATAATATTTGCAGATCTTCTTTGCATAATATACATATCTTAAGAGACATTACGAAGACATATTATTTGGATAAAATTATATTCTTGTCCTCTATTTTTTCTCAGATATTAAATTCAACCTATCTTTGCTCGTTTCGTAAGTCTTTTTTGTGGTACTATTCATTTTATCTCCTACTGTGTATGTGAAATTTGCTTTGTCATGTCCTCTTGTATTCTACTATCTGTAAATTCGAACTTGTATTTTACATAATTAGTTCAAAATTGGTCATACGCACGAACATCGTTCATCCTTTCCTATTATTTATGTATTTCAGAATCAAATCATGGAGAACATCACCGGTGCAGACCTGCTTATATATGGAACCACGACAATTATATACCCACAGATCCTCAGTACATCTTTCTACTCGAATTCTACGACCTTTACGACCAAAGGCTCCTCGTGTCCAGAGTCTGTTCACGACATTAAAATCCACAAGACATTTCGTATAATTACTCTCTACTTAACAATAATCCTCGGCACAATAGGTGGATTTCTTGTTCTTCTTTGGATGGTTTGTAATCGTCGTCTAAAGGCGCGTCTTAACCACCTGTCTCGAGTGAATAGCTTCATTTTAAATCTTACCTTTGCGGATCTGAGTGTCATCTTTCTTGCAGTATTACCACAGCTAATATGGGAGTATGTGGACAGAGAATGGGTGGCAGGAGAGGCCATGTGTAAAATTGTCAAATTCTTACAGAGCTTCTCCATGATGTCCAGTAATTATGTGTTGGTCGCCATAGCCATCGACAGACATCAAGCAATACGAGCACCTCTGAAGGAACCCATTCCTGTAAGTGACAATGTTTAATCTAATAGAAAGACAATACATGAAATAAATACATACAATTTACAATTTAAATCCATAACATGATATGATTTCAAATTTTTCAGGCTTAACTGTCATACAAATATTTATTATTTTAACTTTATTTCCACTAATCAGATCATAAATCAATCGGTTTTTTCTTCTTCTGTATTTATGTTTGCATTCGATAGTTTGCTTGAACAATCTCATGATCTTCTCGGACAAATGTGAAGTGAAAACAGGTTTAAGATTATTTATCAGAATGCACACTTCTAAGGTGCTGATGAAATATCACACACAAAGAAGCTGGAATTCATCATCGAGTAGATATTTAAAACTTCACGCCATTTGATGACAAGTTTTGTAAGAGGTGACACATCCACTTGAAACACAGAAGTTATGTCACTCCGTGCTTCTTCTAGATATTCTAGATAGGACACATTTAATAGCACAGTCATTGCATGATTATAGGGGCGGATCTAGGGTGTTGGGTGGGGGTGCGGACCCAACCCTGTAAAAATGAGCTCGAAACAACCAGAAATTTTTATATAGTAATTATTTTTTTACATGCTTAACGTTATGCCCTGGAAACGCTTAAAATGCACAAGCTTCGTCCGCTGGGTTCCCAATGTGGGTTCCATCTCTCAGACTACTCGCCTACTTGTTTACACTTCCCCTAAACGATCTTTCTGGATCCTTCCATGGAGTATTTAAATCTCAGACCGTGTAATAATTGCACGTGCACCACACATGACGCTCCCTTAAGAACATTAAAAATCTCTGGCACATAAAAGAAAGAACAAGCAACTTATCAAATTGTGAATGATATAATCATATGGCGGATATCGGGAACTCTTGGGATCATGAAATTGGGAATGTATTTCATATATAATGGCTATAACTGACGTGAAGAAAACAAAAGAAAAATCAAGACCAAGTCTGGAAATCAATTTATAAAAAAAAAGCAAAAGTCTTCAAGTACAACATCGAATCTAAATTTAGCATTCAACTGATAGAAATCGTTGTTCCATTAAATCTATATTATTTTAGATCGGAAACCCTTGTAAGGGGAGAAATTTGGCAAGAGCTGTACATGCAATGCAGTAATCTTTATAACTTCATAAATATTTGATCCAACATTTTCCACTCTATTCTTACTTACACACTTTTGCGCTCCATCAACTTAATGATATGTGAATGCTTCATAAAAAGCACTTTCCTGGCAAGTTTTTCAATTGCTCAATTTGTCAAGTATGCAAACATCAGCTAAGATCGGCTCTGAAATATGCAGTTTTGGCGAAGTTTTTAAATATTAGCGTTTTTTTTTGTCTGCTTTAGAACTCAGCCGCATTTCTTAGAAATATTAAGCGTGCAAAGGTGATATATCACAAAAACCTATTGCTAATGCTTTATTGTCCTGCCTTCCTGACTCCCGTTCTCAGTGATGACTCATGGAATTTAAAAATCATCTGGCACAATTAGAACATACCTGAATGCTGGGACACGCTCATCAAAAGACTCAAAGGCACTAAAAAGATGAGGAGATTAGAACAAAACTCTACATACCGCTAAAAAGAAAACAAAGGCCGTTAACGGCAACAGTCTCCTCAAATACAAAGATAAATTTCCGACAACCGCATCACTTTTCCAAGAACATATCATCTAGATGTCCCACACACCGGACTGTTCGTTCGGAGACAATGCATAATATTTACTTTTCAGCACGTCTATAAGAGGTCTTCAAAGAAACACATAAGGTGTCTTAACCAAGGATGGAAAAACTTAGCAGACCAAATTGTGCGTGCCAGATTGCCTCCCCACCTCTACCCCACCCCACCCCCCGACACACACACACACACACACACACACACAAAAAGATTTTAGGAATAGAATAAACAGCAACCAACTCCATATAAAAATAAGAGAGGAAAAAAAAATCGCCAACATTTCAGCTTAGACACTCTGTCCAGTACCTCAGAATACTACAAACTGAGTCAAATAAGACGTACAGACTGATAATGATAGCGAGCAAACAACTAAATATCAGATACTGCGGCAGCGAATACATGCGAATTTGTCTTAAACGAAAATCTCTAGTTCCTAACAGTTTTCTGTACTCGGCACCATCAGCGCTGAGTAAAGCGGCTCTACTACCTGACAATCACAATATAAGTATGTATATTATCCCTACACCAAACAGCCTGGCAGATACATATGTATGTTAATCGTCGGACAAAATAGTTCTACAAATAAACCGCTTTACTTTGTTTGTCGTGATGACTAAAGTCCTACTGATATATGTCTTGACTGAAATTTGAACTAAATACAATTTTTATTGAAAATATGTTTATATATACTTTTGAAAAATGTAAAATGTAAAATTGCCCGTGCTCATTGTCAGATTCTTCAATTGCGGAGGTAAGTAGCTTTTGTAAGTTGGTTAACTCTTTAATTTCGGATGTAAGTAGTTCTTGCAAGAATTCCGTAATCCCAAAATGGCTAAATGAAAGTGATCAGTTTTGGAAGACATTGGAACTTTTGAAGTTTGCAGATCGCAGTTTAACTTCATGTGCGTCAGTTTTGGTCAGTTTGTTCAGCCTCACTCTCTTTAAGTAGCATGTTATTATTGTTATTGTTGTTGTTGTTATTATTATTATTATTATTATTATTATTATTATTATTATTATTACATCTATCCAACACTTCCTCTTGTAATGTATGTATCTTGATATATTGATATAGTTGTCCTTCTTGTTGAAATTACATTAAGAATCTAAAAACGACATGTGAAAAATGTCGCACCTTTAAAGATGGTGCTCAAAATTGACCCAAATTCTTTGTACTGACGTAATTAAAATGGCAACACTAAGCACAGCGATATAGTCCATGTAGTTAACATCCCAACTAGTTTCCCTGAATGATCTTGTTACATATACATTGATACTAGGTATAACGTTAGACATGTTGGTAATTTTTATGTAACCTTCTCTCTTTTAGTTTCAACATTTTCTTTATTTCGATGTTCGCTTTCTCCCTGACATGGTATGAATAGTTATAGTGCGCCGTTTTACTCTTTATTGCACATTTCAAGATATCATATATTAATTTTCTGATACCATATTTGTAAATATATTATATAATATATTTGAATTTATGATATTATTTAATAGAATAATTTATATTTCTAATTAGAATTTATGATATAATTATTGTGCTGAATTTATTATTAATCTTACATTTTTTGCGATCATAAATTAATTGTATGATATCATAAATTGGAACTTATAATATCATGACGGGTTTAACTTATTGCATCATAATAACTTTTATCCAATTCAAACTTTGAATTACCTCTCGCATTTGTACCGTAGCAAATGGTGGTGAGAGTCAGAATGTATTCAAAGTTCTGGTAAAGGGGAGAAGGGGAAGCTTTACTACATTATAAAATTCTGACAATTATATCCAGAGATAACCCTTGCAACAGCAACCTAATTTGAAACTTTTCTTGATTTATTTAATATATTTATATAGAATATTATATGTCTGTCAAATAAAAACTTGAAATCCTGGTGGATGCTGCTTAAGGGCATAGACATACATTTATATACTTTGGGACTGCAATCTCCACATAGCTATTGGTACCATCCGTTCCCTGATGATATGCAAATGAGGGAACATAGCACATTTAGATCAAAGGAATAGGATATGTGATTGTGCCCACGGTATTTAAAACCCAGCTGTCGCTACATAGGTTGGAAATTGAACCAGTCTATCGAGTTGTCGAGGTCTTCAGGAAAAACGCTGATATAAAAAAATGCTGATGAATTTTGAGATCATAAATCAAAATTATCATATATAATAATATTTGAATTGATGATATCACAAAATAAATGTATAATATCAAACGTTTTAGTTAGTGATATTATAAAGTGTTGTGAATATGTGCTGTCATAAATTTGAGATCATAAATAAATTTTGATACCATAAAATAATATTTGATATCACAAATTAAAATTTATGATAACAAAATAAATGTATATCATAAAATAAATATATCATATCATAACGTAACGAATGAACAGTAAAACGCCGTGACATAAATAGTTGTTTTTCTTCGTAATGTGACGGTGCGTGTGTATCTTAATAGAGTAAATAAAGTCATTATAGGCACATGAAGATGACCATTTTTAGGTTGAACGCAGGTGCGTTTTCTGCTCTGTAGGGGATACAACCGCGGTTCTGTGTATTTGACACTTAGGGTGAAATTTCATGGGAGCTATTGCTGAAATGCAGTTTAGAAAAAATATAGTGTCTTATTGAAAACAATCAGCATTTTTATTCTGCAAGGGTCTATGAATATTACCGTTTGTGTGAAAGCGAAATTGAAAGATGGCGCCTCGACGGATATTATTTTTTGCTGCCCAGCATACATGTTGACATTGTACTTTTATACGTGATTATAGACTAAAATAATGTACGTTTATATACACATACTGCTTTTCAATAAAGGGATCATTACTAAGTTATGTTGAACAAAAATTAACTTCTTCACGAAATTACAATATTCGTTCTGTTCAATCCTATCTCTAAAAGAAGAATGTATACACACAAAGAAATGACTTCTTTTCTTCAAAGAAAGCATATAAGCCCCCACAATATATATGTCATTTTAGCCTTTTCGATCGTATACATTGCAGGTACAAATATATACACTTTAAAGTTTCAAAGAGCTACCAATCATTAGAAGGAATGATACGTTTTTATCACTTCTATCTCCCCTCTCTCTCCTCGTTTCAGGTTAGAAATTGAACCCTTACACACCATGCTCAATTCCCTTTCGCCATATCTCTTCAGTTAATTAATACTGCGTCTGCTCTGGCGAAAATTTAATATATTTAAATGAATACAAAAAGAGTCTGTCTCTCGTTCATAGTCTTGCACGTGCAACTAAAAATAAAGAAAATAAAGATACTTATTACTTAATATAAGTTCATTGGTATCATTTAACGTTTAAAATTTTCACTATTTTCCTGAAAATAACTGCCTTTATAGTTGCTGGTAAATAATCCTCCAGTACTGGTGTCTTTCCTCGATGATAATGTGTATTATAATTATAAGCTATTTTGGGGTTATTTATGCAGGACAGAGTTAGGCTTGGTAGGACTCCAGCACGAATTCATGGAAAATCTTTGTACACCCCATCATTTCGCACAATGGAATTATTCTAATTATGGATGCGATCTTTTAAACCGGCCATTATAATGAAAAATAATAGAATTGAATTGAAGGTTTGTACAAATAATTTCCAAAGCTAGAATTGTGGTTTTCGATAAAATAGGAACTTATTTTTCATAAAAAAAACTTCCAGTTGGTGTATTCCCCAGTATGAAACCAATCCTTGGGTCGCAAGGTCTTTGAGCTATAGTTAACAGAAGGTGGTATTTGATATTTGATGAAATTGAATCCTTATCGGAACAATTATTGTTTAATAGATAATCGCTGGATGTTTCCAGTGGGATCATCCTTTGTCTAGAAATAAAGATGAATTATATGCAATGCACTTATTCGGAAAGTGGTTATGGCTTTCACGGTTTAAAATTAGTTTAACGGGAGATTTCATCTGCGTACGTTTTAGTAACAGGCTAACTCAAGACACAGGCGTGTTTTAAACAATCACGTGAACGACTATTGATGATAAATTGTACAAAGGTTCTAATAGTTGTTAGCAGTCGTTCTCAGCATCGTGTTTCGTGACTGATTGAATATCCAGTATTTTCCATACTTAGTTTCAAGACTTTTAATCTATTAAAGATCTACTATTTAGAGTCCATTACTTGCATCGCATTCAAATAATTGGATGAAATGAATGTTTGCCCATTTCTCCTTGTGAGTATTTACTCTCTGTCTCTTTCTCCCATTTTTTTAAATTTCATGACGTTATAGCTGGAAATTACGAGATGTACGATATTGAAGGTAAAGGATATGAATGAAAGCCAGGGACTTATAATGTTCTTCTCCTTTCACGATAGCAAAATTGCAAATATGTGTGAATGTATGGCGGATGATATTGAGTTTTGGTAACACGAATTGTAAATTGTTGAAAAGGCAAAGCGACCAGTCTCTTAATTAAACATTAGCATAGGTATAGAAAGCTCAGAGACGAACAACGAAGGAATTTATAAAAGATGAAGATAAAGAAAAGAAATAAGATAAAAAGAGAAACTGTTAATTAATAGTTGTAGGGCACTGTATATAGAGTTGTGAAAAAAGGGAGAAAGAAAGGGGAAGAACATATGAAAGGAAGAAAGAAATGGGACGAACATATGAAAGGAAGAAAAGTGCCAGTGCTGGATTACCCAATAGGGCCAACTAAGCACGTGCTTAGGAAAAGAGCAAAGAATGGGCACAAAAAAAAAAGGGAAATTACCTTTTCAGTGCTTAGGGCGTCTAAAGGTATTAATCCAGCCCTGATGAAAGCTAGATTAAAAGCGAAGAGTGCTTCCTTGTAGAGCTGCTCGTTCCAGAAGAGATTACAAATCATTTTGATAAAAAAGGGAATTGCTTTTTACAGTTGTTCAGACACGTAGAAGTGCATGCGTGTTACTAATAAAGGGAATGGCTTTGTACAGCAGTTCAGACCCGAATGAGTGCGTGCGTGTTAGTAATAAAGGGAATCACATTTTACAGCTGTTCAGTCCCGTACAAGTGCGTGCGTGTTAGTAATAAAGGGAATCGCATTTTACATCTGTTCAGTCCCGTACAAGTGCGTGCGTGTTAGTAACAAAGGGAATCGCATTTTACATCTGTTCAGTCCCGTACAAGTGCGTGCGTGTTAGTAATAAAGGAAATCGCATTTTACATCTGTTCAGTCCCGTACAAGTGCGTGCGTGTTAGTAATAAAGGGAATCGCATTATACATCTGTTCAGTCCGTACAAGTGCGTGCGTGTTAGTAACAAAGGGAATCGCATTTTACATCTGTTCAGTCCCGTACAAGTGCGTGCGTGTTAGTAATAAAGGAAATCGCATTTTACATCTGTTCAGTCCCGTACAAGTGCGTGCGTGTTAGTAATAAAGGGAATCGCATTTTACATCTGTTCAGTCCGTACAAGTGCGTGCGTGTTAGTAATAAAGGGAATCGCATTTTACATCTGTTCAGTCCCGTACAAGTGCGTGCGTGTTAGTAATAAAGGGAATCGCATTTTACATCTGTTCAGTCCCGTACAAGTGCGTGCGTGTTAGTAATAAAGGGAATCGCATTTTACATCTGTTCAGTCCCGTACAAGTGCGTGCGTGTTAGTAATACAGATATTGCGTTTTACAGCTGTTCTTACCCGTACAAGTGCGTGCGTGTTAGTAATAAAAGGAATTGCATTTTACAGCTGTTCAGACCTGTACAAGTGCATGCGTACAAGTGCGTTCGTGTTAGTAATAGGTGCGCTTAAGTAAATCTTATTGACTTTTCAATAAATTTATGAACGACATAAAAAATACAAATGTTTACTTCATATGGAAGCATTATATCACGAGAGAAAAAAGTTGTCTGAAGTTAAATTACCATATGGTGCAAGGGATTGAAATAGCTTGATGAGTTGTTCTTGGTAATATACGCAAGAGACAATGGAGTGTTGTGTACTTTGTACAAGTTCACAGCTTTTAAGAGCTAAGAGGTGATCCAGTTATATTGTGCTTTGCAATCGTGTTCTTTAGTAATGTGTTGCTCTGTACAGTCCTATTCATACTTTTTTTTTCTTCAAATTTCTGTCCTGGCCCCGTATTCTCAAACCTTCTTGAGCAAGAAACTCTGGTTCTTGCTCATTATTTTTGACACTCATTAACTTTGATTACAATAAAGTTACACTCATATAACTGTGAAGATCTTCTTAATTCTGTCTCCTCTACCAGTTTTTTAAAAAAGGTTTTGAGGATAATGCGGGGCCATGTGGATCGTTAAAATTTTGTCTCTATCCATGTTTAACGATTATTAAGTCTCCCTTCTCTCCAACATAAAAGGTGTCTTGATTACTTCTGTTTCAAATAGGACCAGCTGTACCATTTTTCTTGGATTTATTTATTTATTTATTTATTTGTTTATTTATTTATTTATTTATTGTACTAATCAACCATTCTGCTTAATCTGCTTATAAAGCTATTAGCATGACTCGGCCTTTAATATCGAAAAGATGTACCGTCGTGACTCACTTATAAGTCGAGCACAACTGCAAACAATATAGACCCTGATCTGTCGTTGCGTAATGCCCCGGCAGATCATGGTATATGTTGTTAGTTCTACTGATTGATCCTAACAAACTGTATAGACCCAGATCCACCGGCACATTATGCGATGGCAGATCTGGGTCTGTGCAGTTTTCTGTTAGGTGCCATTTATAAGCAAGTAACGACGGTCGATCCACTTTTATACAGGATCGTTTCTATAATAAAATGCGGTCTAAATATTTACGTATTTAATATCATGAAAATATTTTCCCAAATTATATAGAAAAGTCAGAACAATTTGACATATTCTGTAAAATTGGACACACTTGATTAATTAATATATAGGCAAAAAAGTCTAATAAAACAAAATGTAATTCATACTTTCTACAACGTATTCCTCGCACTAGATGCGGTCATCAACACGCTTAGTGTTGAGGGTATCAAAGGCGTGGGTTTGGGCTCTTAATGAAAAAGGTGATTTGGCATGTCCATCTGACCGGATGTAATTTGCGTTTTTTTCGATAGACGATTGTAATTGGGATCTATACCTATCGTAAAAAAATAGAATATATGTTTTCGATAGTTGTTGCCGTAAACACGGCAGTGGATAACGTTTTCAGATTAGTTTTTACACGAGATTCACACATTCATGTCTGGTTTATATGTGTTTTAACACTTACACACGTGCAGTTTATATGTGCTGTGATAAACACACACGTTCAAGCTGTCTGTCTGTCTGTCTGTCTCTCTCTCTCTATATATATATATATTTATATATATATATATATATATATATATATATATATATATATATATATATATATATATATATATACACGCACGATAAACACTTCATTGAATTTTTTACACAACTTTGTTCCGCCGATGGCAGCATAACATAGATATGAGATATGTAGTTTACCCGTTTTGGACCGTTTTTTAATTTGATCTTCATTCTTTCTTCTATTGTTTATCCTTTGTTGTTTATTTCCCCGTCATTGAAGCATGTAGGAGTCAAGAATTATTCTTGTCTTTTCTGTTTAGTGTTTGTTTTGTGGATGTAAATTGTTTCTTCCCCTGACGAAACTTGTTTAGCTCTGTTTTGTATTTGCGCCGTTATCAATTTTTGTGTGATTATATATATATATATACAAACAGAGAGAGAGAGAGAGAGAGAGAGAGAGAGAGAGAGAGAGAGAGAGAGGGATCACTAAAACAGGTACATTCGGTCTTCAAATTATTAAAAAAGCATACATTTTAGATTTTGATTATCAAGTTGTTAATAAGACCAGGGAGTCGCTTACATTTTAGGCAGGTATGTTACATTTGTTGCGTTTTGCTTTAATTGTTACAAGTTGGATTTTTAAGGGATACAACTACATTTTTTGAAAGATTACAATTTGCCTTTTCATTGTATGGTTCTAAACCTCCCCGTAACGAATTGAGTGTTAGATCTGCAGAGATGTACATATGTGCCGAGCTCAAAAGTTTCAACCTTGGACAAAAAAGCAGAAAGCAAAACACAGTTCTTTGGGGCTGGTGACGGAGAGAAAAAGGTGAGAAGTTCTTTGGGGTTGCTGACGGAGAGCAAAAGGTGAGAAGTTCTTTGGGGTTGGTGACGTAGCGAAAAAGGTGAGAAGACAACCAACATATGCCGTTTGCCTTGCGCACAAACATGTTCTTGTATTTAATTGACATAATTGACAAGGATTCTGTAGGTTTCCCCTGGCAGAAAATTAGAAAATTGGATGACACCCAATAACATCTATTCAATTATTTTCCTGTCTTATGCAAGATTGCATCTCCAAGTACAATCTGGACGTATGTGTGATAAGTCCATGTGTGATATGGTCCATAAAATACATTATCTGTAAGAGAGTTCAACCGAAACTAAGCGATGGACCGAATAAATGGTGAACTTATTGATAAACAAACAGTTGTTAGGCGACATGGATGTGAGAACTGTAATCCAGTCTCGTGGACTTGTATTCTAATAGGCCTGTGGAACTTTTCAAAAGAGCCTAAATCAATCAGTTACTGTTATCTAACCAGTATAAATTATTGCGTAAGGGCCTAACACACATACACACACACACACACACACACACACACACACACACACACACACACACACACACACACACACACACCTATATGTCAGTCAAAAACCATGATTGTTCAATAGACATTTACAACCTACTTACTATATATACCCCTAAATTGTACTTTTCTCTATAAAGATCATGAACGAATCAAAGGGCTTATTATTTGTAGATTAAGTTGAAATTCAACATGACAGTTGATTATATATGTCTGATATGATTATTTGTTTTAAAATTTGTTAAAAACAGATCACTGCCAAAGTAGTTCATATACAGGACTATGCATGCGCAAATGAAAACATCGTATAGAGTTCATGGTATTTAACCATATACTATTTTAAAAATATGCACAATTTTTTTTTTCTTTTTGATATTCTTTGTCAGATTAAGGAATAGAAAACGTGTGAAAAATTTAGCAAAATGTATCTGTCTGTTAGTAGAGCTATAAACAACCTAAGTTTCTCAAGTCAGTTGAAATTTTGCTTTCTTTTGGCACCTTACAGTTTGAGTTGCCACGTTCCTGACTCCAACTCTTATATCCGATTTTTCCAGGCTGCTTGGGAGCTGTTAAAGATCTTTCTCGTGCTTCTGTAATCTATTGTGTGCATTTACCAATTCCAGTTGGAGAATAGATACATTAACATTCTGTCAGAGAATGAGGGCCAGATGAATACTCACAGATAACAAAACTACATACAATTGTTGCAATCTAATTAAATGTAATGCATCTATGGTAGTGTGTGTCTCCTCGTTGTCCATTAGGAATTAAAAACAGACAAATTCACATCCAAAATATACATCCAACATTAAACGAACATGAAAATATATGGAACGAACAGAAAATAACACAGTTTTATGGAGATGTCTTAGTAATCTGAAGAGAGGCAGAGTCCAGGAACTTAGAGGGGCACTTATGACTGGAGGGGAGGGGGGCATTAGGAGCAGAGAAGGGGATCGCCCCTCTATTTCTAGGAGCACTCATTTAAAGGCATCGTTCAACGTGTTAATGTTGAAACACGTACCGTATATACTTGCGTATAATACGATACCAACTGCAAATTGCGTAGACCCAGATCTGTCGTCGCATTATGCGACGGCAGATCAGGGTCTATGTTGTTTACATTTAGAGACTGTGTCACACGGAATTTGTTTCAATCATCCATTGCTATATTAATTAAAAAAAACACAAACAAAAAAAACAAACAAAAAAACAAAACATGAAACAACACCACCAAAAAAAGAAAAAAGAAGAAAGAAACCAAGCCACATCAACCTTATCGCATTTCAGCTACACGTATTCAAACGAGATTGAATATCTGATCAAATTGAATGCAAGTCCAGCACCCTATTTTACAAAGCTTTTCTAAGAATCAAATGCATGATGATATTCAACTGTTACATTGTGTCTTCTATAGTAATCAGAATTATCGACAGTCTGCTTTCAACAAGATATTTTATGACTGGTTTATATTTATTTTTACTGATTAGGCTGTAAACAAAATGAGGTTTGGAACATTATTTACCGTCGCGTCTTTGGTTTTCTTGCAGATTAAAAACATACGCTGAAAGTAAAAAAAAAAACAAAAAAAAAAAACAAAAAAAAAAAACCAGTTGTCAGAACTTCTGGATATCAATTTAATAAATTAGTTTACAACCCCCTCCCCTGCTGAGGATGACGTATGTGATCTAACATTGTTTTAACACGATTTAAGTTTTTCATTATATAGAGTTATTTGCTGAGATTACCTTTTCGATGCCTTTGATTGGAAAAAAATTTCAACCTCTCTTCCACATGTGCATGATGTAACATCTGCAAAGGTCTCTCGTGCCTCGAATGAGTGTAAGGACATTAAAGAAGAAAATATCACGTATAAGCAAACTCTAACACTTGTTATAAATCAGTAAACAAAAGTTAAACATTGGTCATTTTTATGATGCTGTTTATTAAAGAAAGAATATGGATATGTTGCGTGTTCGTTCTTATAAATGTTCTTTTGGCAGCGTCATTTGTGGTGCGCGTGCTATTATTACACGGTCCGAGATTTAAATATTCCAGGGAAGGATCCAGAAATATCTTTTAGGGGAAACGTAAACAAGTAGGCGAGAAGTCTGTGGGATGGAACCCACAGTGGGATCCGAGGGTTGGGGGTTGGAGGGAGAAGCTTTGGCATTTTAATTGTTTCCAGGGCATAATTTTAACCATCCAACTGTAAAGAAAACTTACTTTAGGAAATGTTCCGGTTGTTTCGAGCTCATTTTTATTTGGGGGGTATGGTGGGTGGTCTCTTTAACCTTAGAAAATCCTTTTGAGGATTCCATGACACTGCAAAACCAAGAAGTAAATAATTGCTCCTTCCGTTCTCGCAATATGACTTTAGCGAATCTCATTCTCTGAGAGATGACGGAATTTAAAACGATCCACGAAGTTGCACGATGTTGACGGTACAAATTTCATATTCCTTCCTCAAGAAATCTTTAATTGTATCCCCACCCCCAAAGATATGGAAATTTGACATTCACAGTTTTTCAAGATAAAGTTACACCCATACAAAATCCATGATAACTATATATGAATGCTATATTACAGTGATGTATAGAATTTCCATTTATAATGTGTCATGATGGTGTAATGAGGTTTAGTGCACAATTTTTGCGAACTGTTTAGTTTCACTTTAGCTCAAGGTTTTTGTCTCTCTTGTCCTAGATACTCAATAACCTGACATTGTGAAGGAAATCTGTTTGTCGTGCATAACCTAAGCAGTCAAGCTGTAAGAGTGAGGGTTCAGACTGAATGTTTGCCATCATGTTTTGCCAAAGAAAACGTTTTCCAGTGGACAGAAAAATTTGCTATGAGTAACAAACAAATGATAAAGAAGGGTACCGTTCAACATATCTTCAAAATGGACAAAAGACAATCTCCCTCCCTTTAAAACGATAATGTAGTCAATAAGTCTTCAGAAAATCAAAATATGTTTTTATACGGCCTGAAGACTCGACGGAAAAGCTTAGGTTTACCAGCTCGTAGATACGGCAGTAATAAGATTACACATCTTTATTGGATATTATCACCAGAAAGTTAATTACAAATCTCAATTTCTACCCGATGTTTTTCCGCAATGGCGCGACAGAGTCTACCAAATGCCTCCTAGAGGAAAGAAAACTGTGATCCTATCAAATGGAAAATGAGTTCGAACATTATTGCCGAGTCTGAGTAGGGATTAAACTGCTTGTTCAACACTTCTGTGGTATCGGGTTATAGTTCTGGTGTCGCTATGAACGAGACTTAATGGTTGCCAGATGCTCAAATACCGCCTTAGGTAATCTCTTGTTCCTTAAAGAGAAGTTGCTAATAAGTTTTCACAAGTAAACAAGGTTATCTGTGCCCTTCTTGGTATTCAAAAATCAACATCGGATTTTTTTGAACTCAATAATAGGTTTCAGGTCAACACATACACTTACAAAATCGAGCGCAAGACTTGAACCCACGCGGACAGAGGTGAGATGGCAGTGATCGGTAAAGGCGAGCGCTTTAGACCACTCGGCAACCCTTGGCCCCCAAATCGTATTTTTGTATTTTTCGACAACAAAAGTTGCACGATATTATATAGTTTACAGTCGTCCGTACGTCCGTTTTGGTTTCCGGATGATGACTCAGGTTCTACAGAACATATTTCAACGGAACTATAAACAGTGGCGGCGCGACAATCGGGGGTGGGGGTGGGGTCAGAGGGTGGTCAATTGCCCCGGTCGCCGGACGAAGGGGGGCGCCGTCGGGTGCTTTTTTTGTTTTTTTAGCTGTAACCGGGGCGTAGATGGGGAGGGGGGGGGGTTGGAGGTTGGCAACTGACATAAAAACTGTTCTCTGTGGCAAAGTAGGGGCGCCACTAAAGAACATTGTCCCCGGGCGCCTCGAACCCTCGCGCCGCCACTGACTATAAACATGTTTCCCTTAGCTCGATAAAGAACTCTGTTGATTTTGGATTCAGTAGCTTGAAGCTCCAGTTGACTGTTGCTTAAATATAATTTACACATGCATTTCATTTCCGGATGATAACTTAAGTTCTAGATAAGAGAATTTACCGCAGTTTAGTTCATTTGTTCCCCATAGACACAGACACAAACTATAGCCAATAGATCGGGCTTGACAGAATCAGCGAGGAAAGAAGACTGTTGAACTGAGGCATATTAAACCAATTGGTTTTGGGGTCAGTAGCTCCAAGGTCAAGGTTTTTGTTGGCAAAACAGATTTTGCTTATGTATTTAATTTCTGGATGCTAACTTAAATTCTACACAATTGAACAGCATTTCGTTCATGTGTTTCCCCTACCCCTCCAAAAAATCCATATTGATATGGGGATCAGTAGCATCATATTCCAGGTCGCTGTTGCTAAAATAGGTTTTACATATGCATTTAATTTCTGGATGAAACTTTAAGTTTTGGAACACATAATTCAACGAAATGTAGCGCATTTTCGCCCCTTAACCCCAGAAAAAGAGAAAAATGGTGATTTTGGAATCAGTAGCTTCAAGGTCAAGGTCACTGTTGCTAAACTATAAATTTGCGCATGCCTTTCATTTCAGGATGATAACTTGCTAAAATAACCTGTTGTACGTTAACCTTTTATGCACAGTCTTTTAAATCTTTCAGTCACATTCAAGTCAATCTTTTCGTCCTTTCTTTCCAAATAAGCAGGCTGCATATCTATACATACAATGATGTCTACTATAGATATAGCTACATACGCGATAGCATCTCAATTCTTGTGACATTTAGGCCAAAAATTTTAAAAAAGAAGAAAAAAAAACAAAAAAAAAAAAAAAAAAAAACAAAGGTGAATTTGGATTTAGGAGTACTGTTAGAATCATATAGAACTCAACGTATGCTGTATAAAATACACTCAGTCAACTATGTTCGCGGAATATCATGTGCCGTTTCCGGTACTCTTGATCTCTTCTCTGTTATAATTATTATTGCATTAATAGCGATGTACTTCATATACCCGTGAAACGATAGACTACATCACATTCAATGAAACTTTTCAGTCTATTTTCCCCGTTATAATAGAGAATATTATTTATACACACAGGATTCAATTATTTGGATGGGCATATTATCGAAGAATATTGATATCAGTTAGGTGTACGATTGAATCCTCTCCGATCATTCAATTTAACACGTGTGTCTGATTAAAGTATTATTTTCCTACCAACATCTGATAGGCATGTCGATGTAATACAATCGAATGTTTTCGAAATTGTACGTTTATCTTTCATCTCTATGATTTCTACCGCCGTGGAGAATGAGTGATAGTTATTGCTGATACAAATACAATGTAAGCCCTCTGACGTGTGTTAAAATCGTATCGGATCAGTTAAAATCGTATGGGATCAGTTAAAATCGTATGGGATCAGTTAAAATCGTATCGGATCAGTTAAAATCGTATCGGATCAGTTAAAATCGTATCGGATCAGTTGATCTTCAATATCCATCATTAGTTTCCTTCCTTAAAAATTCGAAGCGAAGGCGCATTCATCTATTGTGTTAGCTTTACGATTGTCATACTTCGCCATGTATGTAGGAGTCATACGATAATGATTTTGATCTCCAGGATGTCGAAAATTTCTGGATTTATTTATGTTTCATCCAGGTATAGATAGTTACTCCATGAATGAGTCAATATCATCTAAAATCAGTTTTCTTATTTCGGCTGAAACATGTTAAATATCAGAGAACTCTCCACCATTTACACCTTTCAAGGTTAACCGATGCTGCGGATAAAACTACAACAAAGTCGATTCTTACCCTGAAGTGATGAAGTTTAGCATTATGTGACTTATATGATCCGAGTTAATTACTGTTTTTGTCAGATTGTATTTGAGCCAAATGTTTTTGTCGACTTTTAGTATGGAATATCAGCATTACTCCATTAAATGCATTGTCACAAACTAGGGCCAATCGCTTATATAACTTCACATAAACCGTCATATACTGCAGAGTTTTAAAACCTTATTGTCATCATGACACGATTCTTAAACCAGATGTTGAAAATTTTAATAAGACGGCAAACAAGTTTTAATAAAGAAAGAATAGTTCGAAGTGCAATATATTACCAAAAAACGTAAGTTCTATGTATTTGGTTTACCTAAATATGATGAAAGAATAGTTTGCAGGTAGTCTGACTTTAATATCAAGACAATACTTTGCAGGTAGTCTGACTTTAATATCAAGACAATACTTTGCAGGTAGTCTGACTTTAATATCAAGACAATAGTTTGCATTCAGCTTAACTTTAATATCAAATCAATACTTTGCAAGTAGTCTGGCTTTAATATCGAGACAATATCTTTCATCATAATTATTGACGGCACACATCGAAGGCAGAGGGAAAATCTCAGGCTTCTTTGAAGTGGCCTTTTTGTCTCAGCAGCAACACTCAGTCGAAGCAATTAAAGCAATTAGAAACACTTGGAGCAGGCAAGGGCTGTTATAACTACAACTGCTACTTTAGTGTTTTCGGCAAGCTACGAAGCTTTAGCGAAACATCTTTTATCAAAATTAAAAGAAACGGACAACCTACCTTGAGTCGAACGTGCTTTTCAAGATACATGTAGCTTATGTCCTTTTCAAGGTCAATTCTAGCGTTTTTCTTATTATAGTTGCTATTTATAAAAAAATTACGTTTTAGTCTGAGCGGCTATGGTTTCTTTAAGCACTTGGATTCAGTCGTGCATTCGTTTCAGATAAGGAACCAGTCTAGAAAAGTCAGCGGTGCACCCAATCCTTCTTATGTAGGTTGTGGATTTTGATCATACACTCTTTAAACAATCTGTCTTTGAAATAGAAATCTTGGGGTTGAAGAGTTTGTGTCATTGTAAAGTAGATCTGTCAGTTTTTTTCTGGGGCATATAGAACTGTACTGCCAAACGATCATTTGTATATATGCCAGCATCTAATTTTGGACAATATGTAGAAGAAGAAAAATCACCCAAAAACATCATGTTATAATAACCAGTTTTTTGATCGTATCCAAGCTACCGCAACCATTTTCTGTATGACAAATTGTAAACGGCAGTTGTGACTTAACAGTTCAAATAAAGAAGTGTCACACAGCTCGATATAAAATTGTTTATAAATATCATTGGAACTCAATGTAAAGATGATTGTTGAATTGTAATCCGAAAAATATGAATCTAGTGGAGAAACATAAGTATAAAACTGTTATTCCCACTGCTATGAATACAACTTGGCTTAAACTGATTTTAAACGTCAGAAACACAAGGTTTGGACAGTTTTAAATATGGAGGCACCTTTGATGATAATTTCCGCTAAAGTCGCACAGTGTGGTATAAATCGGATTCGTTTGTTACCCAAGTTACCTCAGAAAACTGAAGGTTTCCAAGAAGTCAAGTTCAGCATATTTCCCGATGCTAGTGATAGATTTTATGATGAAAGTATATACAATTTATAAAGCAGATCCAATGCTGCCTGATTTGAAACGCACAAAAGAATCTCTGGATAAAAGTACAATTTCATTTCAAGTGTCCTTGGACCGATTATACAATAAATCGCGTCGCAATTTGTTTCTGATTGCCTGAAGAAACTCGCATCAGTGGGCTATTTCTACATCGTGAATTACAAAGAGGTTAATCGATTTATGTTATTGTTCTGCAGCACAAGTCAAAACAAGACAAGTTTTAATTAAGTGATTCCGTCACAATCTAGAATGGCGAATGAAAGCGTGACAAAAAAAAAAGAAAAAAAAAAAAAAAACATTTACGAACTTTGAGTTGTTTTTGTTGTCTCATAGATATTGTCAAGTTCATGCGTGCATGAAGCAGGTTTTTCAAAATTGTATTTGTGTTATAATTTAGCAAATTTCATTACATTTCAAAAGTCTCGGTGCCACACATTTTCAAATGAATTAAAATCTTGTAAGGCCGAAATATTACGTGTTTGAATATGATGGATCGCTTTTTGCTGACTTTTTAAAACAATATGTAGTTCGTTCAGCTCAGCATCGCAATGATATCCGCATCTGTAGCTCAATGAATCTGCACGAGAGCATCTCGTAATGAAGCAAAAATTACCTGTAATCCGCTATGTTGGTCCTGTAGTTTTGGAAGAGTCCATTTTTGACAGGGGTCTGACCGGTTATGGGAGCAGTTGCGTACCACATATAAGCAAACATCGTCTATTCATAATAATAATCATATCATAAACAGAGATTAAGTAGACATTTAAAATAGCTTAAAGAAAACTAGATGATACCGACAATGTTTGTTTACCTGCGACACGCGACAGTTCCATAACACTTAGTCCTATATCAAATATGGACTCAATCAAAACTCCAGGACCAACATGGCGGATTGCAAGTACACAGACTACTCTTTTCAGCACATATGAAATGAGTGGTGTTACTCTATATGTCGATACAAATGGTTTTAAAATCATGCGTGCGCGAAAGGAATTCGGTAATTTTCGATACATTTCGAGACGCCAGCGTGAACATTCACTGAGCTACATACGCGGATATCATTCGCGATACTGAGCTGAACGAACAATAACAAGATTGTCAAAGTATTGGTGATCAATGGCGTTATATTTAAAGCTTTTCAAAGTCTGTGGAAACAAGTATTACACAAGTCAAACAAGTTTAAATAAGACCTGACAAAATCCAATACCATATGTATTGCATTATGTTTTTACAACTTCTAAGGGCTGATTGATTTTACTCGTTTAGAATCCAACTCTTCCACGATTGACTTAGGCTGAAAGTAGATTGGAATTAAAGAGTTCATAGTGGAATTATTTGATTTATATCTTGTAGTTCACAAGTACAGACATTAATCAATAAGAAAAAAAAAATCATTTTATTTTATCTTTTGCTTGCGATTTGTATTTGTTTTCACGTGTTTTGGTTGAGACGTGGGCTCAGATGTGTGTAATTGTGTTTCTTTTGTTCTTTTCCGAATTTGTAAACATTCGAGTAAAATTCTGTAAGTTCAGGGGTAAGTAGTCTTCTATATCATATCTGAGATTGATCAAACTGTATTAAACAGCTATGAAATTTAGTATAACAAGAATGACGATGACCTATTTATAAGTACGACAAAACGAAATCTATATGTTTAATCCATTTCTCCTTGTGTGAGATTAATGCTTGAAGCTAATATCTAATCTCTTTCGTAACTCGCTTACTGGGCTGGAAATTCTTTCTTAACCTAAGATTGTATATTTAGAAGAAGAAAAAAAATGATTTCTCAGAACATGCAAGAATGTTATCCACTCAGATTCCTTCCTCCGAAATTTCGAAATATAAATCTTACTGAACATATATCCAACATTATGTGGGTCATAATTTAGTAAAACTATACTTAAGACAGCCAAATCTCATTCATATAAACGCAGGCCTAAGCAGGTTGTGTTTTACTTTTGCTGTTTTACTGTTGTTGGCATGCTAAAGATAGAGTACATAAAGGATATATACGTCTTTTAGAAGCTATAAGGAAATGTTTCACGAGTGAAGTGGAAACAGTATTGTCCCGAGTGGCGAAATTACAATTGACAACACAAAATGTTTCCACGTTACGAGTGAAGTATTCCCTTATAACTACTCAACAAACGTAGATTTTCTTTTGATTATATCGCTGAAGGCGGAAAACATCGATTTGTATGAATGTTTCCCATTCTGTCTTTGCCAAAAGCTGCCGTTAACTCTGTACAAGCGTAAGCCGTATTACTGCATCGACAAAATCAATTTCCAACTTTATAATAATTAATGACATCAACTTTTAAATTTGTGTTCTCCTACATTTATTACTTGAAATAGTCTCTTTTGCGCAGTTTATTACTGATCTTATACGAAAACTGAAACTGATATATTTCTTCAACACACCCTTTGCACGGATTGATACCATTGGTCTTGTCTGTATGGGATATCATTAAAGGGCAGTAGAAACCGACAGCTGACAGAGATTAACATGTTTAAACGAACGATTTTAATTACTATGAGTTTACCGATTGCGGTTTTGCATTCGGGAGTCTCTTGATTTAGGTTTGCACTCAAGACTCATACATACAGATTTCTATAATATTTTCAAGCCTTGGTATGATTGTGATAAGAGTTAAAATCGCTAGTCAAGCAAGTTTTAGTATTATGTTCAGTCGAGAGTTTTGCCCTAAATATTGTATCGTTTGTAGTGTATGAGGTATTATGAGAATAGGTGGCAGGATTATCGAGTAGAAAAGGGTCATGGTAAGTTCAGTCAGTGATTCATGTGGGAAATTATTTTAAATCAGATCAACTTGAAATCTGCTTGTTGTAGTGTGGGGTTTGTTTTAGGCATTTTTTTGTTGTTGAACGTCCTCGTATATTCACTCTACACTCTCAGCTGTACAATGTAGGCACATTTCATTCATGATATGATTGCAAATATGACGAGAGAGAGAGAGAGAGAGAGACAGACAGACAGACAGACAGACAGACAGAGAGAGAGAGAGAGAGACAGAGAGAGAGACAGAGAAGAAAACAGAAGAATTAAATATGAAAAATATATCTTATTTAGTGCATTTACATATCCTAAATGGGAAAAGAAAGTAGTTCCAGGCAGGAGTGTACTAGGTAAGCAACTCGGCCCTGGACTTATCTGCTGGGACAGGCCCGGGGTTTTGCTCACACCAGAAAAACACCGGTAAAAACGGATTTTTTTTTGCGGCGGCCCACCGGGATTTGTCCCGGTATGCCCAATGGCCAGTACACCACTGGTTCCAGGGATGATTTTGCCACATTGGAGATACCGTGTTCATCACCACTGTGGCCATATAAATTTGTCTCAGATACAATTTAATATCATATTATCAAATATAGAACAAAGAACATTATTTGTAACCTCGAGTTCGACATTGAGTGTTCTGTAACTCCTTTTAATGGAACGCAGTTATTTGAAGTAACAGGTGGAATATACTAAGAGCCCGGAATGCATGCGGCATAATATTGTGTTGAGGAATTGGCTTAATTGTCCAGTTTGTTTGTACAATACTCACAGTTGTGCCTATCAACCTGAATCACTGGAAGTAACAAAAGTGCAATGTCAAGGTGAGATTCTCATTTTCGTTTGCGCCGCCCGATGAGGCTATAGGCTTTTTGTCTTGAGTATTCTGTATTAGTGAAATATGCGAACCTGACGGAGCTGCTTTCAGATGGGTGTGTTTTCATCCATTGAATGATAGATTGCCATTCATACTTATATTGCTGTCAGATCTTCATCATTCCTTCGTGATGGTAGATTTTCTATACAGGGTGAAACGATTCGGAATAGCGTACACGATAATAGTCGGAACCAGTAAAACTAGAGGTTTGAGCTGGACAAAATCATACCGAAAATCCTACACATCTTTCATTTCATGGACCGTTCTATTAATATTGTTCTCACACTGTGTTCAGCATAATGTAGTATAGTGACATCAGTTGCTAGTGCAAGTAGAAGACAGGTCCAGAATCTTGGCTATTTACTCAAGTGATTTGTTCCAGAACACTTGATATACACGTTCCTGGTGTTCAGTTACAAAATTTGATGGATAGCTGTCACTCAAAGATCACTGAATATAGGTTAGATATAAGCAAATATTTTCTTTTTATTATTAAATTCTAAACTGAAATTTTCATGTAAATTTCCGCAGGTGAAACCTGATCGGGGTCAGAAACCCTTGCTGGCAGAGATAATGGGTTGTTAAATAGGAATGCTGTAAGATTGCTGTGAAAACAAATTGTGATTTTTGTGGAAAAGCATATTCAATTTTTTCTATGGAAAAAATCACAAGAGTGCATTCTCATTTGAAAGAGGCTGGCTAAACATCATGATAAATCCAATCACCCCGATTACGTTCGACTGCATTACTTGGAATGATTACCGGTACATGTCCTTTGAATGTCATCAGTAAAACCATAAGTACATGAGAGATATATGGTCGCCAATCAATTGTTTGGTGGCAGTTTTAAAGTATATTCCCTTAACATAAGGAAAACTGTTAACTATCGCCTATGTCTTCAGGAAGATACATAATTAACTGTTACAAGATGGTGGATAAGCAACTTTAAACCCTAATGTAGGACTTGAGATGTAGCAAAAAGGCTAGACTGATTGCTAACTAATTTAGAGCACATCGGGCTGTGTTCCATTAGTTTTTTTTAGAGGTGTATAATTCAATATATTGCACGGACTCTAACATTAAGATAACATTTTCCCCTTGAGAGACGAATTTCTTTCCTTCTCTTTTTGCAAAACTCCCTTGACTTTTGTATTTATGTGCATTTTTGTACCTCATCAGTAAATAACTACCATACGTTGCAAAGGAAGTGAAGTATGCTAAACGATATAACATATTGAAAAAGAATGCAACAGATTTCACGCAAAATACGAAGAAGATTACTCAAGACGTCTGTCTACAATAAATACTATTCTGTAATTGGAAAAAGGCAACGGATCGTTTGCTTTCTGACAAACAACGCACTACAAGAACTAGGTTCTTCTTCTAAAAATATTCTTTTCCATAAATAACTGAGGCCACTTTCTCATTTTGAATACAAGACATATATAACTTCAAAAAAAACAAAAAAAAAACAAAACAACAAAAACAAAAAAAAAAAAGAAAAGAAAAAAAAAAAAGAAATGGAAATAAATAAAAATTTCAGGACTAATAAACAAAAATCAAAATATTCAAGGGGGTGTAGGGCGCAATAATTTAGCCTTGACCCCTTTTATTCGGAAACAACATAGGAAAAATTTTCACTTTGTTTGACACCCTACTCCTACGGGTATGATAATAGCAATTCCTCTCCCTTACAACATAATTTTCAAGCATGTTAATTGCTAAATAAAGCCACTCTCACATACAAAACACCTATAACTTATAAAATTCGGTAAAAAACATACAGATAAATCATTCACAGGATACTATAAATATGATAATATGTTAATAATATATCAAACATTTTTACCCTTTTTAACATCACCACCACCCCACCCACCACCACAAGTCCCTGAATTACTCCCTTGGGCCTATATTTGCAATCACACATTTATTAAACGTTACATCAGATCAGAATAAGTGGACATAGAATAATTTACAACATGGTTCCGACATTAGATAGTTAACTTAAAGGTTCAAAAGTACCTCTACCATTCATCATTTTGATGAATACCGACTAAAGAAAAAAAAAGAAAAAAAAAGTTAATCTGAGACAAAGAAAAAGGTAAGATAATAGCCAATTTCGGCCTGCACGCAGATCCCAATGGAACAAGTACCAATATAAGGTCCCTTTCTTTATTTTATATATTTTTTTGCTTTTTTTTCATCAGGGACCGTTTTATTAATGGAACGCGACCATAAACATGCAATGGTTTTCCCCTTCGTTGCGGCCCCGAATTTCATGGATTTTTCTGAGGTCATTCATTCCCACACAGTGGGTTTCCTCCACTGGCAGGATAACACCACTGCCACAATGCTGTAAACTTGTTGGTAAAATGCCACCTGCAGCACTTATTGATAACTTTATGACATTTAATTTAGATTGTATTTACTGTGCCCTGTGCTCTTATGTGTCCCTGTTATAGAATGTGAAGATTTTGTATTAAATGTCAGAGAAAACCTCCTAGAATTGTTTAATTACAGAGACGGAACAGAAGGGTAATGATGTCATAAGTTTCTCGTGGGCAAACGTCATAATAAACTAATGACGTCATAATGTATTGCGTCAATCAGAACACGATCGGGTCTTTCCGCCAGTGATCGGACAGAAAACCCTCAGAAATAATACAGTAGCCACATTTGCGTATACAAGTACCGTGTTTACTAAATGACGTCATAGACACGTAACACGACATCACAGTGTTCATTACAGTGACTTATTGAATGCGATGATTTTATCTTGGCCGAAACATTCATAAATTTCTTTCTTATGTATGAACTTATCACAAAACATTCTTTTATGTAACTTGTGCAAATAATTCCATATAAGTATTATAACGCATTTGGCATGGTTCTATTTTGCCTAACATACTTCAGCCTGTGACTGCATTCTTCGTCATTTGTCGCCAGGGCCGGATTATCCATTGGGCAAGGTGGGCAACGTGCCCAGGGCTCCCTAGGCTCAAGGGGCCCCCGTATATTATCGTATGCTTTTCACAGTACTGTAACTAAGGAGCCGCTGTGCTCAGGGCCCCCAAAGGCCTTAATCCGGTCCTGTTTGTCGCCAATTTTTCCCTTTTTATGTTGTTTCATTCCATAAAAGAATTTCTTCGGAGGATTTGAGTAGAGAAGTCACGAGGTGTTTTTCTGAGCCGTCACATTTAGTCTACTTCCTTGACCCTAGTTATTGATGGGATATGAATGCATGTATCGGAAATAATAGTAGGAACCAGTCCGTGTTCTTGCGTACTAATGCGCGGAGATGATAGAATAAGGCTTATATGGCCTAGAGGTCAAAACATCGTTGCGGCAGCGATATATTCTGAAAGATTATCAGCTGTGAGGAGCGTGCATTCATTCCTTATACAAGTTATTAAAAACTAAGATCATTAATTTTTTGAAAATAAAGAGAGGATATTTGCTTGAAACGAGTGAATAACGGATATATTTCATCGAGTGGGTGAAAAACTCAGTATTTTCACGAGTGGTGAAGGCACGAGTGAAAATACTTACTTTTTTCACCCACGAGACGAAATATATCCGTTATTCACTCGGAGCAAGCAAATATTCTTTTTATTTTATGCTCAAGCGTATTGTCTATCAATTTGTATAAAACACCGAAGTAGCTGATATATTGCTGTATCGCGCGCGATAATGTCAGCTGTTTATCGTTTGTGTTCTGCTCTGCTTTGTGTATATTTAAACATAAAATATCAGTAGTTACACAATGCTCCTTCCCAATTCAAGGTAAAACAGCAGATAAAACGAAAATGAAAAAAAAAAAAAAAAAAAAAAAAAAAAAAGCATTGCTGGTTTTGAACCCGATTCGCCAGAATACGAGGCGGCCATCTTAACCTTTAGAACACGCAAGCGTCTTAAAAAAAGTTTGAAATTTCTTACTCATAATGTTGTCAATGTCTATCGAGGGCCAGTGAAAAAATATCATAATTATTTCAGTCGGAAAATCCAGTAATTCACTGCCTAGCTTAAAACAAAGAAGAATAATGTTCAGTTGAATTTATTTGAAAATAGGTCCGTAAGAAAAAGGTTCTCAAATACTATTTTTGAATACGTACAAAGGCAAGATATAATTGAAAACCCTGAGTCTAAGCTTCGTCTTTGATGTAAAACACACCAGAAACTGATTTTACTGTTGAAAAGTGAATCCTAGCTCAAGCTCAGACCTTTATGAAACATCGACTATTTCTCTTTTACTAGGTTCATTCCGACAATTTGAATGAATATTGCAGTCTGTATGCTGAACTTTAAAAATACGTCGAAGTTAGATCCATGAACGAACATACATTGTTTCCATCGACGACGTCCTTCGAATTCGACTTAGCTCATGGGATAACCTTATCAACCTCTAATTTCTGAATATACAGCTTATGACTTGACTGTCAAGCATATTAAGGATATTGTATTAACGGTCCATCAATGTGCTTATATGAAGGATATTGTATTAAATGTCCAGCAATGTACTTATATTAAGGATATTGGATTAACGGTCCAGCAATGTACTTATATTAAGGATATTGTATTAAAGGTCTAGCAATGCACTTATATTAAGGATATTGTATTAACGGTCCATCAATGTGCTTATATGAAGGATATTGTATTAAATGTCCAGCAATGTACTTATATTAAGGATATTGTATTAACGGTCCATCAATGTGCTTATATGAAGGATATTGTATTAAATGTCCAGCAATGTACTTATATTAAGGATATTGTATTAACGGTCCAGCAATGTACTTATATGATACAATGATTTTTCTTCCTCGCTTTATTTGCAGACTACATTACGGTTTAGACCGAACTTGACACCCTTGTGCACTCTTTGCTAACTACATTTCAGCTAGGCGTGCACAGCTAATTCAAAGCAAAGTGAATAATTGTGCACTAGGTGGATCACCTTGAAGTGCATTACAGTTTACTGCTTTGTTTATTCTACTCATTATAGCAATGCGTGTGGTTTAGTGGAGTCATGAACCGTTTATTGAATGAGTCTTAAAATTATAATGTACACCGTTCATTCATTCAATTGTTCCTTCCTTCCTTCATTCATTCAATTGTTTATTTATTAGGTACATAACATTACATATTTCACATTAATTATTGTAATATAGTATATAATTAATAAAAATATAATAGCAACAATGTCTCATTAGTCGTGGATATAATAAATGGTTATTTATTTTATTTGATTTATTTTGTATGCATTCAGTTAAATTAAAGAATACATAAATAAGTAAATAAAATCAATCAATCAATCAATCAATAAATCAATGAATGAATGAATGAATGAATGAATGAATGAATGAATGAATGAATGAATGAATGAATGAATCATTGTTAAACCTATATTTTATAGGTACCATAACTATAATCGGTATATAAGTGATGATTCCAAATTCGAGGCTTAAAGAAAAATATTTCGGTCCTATTGTAACAGTTTCGGTCTAATCTATTTGATATCGTTACTTTTTTTTTTTTTTTAAATCACCATGTTTATATCTTTTTGTCTTATACTTTAATTAAATGTTTGTTGGTTCAGATTTTTTGTTATATGTTTGATGCAACCGATATTAATATATATATTAACTGAATCGAATATTTAGATGCATTTTAATTAATGTAAGTTACATAATCAGTTGGATGGACAGAGGACGAAAAAAAGTTAAAATACCTGCTTGTTCTACAAAGACAATTCCTAAAGCTTGAAAAGGACAATTTATAAGCTTGAGGTCATATATCTTATGACTACCATTCTTTCGAAAGCAATGAACGTATGACCCATGTCAGTCAAAACCAAACAAATGCAAGTACCTATTGACCACTAACCAATACTATCGCTGGCAAAGATGTGAAGCATCATTTGATTTTCAGATTGGAAGCTTGTCTAATATTCAGGCCTAATGACCCTCACCTTGCTGACTGCCACTATATAGCATATACAAATTCAAATTGTTGTAACATCAACATTTTTCAAAAATTTTTAGTGAAATTTTTAGTATACTCTAAAATCATTGAACACTGATTCTCAAGGTATAAGTGTCAACATGGTATACTAATGAACGTGGTTATATCTGCTCTGGCGATATATAAATTATCAATATGACTACAATTTTATGTAGTACCGTATATATTCGCTTATAAGTTGGGTCTTTCTGCAAACAACATCTACTCTGATCTTCCGTCGCATACTGCACTGGCAAATCAGGGTCTGTGTTGTTTGTTCTACTGATTATTCCTAATAAACTGCATAGACCCAGATCTGCTGGTGCATTATGTGACGACAGATCTGGAACTATACAGTTTGCAGTTGAACCCGTCTGATAAGGCAGTCTCTGCAGACCTGCGATTAGGATCGAATGTTTATCAGGTTAAGTGTGCTCTCAGACCAGCCATCATTCACATATATCAATCCAATTAATCCATTTCTCGGAATCATTAGACAGTCTCAGATTAGACTGATTAGCAGATATGCAAATACTCTGAAGGGTAAGGGTTGGGATGGGGGAGGGGATGTGGTTGTTCTGTCTATTATAACCATTTGAAGTGCCCAAATAGTACATATTAAACTTGAATGATACTCATTTCGAATAATATATGTTATACGGGTCAAAAGTCATTTTAATTTTTTTATCTCTCTGTAAAACTATAAACCATACAGAAAAACACCTAAGTAAACAAATCCCTTACAAAATATACCAATGCATTTTCAACCCCACCCCCACACCCATTTCTTCGTAAAGTATAATTTATTTTCATTAGATTTAGGTTACCCACACCACCACATAATAGGCTCAGTATTCGGACCCTAAATCTGGTAAAAATTGAAAATCAAATGTCATCCCTACTAGTACTTTCTTCATACCCCCTCTCTTTCCAGGCGTTTGTGTAACGACCTTGCACCTCCCTTCATAAGATAGATTACAAAGCTTGTGGTCCTGATGATGTACATCCCAAAATACTTACTTAGCTAGTTTCAGAGTTGGCACCAGTGCTAACACATCTGTTTCAACAATCTTTGGAACATCCCCAAGGATTGGTCTCTAGCGAATATATGACCACTGTTCAAAAAAGGTGATCGCGCAATGACCAGTAAGTACCGTTCAGTCTCACTCACCGGTGTTCTTTATTAAATGCTTGAGCATATTGTTTGTTTTAACATCATGAAGCACTTAGATAAATTTGTTATCATATCTGCCTTCCGGAGATTACACAATTGTTAAACACAACTGTGTTATGTTATTGGTGCTTGGGCGAAACATTTAGTAAAAGTAGATATTTTTGTACTAGACTTTGAACAAGCTTTTGACACTGTTCTCCACGAATTGTTAAAGAGTACTTTATTTCATTGCGGAATTGCAGGCAAAAACTCTACGCTCCATAGATTCGTTTTATTTTTGTTTTCGAGAACAATGTGATTTGGTAAATGGTTCTAAATCTGGTTGGTCCAAAGTAGCTTCTGGAGTACATCAAGGCACAGTACTTGGACCTGTGCTTTTCTCCTTGCACACCAATGATATCATGATTAAAATTGATTCAGAAATTCGCTTCTTTGCAGATGACTGTGTATGCTACAAATCAGTCAGAACCCATCAGAATATCAAGATACTACAAAAATGTTATTATAAACTAGGATAGTGGGCACGAAAATAGACCATACAAATCCAACCTACAAAATGGAACATAATGCAAATGACAAGAAAGAAATTTCATAAAACCAGTATGTCATATTCACTCAAAGATACTTCTTTAGAAAATCTTAATCAAATAAAATATAGGGGTCACAATAACTAGTGATCTGAATTGGAACCTTCAAATTCAAGAATTATGCACCAAAGCAAATTGTAATTTAGGCTTATCAAGCCATACATTATCATCTTGCCCACAACATGCAAAAGAATTATCTTTTAATGGTTTAGTTCGACCTATTTTAGAATATGCTTGAACAGTTTGGATTCCCCATTCCCAGGTTTTACAGAATGAAACTGAAAGCAGCCAGGTTTGTTACAGCCAATTATGAATATACCCCAGGAAGTAAGACTTCAGTATTGAACAAGTTGTCTTGGAAACCATTTAACCCACGTAGACTGCAAAATATATTAATATTTTTCTACAAAGATTTAAAAAAATGCAAAAATACCCTGCTACAATTTGATCAGACCAGAAAGAACCAGTTGAAAACAACACGAATATACTGACCTGATACCCTATGCACGAACGGATCGTTAAAACGTATTCTTTTTCTCTTCTTAAGAACATTTAAAGATTGGAATTCGTTGCCACAAATATTAATTGCAACTTTTGAATCCTCAGAAAACCAAATTGATACCTTCAAAATTATTACTGACACATTTTCTCTAAAATAAGTCTTTTGTAAAGCTTGAAGTTGCTACGTGCAACACCGTCATTGTGATGTAGCACCAAATAAATCAAGACGAAGATCAATATATACTAATATGTAAATAGGATACCAAACTACTTTAAAATACCTTTCTTTGAATCTTAACATTTTGCATGCGACAAAAACATAAATATCAACCCCACAGACAGTTCCTTAACACATCGAGACAGGTCTACTGCTGCCTAACCAGGGAATTCAACCCCTTCCATAATTTATATCTTCTCTACTCTAAAACTGATTTTTCTTTTTTTGGAGCCATACTCTTTAGTAGTCTTTCCAAAAAAAGAAAGAAAGAAAAAATGAAAGAAAGAAAGACAAAACTATATACTAAGAAATCCGCACATTCGAGTGAAGTGTCCAGAGATTAAACTTGCGCAAAACTCAAATTTCCGTCGTCTGTGAGACAAAATCTGTTACGTATGAAACACTCAATTGAAAATTATTCAAATAATGTGATATTTGTCTTAAAACTTTAGCCAACTTTAAATATTTCGCTTTTTTTGCAAATTGTCATTTCGCAACCAATATGACAGATTCGTCCTAAATTTTATATTGCAGCTCTGACAGATGCCATTTACTTAAGGTTTATGTACATGTTTTAGTCGTTATACAGTGTATCTGGACCGTATAACATAAAAAATGAGCATAGCAGAAAACTATACAGTGTAGTTAGTTCTCGCTACCTACATTACATTATTGTAATTGCTAAATCGATAAAATACTTAAAAAGCTGCCACTAAAACAATCAATTTATTTTTTGTTAGTTTCTAAAACTTCACTTATAATGACACTGTCCAAAACATTCTTAGTTTGCTTGAAATAACCCCCAAAATATCTAGAGAAAACATGCACAGATGTATTCACACCATATTGGTCGTGTATTCAAACCATAGTGGTCACAGACGGTACATGTGAGTAACCTGAATTACAACTGTAAGTTTAAGGGTCAGCTCAAAATTGAATGTGACTGTTTTGACCTGCTCAATGTTTTTATGAAGTTTAAGAAAATGAAAAAATAAATTGTTTGTTGTAGTGGCATGTGATTCAATAATTAATAGCTATTTGTAATTACCTTAGTGCACTATAGGCACTCCTATCTGTTAGAATTAATTGCAATGTGTAGTTTCTGTTTTGCTGATTTGAAGTCATATGCCCATAATACATGATGTAAAGACAAAATGGGTCTGTAAGCCACAATCTCTTGTTAATAGTTTTTGCAGTCGATCAACTGGATCAAGTAATGAAGTCAAGGAACTTGCTAAAGCTATGTTTTCCTTTAAAGATGTTAAATCGAACCTTTGCATGCAAGTCTTGGCAAAATATCTTTCTTGTAACTATAAATTCAGAAACTACTTTGGTTGTTTTAATAACAATTGACCTATCACCAGAGCATAGATAACGACGCCTACACATTAGCATAACACATCATATAAAGTCAGTGTATATTATGTTGACACTTACCCAGTGTGAATTATTTTATTCTTTTAAAGCATACTGAATAGTTTCATTAAAAAAGGGTTACAAATAAAGAAGTTATAACGTTTTGAATTTTAATAAGATATATGTTCTGGTATTTTTGTGACGTCAAGAGCGATTATTTGTTATCTCCCTTATGGGATTCTAAAGCCCTTAATCGATGCGGTGAACGACTCGGTCTTTACCTGTAAACACATCACGATTTTGAGAGAAAATTCAAGTCCCTATAGTTAATTAATTACAATGAGAGTGTTGACATTCTGAAGAAAAGACCTCGTATAATACCTTTACAACGTTAGTTAAGTGTATAATACGCTTATAACGTTAGTTAAGTGTATAATACGGTCAGTACTTCAATAAAAGACCTTAAACGTGTTGACTACATGATGGATGAAGAGTAAGCTTTCACCTCAGTCAAATCAGGAATCACATCAAAAGTACAGGGATGTAAATCCTCGACAGTCGACTAGGTGACAGACATTAGGACATTAGGCCCGAATGTTTGACAAGATTCCAGTGCGCCTATAAAATAAGCAAAAAGAAAAAAAAAAAAAGAAAAATGAAAATAGACCTTTGTCAGCGGTATTATTGGTCGGCGGTAGGTGTTTGCACGTGTTATGACTTTGACAACGTCTACTTATCTTATGTTCAGTGTTTGCTTAAATTACATCTGTTTTAAATTATTTTGGTTGAATGTATCCTATTTTATCAAATTTCATTTTTACCACGAACAGAACCACCGTCTGTCCGTGCGTCCATCATACCACCGTCTGTCCGTGCGTCCATCATTTCTTTTTTCATATCTCGACTACGTCTGTTCTGCTGCTGTCATTCTTGATAAGTTTATTAGTTGGTGGGGGGGGGGGGTTGGGGTTGCTCTTGAAGAGAAAATAAAAGGAAATAAAGAGGAGATGGATAGAGCGATAGAAGGTTGGTAATTATAGTAAATTGGAATGAAGATTAACAAACAACCTAACTGCATCATGAACTCCCTCAAGGTCTAATCTGATTAAAAAGGGTGATCAGTTTTCGTATTACCTTTTATTCTGCAAGAAAAAATACCCTCTTGAGTATAATACATTTGATTTGATGCAAGTATCATATATATATATATATATATATATATATATATATATATATATATATTTGTGGGGGGGGGTGAGGGGGGTTGTGACTGGATGTAGAATGTTTCATCCCCACCCATCAACCCTAGTCAGAGTCTGAATCTGTCACTATGGACATTACAAAAAGCGAAAAACATGGAAGTAAAGAGTGTTTCGGGCTATTTATTGCCTATCAGTTTCTAATTTTTGATTTCAAAGTAAATGCCTTGGCAATTAGAATGTTTTCCTGTTTCACTGAGAGAGAGAGAGAGAGAGAGAGAGAGAGAGAGAGAGAGAGAGAGAGAGAGAGAGAGAGAGAGAGAGAGAGAGAGAGAACTATATGAGTTCGTGCCCCTTTTTCTTTGCCTTCAGTGTCCACTACGTCCATTGGGGCTTAATTAACTACCCTATCAATACAACAGCTGATGTGGATCAGATGCAAAGTGTTTAACAATAACATAGCTAATTGCATAATTGGTCCTCTAACAATCGGAATTTTCGTTTGAACAGTATATTTTTCCAACATCGTCATAGAAAGTACATTAAATAGCATATCAAGAGATATATAGGACTAAGCAACAAGCTTAAGCTTACTTCGACCTCTCTCCTCATTAAAAATAATCGTTATTTAGATGATCTGACTAACGCAAAGAATAAAAGACATTATACATTTAAAATGCAAAATGAAATTTTAAAAGAATGTGCATACAATTATATAATATTATCAGGTAGTAATTAACAAGTATTGATAGCAGAAACATGTCACTACATACTAATAGACAAGATACGAAAAAAGCTGGTGCTGGTTGGGTAAGTGTGTGTGTGTGTGTGTGTGTGTGTTTGGGGTGGGGGGAAATCAATGAATATTAACTTCAATTCAGATGATGTATGTCGGATACATAAACATACGCATCAGAGGTCTTGCCAGGACGGTTTGAAGATATACAAATTACTTGACAAGCATCCTAGTTTCTGTTATGATTTTTTGGACTGCGCAAAATGTCTCATCGTTTGCATCAAACCATTGCCAAGGTGCTGCTCATTAGTAACGAAGATACTAGTATATGTACAATTTGGGACAATGTACCTATTGTACGGTTCCTGGTAACAATATATTTGGTACAATCTCAAAGGAAGTGTTTTGTGTGATTTCTGGTTCGCCGCGTGAACAATTGTTGTTTAATGACCATTGATTTATAAATAGGTCATCGTCTAATGAGCTACAACCTAGTCACAGTCTTGAATGTAAAATTTGTTCTAATCTCTCACCTTGATGGTAATAGGTTGGGACTTTTTCTAGATTCCTGTTTAAGTATTTTAATTTTTTTTAATGCTCTTCCTTTGGTTGGTTTTAAGATCATTTTAACACATTATTGGCTGTATCAAGCCTAGGAAATGTGAGTTAAATGCCTTTCCAAAGGACACACCCTGGCAGCCAATCGAGCTGGTTTGGACCGATATCGAACCCGCGACCCTTGGATTACGAGTCCGACGCTCTACCAACTGAGCTACCGCAGCTCCCTTCTTTAAGTGTAACTTTAAGGAATACAATGAAAGGTTTCAAAGGGAGAAGATTCCGTGCAGTAATAAACTTTCCTAAAACAAGAACAAACTATTATTGG
The DNA here is from genome assembly GCA_029931535.1 of Margaritifera margaritifera. Taxonomy (NCBI): domain Eukaryota; kingdom Metazoa; phylum Mollusca; class Bivalvia; order Unionida; family Margaritiferidae; genus Margaritifera; species Margaritifera margaritifera. Next base: position 1,037,651 of record JAQPZY010001485.1, on the reverse strand, counting down.
GAAAGAAAAACCCAACAAAAACTATTAACTATTAAGCAAATGAACAAATGAATGAATCATGGTTTTGAAATTGTAAAGCAAATAGACTAGAGAGTTGAGAAATATTATGTATCCATAATAAACTACTTCATTCCTCAAAGGTGCGTATATAAACTTTGTTATGTATTATGTATCTATCGAACATTATTATGTTTAATTATGCATAATTATTATGTATCTATAATACACTACTTCATTCATCAAAGATGCGTATTCAAACTTTGTATTTAATACAATATATTAGCTTGTATTTGTCAAATATAAAAATAAACGACACAAAATTATATCAGTTAAACTTGAGCAAGAGGATTTTGCGATGCTGACTTAATCAAAATTTACATTACACATACATTTACTCAAATTTCACAGGGGAATTGGTATTAATATTGAAAACTGTATATTGTTTGACAACATGCGTATAAGAATAACTTTTAAAATGTACTCCATTATTATAAATTCATAGATAAAATATACTTCTCAATTAATTACCAATGTCCGCTCATGAATAAACGAATGAAGGAAGGGAACAAGCCAATCAATAACTTAATAAAGGAAAGAAGGAATGACTAATAAGCAAACAAGCAAGCAAATATTGGAAAAAAAACTATTAAACAAATGAACAAATCAATTTAGCAGATACAACACATTGATAAAAGATGGTATTGAATGGATAGAGAGATAAATGGATGGACAAATAAATGAACAAGTGAACTTCGAAACAGAATGAAATTGAATTGATAATTTTATTGTTGCCGATATCAGATCAGCCAGGCAGTTTAAATATTTCAAGGCTTTCTAGTGAATTGCTACAAATGTTCAAATGACATTGTTTGTTCACTACCTGGTGCACTGTTGTTCACTAAGGAGTTAAATCCTTGTACACGTTGATCTTTATTTCCAGCTTAAACGTCGTGGACAAGAAGTGCAATATGTGTCAAGTGTGATTAAAACGTACCGAATGTTGGCTAAAGCTGTTATCTCGTGAAATGTGCGAGAAGTATCCGAAAGACCATTTTCTTTCGCAAATTGAAATCAAATTGTTCTGGACGCGTATTCACGAAACTACTCAGCTTGAGTGAGCACTCAGTGTCAAATATTGTTTTTCTTAATTTTTATTTTATTTTATTACATTTATTTAATTTTCATAAAATAAACAGTTACCGTAGATCTTGCAACATGTTACAAATTGATAGGTTAGGACTTTTAAATATCTAGTATATTAATAAATGTTAAATGTGTTCTATATTTAATATAAAATATTAATTTTGAGTATGCATTCCAGTTGAGCAGTTTCGGGCCCGTACTTCTCAAATTTAATGTACGCAAAAGCGGTGAGATCTTTATAGAGCGACACCTACTTAATAATTATTTTCAGAGACATTTTCTTTTGTATATGTATGTGTTGATTGACTCTTAAATTAATTTTTTTAGTTGTCTTCAATTCCTGATAGTAATACATTTAGCACAAGTCAACATTAATATAGGTGCATTTATTCACAAAGTGGAAATGTCAAAAGTTACACCTATATTACAGAATTATTCACGAAAAAATGTTTGGCATGATAAAAATTAGATTTTTACATCATGTATGTCTTCATAAACCACATTGTGGATGATGAAGTTTTCAAAGGAAGGCGTTAAAACTATCAAAGTCATAAGAACACATAGTTTGTAACACCCGAAATCAATGTTAAGCTTTGAAATCTAATTTAGTAAGATTATTTTGTTTTTACTAAAAAATAGGGATAGTTTGGAAACAAGCTTAATGAACTAAGTGTACTGTTGCATACTATTTGACGCAATTGTTAATTGTTGTAAGTATTTCTTCTAGGTATATGGTATTTTACACAAGAATAAACTACCAGAACCATTACGTGACAAGAAATATATACATTTGCCGATGATTTTACTCCAAGTTAATGGCAAACATAAGACATGTTATTTTCTCTGAGACCGAGAAAAAGCAAGACCTGCTTACGAGTCCAATGAGACCGATTTAAAGCTAGACTGGTTTACGAGTACAAAAACTAGACCGGCTTACTAGTCCAAAGATAACTTTTCAGATTCATTGGCTCCATATACGGATGTCAGCATGTTTAGTTACAAGCTGGATAAATATCGTTCACATACAAAATTAATTTGTCTCCGACCAGTCAACATGTTTACTTTGAAGTTTTGTCTTTGAGGGTTCTAGACCATAATAGATACGGATGTCAGCACCTCCAGTTACAAGGTGAATAAGCATCGTTGACAAAAAAACTTAATTTTTCTCCTACCACACTGCATACTGAATGTTCAGTTTCGCTTATTATCAACACAACTCTTGAACATAAAAGTTTAATCTGACACTAGAAACATATCCGTTTTATGGTAACATTTCAAGTCAGTGCAAACACTTATCTCAGATGTTCAAAACCATAAATAGAACAAATGCTATATGAGCAAAAGTTGTAGAAACTTGTCACTTGAATATCCGTGAGTCAGAGATGAAATGAAGAATTTAGAAACATACGTAATTCAGTGTAAAAAGATTCCATTTAAAACTGGATATAAAATGATTTTTCAATGTTGATTTCAATGGAATCTTGTTTGCTGATGGAGAACGTGATGTGGCTGTAGGTGTGTGTGTGTGTTTGTGTGTGTGTGTGTGTGGTGGTGGTGGTGGGGTCTGTATGATTTCATCACTCACACCCGCGGTGGTTCAGGGGTTAGCGTGCCGGATTCGCTACCGATAGGGGTGTGGGTTAAAATACTACCGTTGGACTAACTAGGGTCAATTATTGTGGTGTGTTCTTAGTCAAGGCACTTAGTGCAATTGACTGTGCATTAAATAACCGTCATGTATTACTCTGCTGCAAAATAACTAACCAAAATTGAACTTTATCACTGTGCGCAATCTCTGATTACCTTCTCATAGAGGTAACCTTATATCATACAGACAGATACGGACAATCGTAAGATTTGGCTTTCTTTGCAGCCAAAATCTTTAATTTTCCTTTTTTTGTAATGAAGTTATGAACAAACTATAAAGCGCACACAGAGCCCATCAATTACAACGGACATCAGAGGTCCTAATATCCCGCTACAGTGCAGCTAAGTTCTGAAACGCTTGACTGAAGTGATTTGTATACGTGGTCTACATTGGATTTTAGGTAGATTTGCAAGAAAATCAAGTGCTGGAAATCTCGATTGTTGATGGGTTAAAAATGAGATAAATGCTTCAGTCGTGTAATTTAATGATGAGGTTTGCTACAGTTGCTGCGCATTTTGTGCGCTACCTATCTAGATGTAAAACAAAATTCGTTACGGCAAAATATTTAAAAAATGGTCTCTAAGCACATCAGTATGGCTGACTTTCCATCTACAAGGAGCATAATGTACTGACAAAAAAAAAAAAAAAAAAAAAAAAAGATTCCGGTAGAGAAAGAAACAATTATTACTCATGGAATTAATAGTCATGCTACTATAGGCCGTCCAGGTGAAAGGAGTCATTCTTAGTTTAAAAAGAAGATTTACTCTTTATATGATGTATCATATTGGACTGAGAAATCAGGCTATCACATTGGTCTGAGAAATCAGGCGATCACAGTAATGGGAAATATGATAAACTAGGTCTTTCATCACACGCTTCACTCGCGTGTGCTCATGCTTTTATTGAAAAATTGATTACATGTGTGTTGTAAAAAAAGAAGAGCAACATATAGCTGCGTTAATTCCTCAAGATCCATGAATATCCTTCCCGCAGAAAGCAGGCATGCTATGCAAAAATTGCATATGAAAAATTCAAGATCCCTGTGTGGTAGATATAATTGACTTCTATGCATTTACTTTTGTTTGCTATATCAATAACAGTTTTAAAGAGATTATCGGGATGCGTCATCTGATGGGATGCTGAATAGTTTGCCAAGAAACTAGTTACGTGACTGAGTCTTGCTATTTGATTCCATATGTTGGTATGTTAAAAGGTATCAACTTATACCCTCATTGCAAACTATAAAGGTAGATCATGATGCTTTGTGTAATTCAATGATTAATATTGCGCGAAGAAAATCTTCTCGGTGTTGGGTCTTGCTAATTAATGTGCATTTTTCGTAGTTCTTTTTGTAATGCGCTTCTATACACATTAAGGCTGATTAATATTTTTACAATCATTTACAGCAACACATTGGAAACTGTGTGACTCGTTCACAGGACTAACGTACTATGATGGAAATCTGCATGTTTTGTATTTTTTTAATTTTTTTTATTTTACGTCAGTAACGTAAATTTGAATATGTTAAATGGGAAAATTAAAAATGCTAAGTTGTTGGAGAAAGAAGTTACTGCCTCTATTGTCCTGTAATATTGTTTGTTCGTCTATAATTTCTTGCATGACCGTCCACCAATGCAGGTCAACACACGTCCGTTAGAGTGCGTTTCAAATCAAATTGCAAGATGAATAAAGGCCCGATAAATGAGATTGAATGTTCGCGCTGGAGAGGATTTAGAAGTATATCTTTGCGTAAAGTTAGATTCAATTTCCGATAATCTTGACAAATCAAGGGCATTGATTTTAAAAAAATTGTGAAAATATAAAAATGAACTTTTAGTCAAAATTATTTGGTTTTAACATTTTATTAATGTAAAAACAATAATATCTTGTTTGTTTGAGAACTACTTTCCTTCAGTTATAAGATATTATGGTTGTTTTGTAGTGTAGCAAAAAAGTCATTGCCTAGTAGATCATCGCTTTTGTGAAGTTTATTAATTGTGGCACATCATAATTAGCGTGCGTCACTTGCGACCAGAAGGGTGCGGGTCCGAATCCTGCACAGAAAAGTCATGGTCAGCCAAGGTGGTGCATTTCTGGGCAAGGCCATATACTAGTACTCCAATTGCCCCGGCGCGATACAAGCTTTCATGTGTTGATCCGCAGTTAAACACCAAAGCAGTCAACCTAATAAAAACAAATATGCCCAGAACAGATCGTACCTATAAACAGTAGGAAACCGGTTTCAAACAAGAAATATTCAGATTCCAATCTTTATTTTAAAGCTCCTGTTTATATTTTAAAAATACAAAGTTTACAACCTAAAAGATGTCCCCAGATATATCTCTTACCAAAGAACATTTATGTTGAATATATATTGCTCTTTGTTTTTTTTTATGAGAATGCGCCAGGTAAGCTTCTTGGTAGTATGTTTATATTTGGGTTAGAAATGTTTTATCTTTAATCTATGTTTTGGAAAATATTCGGAAAATCATACTTATAATTGCAAACACGCTTAGTGTTTCTATACATTTTATAGTTTAATTGTCATGAGCTTTAAGAATTACATACAGCGCATCGATTAATTTAATCCTTTCCTTTATGTTTACATGCGTTATCAACGTAATGATCATCTCTATTAATTTTTTACAGGTCTGGAAGTTGGCGGGATCCGGATGGTTATGCGCAGCCTTTTTGTCAGTCCCAATGTTCTTCCTGTTCCATACAAACACAAACAAAGGTGTGTCAGTCTGCGAAAATATTTTTCGCGATTTGCCCATGTCACACCGACAAGCCTTCTTGACCTTCATTGCAATAGTTGTCTTTTTTATTCCACTGGTAATTCTTGTGGTCTGCTACACTAGAATATTCCTAAAGATAGCGAGGAAAGCAAACGAAGGGTCTCGTAACCGACGAAGTAGTTTAAAATCAGGAAAGGTTCATCTTCAGAGTACACCCTCCAGCTCACTTCCAAAGGCCAAAATCAAAACCCTGAAAATGACCTTTGTTATAATCTGTGTATTTATTGTCTGCGCCTTGCCCTATTTCATTGTGGAAATGATTATGTCTTATGGTGACCATTGTTTGATCTCGAATGAGTTGGTTTCCGTTCTAGCTGGCTTGGCACCGTCAAATTCAGCGACAAATCCTTTTGTTTTCCTGTTATTTAACGCGAACTTAAAATGGATAAAGGATCTGAAACAGTGTGGATCAAACCAAAGGAGTCCGCAGAGAGGATACATGTATTCATCGGCTAGCACAGCTAATACCCATTACTACGTGCATGGAAATGGTGCTCAGATTTACCATCCTTCCACACGTGTCACTCAAGAGCGTTTGGAAATGTACAGCATGAACAGAAATTCATTGACTGATCAAAGTATTCGCGCATAACAATAAAACAAACGTTCAGCAAAATTGGTGGAACAAATGAATGTGAATGTCTGAGAAGAGTTACAATGACATCGTATTACTTAAGATTATTCCTTCACCAAGAACTGAAGGAGAAACAGTTTGTATGTTTCTAGCCTTTATTAACCGAAACCAGCATACAAATCAGGCGAAAAGACAAATTTACTCTTTGAGTATCAAAATATTTCAAATCTCTTAAAAAAAAGAGAACAAACAAAAACGGTATTTGTTTTCTGAGTGAATTTCAAAGCTTCGGGAGGGGATTTGAGTCGAGAAAATGTATTGCTACTCAGCTTCAACATCAAACTACCCCTGTTGATAATTATGAATAAACCACTGGAAACGTATGCAAGGAAAATATTTACTATTGCATATATTCAATTGTTCATGGAGAAAGAGTTATTGCGAATTTGAATAACATATTTGTGCGAAATATCAATTCTAAGGCAGTGCATGTTTACATCTGCCTGAGTAGCCCGTATCTCCCCATATTGTTGCTCTGAAATTTAGTCTGGCTTTGGTTCCAGATGGTAGATTTAAAACCTGAAGTTCAAAACCAGTCGGTCGCTAGAAAGGGGTTGGTAATGTATGCTGTATATGAACTATGATTGGTCGAGTAGATGGAATCTAGTTAATGAATACTAGGCTAATTAGTCTCCCTCTATAGCCAATTAACATTGACGGGTGTTCAATTAGGTGTTATCCATTACCTATTAATCATTGTGTCAGTAAGTCGCAAATGTCTAACAGTCAGTCAGACCATGATAGGGGGCACGTTTTCTCTACGGCAGTCTAATTCAGACTGAAGAAAAGAGATAATCAGGTCCCTTTAATGGTGGGACCTCGGCTTTTAATGCTAGGTACTTCAGCACACTTTCCCATCCGACCTAAGTTTGCTGTCCCTTTTATGGACGGAATACACAGTTTCTATTGTATATTGCAAATTATATTCACGTGGGCCCACTTTGCAATGCATAACAACTATTTAACATCAACCAGAGGCAAGAACTATTTGAGATCACATCAGTAAAGGTGATAGCATTCATTATTGCATACAAGAATAATGAAAGGATGGGTTTACCAGAGTAAGATAAAAAGCATCGAAAAATGTACATACATGATGCCGAAAAGATAACAACGAGTTAGTAATAGGTCCAAACCATTGTGGGAAAAGGCTCGGTGTTTTTAAAAACTCTAGCAGTACAATACTTCTGTCTGACTCTAGCATGACATCGATATGGGACAAAGAAGTTATTCTTCCAGTTTATTACAGTCTTACATAACTTTTGTTCTAAATCGTTTGGTATATTCATCGGGACTCGGAATTGTTTCACAACTCTTGAAATTAAATATCGCTTTTATTCCTGCTCCATTGCGAACTATGGAAAGAATGTCAGATGTTTGGATATAGTCTTTCATTTGGTAAACTTTTCGAGAAAAAAGCATAGGGACGATATGATCCAGTTTTCTCGTGTATGCATTCTTTTATGTGTAAATTATATGCATTCGGGTGTAAGTCATATGTTTCTCCACACAGTTTAAATTGTGCATGATTGAATTGTTTGTAAATATGTGCAATATATTTTTTCCAGATAAGCGGGCTTTTTGGGTGGGTGGGTGTGGGGATGGTTTTCTTGGGTAAGTCACGTAACACAGGTACACACAAAGTCTATTTTACCATATACCGTATGCGACTTGGCGCTCGTCATTGTAAGTCTTCACTCACTAGTAGTATATAAAACCTTAGTTTTGGCTCACTTCACCTTTGACCCCAACCACGTAACCTTTGATCTTAACCTCTTAATCTCTCACCTTCATCTCAGGCCACGGGTCCTCAAATTTTACTAAACAAAACCTAGGCCACTGCCTCCCTTATGGAAAACCTTCGTTATGGCTCAATAGTAAGATTTTTCTTATTTATGAGAAAAATTCTGGCTCACTAACCTCCAAAATAGTTTTTATAACAATAAAACCCTGGCTTAGTGGTGGTCATCAAAATTTGATGAGCGTAACTCCTGGCTCAGTGATCGTCAATTTGTTATGAGAGAAAACTGGGTCGTTGGTCGTACATTTTGTTTGGTAAGAAAAACTTGGCTCAGTGGTCGTCAAAATAGTTCTTATAACAGGGCCACCGACACCCACCTACACACCGATAAATACAGGGTAAAAAGCCAGCGCATGCCACCAAATTTTAAAATTTTCATTTCCAATGCAAATTAAATATGAAAAATGTTATATAATTAAATCACGGAATTCAGATTTAGAAAACTTTAAAGTAGTGCACCCTACCCTTGTCCTGCAACACGGTTTAGTACATTAAATTTATAACTCAGGCCATAGAAGTCAGTATAGCAAATGAATTTAAAAGAATTACACAGAAAATGCGTTATTTTACATACATATCACTGAACATTTTCAAAAACTTCATTTTGAAATTGGATAGTGATGATTCAGTTCATATATACAGGGCATAAATGTCATCTGAAATTTCGGCAAAATCATTTAAACTGGGCAGTATGGATGGCAACATCAAGATGTAGAATATCGTATTGTCATTTATCTGATAAAAGTATACCAAGTTAGTAAAATCAATAAATAGGTTTCATATATACTTTCAGATTAGAAAATTGCCGTTTGAATGCTCAATACCATTACCGTATGATGAAGCATTTAATCCAACAAATAACAATACCGACCTAAATAAATCTGTAGTAACTTTAATATACCACCACATCGGGGATAGAAACTTTTAAAATGGAAGAATATTAATGTTGTTAATGTGTCAAGAACCTATTTCAAAATAGAGAGGGATATGACTGATGATGAGAAACTTAGGCAGGAAACATATGAAGTAGGAAAACGGTAAATGTAACAAATTTGCGTCAGTAACACTATCTTCAAATGTCGCCATTTCTATTTTGAATGATTTTCTGGCTTATTCTATACATACCCTTTTCTTTTCCAACCTATTGATTGCAAAAACAATCATCCGTCTTTATTAGCTATGCTGTTAAATGTTAACACTTTTTTGGGGTTACCAGTCGGAGAAAGTTGAATATCAGGATTACCGATTTGTTCGTAATACAATGTTTTATTTATAAGTTTAAAATAAAGCTTATTGAACATATACTTTTCTTTACTTAACTTAAAATTATGTATATGCTATCTTCTTTGTATGGGTCATGAAATATTTGTTGTACTGTTGAGGTCTGGGGTTAAGGTTTTCCACCTCCTGGTTTAGAATGGGAGTAGGATTTGGAGTAGGATCAGGACGAGGTTCAGGGGTAGGTTCTTGAATCAAGTAATGACAAACACTTTCCGCCATTTTAGTTGTTCAAAATCAACTTAAAAAATAGTTAGGAGTTTTAGAATCTAAACAAGACATAAACCTCAGTACTCTATACGAAGACGGAATAACAGAAATATGCATTCATGAATTAAAATCGGTATGGTAAATGGAACATACAAGGAAATAACTGGTTAACACTAACCGATTAGGAGTTGGATAAATGGATTAAAAACAAATTAAGAAAGCACGTGCATGTTTAGTAAATGCTAGGTCAGCTAAAATACCAAAGTCATTGTCAGATGCAATAATTCTAGGAATTACATCTTTGATGAGTAAATTTCTTGCAATTTTTAACTTAAACAAATTACAAAAGAGTTGAAAGTAGACTACTTAGCAACTAATGGAATTAGATACTATAGTGAGTTTACATCTTTAATATTTGGATTACTAATTTCGGCATTAAGTACTAGCTTGATAACTTTTAAGCACATTCATTTTAAAAAGTAAATCAAGCAAGTTCTAGAAAGCCAGGACGTAATTGTAGTAACTATAAATACTATTTAAGATATTTATAACTTGAAAGTAACTTGAAGGCGAGTTGAATATAATCTACTTGAAGGTAAGTTGAACATAACTGGAAGATAGCTTGAAGGTAACTTTGAAAACAACGTGTTTAGGAGATCCACGAATACTATCATGTTATTAAAATAAATACGTAAAACTTATACATCCAACCTACATATTTTTTAAAATTTTGTATTGTATGAATGGTAAATAATAACAGTCTTTCTTATGTAGTAGATACGAGTGAATGATGAAGTCGTAATAAAAAATTTGCCTTCAGGAGCTCAACGAATACAATATTATAGAATACAAAAATAAAAAATATATTATTTAGTATTTTACTTTTTCAGTTAGAGCAGCTGGAGTTAGACATCTGGGATCTATAAACCTAGATTTTAATGTTGGTAACATAATACAAAAACATTTATATCATTAAAAATATCATCTTTAGAGTAGCTAAAGCAAATTAATTTGTACCATTTCATCATTTATTGTTTAAAAATATATCATGACAGAAATATCAATAACCCAATGACAAATATTTTTTAAGGGGTCTTGGTGATTTAACTTTTAAATCAATCTTCAGAGGAAGATGTTAAGGTAAAAGAACTAGATACTTGAATACACAGTGAGCTATTTATGAACAACAAGCTTATTACAAATTTAGGTAAACCCGTAAAATTAACTGATGTGACTACTAGACAGTTTGTACAAAGACATATTGACAGTTCGATACGAAAACCTTTGGGAGATAGTAATTTGAAAGATATTAAAACATGGAGAGAACAGTATGATAAGAAGTGAACAGATAATAATCCGAGTATGACATAAGTAGCTAAAACGATAGATATAAACAAAATTAAACAAGAATTAATAATGATACAGAACAAAAGATAACAACAAAAACAGACCAAATTAAAGAAGAACCTAATACTGACAAAGACCCAAAAAGATAACAATAAAACAGAATAATTTTAAAACCAAGCAGATATATTTAGAACATCTTTATAAAAGACGTAAAGACAGCATTAACTAAACTAAACCTAGATACAAAATGTATTGCTGAATACATGGAAATATATCACTTTTTGTTCTCGTTAGATACAAGGAGTTACGTTTTGTTTTAACAAAAGACAAAGTATATGTGTATGTTATAGTTGACAAAGAAGACAAACAATCGATTACAGGTTACATAGAAGAGAAGATCCTGTAAATATTTATGTATCCAAAGATTGTTATGTTATTATATAAATTTTAAAAACTGAAACATCACAGATTTACAGAAGTTTGAATTTTTTTTAATGGATTACAAACAATTAATAATTTAAATTGTTCTTCCCCAGTAGCTATAGGTAGAGAAGTTGTAACAAAAAAATCGAAAGGATATTATTTAGAAGACGGCTATATATTATTTTTGTCAGTTAAAGGAGATGAGATAATATTCGTGATCGTTTAGATCTAAGTTTAGTAATTGGAAACAGTATAACAAATTACCATCATTAAATAGCAGAAGCAGCATAATTATTCGAAGGAGCAATACAGGAAGTAATTTTCTGTTCATTCATTTGATCATAATGGAGCTGATACAGAAATCAGAAATAAAAAAGACATGAAAATCCACTTGAGGAATTGCAGAAAAAAGTGATTTGTTTTATGAAAGCAGAACAAACGCATTGGATTACATAAATTAACAATGAAGACAGCAAGGTTTGGGTTGTCAATATTTAAATAATGCGGATAAAACTTTTTGCTCTGTATTCTTCTACTAATCCAGACGATAGTACCACTTTAGAAAAACCTAGGCAACCGGAACTTAGTGATTTTTTTAATCAACCTTGTGATGAACTGATAACATATGAGTATGTTTTGATTGCAGTTGGCTACAAATTATTCTGAGAAGTGAGAGATGAAGTTTTATAAAAAATTATAAAAATTAACTAAATAAATAGGATGACAACATACGGAAGATATATGACTCCTCACAAAAAGGTAAAAGCAACACAGGGTGTTAAGAAACATAACCCGTCACATCATTGTATTACACAAGCTCCAAATACTATAAAACCTATATAACACTTACATGCTGATTAAAGACATAAGCTTTTCTTACTGTGGTGATGCTTTTTATTTTTAGCTGAATGATTACAACCTTATTATGAGGTTTAAAAACTTGTGGATATCAACGTCTGCGAGAACAAATAAAACAGAGCAGGGTTTAATCAATAAAAAACTGAGAATGTAAAGATCAGAAGCAGCTAATGCATACATACTGGTACAGAAGGTTTTTGTATACTTAAAGAAATTTAGAATCCCACTAGACTTTCAGATGTTGACCGATCATTGCCTGTTGTATCCTTTTGCTCTTATTCAGGATTTGAGATTCATGATTACGTTGGAAAAAAGCATCGGCAGTGATGGAAGGTGCAAACCAAAATTATGAATTGGAGAATATTATTTGTCTCCAGTAAGGTACGGTTACTTCTGAACTATTGGCCAATCATGTAATCGATAAGTACAAAATTGAAATTTCTTTTAATGATTATATCACAAGAGAGAGAATTATTGATATAGCTGCTAATATGACCCTAACAATTGTAACATTTGATTCATCAAAACTGAGTTTGAAAGGACTGATAATCTGATCACGAGAAGTATTGCAATCATGCAACACAAAAAATGATTACTGTGGAAGTATTACCTAACATGTATTATTCACAGGGGTGAGATGTTAGATCAGCAATTTGCAAAAGCATATATATTTTTTCTGCGATGATCAAGAAAAAGACATTCATATCGGTAATATTAGTGTAAACAATTTTATACTGATCAACATTGTTTATAGCTGGACATAAGAAGCACACGTGATAAACGATTCCATGGAAAACGACATAAATTAGCTAAAGTTTAACAAGGAATGCACTTAAAAGAAAACGTAGATGCACACAAAATGTGCATCAATTTTGTTTCTGATGCGCAGGTAATATTCAAAACAACTGGTTAGTAAAGGTACCTAAAAGAACCACATAAAATGATAATATGATTGTATGTGGTGTTACAAATTGCGGAGAGACAACATTTGCATTAGATTTAATTGAGACATAATATAAAAGGTTCTTCTTTTGGTCTTTATCTGCCCAATCATGATGTACAATAAGACTTACAACAAAAGAACGCGTTTTAGAGACAACAATGTAATTCTAATAGCTTCGTGTGATAAATCGGATAAATGCCTAAATAATTTATTATTGTTTTCCAGGAAACTAAAACTTTGTTGCTTATAGACGATTGTGCGAATTTAGATGATATAAAAAAGAAAGCAGCCAACTTAACAAAGTTAGCATTCAGTGGTAGGCGTTATCGAATATCTTTATGGGTGATAGTACAAAAGAGTATTTTTGTCACCAAAGATCTTCGTGAAAATCTTGGATTTATAGTAGTCGCACACTCAAACAATAACAAATCTATGGAAAACATTTTTAATGAAAATTATGTAGTATCAGCCTTTATTATAGATGAAATTGTTGAAAAGTTAAAAGAAAAGAAATAAACTTTTTATGAGACTGGAATATCAGTTTGATTACAAAGTGGTAGGAGATTAACTAGCTCGACGTCCAAGGGTCAACAGCCATAAGGAAAATTACTCATGTTATGAACTAAAAAGGATTATCATAATATGGTGAAGAGCAATTAAATTTAATTACATTAATTTTGTGATGATTTATAGTTTGGTTAAATAAGCAATCTTTGTACGTATCTAATTTAAAGCTCTTTTTAAAAACAGTTTTCTTAATACCATGGCACATTTTTATTTATCCTATTCAGTTCTAAAAGCATATAGCTTACTTTTAAGGCCACACAATTCATGTATTGATATTTGAACAATCCAACAACTTTGTTATTAGCTATTGGTGTTCTGTATATGTTATCGTTTAGTAATTACTTATGTCGTAAAACTGTATAGTTTATTGTACATTATTATGAAAGTAGTTTTTTTTTAAAACTTATGCATAGAGAATCTCTATCGGTCATTACAAGTTACATTTTGTCACCATATTGGTTCTCTAGCTTGTTGTAGTTAAAGTCATGCACTACTTACTTCTAGCATTGAAAAACCACCAGAAATTGGTTTGGCTAATTTTATTGTCTTGTTGTTTAAACTAACTAACACAATATCTTCATCTATATTTTTTCTTCGTGCAAATGAAATATCCTTCTGAAGTTTAAACAAGAAATATAAGTCTTGTTTTTCTCAGTATATACTTTGGCATTAGTATTCTTTCTTAAATTTTCCATTTGCTTTCCAAAGCCAGCATTATTTATTGACTTAAAAAGGTCTACGTTTAAGTCATTTGCTGCTGTTTGGCTTAAAATTTATTAAGTTCTATGCATGATTTTAACCACGACTCTTTGTTAAATATAATTGTCGATTAAATCTTTTATTTCTAACTGAAGATACAAGTTCAAATTACGATAGTGAATAACATATTTGTTTTTTTTTTTAATGTGCATGCTAATTTTGGCACTGAAGGTTTTGTGCATTTTCATCTTCTATACATGTTTCTTGTAGTGGAGATAATCCATCCACTCTAGGAAGTATCGTTCTGGTGCCAAGGGATACTCTTTCAAATAGTCGTGCACATATGTTTTTACTTCTAAATCTACTTATTGAATTCCTCCAAATGCAATTTTGTCATTCCAAGACATCAAATTTTCTTTTTCAATTTTGTTCGACATTTACATGTTCTAACAGACGTGGGTTGGCAATGGACCAGTCATACAAATTGTTGGGTTCTAGATACATAGTATATGACTCTGACCTTGTTATATTATATTCTCCATTATTTCTTGTTTGGTCGTTATAATACTATTTATTTGCTCTAGCATATCTATTATGTATGATACTTATGTCTTCTTTGAATCCAGTTCAAATTATTAAAAAGCACATCATAATATCTAAGCAATTCTAATTCTACAATACTTTTTTTCAAAGTAGCATCGTGAGTTAGTCCTGGTGCACTAAACTAATGTGCTGGGTCTAGTTTGTAATTATTCATACACACAGATTTAAATTCTTTAAAAAATTACATAATAGTAGAGTATATTTCTTTATGGAGTAGTCATGAAGATCGCCAAGAGGATTTAGTTTGAAATCTTTTAAAACATCTTTTACATACTGGCAATTCGCTTCGCTAATTCTTGATCCGGTTATTTTTTAATACAATTTTTCGATTGATGGCAGTTCGGTATCGTTAAATCTTTCAAATTAATCCATATAGTCGTATGAAATAATATCGTTTCTCAAAAGTATAGATTAGATGCTTATGCCTTCGGATAAGCTAATGTTTTTTTATTGTTTCTGTGAACTTAATCATCCTTGACATTTTTAGCAAGTCACTCGAGTGATTGACCCATAAACCGATAACTATCTAAAAATCTTATTGTTCCTTTAATAAAAAGCTCTTTGTTGTTTTCTTGAATCTATAAACTATAAAATCATTACTAAAGGATACATATTTGTTATTATGCTGTTTATCGTTATGTATATTATTTCAGCAGCATTATTTGGCCTTAGTTCTTGATAAATATTTTTTGCAATTGATCCTAGATATTTATAAAATGTAGCTATACAGTCTTCTTCTGTTTAAACTATTGGCTGATACTACTTGTGAGTTGATTTAAAATAAAGGCAATATACTACTAATATGTGTGTTGCTGTTGTTATTGTTCATGACGTAAATGGATCTTAAGTAAGATTACTTATTGGTGAATTATGTTTTCAAATTGACTATAAAGAACAAAGGAGCCTTCGGTTGATCTTGTAGATTTTACATTTAGCGATATAAACATCTTTTGTCGGACACATTTTGTTCAATCTTTTTTTCCTAATCCAATCTGGTAAATCTATGTATTGCTTTCCTGATATTGATCTCAATCTATATACATGTAAAATTAAATAATTGCATTTATTACAAAACCTGTGTGTATCGATACTTGTTTGCTGATAAAAGTTTGCATCTAGTATATCAAACAGCTCAACTTTACTTTATATTTCATTTTTCTTCGTTATCTTTTATAGTTGTGTTCTCTGATATCAATCTACATAATGACGTATTCCATCTTCATCGGTTTTCTTTATTGCGAGTTGAATCGATAAATCTAGGTGGTCTTTTACTGAACCTTAAAGTTCTTTTTTTCTACCATTCATTTCCCATAAGTATGGTTCAACTGCTTTAAAAACTAAATACAAATTATGGTTAGTTTCTCCTCCAGCTTGAAATCTATCTTCAATGAATGCAATTTTAAACGAATCTTGTAGCTTTCAGCTTTCTTGTGCCTAGTTCGAAGAGGAGGCTATACTTTCATTCTTTCAGTTTTTTGTATTTTTGCATCAAGAAAATTTTGTGCCAGTTACGTAGTACTCTTACCCTTCAATCAAAATTTCTGTGAACAATGTTTGGTGTTTTTTTATAGGTTTTTTTTTTCAATAATAAAATCAGTGTGAAATATACTTTTCACTATAGAATATTGAAACTCTTTGCATAGTTTTTCTACATTCACAAGTACTTTTTGCTTGGTAGTATTCTCTGATTTTCTTATCTCCTGCAGTATAATACCAGTGAGATTTCATTACATTTGCAGAATCTTTACATTGTGTGTAGTGAGTATTTCGACGTACCTCTTCAGCATAAGACTTAATTTGATAACATGCTTAACAGATAATTGGTTCTATTTATATAATGTACATTTTTTACATATTACAATGTTTAGTGACACAACAATTCTTCCAGCTCCCATCTATCACAGATTCATCATATCCTTTCCATTTTACCAGCACATATTTTTGCCATTAATTTATTTTTTACTCTTAAAATGTTGGCAATGTTGAAGACACCCTCTTACTTGTCGTATTCTCTCATTATTCTTTACCTTTAAATCTTCTAATTTATATATTGACACATTTTAATTGACAATTTCTCCTTTTAACTTCTTTCTTTAGTTTGTCCTCGTCTTTCACCAAATCCCTCGTTGTTCATCAACCTGCTTTTTATACCTTGGCTAAATGCTAATGTTTAACCAATATACTCTTCACTTTAACTATTAAATAAGTTAGTTTCTTTTTCTGTTATTATAACTTAGTATCATCAAGCACATATTCAGATATATTTACAATTTTTGTATCGTAAAAGGAGAAGAATATTATAAGCCAATGGCGTTCGTTCTAATCATTTACCTTCCATGTTGTAGCTCTTGTAACCTTCAACTACAAATTTATGAAATAAAATATGTTTAAACTAATTTACATACTACGGGGTCTCCTAAAATCACTTATCTAATGATAAAATTTCTTCTATGAAAATAGTCGGAAGAGAGGATTAAACAAAAGTAGACTTATATTTTGAGATTCTGACTTTCTCACCTATTTTATATTTGGGGGTTCCTTAGGCATTTCTTGCAAGATAGCCGAAAAAGTTAATCCATACTTTAGATCTAAATTATTAATTGCTTTCTTCAATTGGCGACATGTCTATAGATCGATCATATGATTTATTTTATTCATCATTAATATTCTGAGATATATGTACCCATTTTCTGGCTTCATTTTCAGTAAAATACTTCCACATTCTAGTTTTAAGAGTTCGATTAAATCATTCTACCAAAGACGCTTTTTTTCTAAGTAAGTGGGAAAATATTCAGTATTTTCTTTCTCCAATAATTCCTTGTCTTTGACGTCATAAAATTCCTTTCCTTCTTCGAACTGTTCTTTTTTCTTCTTCTGGTTTCCTATCTTTAAATATTTCTATAAAGGCATAATGTATATCATCTCCATTATTTTACTTTGCTTTCTTAGACATATTAGTGTTAAAATATATCTATAGCCATTATACAATTTTTTAAATGCTTTTAAATCAACTTTATATGCCTGGTATTGATCACTTGCGTCACCACTATCATAAACCCTTGTAGATGGAAATCTTTTTTTTTGGGTCTATTTGTGTAATGTGTAATTGGACTGTTTATCATCCAATATTTAAGTTCGGACTTTTTTAATAGGAATTAAAGATTGATTCGCAATCTTATTTTGTTCAAGATTAATTTGCTTCCACACTTGACTAATATTTGTTAAAGCAATCAGACTTTTAGGGTCGTAGTATATTTCCCTTAAATATTGTTCTTTGTTGGTATATGCCATTTAATTCTATAAGTTGGTGCAAACACACAATGCACAGAAATTTAATATAAAAAGCCAGCGCGCATATGCCCCAAATTATACAATATTATGGGCGGAGGTATTGATCGGTCTATTTGTAACTGTCGCATCAGCGAGCTTGACTTGTGTACGAGAGTTACAACCTTATTAATATTACTCTAAACTGTCTTGTTAAACATGAGGGATGTATACGGTATTAAGCACGTCTGATCTGATCGGTCGGTCTATTTACAACTGTCACACCAATGACCTTGACTTTTTTATAAGAGCGAGGAAAGCAGTCCTGGCATTCTTGTGAAGGTGGCTTATGTGTACTAAATACACGTATACAGGGGAGACCTCAGGACTTCCTTGCTGGGAATATTTCATAGGCTCACCTTGATTTATTAGAATATAGTAAGTATTTCTTTCTAGGTGATAATTAAACTGTATACATTTATGAAGATAATATATCTCTTGAATGGCCTGGTATTAAATCTACATGTTTATTTTCTTTTTTTTTTCTTTGTGTGGTAAAGTCAAACGTGTATTTTTTTATAGGCCTTGCTATTTTATTATAATACGAGGACGAGACTGAGGCTTTATGTTGTGGGAACTGCTTCTTCTCTGTGAATAATTATTAATAAAGAGTTATTTATCTAAGCTAGCTAGCTAGCATACGGAAAGTGTATTGAAACCTCAGATAGGCTACAATTTATAGTATTAATACCCGAGTGTAATAGAACAATCGCTCTAATCGTCAGACTTGTAAACAAAAGGTTAGGGGTTCGAACCCAGGTTTCCTCCAAAATATTTTGAATATGTAATTGAGTATTACCTTACTGCCTAAAGCTAGTCGCCTTTTGAAGCAGATCAAATACCTCAGCAGAAACGAAGGAAGCTCAAAATAAAAAAAAATATAAAATAAAAATAAAAACCGTATTTCTAAAGTATGATGAAGTATGGAGCAAAATCTTGTGTATGCAAAAAACAAAACAAAACAAAACAACAAACCCCACCCAACAAAAAACAAACAAAGAAACGACAACAACAACAAAAACAACAACAACAACAACAAAAGAAACAAAAACAAAACAAACATACTGCTAAAGGATGATGAACTTTATTACAGTATGATACAGAATCTCGTATGCAAAAAGAAGTGCAACATTTCAATAGCGGAGAATATGAAAACCGATCTGTAGGTAAGTTGTTTCTTTCTTATATGTATCCACAGGGGAGAGTCTTTAGGCAGTAGGGTGGGCATTTTGCAAAAAGGTTTTCATAGTTAATTATGTCGGTAATTCTGTAGTTAGTAAAACTTGTGGTGGTGGTGGTGAATAGACGTTGCCATTTTATCTTATATTTATTTGTGTGTGGGTTGGGGACGGTGACTCTGTTATAAGAACTTGTTGACCACCAATGAATCAGGTTTCTGTCATAAAAATCTGACGACCACTAAACCATGTTTCTCTCATAAAAAATGTGACGACAACTGAGCCACGAGTTACGCCCATATATTGAGCCAGGCTTTTCTCAAAAAAAAAAAAAAAAAAACACAAAAAAAAAAACGACCACTGAACCAGCAGGTACGCTCATAACAATTTGATTACCACTGATCCAGAAGTTACGCTCAGAAACAATTTGATGACCACTCAGTCGGGAATTTTCTCTTATAACAACTATTTTGGTTTTATAGTAAAATTTGAGGACCAGCCTGCGATGAAGGTCAGAGGTTAGGGGGTAAAGATCAAATGTTAGGTGCAACCGTCAAAGGTCAAGAACAAATGTTTTATATACTACTTTTACTGTTTAATGGAGAAATATAGATACAAAATGGTTCTCTGAGCCGCATGACTATTTTAGAAGGCGAAGTGTTTTAATTATGCCACTTTTATTTAAATGTGATTGAGTAGAGTTATATAAAGATCTTGCTAAAATTGGATTCAAACTTGATGCAGAGAGTTTAAATAAAGATCACATGGACATATTTAATGGGAAGTACGAACACAAGATTGAAGACTGAATCATTCTTTATTTACCTCAATTCATTAAATTGCCTGTTGTTTTTAATTTTTTTTACCACATTGTATTTGAATGTATCAGTTCAAATAACATGTTGAGTTGATAGATTTTTTTCCAGATCGAGGGATCAATAACATAGCAGTTTTGTGAATAATAAAGTAACAAATATATTTCAGAATACTACAAAGGCATTCGTACCAAATAACTGTTTCACATTTTGTATGGGCACGCAAAATACTTGACTGGAATATTTTAGTTAGTTAGATAGATAGATAGATAGATAGATAGATAGATAGATAGATAGATAGATAGATAGATAGATAGATAGATAGATAGATAGATAGATAGATATAAATAGATAGAGACATTGAATACTATGAAAATAAAACTGTATCAACTAACCGAAACGGTGGTAGAATTGATCGGTTGAAGTCCCTCTTATGCTTGCTAATACAAGTATTAAAAAAATCGTCCTACATCAACAACATAACTGTATAAAATAACTTGTCATAAAATTGATTCTGGGACTATATACAGACCTTTGAACTGAAGAAACATTGGAATGTAGCTTGTCAACTTTAAAAGCGGATATGCTTACAGTTTCATCTATATTCTTAGTGTTGTTACGACTCTAGGTCTTACAAATATGTAACGGAAAGAAAGTGAAACCAATAA
The DNA here is from genome assembly GCA_029931535.1 of Margaritifera margaritifera. Taxonomy (NCBI): domain Eukaryota; kingdom Metazoa; phylum Mollusca; class Bivalvia; order Unionida; family Margaritiferidae; genus Margaritifera; species Margaritifera margaritifera. Next base: position 1,016,711 of record JAQPZY010001485.1, on the reverse strand, counting down.
TGTAGGTACAATCAACAAGCAATTTTTTCCGGACAGTTTAAGAAAAAATTCAAAAGACATTTACGATTTGTGAGTTAAATTCCAAATAATCCTAAATGTCCTAATCAAAAGTCCAAAAAATCCCCAGAATGTTTCGAATGAATTCCACTAGCCTTGAATGTCCTGATGTACAACAAAGATGTAATCCAGAATGTATTTGAATGAGTTCACACAAATCCCAAAATAAAATATGAATTCAAAAGTCAATAAGCACTTTTATATTTCATATGAATATCGTAAATATATAATTCCTCTCAAATTATATCTGATTTCACTAACGCAACTAAAATACAGTCCTTACACACTGATCTTTTAGAACCAACATTCTAAAATACGAATGAATATGTGTACCAAAATCTGTATATAAATACACATGCCTTCTTGACCTATGTCACATAAGTCTAATTGTGAAATGCCTTTGAAAATACTGACCTACCTGACACATGTCACAAAAGTCTAATTGCGAAATGCCGATGAAAATACTATGTAAACAGCTGGGCAAAAGTTCAGTATGTTTTTTCAAATAACCATACAAATTACAATCATAGACAAAAGTTAAGTATATACACATCATACATAACACTTACCCTCATAACAAAAAAGAAAGATTTATTCAATTAAGCATTCTTTAAAATATGCATCTGATAATTAATAATCACAATTACATAGGAACATATGTTATGAATGACACTCAGCTGAATTACACAAAATGTACACAAAATAAAGTAATCTAGTATTACTATACAAGGGATAGTGCTTCTGCAACCACATTATGTTTTCCCCTGGTGTGTCTAATGTTAATGATGTATTCTTGCAGCATTAACTCCATCTCAACTATCTCCAATTTTTATCTTTCATTTTGAGGGGATAGTGATTACTGCATACAATAACTGGAGAAAGAGCCTTACACTTCAAAATGTTGTAAAGCCAATATCAAAGCCAAACATTCGTTCTCAATTGTTGAATAATGTTTCTGGTGCTTGTTTAGTTTTTTTTTTATAGAAAAATAGCACACAGAATGATCCACACCATTTTTATCTTCCTGAATCAATACTCCACAACCCCTACATCACTTGCATCAACAGTCATTTTAAATATTTCGCTGAAATTTGGTGCGGAAAGAACTGATGCATTCTTAAGCATGTCGTTTAATTTATCAAAGAATTCCTGACACTGGTCAGACCAATGAAACTTGGATTTCTAACTCAACAAATTTGTCAAAGGTACGGCAATTATGGAAATATTTGAACACAATTTCCCATAATATCCAGCGATACCTAAAAATCGCACAGTTGATTTTTACAAACAGGCACAGGGTATTCAGAGATAGCCTTGACCTCAGCTTCTAATAGTTTAACTTAACCTTGTTCCACAATATGTCCTAAAAATGTGACTCAAGCATGGCAAAACTGACTTTTGCTTAAATTAATCATCAGATTTTGCATCACTGAGTCTTTCGAACAATTTCTGAATGGTTTCCAAGTGATTATCCCAAGTGTTTCTGGATATGATGACGTCATCGATGTACGAGTTACAGTTATCTAGACCAGCTGTTATCATTTTCATAAGACGCTGGAATGTTCCCGGATAATTTTTCATACCAAAAGGGATCACTTTATATTGATAAAGCCCATCTGGAGTTACAAATGCTGAAATTTCTTTTGCTCTTTCTGTGAGTGGACGTTGCCAGAATCCTTATAAAACGTCAAACTTGGTGACATATTTCGCATTTCCAATTTTATCAATGCAATCATCCATTCTTGGTATTGGAAATTAATCCGTTTTGATGACGCTGTTGAATTTTCTATAGCCAGTACATATGCGGAATGTATTATCTGGTTTAGGGCCAATAATACATGGTGGAGTCGAGTTACTTTAACTTGGTTCTATAAAATCAATCTCCAGTAAATATTGAATTTCTTTTTTCAAATGTTCCTGTTTAAGAGGATTCATCCTGTAAGGATGCTGTTTCACAGGTGTAGAATCTACAATATCAACGTCATGATAGATTTTATTTGTTCGTGTTGGAACATCAGGAAGCAAGTGCTCATTCTTATGTAATAGCTGTTTTAGTTGACTCCTTTCATGTTGTAGATGTGACAATTTCTGCTCCTGATTGTCTAATATTTCTGAATTCTGAAGTTTGGATAAACCAGTCATCACATTCAGATTGCATTCCATAGTTGACATCCTCACTGTGTGGAACAGGTACAACTAAATTGACTGAATAATTAAGTGGGCTATCTCTGTCAAAATACTCCTTTAACATATTTATATGACAAAGTTGTTTTTGTTTCCGCCTCCCAGGAGTGTTATTGATATAATTTAAGTCATTTACTCTCTTTTCAACTGTATCAGGACCATAAAATGTAGCCCGAAGGGGATTTTGAGGTATAGACATGAGATCCAGAACTTCATCACCAGGCTGAAAACTCCTTTCCTGTGTATTTTTGTCATATCTTAATTTCATTTTTGACTGAGTAGAGTGAAGATTAGTTCTTGCTACATCACAAGCTTTTGACAACTTGTATTTGAAATCAGAGACATAGTCAAGAAGATTAATCTCTGAATCGTCATTTGAAAGAAATTTCTCATTCAAAAGGTTCAATGGTCCACGAACAGTATGTCTAAAAACCAGTTTAAAAGGACTGAAACCCAATTATTATTGAACTGATGCCCTAACAGCAAACAGCAACATATGAACACCCTCATCTCAATCCTTTCCTGTATCAAAACAATATGACCGAATCATATTCTTCAAAGTTTGATGAAATCTTTCCAAAGCCCCTTGAATTTCAGGGTGATAGGCAGAAGATTTAAACTGTTGGATAGCTAATTCATGCATAACTTGTTGGAACATTCCAGACATAAAATGTGACCCTTGATCAGACTTGACAGATTTGAGAAAGCCAACAAGTGTAAAAATCTTTACCAAAGCTTTTACAACGTTTATAGTTTTAATATTTCTCAAAGCAATTGCCTCTGGAAATCTAGTCGACGCACACATTATGGTCAACAAGTATTGGTTGCCTGGCTTGGTCTTAGATAAAGGACTGACATAGTATACCATTAATCTATTAAATGGTTCGTCAAATGCAGAAATAGGTTGCAGATGAGCCTTAGGTATCTTCTGATTGGGTTTTCCTACCATTTGACAAGTGTGACAAGATCTGCAGTATTTAGAAACATCACTTTTGAGTTTCGGCCAATAAAAATGATTCAAGATCTTGTGATAAGTCTAACTGACTCCCAAATGACCAGCAAAGGAAGTTTCATGGGCTCGTCTAAGTATTTCCTGTCGATATGACATCGGAATGACAATTTGATAGCTCACTGATCACTTGTCACCAGTGGGTACCTCAGGTCGACTCCATTTTCTCAAAAGGACCCCATTTTGTTAATAAAGTAACAGTTTGGGACTTGTGTGGCTTACGTTTTACTAATATATCTCTGAAACAAACATGATATCTCAGGTTCTTGTTCCTGTTTGACAACGAGTGATTGTCTTTTGTCACCATGATTAGAACAGAGAAAAAGAGATGTCAAAAGAGGATCACTGTGATCAATACCTTTTGATTGATCAATACCAGAAGAAAAGGTGACCTCATCAAAAGACTGACCAATAAATGCGCCAGCTAAAGGAATAATTTCCTGATCAACATCATTCTCAAGAGCGCTTTTTGCCATAGATCTTGTAACTGCACATGCAGCATACAAATCATGGACTTCAATCTCAATAAGATCAACTTTTTGATCCAAACAGGGCTTGTCAGTTACAAGTAGATTAACCACGACCTGTTCTCCAGCTAGGTCATTGCGTAGTAATAAATGAATACATTCTATAGGTCAAGAAGTCACTGCCCCAACAGTCACAGATCTGGAAACTAAGTCTGATGCTAAAGAAAAAATATATAAAAAATTGACACAGTAGAGATGAACATTTACAAAGCCGCACTCAACTCCCTGAATAAGAACTCTTTCACTAGAAGAAGACTTCTCAGACAAAGGCAAATTACCTGATAGCAAAAGACTTTGAGAAGCTCCTGTGTTCCTCAATATTTTAATAGGGATAGGTTTGGCGGAATAATCATAAGTGATATAGAACCCTCTGACATAAATGCTTCATAAGTCTCCAAAACAGAATCAGATTGCGGTTTGTTTGACCCACCAAATGTATTGCTTTCAATACAAGACCTTGACCTTGACCTCTTTGAAATAAAAGCATTTGGAATAGCTCTGTCTTTATTCTGCTGCTTATTTTTCAACCTGTAACAATCAGAAATGACGTGCCCTTTCGTTTTAGAATAGGTGCATATAGGAAGAGATAAGGATTTTTGATCAGTCTTATCAGATGTTTGATTTCTAACAGTTGTGCTGTTTTGAAATTTAGAAGTATTCATTTAAGAATGAGATTATTTTTTCCCAGAATACTGCTGAAAGGGAGACTAATTGCCAAATGAAATTTTGTGAGTCAAGGAATAATCATCAGCCATGCGAGCAGCATTTACCAAAGTTGCCACATTTTGCTCATCAAAATTGGTCTCGACAGCACCATGTATGCACCTCTTAAACTCTACAATTAATACGAGCTGTCTGAGGTTATCGTAATCTTGATCAACCTTCTTGGCTGAGCACCACCTATCAAATAGTTGCTTTTTTTCCCTTGCAAATTTGACATGAGTTTGTCCAGTTTCTTTTCTACTATTCTTGAACCACTGTCGATATGCCTCTGGTACCAATTCATAACCCTTCAAGATGTACTCCTTAACCATATCATAATCAGTGCTTTGTTGTATCGACAGTGAAGTGTAGACTTCACGAGCTTTGCCAATAAGAACACGTTGTAATTACAAAGTCCAATGCTGTTTTGTCCATTTCAAGTTTTCAGCAATTTTCTCAAAGTGAAGAAAGTATTTATCTACTTCTTTTTCCTGAAAAGGGGGTACTAACCTAATATATCTGATGACATCAAAACCTGAATTTGCATGTAAAGGAAAGTGTGTGTGTGTGTGTGTGTGTGTGTGTGTGCCTTTTTTGAATTTTTATTGTATTTCCCTTTCTTCTCTCTCTCTCTCTCTCTGTCTCTGAATCTGCATTTCTATTACCACCTCCTCTTTCTCTCTCTGCTTCACCTCTTTCCCTCTCCGACTCTCCTATTTCTCTCCCTCCATCTGCCTCTCCTTTTTCTCTCTATCCATCTGCCTCTGTATTTCCCTCTCCTCTTTTTGCATTTTGTTTATATTTCTTTCTGGAGCTGAAACTGTCTTAATTCAAAGTCCATCTCTTTTCTTTTAGCTGTAATTCCCTTAATTTTCAATCAAAACCAGACACAGACTTACCAATCAAACCCAAAGCACCATCAGCCGAAATTCCTTCTCCCACCAAATATGAAATTATTTATCTCTTGCTTTTTAAAGACGCTTTCGCTTCTGAAAGATCATAATGCCTGGCAAGTTCAAGCAGCTTGTCCTTTTTCATATACTCAAACCCTACCTGGGTAGGACTTGAAACAAAGTTCTCAACCTTAGATGACATTCTGAATGCTTGCCGGTTTCACTAAAGATTTCTCAAATGGGTGAAATACAAAAAATCTTTACCAGGGACAATGAAAATTTCAAAACAAAGTCATTTCAAATTGTAATTTACAGAAATTCACATCACAGAAGAGCCCCCAATTTCAGGTTACGACTCTAGGTCTTAAAAATATGTAACCGAAAGAGAGTGAAACCAACAATGTAAATGAAATCAGCAAGCAATTATTTTCCCAGACAATTAAAGTGAAAATTCAAAAGACGCTTTCAATTTGTGAGTTAAATTCCAAATAATCCTAAATGTCCTAATCAAAAATCCAAAATAATAGAATGTTCCGAATGAATTCCAATAGCCTTGAATGTCCTCATGTACCACAAAGACGTAATCCAGAATGTATTTGATTGAGTTTCTATAAATCCCCAAGTCATGTATTAATCAAAAAGTCAATGAGCACTTTTATATTTCATATTATTATTATAAATGTATAATTCCTCTCAAATTAGATCTGATTTCACTAACACGACTAAAATAGATTCCTTACAGACTGAACTTTCTAGAATAGGAATGAATTTGTTTACGAAAATCTGTATATAAATACACATGCCTACATGGTCTATGTCATATAAGTCTAATTGCGAAATGCCGATGAAAATACTGGCCTACCTACCACATGTCACAACAGTTTAATTGCAAATGCCCATGAAAATATTATGTAAACAACTGGACAAAAGTTCAGTAATAACAATACAACTTACAGTTATAAACAAAATTTACATATATAAACATCAAAATTGTTTTATAGTCCAGAAAATAAACCAAAGTTGTCAAATGCCATGTTCGAGCATGGTTATATATCTGCTTTCAACTGCCCGTAGCGCATGTGTTAAAACATTTTTAATCATGTGCAAACAAACAATATATTAGATTTTACAGTCAAAACGGTACATATGCCAATATTTGCGCCGGTAGCACGTGATATTCATAGGGAGTTCCCAGCCCATGCGCTAACCTGGAAAGGTCGTTTTGTATCAGAGTATTGGTCCAACCCATAACAGCAGAGCTCCTTTGCGGCATATTTCTAATTTGATTTGTTCTATAGGATCAGACAAATTTCAAAATCGGAAGGTAGTCTGTCGGGGTACTAGGACAAGAAACTGTAGCTCAACTTAAATTGTATAGGTCAGAGTAGCTAAATTGATAAGAAAGTGTTAGCATCAGGACTCACATGTCCTCCTTATCACGAGTCATTAAAAATTATCTGCATTATGTTTCGAACAATTATAGAACCATATGTGATATAATGCCGTAGCCCACTGGGCCATCTGAATTCAGCATATATTAAGACTAGACACGGAATTATCCTAGTCCCTGGGATCCAGGCACACTATATGTCTGATCATGTAATATCAGAAGTAACGTCTACTGAAAGATCGTGCATAGAAAAGTTGAATCCTTTGTAATTTTGATATATATATATATATATATATATATATATATATATATATATATATATATATATATATATATATTAACAGTATCGCTTAAGTGAGGAATTGATATTGAAAAAGTCATTACTGTTGTTTTTCGGTAACTGATCCTTCAAGCAAACTTATCACAAGGGACACATATATTTAATTCTGATTTCGATTTGTGCATTCCTTCAATATTTTAAAACAAAATTTTAATTGATCTAAAAAAAGGGCACAAGAAAAAGAAACAGGCTCTGAAGATAAATCGCATATTATTTTAAATACAAATTTGCACTCAAACTGTCACCTCCGAAAAAAAAATCGTCTAGAAAGGCTACAAATATATAGCAGTTCCCATCCTTTCACGGCCAAATGTTCAAGGAACTTTATAATTGATTTTAATCTTTCTACTTTAATTTAGAACTTGTGTTTCCTTTGTGTTATGACGTTAAATATACTACATTCAGATGCGTTTTCGAACAATTTATTCTCATTTTGGTTAGATGTGTAAACTTTTCTTTTTAAAATCTAGCTTAGTACATCTTGCAATTAAGCTAACATACTAAGTTGAAGCTCGTGCTTTCTAAGTAAATTTGGTCGCATACAAGCAGTTGAAAGAAAGAAAGAAAGAAAGAAAGAAAACAAACAAACAAAAAAAGAAACACACAAGAAAAATACAAACAAAACAAACTACAACAACAGAAGCAGCAAAAGTATTCAAGTACATAGTATATCTGCATTTTCTGTACATTGCCAAACTTTTCTGAACATGCTTGGCATCGCAGACACTTGTTTAGAAACTCTCTTTAAACCTCTATCGTAATCCATATCATCTTGATGCGATAAGAATTGGGTTAACGAAGCTAGGAGATAAATCCATGAACATTTTGAGATAGGTACTTACAAAGACCTTATGTTATTCGTGTTTCTCAAGAGGACATTAAGTGTTCTATATAAAAGACTCATCGAAGCAATTAATGAATTTTGTTTCGAATCGACGTATCTACTTCTAAAAGCTAAGATAACCATCAATCATATAAAAATATAGTGTTATCAGTATGCACATGCATATAAATTGGCAATTATATCTATTAATGCTGTAATACTCTTATTTTCATGTGATACAGCCCTGATAAGAAATTAAACAACCCAAACACTGAGGAACACCCGATACATCATAACTAAATAGGAATAGTACCTGTGTACGAAAATAGGCTTATTCCAATCTTATCTGTTTATGTTTTATATGCTATGTTTAGTGGAGACCATTATTATTTCATATTTTATCAAAGAGAGATAGATGATTATTTTTTTTATTGAGTGATGGATCAATAGCAAAAAAAAAAAGATTCACGAGACAGTTATTCATGATTAGTGGCCACAAATGTAGATTATTTTGAGGATCACACCGTGGTGGCTTTGAAAAAAGGTGCGATTATTATAAGGACAAATATTGATTCTGACAAAATTGTTTCAGTTACTTTTCAAATATGCTGCACACGAATCATGTTAAACTTAGGTTACGTTAGTTCGATAAACTAGAACATGTCTTACCCCTTGATAGAACAAATACATCAAGTGTAATTCTTAACTGTAAACTAGAACATGTCTTACCCCTTAATAGAACGTATACAGAAAGTGTAATTCTTAACAGCAAGATAATTATTTCTGCCAAGGAAGCTAGGCGAAATATCAGCCATACACATGCTGTTGTTCATGAGGGTGACATATTCGACATATGAATGTGAGATGAGGGTGACACATATGACATGACATCGTATATGTCAGATTTGTTTCCGAAAGTAATTAACCGCAGCGACTTCCAAAATATGTAGAGACAGAACTTACGCAAATGTCAACTGCAATGTTTACTGAATATGACTGAAATATTCTTTCTTTGTCATTATGTGGAGTTATCCATGCCTCTCTGTTTAAATTCAGATTTGTATACACCCACGGGGTATATAGTAATCAGCGTGTCCGGCCATCCTTCAGTTGGACACTCGTCCCGCAGAAACTTGGTATATAGTATAGTCATCACGTGAAGATGACCATATTAACAAATCACTTATTGCTTTTTTTACCCTGAAGTTTAATGCAGTGTATGACACAATCTCCTTAGCGCAAGTAGACCCGCGGAGTTTGATGGATTGCGTGATATTTGGTATATATTATGGTCATGACCTGACGATGCGCATATTGACCAATCACTTTATAGTTATTGCCCTTTCGTCTAGTAGCTTAAAGTATGACACAATCCCGTTAACGCCACTAGTCCCGCAGTTTTTTATGGTTTGCCATTAAACTTGCTAAATATTATTGTCATTACCTGAAGATGCGCATGTCGACAAATTACTTTGCTTCAGCAAATTTCTTTTAGAGTTATTACCCTTTTTGTCATATAGCAGTGTATGACACAATCTTGTTAGCGCAACTAGTCAAGCAGGTTTTAATGGATTGCCATGAAATTTGGTAAATATTATGGGCCTTACATGAAGATGCACAAATCGGCAAATCTCTTAGCTCCCATAATTTGTGTTGGAATTTTTACCCTTTTTATTTTGTCGATTAATGTACTGTATGACACTCTCGCTACCTCAATTAGTCATGTATTTGTCTTGTAGTGTGTATGGATTGCTGTGAAAATTGGTAGACAATATGGTCATGATCTGAGTATGCACATTCTGTCAACATTTTGTGTTTCCACGATTTTTTAAAGAGTTGTTGCCCGTTATGACTTACAGCATGATGAAGTGCATGACAGACTTTTATGAATGCAACTATTCTTGCAGTTGTTAGTGCATTGCTGTAAAACTGAGTACATATTATGGTAATCGTCAGAAGAGATGCATGTTGACAAAACATTGTACTCACACTATTTTCAGAAGAGTTAAACTCTTTTTACAATAGACTCGTCTCCATCATGGGGTAGGGGTGGAGTGCGGGAGAATTGGGGTGATATTTACGCGAGCAAATTACTGACCGTTCTTCTAGTATGACATTGAATAGCTGATGATTGACAGTCAAACAAACATATATGATTTACTTTGAAAGTGCCACATGGTCCCACATTATCCGCGCCATTATTCACAGAAAATGAAGTGCACGTAAACAACGAATCTTCACCGTGGATAAAGTTCGTGAAAAGTGGAATTAGTGGGGAGATTAAATACAGGGTTTAGCTATAAAATGACAATTAATCTTAGCTGTGTCATTTTGTTCCTGGCTGTGGAGGTGAAAAGATCTCTGAATAAGCACCTGATTGGTCAATTATGTGCTTGCTTGTTTTGGGGCATGGCCTCGTACCTGCGCAGGTGCAAACCACCTGGTATCAACATCTCAGCCTTATCGGTGATTAAGTAAATACAACAGGGTTTTTAATTGCATTACATGCTTGTTTTCTTTTTTGGTTGGTGATAACTTATTGACCCTTCGAGATTTCTTTGAGAACTTCTGTTGCCTTAACAACCTTTTTCACTAAAGTATTTTCACTGCTGTGTATATCTCCAATGTTTCCAAAAAACAATATATTTGACTCCAACATCATTCCTGTGCAAAATATTAAATTATTGTTAACCACAAATGATATACATATGCACTTCTTGTCGTTCTCGGGCAGGAGACTTTTCAACACGATAAACTTCAGACAATAATGATGGTTATTAGTTGTATATACATTGTATATTCTAGCGCAAAAAGGAGGGTGGGGTGGGTAATTTTTCGCTTTATTGGTCATCTTTTTTTACAAAAAAGCCCCAAACTCGATTTTTTTCTCCTCAATTTTTCATTACATTTTGTAGTTTGTGTCCTCATTTGTCCAATTTTACTCTACTCTTTAGAGTGCCGAATAAAACCGATTGTTTAAAAAAAATTGTCTGGAATTTGTTTAATACAATATTTATAACTAAATATCAAGTAATGTTAATATAAATTTAAAGTTTTAAAGCTAACATTCAATATTTACGTATCATTTAAAAACTTGAACTACTCAATGTTGTGCTAAAAAATCCCCAACAAAAACGGTTTTTAAATACCTAACGTTTAAGACTCTAAACTAACCAATATTACCCCCCCCAAAAAAAAGAAGTATATTTAGTTTATATATATATATATATATATATATATATATATATATATATATATATATATATATATATATATATATATATATATATAGAAAGAAATTGCCACATACAAATGCATCAGAAAAAGTTTTGTAGCCAATTTAGAAAAATAACGCCTCGACAGCATTAGGATAGGAGGAAGGTTAATATACTAAATTTCGCATTGTCTTATCTAGAAGCTCACAGAAAATATACACTACGATTTTTTGTAATTAAACATTTAGAAAAAGGAACAAATTTTAAGCCAGAAGAGGCTTGAAACCTTTGGGGAAACCATCTACCGAAGAGCTACTTAAAATATAGACATCAATAGTAGTCTATACAGAAACTGACTCAGTCAGATAAACTCCTTAGAATCATCGATACACACTCTTATTTCAACCTAGTGAAAGAAAATATATTAAATGTCATGAATGGAACGATTAGGAACTGCACAGAAGCCAATTTTCAAATGAAAATGAATGTATTAATCAATATTCAAGAAGACCCTTAACGAGAATATGGTTTTATTTTTAAAAAGATTAAATGTATTTGAAAATTCTAATATAGACGATAAGTACAAGATAATGAGAACCAATTTACAAGGACAGATTACTAAACGTATGGCTAACGAAGGATATTTGGTTGTAATTGAAAAAAATATTGAATATTGAAATGAAACAAATAGATCTGTCAACGTATTAGCTGGTAGGAAGTATATAGAGTTACCAGACTTGGTCCAATAAAAAGGGAAAGCAACTATAAATATTTGGAACTTAGATGATCGTTGCTTTTTATGCTTTAGAGTCTGAAAATAAGAAAGCAACCATAAATGTTAAGAACTCAGATGATCGTTGCTTTTTTATGCGCCAAAGTCTTTACCTAACCTATCAATCAGAAATCAGGATAGACCTAGAAAGTATAATATTTCAAAACATTCTGAATTCGTTGGGAAATGTCCAGTAAAGATTAAAGATCTTCCATTTTTCGAAGAGATGTTTTCATTTTCTTTCAATATCTATCAAATCGTTGAAGGAGAGAGAAACATTTCTTCACATCGTAGAACTGAAAACTTTATTGAAGGGAATCACTATAATGCTCTACTATCTGAAAGTCATTACATTGGAATTACTAACTTACAGAGGCTATTACACATACAAATGACCAAAAATACCAACCGATTCCGTCTTTGTAATAAGTGCAATATGCACTTCTATTCCGATACTAAATCAGAAACCACAAGAGATTCTTGCTATCAGAATAAGCCCTTATTATTAGTGAAAACCTCCAAATGATTTTACATAGTTCATTAACACAAGAAAGATGATATAACATAACTTCGTTGTTTACGCAGACTACGAATGTATGATACTTAAGTATGAAACAGTAATAAATTAAACAATTACCACTCATAAACACATTCCATCTGGCAACTGTTTATATCTAATCTCAAAATATGCTAAATACCCGCTTCTGGCAACTGTTTATAACAGAACAGAACTTTATTGATATGACGTATGCAAAAAGCACAGAGTCAATACAATACATAATTCATATAAAATACACTGTTGCATAAATAAATGAATAAATAAATGAATACATAAATAAATAAATAAAGGCGATAGAAACCTGTGTACACATAAATCATCGGAGAGAGAGAGAGAGAGAGAGAGAGAGAGAGAGAGAGAGAGAGAGAGAGAGAGAGAAAGAGCGAGAGAGAGAGAGAGAGAGAACTAGACAGCTAGAGAAGACAGTCCAAGTTGGAATGCATCATACATATATAGTTTACCTAGGTATTTTACAGGACAAATGAAGACAAAATGATATTCATCTTCGATCTCATTATTTACACAAAGGTCCTTTCATGCCGTTCGTTTCCTAGATGCCTACCAGTCTCGATACTTAATGGGTGTGATTAAACCCTTAATTAACTTATAGCCTGTCCGTGGCTGTCATTAGTAATTATTCTAAGATAAGAAATGGTTTCGAAGGTATCTTGTATATCTTTATACATATATGAAGTTTTCGAAGAAACTGCTGAACTCCAGTCAGAATGAAATATATCTTTTAGTCTTTGGTTAAAAAGCGGTAAAACAGAAGATATCTGGACTGAATTAGGGTAATACCAGACTTCTCCAAAGATTGAATCAATAGTACATCTCTCACATTATTAACCCAGTTTTTATAATTCTTTCTTTCGCAATCTGTTAACATTTATTGGTATATTATCGAAGAATACAAGTGTCTGTGTTTAGCAATTTGAACCAATACTTGATGATGCGCACATATCTATTTAGATAAAGTGGATATCGGCCCAACTCTCCATATACAAACATACTGTTGGTAGAAAGTTTAACGTCTAGTAACCAATTGCAATATTTTCTATGTACCCGTTCTATATTGTCTCTAAAAAATCCCCAAATTACACAGCAATAAGACAAAATTGGAGATAAAAAAGAATCAAATAAGTCACACATTATATTCAGTGGACATTGGTGATTATTAGTATTATACAGATGTACGTTCATTGCTTTGACACCTTTGCCAGCAATATTATCTGTAGCAGATCAAAACTAGCCTCTGTTGGTAAAAATAAGTTCTGAATAACTACAATTAACAACAATATATAGAAACGCATCTCCATGTTAAAAATCATAACCTTTGTTTTATCAATATTGACAAATATTTTCCATCTTATACAGTATGCATGTAACTTATCTACGGATGCTTGTAGACCATCTGCTGTCTCTGAAAATATCGAGTCTCAAAATATGCTAAACACCCACTTCTGACAACTGTTTATATTTAGTCTCAAAATATGCTAAATACCCACTTCTGGCAACTGTTTATATTTAGTATCAAAATATGCTAAATACCCACTTCTGGCAACTGCTTATATCTGGTCAAAATATGCTAAATACCCACTTCTGACAACTGTTTATATTTAGTCTCAAAATATGCTAAATACCCACTTCTGGCAACTGTTTATATCTGGTCTCAAAATATGCTAAATACCTACTTCTGGCAACTGTTTATATCTAGTCTCAAAATATGCTAAATACCCACGCAAAGCATATAGAGGGGGCTGCATTAATACATTTAACAGCAACATCAAGAACTTAACATTTCAGTTGGTTCGTTGTGAACCCTATACACGAGAATTTCCAATAATCATTAATAATTTACAAGGATACGACATACATTTAGTTATTATATAGCTACTTTTAAAGATCCAGAACAAGAAGTAGGCGTCATACCAAAAAATTCTGAGAGATATAAGACATTTAGACATATAAAGGAAGTGGTTAATAAATAAGGTATGAAAGTTAAGATTTATAAGACAGCAAGATTGCTTGATTCCTTTAATTTCATGTCACAGTCTCTAAGCATGCTATCAATTGATTTATAAGACGATAAATGTCATCATACGAAAATACATTTTATGGATGCTCCATTAGAGTCCTTGAACAATGATATATATTCTTACGAATACGGTACAATATTTAGTAGCTTAATGTTTTAAACTAATATCTAAAATACTGAGTTTTAGCTTTAAACTGTTAAAAATTAGGTTTAAATTCTTAGGTATTTAAGTGTATATATTGTTTTGAAAAAATTTCAGGCAATTTTGAACCTGACAAGAATCATGACAGTGGAATAAGCATTAAAAATTATAAACAGGACGCGACGCCTTGACGGTCATAAATAGAACGTGACGCCTTGACACTTACTAAAGAAGCTATTGATCTTTTGAATACATTTTGTGGAGTTCTTTTAGTTGCTTTATACAATAATTAAACCCCATAACTGTTCAGCGTTTTGTGATGCTATTTATTGATTTTCACTATAATAATTGTCATTTAGAAAATTTGAAATAAATTAGATTGAGGCACCATAAAACAAAATTTACATCGAATTTAACGAAGACAAAACTGGAGCATTTGAAATAGTTAAGATACACTATTCTTCAAAATGAAAACAAAACAGAGTTTTCATGCTTGCCTCTATGATGATTGCTGAACAGCGGAAGCTTACATTTAATCATTTTGCATTCTCGTTCAACCAGATTATAAAGTGGTTCCGTGAGAGTTGTGCCATAAAATGGTCTAGTAAAACACATACTTGATCTCTGTTACCAATATATGGTATAAGATGTGAAACTACAAAGACATCTCTGCCTGTCTCAGAATGTTTTGAGGCATATTTTCTGCAATCATTTAAACCAAAATAACATTGAAAACGTAAAAAATATATGATTTACCACAATTACCTATGCAGGGTGTGTGTCTCAATCAGCAATAAAAATATATAGGTGTATGACTTCATTTTATCATTCTTACGCCGTTTTCCTGGTGCCAAAATAATAATAGCTTCGTTGAGAAATGTGTTTAATCCCTCGTTTACGGAGATGGGAGGAGGATGTGTGGATGATTGCGAACAAAAATAACTTTCGCTGATAGACTCTTTTCAACTTCATTCGATGATGGAGTATCTATTGCCTCCTCTTTGGGGAAACACTAAATATTCATATTATTTAACGTAGGCATTATAGGTCGTTAAGGGGGTCCTTTGGGAGCAATTTTAAACCAGAGATATAGCTTTGTGCACGATATGTATCTTCTTGACACGATGGTCAAGAAGTACGATTGAATTTGGCTCTCAATGGGAAACAATTTTATCGGTTTTTGAATGGTTATCATCGCATCATCAATTTATTTATCAAGAACATTCAAGGAAAAACTTTAATTAGGCATTATCAGTCAAACTAATTTTGTTGGCGTGTGCTGTTTTATATAAATAAACGAGATTTACTTTTGAAGGGATGCAATCACTGTAAAATTAAAGTTGCTTAAAGTCGTCTCTCAGCATACACCGGATAACAAGTTCAAATGTTTTCATCTTCCAACTACTCCGGAGGAGATAGGAGTCGGTGAAAGGCGGGGTCGAATCTGCCTGACGGAACGGATGAAAGAAGGCTGAATTTTTCTGAGCAATTGGGTGGAAGAATAACAGAATCCATCATACCTACTGGGATAGAGAAATTCCAGCCGTGGGTCAGTATACGTAGTGAGAAACCACGTTTTCTAGAGTTCATGCCCCCAAATTCTGACCCCAAAGATAGAATTTTCCTATCAAACATCAATGTATAGTACTTTATTCTTCTCTTTTTCTTGTATTAAATAATGTGGTTGAATTCTTAATAATAAATAAGCTGCAATATGTTGCAAATGAAGTGGACATCCACTGGGTCAAAGGCAATACGATGTAAATTTCATGTCATCAAGTGCACTTATGTGGGACAGGCATATCCCACGTGACTTTCTGATATGGTTAAACTATATAAGACAGGCATGGGAATGAGAGGACATATAATCTGCTTTTGAGATAGGTGTGGAGAAGATAGGATCTGCCTTTGAGATTGGTGTGGAGAAGATAGGATCTGCCTTAGAGATTGGTTTGGAGGATATATAATCTGCCTTAGAGATTGGTGTGGAGGAGATGGATCTGCCTGGAGATTGGTGTGGAGTAGATGGATTTGCCTTGGAGATTGGTTTTGAGGACATATACTCTGCCTTAGAGATTGGTATGGAGGAGATGGATCGACCTTAGAGATAGGTGTGGAGAAGATAGATCTGCCTGGAGATTGGTCTGGAGGAGATGGATCTGCGGTAGAGATTGGTGTGAAGATGGATCTGCCTGGAGATTAGTGTGAAGTAGATACGATCTGCCTTATAGACAGGTGTGGACGAGATACGAGATACCTTAGAAATTGGTGTGGAGGAGATATCATCTGCAATACAGATTGAGTGGAAAAAGTTGTAATCTGCTGAGGACTTTTGCCATACGTGCGCTTGACTTCGATTTGGCTTCTCATTTTCTAATATCTGTACAAAGTTAGCTTAGACTTGCGCGTCTTATTTTTGCATATTAATAATCATATATTTGGTATTATTATAAATTAATCTAATAAACTTAAGTACCTTTTGATGTTTAATAGTCAGTCAGTCTTTCAGAAATATCATATTTTCTTATACATTCGCGTTTTAAAAATTAAGTTGCATAGGAAGGTATTGTACAACATGGTTGCATTTAATACCGTTGTATTTGAAATATAAGAAGGACGATGTATTTCATTCCAAATGATACGTTCTAATGTTTTTTTTCAGTACAAAACAAGAAATCAAGCTCTCGTAAATATTACATACTTATTAACAAATCAGACGAATTTATCAAAAATGAATTTTATTAATTTCCTTTTCACGCAGATACCATGTATACTGTTTACTGCCAAAGTATGTCGCCACATATGCTTATCGAACTATCAGAGTAAATTTACATCTATATAACTGAAACCGATGCGAAATATCTGCGGA
Source organism: Margaritifera margaritifera (assembly GCA_029931535.1). Taxonomy (NCBI): domain Eukaryota; kingdom Metazoa; phylum Mollusca; class Bivalvia; order Unionida; family Margaritiferidae; genus Margaritifera; species Margaritifera margaritifera. The sequence goes on along the minus strand of JAQPZY010001485.1, from coordinate 999,194 downwards.
AACTGACACAATTATTTAGAATTTTGACTTCATACATGCCATTTATAACGGGTTTATTCCTTTTTTTTGTGGTTGACTTTCGTTACATGTAAAAATATTATGACGACCTGGCTAACTATCCACACTTTATAAATGCGGCAGTCAATTTTAACCATTTAGCCCTCGACTCAATTCTCAAGCATAGGAAATACAAATGAAAATGATTAACACGAAAATTGCAATTCATTATCATTATAATTACATTGTATGTGTCATTTTACATTTTTGTTCTTAAATTCTTTTTATTGCATTGCATTGCCGTGCAATTTATTCAGTTAGCCATTAAACCAATGTAATAAAAAACGTGGTCTGATAATGAATCCATAATTAATAGCAATATATTTTTTTATAAAGTTTCAGTGGAGCTTCATTTCGATTTATTTCATAGTGAGAATTTTGAGTTAAAGAACTGGAATTGTCACTTTAAAGAAAATATGGACTGAGTGCCAATTTAAGGGTAACAAAGACTGCAAGTGAAATTTTCAAAAATGATGTGGCAGCACTGGGTACAAGAGAGCAAAGAAAAGAGGAAACGGAGATGACAACTCTGAGAGGTCGTCATTCATGCTATTTTTCAGGTATTGCTTGGAACAAGGTTAACAGAGAGAGAGAGAGAGAGGGGAGAGAGAGAGAGAGAGAGAGAGAGAGAGAGAGAGAGAGAGAGAGAGAGAGAGAGAGAGAGAGAGAGAGAGAGAGAGAGAGAGAGATGAGAGCACGCAATGTTAAACTTATTCATCCACTCCATCCCTCCCAATAGAGAGATTGCAAAACTTGGGAGCGTTCATATTGCCATTCCCATAAATTTTACCGAAGGCCTTCTTTTTTAATTCCGAGACAAGGTTAGGCTGAAAAACATAAGAATAAATAGCATCATGGGTACTGTATACATTATAATAGTCTTCATGAGCTCTCATGTGATGCTTGAAATTTGTTCATGAAGATACAGCTATAGTCAATGTTATATAAAATGGATGCATTTTGTGTTTTTGGAATGCATACAATTATTTTGAGCAATTCCGCATTATGTTTGGAGCACATTTCAGCATTGTCTATATCGTACATATAGAGAACGGAATCCCAATAATTTATTAACTGTCTTCGTGGTTTCAATTTTTTTCTAATAGCAAGGAAGGTTAGGAAAGGAAGGTACTTTAGAAAATCTTAGTGTACTTGCAAACATTCAAAAGAATTAGAACAACATGGTTTGGAAAAATGCAAGAATAAGACACACGAACAATGGTGATGGATATAATTGTAAGAACTAAGCTTAAACATAAAATTTGTCTGAACATTGAAATGTCTTGTATAAATATTAAGTTAATCTGCCACAATAAAACAGAATAAAATGAGATCATGATTATGAACAAATGCATGTCTGTGTGTCAAGATAATGTGGAAATCTTGCATATTTACTGCGAATCACGGTTTACTTAGTGTTACTTTGAATAATGTGTTTCGCTCTTTACTATCTACAGAAATGTTAGTAAACATTAAACAAGTAGTTTTTACCCTAAAGAAAATGTTGTATTAAAATTATAAGATCTGCTTTAAAAAATCAAAAGCATATATTCAATTTTCAACCACTGTCATCAAAATGGAAGAGACACATATGTCTGAAGAATTTAGTTAATGAAAAGCGGTAAGTGGTATTCTTACATAAAAATGCATGAACAGCATTGTTGGACGAGGTGTGTCAGTGTGGCCGTATCCATATATTATTATCGGATTTCAAGCGGCAAAGATGTCTCGGTGTGTTGTTATACTTATCCTTTTATCCCGTCTCACCCACAACAAAATGTCTGCATTCCGCATCGGGTGTCTATTGGCTGAAAGCATGTAAACCTCATAATTTCTCCATTCGCACAGAAGAGAAACAATTTCCAAGTAGAGAAATAAGATGTGTTCTCTTGGCCTAATGTATCATATTCACTCAGAACGATGGAAATTACGATGAATGTAAAGTCGATTTTCAGCCAGTCTGTTCCACAGTCACTGGTATGTATTATCATTTGTGCATCAATCGTACTACGGTTAAGCATCTCTTAAGTTCAGGTATTTACATTCCAAACATCAGGTAGTTGTTGTAGTCCTCAGAAATGACAGATAGTATGTTTCATGATTCGCCAAAGTAGTTATTTCTCAATACATTTTCGAAAATGGCTCTCTTGCGAGATGCTCACGTAAATTGGCCATTTTTCATCAGTCTTTCTGGTATCAACGTTGGCCGAATCCCTAGGGTCTGTTGAAACCATCGCCGTTTGGGGTCTGGCTTCAACGACCCCTTTGGATTCGGCGATTGTTGATACCAGAGAAAACATGTATAATTCCTATTATAATGACACATATGTAAAGGTAGGACAATGATGTTTCTTTAAAGAGGACTATTATAATTGTATCTTATTATGTTTTCACCTGTGTCACCTCTACATCATACTAAGCCTGACTGCATGAGAAGGTCATTTTACTTTTACAAATGCAATATGTGACTTGGGTTTTTGTGATACTAATATCGATATTCTTTGATAAAGCTCTTTCATCCACTGATTATAGTCTATTAGTTCAAGGATGAAAAAATGATATTCGTTTAAAATCTCAAAACTATGTAGCTTTGAAAAGCTAAGGAAGACATTGAGAGCTAATCACATTCCAACAAAATGAACTACATTAAACTCTGCTGATTCGTTTAATTAGGGAAGACAATATGAACATATGTAAGGTACCTTGACAGCAATTGTAATAGTAATAGTAATACTAACAACTTTCTACCTTTTTCTATCATGATGCCGTAATTTAGTGTATTCCTCTATCACTATCACCAATATGTTAATATGTTATTGTTTTCGTCAAGGCTTGTATGATATTGCACATTTGCAATAAATCTATAATAGTCGGTACATACAAAGAGAATATATATATGTATGTATATAAATATATATATATATATATATATATATATATATATATATATAGAGAGAGAGAGAGAGAGAGAGAGAGAGAGAGAGAGATAGAGAGAGAGAGAGAGAGAGAGAGAGGGAGAGTAACGGGATACCAAAGCTGAATTCCTAATAACTACCAGATGTGTGAGGATTGTCAAATGATTGGTCTCCGGTTCCAGTTCAACTGCTAAAGCACCTCTGATACGTTAACATTGTAACTATTATAGTGCTAGAATGAACATACATAATATTGGGGTACACGACTCATACTAACACACACGTAAATTTCATGAAAGATGTATTAAATAACAACATTCATATATAAATAAACTATGAAATGCACATGCGTCAGAGTTATTATTTCTTGCGTTAAGTAAGCAAATAAAAATAACATGAAGTATATACTTCAATACTATACATACAACACTAACTACTTCAATAATTGTCCACCACCTTAAGAGTTATGCTGTATATTATTAATGATTTACAGCATTTATAGATACATGTATATGCATTTAATTTTTGCATACAATAGCTGGAGCATTGCATGTCACAATGTTCAATCCATCATAAATAAAATAGCAGGGAGCATGTCCTGGAATAAACATTTCAGATAGTGCCATGCAGACAAAATACCGTCAGACAATGATCTGTATCCTTCTCGGCTGTCACTGGACATCAAGAGGGACTGCAAAGAAACGTTATCCGTTTTAAGTTAAAACTACAAGAAAACTCGAATTGCTGCGGGCCTTAATTTTTTCTTCGAGTTATAAGCTGTTTCAAATTGTTGTGGTTGAAGGCAAGATAAAGCTTTATGTATGGACTTGAACGCGTTACAGGTACGCTGTGTATTGATATTCGTTTAAACATGGTAACTGACCGCACTATTCAATTTACCCCAAAACTCTCACGCCTTCACAAGAATTTCTCTAAAGGAAGTAGTCATCAATTATGCAAAGTATTAACCCTAGCGTTACTTCACTTAATACATTAAAGTTCTACGAGATTACGTTGTGGTCAAGAGTTGCTTACGTCAAGAAACTATCCATAGACTATAAGGCTCTCACCACCCAACCAACCTCTACACTTACAGTGCATTTATTCATTTTAAATTCCTATAAATTAATAAGCATTTCTGGACGTTTCAATTGTCAGTATCCACGTAGGCAATATATTGAGTCGGTTGGAAAGAAAAGCTATCCACTGAGTTCCTATGTTCTTATCCTTCCATGGAAGCAACAGTAATCTGTAAAAGGAACTTTCAACATGGATGACACTGGTAATGTTTATTATTTTCAATTTTATTCATTCACAAAAGGTAAAAACTTAGGAAGCCATTCTCGAACTCTTGTCAGTTGAGCAAATCGGTGAGGGTTCAAAACTTAGATTTATTACAGATTCTATAAGGGACGTCATGGGGTCAGATGGATTCATATCGGAGACAGCCAAACCTATATCGGGTTGGTAACAAACTGCTTTATTTATTTACCCTTCAGAAGAACCTTTTTAGATATCTTCCGACAGTATGACAGCTTTCTTCAATGCATATAGCTACAACTGTTTTTATTAGTGTCCTTGCCAGTCTTTCATTTTCAGACGTATGTTTTCTCTTTTTCTGTCGTTTTCTTAGTTTTCCAAAAGGGGGTTAGTCATATATATATATATATATATATATATATATATATATATATATATATATATATATATATATAGATATATATATATCCGTTTGCAACTATCACAGTTAGGCTTTTGTAAAGTGTTACAATTTAGCTCTTAGTCAAAGTTACTCTTATGTTATGACAATTTGCTACCGTATACCTTGGCTTTATGATGCTTTTTCAATACGAATGAATTTCAGTGCCAGACATTGGTTCATTAGTTATGAAGATATTTCCGAATGCAAATGCATTCCAAATTGTCTTTATTTATATTATAACGTAATTTCAAGATATTTAATTTTAGAGGCGCCAAGAACACAGCTAATCTGCGTCGTTACGTCAGTGGCAGATGTACTTGTTTTAAACAAGCAAACAAACAAACACGATGTTGGTGTTACGAACGCAATCGATATAGGTTTAATCAGAATCTAGGCGTTTCGGGTTTCGAAGGTTGTTTCTGTCCAAGTGTCGATTCATGGACACAATATCAAACAGCTCTGGGATCCTCAAGCTAATGATTAAAATGTTTGTAAACTTTGTGTATACTTTAATGGCAATTAAGCCAGATTGTGTCATTATGGAAGTTACACATTCTAGCTGATTATCTCCTGCTCTGCCCAATATTAAGCAGTTGATCAGAAACTTTGTAAGTGTAATGAGGTAAAACGGAAACAAATCTAATGTAGTATAACTGCTGGCTCTTTCCACCTTCTCAATGAACAATACAATTACAATTCCATGAAAGAGTGTAGCAGTGAATATGCTTGGTGACATAATATATTAGTTACAATTCCGTGGAAGCGTGTGATTGTGAATATGCGGGGTGACATACTATACCAGTTACAATTTCATGAAAGGGTGTACTTGTGAATATGCGGGGTGACACAATATACTAGTTACAATTCCATGACAGGTTGTGGTTGTGAATATGCGGGGTGACACAATATACGAGTTACAATGCCATGACACGATGCGGCTGTGAATATGCGCGATGATCGATAATACCCGTTACAATTCCATGTCAGGGTATGGTTGTGAATATGCAGGGTGACACAATATATCAGTTACAAATCCACGAAAGGATGTGGTTGTGAATAAGCGGGGTGACATGGTCATTTACATAACAGAAGATTGAATAACGTGCTCTTTTATATCAAAAATTTAAATATGAAAAGCTTCATTATGGCTACATAGTTAAGTATTTACTAATAAGAGATGTTGTAGAATAAAATATTAAGCAAGTATTCTTTGATAATCCTAATTTACAGAACTGTCTGTAATATTATTCTATCGCTTAACAATCAGATTAAAACAGCGAAACTAGTTTTGAAACATTGTCGTGGAAAATAATGAGCTTTTCCTTTATAATTGCAAATGCTTTAAGTAAATTGTCCCATTTTTATATTACACAATTCAGTTTCAATGAGTAGGAATATATTATTTTACCCCAAAACGACCAAACGAAAATGAAAATATTTTTCCTTCTTTGATTTTTATTAATCAATAAAATTCTGACATTTACATAAGTTTCATTTTAATTCTTTTGTTCATTGAATACCCTAATATATATATATATATATATATATATATATATATATATATATATATATATATATATATATATATATATGCACACACACACATACATACACATACACACATTGTAACGTATCCACAGTTCGAGAGTTTCCGGCTATAGTGGTCGTTGCAACGCAAACAAAGCAGGGTAGTTTTCTGCATAAAATATGTGATATTTGCACTTTCCTTGGATGAACATCATCCATGTTTTTTCTGTGTTCTCCAGTGTCTAACATTCCCTGACGCTGCCCTTAGACAGTATCGATTACTCTTAATGTGTACAGTGACAGTTATTATAATCTGAATCTGATAGCAAGATTAATGTGTTGTAAAGGAAGTGAAATAATGATTTTCGTTATAGCTGCCAATTTAAAATGTGGCAACTCTGTAGCTAAGTTATTCTAAATCTGTTTCTCTGAATTTTCGATCACGAAAGAAATTATTCTACCTTTGGTATGAGCTTAATCAAAGACACTGTCTAGGAGCTGCATTAGACGAAATTGATACACTCTTGTATCCCAGTACCTACATGGATTCATTAACACTTTTGCGATGGGATGCAGTTTCATCTTGTTTGTTTGTTGGGTAACAACAATGGCGGATTAATATTTGATATGTTTGAGTTTGACGATAACCAAAAAAATAAACAATAAAGTGGATTTTATTGACATTGTTTGCACAGAAAATCATACAATAACAGGGTTTGAATCTGATGACAGCTGCTTCAGTTAAACAAGGCCTGCAAATGGATCCATTAGGCAACGCCTATCCACAATTTAATTAGGAAGGATGTTAAAAAATAAATAAATAAATTGTACTGGCGTAAATGTAAAACTCAATATTCTTAGTCGAAGGCAAATTTTCAAATGGATTAAATTAATCAAGCCGATTTTCAAACTTTAACAAGTGCGATCACTGTATTGCATGCAAAATGAATATTGGCCTTCAAACCTGTTTCATTAAGCAACTAAATCTGCCTTTTGAAGTCACTCGTTTCTGAATGGAAGATGCCATATACAGTAGAGCCATTAAATATTTGATCAATCGATATGTTCTATATATTTTGGAAAATATGCGGAATGTAAACTCCACAAACAAGCTTCAAAATATCCAACGACAATTGGAGAGTGGCATCATTCACACATAAGATATTACATTTTGATCCTATATCTTAAGGACTTTACTCTTCAAACAGTTTTCCTTTATCTACTTTTTAAAGAACACTGGCATCGTTTACCTCTTATATTTTATCTTGTAAATTAAGTATTTACTTTTATTTTGGAACGGTTTATCGTCCTGAAGATTTTTAGCAATTTTGAACTGCTGTATTTTTACAACTATTTATAGAACTTTGCCTTTATACATTTACATTTATTTTGCGAGTGTTTATCTTCTAAAGGTTTTTCTCTTATATGTTTAGAACCAAATTTTTAATCGGCACTATATAACCATGACTATGATGACGTGCCGTTAAACATTATGCATACACACTAATTCATTAATTGTATAGCCATGACTATACTGATGTGCCGTTAAACATTATGCATACATATTGATTCATTAATCATATAGCCATTACTAGAGGTCATTAATTATAACTCTGGCTGTGGTAGCCCTACCTATGCTGCATTTCTCGATACTCAACCAGCCTTTGACACCATTTGACACGCTGCTCTACTCCTGAAACCATATAATATAAGAATTCGGGGAAAGATCTGGAGAATAATAGGGAATACATATCAAAGTGTACAAAGTGCAGTCGTGATTAGCAAATACCAGTCTAGATGGTTCGATATCAAGCGAGGCGTTAGACAAAGAGGCGTCGTGTCGTCATTTTTGTATCTGGTATTTATAAACGAGCTGCTACAACACTTAGTAAAAAGCAAACTACGGTGTAAAATTGGAGATTTAGAGCGCTGCTGCCCTACGCTTGTAGATGACCTTATGTGCCTGACAAATTCTCCAGATAACTTAGCTAAAATGTTAGAGATTATTCTCAAATATTTTAAAAAATGGAACTACAAACTTAACTTTACAAAGTCATATATTATAATATTTGGCAACAGAAAAAATTACTCACTGTAAAAAATGTGGTCAATAGTATACCGACCTCCTTCAGCACATGGTCATATTATGTTAACAAGACAAATTGCCAGCGACTTTCACTGGTACGTGTTTGACAATTTCGGACTTGAAGCATACATATAACTTAAGCAAATTAACGGCGAATCACATTTACTAAAACTTTTAAAAACTGACATTGAAAGTAGACTAGACAAAACACAACTTCACCATTTTCAGATCTGTTCATTCCAGTTTCTCGTCCTTGTATCACGAGTGTACTTCATAGCCTGAAGACCAAACATTTGTCAAAAGAACAAATTCCCAAATCAGCTTCTATCAAAACTCTTTACCTATATGACCACCATTTTAAAGTAAAGTAATTATTATTAATGGATCAGTACTGTAATAATAAACATTTTTTGGTTGAGATTTATGTAGAAAGATTATCTGCCATTTTGTATGTTTGCACATATTTCCCAATTATTGATATTCTATTGTTCCTTCCTCATCTGTATTAGTGTAATATGTATCACTGACTTTCTGGAATGTTTTTAGAAATCTTCGATGCAAATTGTTAAATTTATCTTTCTCTGTTTTATTTTCTATGTTTGTAAATGAACTCTCCTTATGGAGGAAATAAAGATTGATTAATTGACTGATTGATTAATCATATAGCCATGACTATGTTGAGGTGCCGTTAAACATTATACATACAAACTGATTCATTAATCATATAGCCATGCATATACTTACGTTCCTTTAAACATTATGCATTCAAACCAGTTCATTAATCACAGAGTGTCTCCTTTTTGTCTGATTATTACTTGTAGCAGACATTGTCATTATCTAAGGAAAGGAAGTTGCCTGAATTAGAAATACAGCTTTTTGTGTTTTATAAGTGATCTCACAAACATCTTCACCATGTTCTCAGTTTAAGCTTTTATAAAGTCCTACAGATTCATATATCAGATGATTAATCCAACCTTCTATGAAATTGAAAAGCCATACATGCGACTTAGCTAGTCGCATAATGGTAGTGCAAAGAACGGTACAAATCGGCACACCGTCAACTTTTTAATCATACAACTTAGAATATGAAAGGTTTCTGTCCCTCTGTTTTCATGCCATTATGTCCGTTTTTAAATTTCAGAATTATTTGCGAAATCTTTTTGAAATACGAGAGAAAATGTTACGTCTAAGAGATTAATTTTGATCAATTATCGTTTTAAGATGGTGAGCATGACGTTTATTTCATAGATAGATAGATATATAAACAATTAACGAGATGTGCACTTAAGCAATATCCCAGTGACTTATCTATGAGAAGCATTCTCAACATGAATGATAGTTCTCTATAACAATGTTATTAGCTTGCTTGGTTTTCGGAGTTTAATGCTATTTCGTTTCTGAGCACTTTAACTTTGGTATTTAGAACCGTAGGCTAGATAATGGTATTTAGCGTTTTAATTTCATTAAATATGAATATTCAGCATGATTAGGAGGATTTTTGTCATGAGGTAGCAACAAAGTAGTTATTATTTTTGTCGCATAATCAACATGGTCACTAGGTTAAGGGAAATTTTGAAGCTGAATGTCATACCTGATAATATCGTATATGTTTAACAGAAATATGTTTGTTTTTGCCCCTTATCAAGCATATTTTCGGAGCTCATTCACCTGGCTTACACACGTTTTTAATTATCCGCTTTTTCTTAAATCAGATCTATAAACATGGAACAAATTTATTAAAGCAATGATCATGATAGTTTGTTGCTATCTTGCAATGGTATGCATGAGAAAGAATGACGTGAAGAGACTACATGTAGTACTTTCAAGGGAATTTTGCAACTTGCATAGTAGTCCGTGTTTGACTTTAACAGCCTTTTTTCCACGGTTGGGCTAAAGCGATTGTACATTAATTATCAGACACAAAAATAAGACCATAACAATATTTGCACATCAAAGTAAAGGAATCCTCAACACTGACAGACTTTGCAGAAGATCGCCGGTGAAAGGAGAGTGCTTGTTGGGTAACATATTTAAGATCATTTATTATTTTCATCATGTTTCTTATCCAGGTATTTTTTGTACTGTTACACACCTTTTTGCGACCATGCGCTGTTTTGCAAATTATATCTTTTGTTTAATTTGTATGAATATTCATATCAGTAAAATATAGGTATTTCTAGGGAAATGTCCAATTGTTATGTACCTTTTTTTACACATACTTTGTATAATATGATTATCTGGCACACAAACTCCTGTATCAGGACCACAGTTTTCTGCCATATCGAAGGTTCAGAACAATCACTGTCATTATGCAAGACCTCCTCCATAATGGCCTGACAAAGTTATACTTTCTTGTGTTAAGTTCTGCAGCACACTTACTTTGCTGCCTCTTCCTTTTATACTTTAAAGTTCATACAACTCACGTTCAAATGTCTGTATCGCAGCAGTTGATGCAAATAACTATATAAAAACAATCATCAGGAACTCCTTTTTAAAAAATGTATCACGCCATCACTGCCGCCAATCTTCACTATTAATTCGAACGGGACAATTGAAGATGACGATAATTCCACGTCTATACATCAGTATCGGCTGTCGTTTTTGATTAGACGAACTTACACGATGTCTGTCTACACACGACATCGGTTCAATCTGAAGGTAGACGTCTAGAGTTCGGAAGGTTCTTTAAGGCTGTTAAACCAATTTCAAGTTTATGGCAGTAATAAAACGAAAAGCACGGACATTCCGCTTTCACATCACGATACAATTTCTAGAACTTTATACACCATCTAGAAGGGATAAAAATACTGGAAGCCAAGTCTAATAGTTAACAGTAACTATTGACTTTAAGTCTAACCCAACAAAAAAAGATCAACGTGAAATACAGCAAGCTGGAGCCCCAAATTTGATATATGAAGAAGACACGTTCAGTCATAATATATAAGAAAAATGTAGTTATGTAAAGATATGTTATTAGGGTGAGATATCATCCAAGTGTTTCAATCAATAGCACTGAAGCCTTGTAATATGCTTTCCTACATTTTTAACAATTAATTATTGGCAAACCGCAATATATACATGGTGTGAAACAGTCTTAAAAAAAATTTAGGTTGCATAAAATTGTGAATTTAAATGAAGGAAATTAACATTGAGATATAAACATTCAGATTTCAATATTTATTCAAAAATTAGTACCTTACTAAATTGTTATAATGTATTTATATAAAAGATATTTAGGGTATTCATTTTACTTTTTTTTATTTATATCATACTATTATATTGTGTTATGATTAAACTTTAGTCTGAAGGTAATACTAACAATATCATATAGAGATATATTATTTTTCCCAATCTGCTTCCCCATATTATTGATATTAATTTTAATAACATTTTGTCACATAATTTGAATACCTCATTGGGCTGACATAAAAAAGGATAAGCCGTGTGTTTAAAATTTTGTGACAAAAATTATATACCCAGAGATGTGGCTGATGATGCTTATCCTATTATTTGTCTACATATGATATTTACATGAAAAGGACATTCTCATTAATATGTGGAATTTAGATTATTTACCTACAGACCTTTAGAATCATGAATTGACTATTTACTATAAAATCAGAAAAACAAGACACATACAATACAAGACAATGAAGGGCTGGAGACGACGGATTAACCGGTAACTAAACGGCTTGTTCAAAGGACATTGACAGGCGTGGTAGCGAAAGATAGTGGCCATTATAGGTATATGTGAAAGAATGAAAGCTGTCTGAAGATCCATCAATCAAGGTAGCGATGCGGGCCTGTGAGAAATTAGTTGCAACGTACAGAGTCTAGCTCTGGTGAGATGGAGGATGACATCAGGCGGGGAAGCGCAGCAGGCGCTGTGCAATAGAGGCAGACTCTGGGCAATTTGTCAGTACTGGAGAGAGACTCTTGAACTCTGCGCAACCACCCGAAGAGGCATCGTCTATTGGATCTAGACAGCCTGAGGTACAACACCTTGTCATTGAAGACCAAGATTAACAACAGAAAACGTTTAGAGGAGTCGAGATAGGAAGAAGGGAGAGAGTGGAATTGCCTACGATGGACAATAAGAAGGCCCGAGAAGACTTTGACGATGCTTTGTACCAAAGGAGAAGGACTCCAAAGATATCAATCAGTTCCGGACGATATCGTTAATGAGTGTAAAAGGAAATATATTTGTATCTGTCTTGGCAAAGAGAATAACAAAGTACACGATAAGCAACAAGTATATCGATACATCAGTGCAGAAAGGAGTCCCAGGATTTTCGGGTTGTCTTGAACACACAAGTGCCATAAGAAAACTAATTAAAGATGCCAGGATTCAAGATGGCAATTTTGACAGTTTCAGATATAAAGGCTGCAAGCAAGGAGGCAAGATGATAGCTAAGCTATTGTTTTATACTATAAATCTCACATCAGAAGACATGTGCTTTTCTCTACTCTGTACTGTAACACTGGTAATAGAAAACGGTTTGGAGCTGCATAATACATATCATTTAGTTAATATAGATTTTTGTTACATGAGGCATTGTCGTTTCATAATCAAGTTATTTCAATTGGTCATCTTAATTGTCAGTGATGCACTTTTTAGAGTAAGCCAATATTCATAACCTTTATCGTAATACGCGCACTACTTAACCAATATGAAAGTAGAAATATAACGAGCAATGACGTAAAACAAAGTCGTTATAACCATGTTCTCATGGATTAGGTATTTACAATTTATTCATGATGATTCAACATCGTTTGGAGATGCTTACAAGCACTTTCGAACTAAGATATAGAGCCAATTGGCATCTATTAAAATGCATGGAATCAACCATGCACGCTTAACATCGTTATTCAGATCTAAATTAGTTCATAATAAAATCTTAGTAATTCATCGTCGCATGTTGACCGTCGTAATCAAAGAACTGGAAACAATACTTTGATTACACCAGGATTTTTTACAGCGCAAATGTAAAAGCATTTCAGCATCGGTGTGACCGTTGTCTAGTTATGCTCTGCACGAAGAGAAGCACATAGTCAGTATTTACAACATTAGTTCAATAAACTGAACTTTACTCTTCAGTCGACATGCAGTACTCGTGTGAACTGTTATTTAAGAAAAGGTTTTTAAGTTTTAAGTGGTAATGTTAGTCCCAGTGTATCATACAGACAGTAAACTCTCTGTGAATGAAATACAATTTCACATCAAAGAATGACATTAATGTCAGGAACACCAATTTAGTCTTTCAAAATTGCATTACCGTTGCTTTGTCCTTTTCTGCCAAATCTTTAATTTGTACCATATATTGTGATGCTGATAAAGGTATTTTTGTATTGATTTGAACAGCAGAATACAAATGTCCCGAAATTCTACTCTATTCACAAAAAAACTTGATGGCGTCTTAACTATAAACAAGAATATCCAATCTCCAGACATAAAAGTAACATAAAATATATTTTGATGATTCTCGCTTCAAATTTAACTCCAATCAATCGTTGTGAATATAGAAAATGATATACTTCATACTAATTTCATGGATGTTCTGTTTTTTGAATGTATGTATGGTGCTTGTTCTCTCTGAGCTTTTTTTAAAGAAAAGGCTGGGATGATGTGATCGTGCCGTTTAGACGTGTTTGAGTAATGCTGTTCAACTCCCCCCACACTATTTAAGACAGAGCCTTCAAACCATGGGGTATAATTGTGGGTGGTTGTAGATGTGCTAAACGGTTTTAAAATTGTGATAAAACCCCTGGAGCCGGGAATAGGGATGGGGATGTGAGATAAAATAAGATGAGACTAACATGTTTGAGATTTTGTGCGCGTGTTTTCTCTCTAGGGTGTCAATATATATTAGATAGAAGTTTAAATGGGACGTTGGGTCATGTTCTGGGGGCATACAGCTGTTGCCAATTGGTCACAAGTTAAAAACGATTGATATTCGCACTCTGTAACTATATATAGACTTATTGGAATTGAAAAGACAAAAATTCAGATATGTACTTGACTTTTGACCGAAGGTTTATTCTTCTCCCCGGGGGCTTGTCTCTAGGGTGCACATTTTCAGGGTAGGTGGTACATGCCTTGGAAACGCCGGGATATGTTTTTTGCAAAATTCTAGTGTTATCAAATACTACTAAAGTTATACAATAGTTTAAGTAAGCTATCTGATCATATTTGAATTTTAAAGTTAGGTTAGGAAATCTATGGCACGGTATTCAAAGATCAGAAAGTATTATGCAAATGGGAAAAAATATCAAAAGATTAATTCAGGCAAATATAGTTATAACCAGACTAATGCCAGACTTTGAGTATATTTGGCTGAATTAATTTTTTATATTTATTCCAAAATTTAGAATAATTTTATTTAATAGCTAAGATCATATTTATTTACTAAACCAGTCCACAATCTTCTCTCCTTCACTCTCTGTCTCTCTCTTAAAATATTAAATAACGTGAAAGAACCCATCAAGAGGTAAAATAGAAGCTTTTTCTGCCTCTTATAAATTCAGTTTGCCCACATCCCCGTGCCGTCCTCCACAAAAAATAAAAATCTATAGTAGGATTATATTCTGAGATTTTGCTTTCAATAACGCAATATTATGTAAATCGATATTTTGTTTACGTTTTTGTGTTTGTAATTGTTATTTGTTTGTGTCGACCCCCTTGGAAAAGAGATCCGTATATCTCGAAAGTGCTTGGTCAGTTTCTACATATATTGTCATCTTGTGTATAACGACCATTCAGCGAATTATCTAGGAAGGAGCTTTTTAAAAGCAGGTGGTCTTTGTATGCAGGTAAATTTGTATTGATATATGTATACATGAGTTCTTTGAAACCTGCTCTTTACACACATATGGTCATTATATGCAGGGGGTTGCTAAGGTAGGTTTGACTGCATCTATATATATATATATATATATATATATATATATATATATATATATATATATATATATATAAGCGAAATAGGATGATCGCCAAATTTACGCAAAGCAAAGACAGAGAGAAAACGATGTCTACACTAGTATTAATAATGGAAATAAACTCCTGCAAAGAGTGATATTTGACAGATCTTTGCATTTTGTCCAGAACAATAATGTATTCTTTGGGAAGATTAATAACTTTATTGCAGCTCCTTGATAATTTTAACTGCTCTAATAAAACATGCCTTTGTACTTTGGCATATCGATACAATGCCAGTTTGTTGTTCGGCTGCTTATCTCTGTGATGAATTTTTTTTTTGTTTATATTAAATTCTTAATAATTTTCTTTACTCTTTTGCGGAAAAGTCATGCAGTTTTCGTCTGGGGGATAATCACTTTTACTGAAGCTATTGATTAATTTAAAGCAGTCTCATGAAAGTTGCATCTGGTATGTATCATGGTCGATAAAAGCAGATTTCCTTATGAGAGGTTTCTATTTTCGGAACTCCAGTTGCAGTTGTAGGCAATTGCAGTTAGTATAATGCAACTGAAAGTATGGCTAGGGGAAAAGAAGTGTTCAACTACTTGACTTCTGTCCAATTTGTTTGTCATCCAATCATACCTGTAAAGATTGATCCTTTTGTGTAGTTTTTTGGTTTCTCCAACACACTGTAGGTCGCAGATCTTACATATAATGAGATAACTTACATTTTGTTTGGACCATGTATATTCATTGTTTCGCTTGTCACTGTGGTAGAAAATATGTTTGTCTCTATCATATGTTAACATGTTTTGCACCTTTTATTACAACAGGGTCAGATGTGTCAACATGGTCTTGGATTGTGACTGGCGTTAAATTGACTCTGACTAGGATTGCTTCTGAGGTTTTTAGGTCTGCGTAAGGCTACTACTAGTTTGTTCGGGAGGATTAATTTTAGTGTGTCACACGATTCCACTATGGTCCAGTGTTTCTGGATGATTTGACTTACGTTTTGGTATTTCAGGATAAATGGTATCCGATCAACATTTTCCTTTTCTCTATATTTTAAGAGGTCATTGCATTTTTCTATTTTTTGTTTTTTATCGGTCTTTATTGTTGCCTCCGCTATCAGGTCTTTGTCGTACCTCGGTTCATCAAATGTTCAGACAACTAAACAGACCATTTTTAGAATATTTCATCGCCGGAGCAAATTCTTCGTATTATAAATAACACCAGTATCTTCCCCCATGCAGCTGTCATCCGACGCATTGCATTCGGAACTCCGTACATTCAGATACTATATATACAATAACAATGATAAAATTGAGCAGGTTACAGATTCATAATCCGTTCCAAGCATGAATCCAACCTGCGACGCGAGTAACAGCACCTATCAAATAGCTCTCATGCTCCAGCGCCCTCATCCACTCTGTCATGTGCTCATTCCCAAAAAAGGGTGGAACAAGGTCAAAAGTGTTCGAGAATACACTCGTTAAGCCAGCGGAATTAAACAATGCGTATATATATATATATATATATATATATATATATATATATATATATATATATATATATATATATATATACAACAGATTTTGCTCAATATGTATTCATGGCTTTAGATTGTTCGGGTATTTCAACAATTATGTCCTAGTGACCATCAATGACGCGGATTCTTTATTTTTAATTTCCATGAAACGCTTTATTTCGGCCCAAATAAGTTTGTCCTTTTTTACAAATGAAATCTAACCCTGTGCAAAAAATTTGAAGAAGTTAAGAGAGATGCATACAAAATCTGCAAAGTCAGAGAAACAAGTGATGGAAAGCAATACTTTTATCAGAAGTTCATTTCCATGAAAATCTATATATTTCTTTTTAAAAACGATTCTAAATTTTATAATTGGAAAGGGAAAATACCAATCGTAATAGTGAATTAGATCAGAGAAGATACGAAATCAAATCAGTGTTTCAGTTGTCAATTATTTTATGAGTTAAACATGAACCTAATTTATTGGGTATGTATGTATGTATATCTATAGTTATTGGGTTTAGCGGTACTTAAGCATAATGCTTAAAGTTAAGTTCTACAATTGTACAGATAAAGAATTACAAAAACAAACACAAAATAGGTAAACGGAAACATTTAGTACTACAAAAGATAAAAGGTAAAGATGTTACAATTCTTTCATAGGTATATACAATAAAATATAAAGGTCAAAGATATAAAATTAATCAAATGTATTGTCAAAACTTGTTTAAATAAAATGCATTTCCTCAAAAAGTCCAAGATTTTCTCCGGTAAGTACATAATCAAAAAGCTTCTCAACTGTATTTACATAATATATATATATATATATATATATATATATATATATATATATATATATATATATAGACAAACACACGCACACACTTCTGTCTCATAGAATAAAAATTGATACACTCGACAAGAAGTTGTTCCTCTGTCAGTGGACACTGGCAAGGTATGCACTGCGATCGAGGTTCACCCTTCAGGAGGCACGCATGAGTCATGTGTATATGTCCAGCACAATACCATCACATCTCTTTCATTTGTTCTATAATTGGGATGCCACTCTCCAATGATGGCTTTGATGTTCATAGGCATGTTTGTCGAGTTTTAATTCACATAATATGCCAAATACATAGAACATGCCAATTTATAACAATTTTGAGGTCAGTATATGCAATCTTTTATTTAGAAACCGTTGACTTTGGTCTTCGTTATCTGCCCTCTCATAACCCTTAATACCAATGTGCCAAGGCTGCCAACAGTATACAATACTTGTTTCCGGGCTGTATGAGGAAAACATGTTTATCTATCAATTGGGATATTAACTAGTTGTCATATTTAAGTTTTTTTTTCCTTTAGACGTCCAGTATGGAAACGGAATCAGAAAATATGATGACAATTGTTGTGATGGTTTCAATGTAGTTCGAAGATCTGAGTATTTCTGAGTAAAAATTGGATCTTTTCCGGTAACCGGCTCGAGATGGTACCGTTCATTGTAACGAAAACTGCAAACTTGTCTCCACCTTTCGAACCGTTTTATGCAGTGACGTATAACGATGATAAAAGGTTCTGATTTCATTAAAATTTACTTTGAAAAAAGAGAGGATTGGTTCAGGATTTTTTTAAATTGGCAAGGATCACATATTACCTGGGGCTTTTGATCAGCAAGGTGGTAATTGAGGTACATATAATTTATTTTTGCTGCTTTAAGACGAGGACCAATTTGTGTGTCAAAAGAAAGAGTTAAATTTGACTTTTGAGCGTGCAAAGGTTGGTTCCTGTACCTGGAGATGACATCATATAAAGGATTAGATGGGTTACAGATGAGTTTGGTAGCATAATGAAGAGCCAGTTTTGTTCGTCTGAGATAAACTGATGGTTCCTTTGCCTCATCAGTGAGGTTTTGTGAACTGTAAGTTCTAATGTTTCCAAAGTCTGAGTTCCTGATTACATATCGGATCAAGTATCTGCAGGTAAGATTTGCGAGCTGATCCGTACCCAATCTATACATAGTCAAGTTTAGATCGTTCTAAAGTCACGTTTAACGGGCGTAGGACCTTCCAGTCTACAACCCCCGCCACCCCATCATGTGTTTGCTACAACTCATATTAAATCCAGGAATCCATGGCTCTTATGGCATTTGGCATTTGTCCTTGAGGTAACTAATATGCGGAAGGAAAGATAGTTTACGATCAAACATAAGTTCTAAAATTTGCCTTCTTCTACGAAAGAGACAAGAGAACAGACAAGACTATGGGTGCCCTGGAATTCTTTATAACTGGCACAAGTGCATACAAACAGTTTTAGATTTCAAGCTTTTGAACCCGTTTTTCTCTGACCATTTCTGAACTCTGTTTAAGTATATCTGCAATCTGATGAAAACGGAAATCTACTTTTAATAAATAGATCTGACAGGCACTAATAAAAGTTCATGTTCTAGTGATTTTTGGAATTTCCGGTCTACTTTTTTTTAAGTAACTTATCAGATAAAGCGCTGCATTTCTTGCTAGGTACAGTTATAGTTAGAAAAATTATGTTTCGATTGACGGTTCTCGAGTCAATATATTTGAAAGCTGCACTTTGATTGGTGAATCGAACGGTCAACAGAACATGACCTCTTATTGGTGTCCATCAGAACTACGTTATGTCGAAGATCTTGATTTTAAACAGATTTGGCATATCTGTGGTTGACGATCAATTGTATGCATACTCTCGATCAATAGCATATTAAAAACTCCGTCGACGTATTATGAACAATCAGTACCTGGATTAAGGCATTTCACTATGTTATTAATTTGATGTTGAAAAGGGTGAGTGACAATGGGCTGTCCTGAAGTTCACCCGTATCCTGAGGATAGCTTTCAGAAATATTAATAGAGGGAATGAAGGATTACATTAGCAGAAGCAACACAGTTTTACCTATGCTTATTGAATAAACATAATGTCGATTTTATTATTACGACCTTGGTTTTTTCCTTCAGGCAAGAACAGTTTGATGTATGGTGCAAAGAGGTAACAGGAATTAAATATGGAACTACACGCTTTCGAATGAGATCAATTATTACTCTATAATCGAATCATGTCCGCTGACCCAATATATTTTGTAGAAAGATTGAATAAGGATTTTGTTATGCTGTTAATAATTAATGAACCTAGGGTATGTGCTATTTGTATTTACGTCTTCGTTTTGTGAGCTTTGTTAGATTTTAGTGATTATTTGTTGATTATGGAGAGTCGTTGTTGGGAAAATATTTCTCAACCCGAGTAATTAGTCAATTTCTAGGAGCAGACGTCATAATGTACAGCATTTACGAGACTTTATGACAGCATGGATTAGTTTCGTAAATCAAATTTCTTAACATAGGGAATTATCTTTTTTTTAGGTATACGTGTTTAGTACTGTGAAATAGGAATAATTCTTTGTATTGGGGGTTTGGGTCGTGTTTTGTATTGTATGGCGTGAAGTACTAATACTAGGCTTAGAACGGTGAATCATACAAATGTTAAACAAGAAAAAACATGCAAATGTGAAATTGTAAGAGTTTCGTGATGTGTGGTCATTAGATTATTAGATGAAAATTATGTATAGCGTTTGCGCGTTTAAGAACCTTTCAGCCGACACCGGCTGTTGTCTTGAGGTCCTTGGAAATAAGGGAAAACATGGACTGTCAAATCCAGACTGACGCATAAGTTATTTGATTCACTCAGGAGTGAGACCCTTTGCGTGTAACAATATCTAAGATTTTGTGAATGAAAAGCTAATATCGACAGCACATTTCATAGGCATTTTGTATTGGAGCACAGGAGGACACACGTAATGTGATTCAAAACATTGAAATAGAAGAAAAAAAAAACAGATTATGGAATTATGGTGTCTCCTCTTATTCTCAGTCTGTCCGCTGTCGAGTTAACATCGCTTTCCGCACTCCAATTTGTTGTTTCACTTCATTTGTTGTTTCACTTCATTTGTTGTTTCCAGAATTATTGATAGACAGATGCAACCTGTGATATGTCCAGCCGATTCACACATGCCTTGAAATCTGCTTAGTCAAAGGTGCCATGATAAAAACAACATCAGTCTTTTTGTTTACATTTTATTTTTGCTCGTTTTGTCTTAACAATTTACATGGATGGCGATGGAAATTATAAGAAAGGTGGAGGTAGTTCGTGTTTCGTCAATGGATGTTCAAATAATCGTCGCAAACACAATTTATGGAAGGAATCAATGTGTGATATACACGGACAAATGCATGAAGACAGTGCGTGTTTGTTACCATTTTAATTTCAGCCTATGCCGTCAGATGGGCATGCAAGATTATAAATTCTTGAATTCCAATCTTAGCAGATAAGTTGAAATCACTGATAATATGACTTCGAAGAGAAATAATTAGAGTGCTGCCCGGAATCTTTGAGAGAAAACTACTCCAGACTACATGTATTATTGATTGTGCAGAAACATTTATTCAGAGGCCAACTAATCTCCAATCGCAAAAGTAGAGGTGAGACTTACGGCTATAATAAAAATCGCACATTACTGCCAAATATATGATAAAAAAATGTACACATCGGAAAATTATGTTGATTTCAAAGACAGTTACCTTCTCCCTGGAGTGTTGTCAATCTAAATTATTAGCTAGCATTGTTTGTGGGAAGGACTAGTGAAGATTCAGTACGACTAGTACATTTCTCAATCTACTAGTCCTTCTTGCTCTAATAAAATTTATGTTATATTCCAGGCCTGAAGAAACTCATATTTTTTAATGAGTTAATGCTCCTTCACTTGACTAAAGGTGAAACTTGAACTGACACATAAAATGACTAAATTTTATTTCTCCAAATCTGTCATATAAATAAATGCCACATTCATTAACCTCATAGCATGATCAAAAAATCAGAACCAACACAAAACTATAATTATATAAATTTATAGTCACATGTTTTGAAAGTCTTACTGAACAATAAGCGATCTTCTTCAATTTCATTATCTATCCGTGACGTCATTTTCTCTGCATAAAACGTATGTAGTCTTGTAACATGGCCATTTACATAATTTTCTCATACTTTAATTCACAAACTTGTGGTCATCTGCACTAAGCTATACAAGAAGTTTACATACATTTCCTAAGACCAGTGCAAAACATTGTGAATCTTTATTTGCACATATAACCCTATATTCCCTTTCTCCTTATAATCAGACTGTCATTGCCACTCTTTTGGACATCATATTTCTTGATTGAAAAATAAAATCATCCAGTGTGGTCCAATTAGTAGGCTGAGTGGTCGCTGACAACCAGTTTTCCTGCATATAAACATGCATTTCTTTTTCAATAACAGAATATCCATTAGAATTTAAATATTGTTTTGCCACCACTTCACTTTAAAGTCCGTGGAATGTAAATTTATTTCCTACACATTTTGAATGTAAATGTTCTCTTATAAAATTTGTGCAATGAGTGGAATCCTTATTGGTATTTTTACGCACCGACTCGCTTTGTTTACAATCTATTTCACTAGTGATTTGGCGGACACTACTGATATGGCCCAAGCGAAAGATATCTGTACAAAGGGCGATAATTAGAAAACCGTGTCTATAGCGTCACCTGATTTAACGGGCAAATTTGTCGTACACCAGAATATTCTATACGAATGTCTTTCGTTGTTTCTCTAGACAGATTTCATCATAAAAATCACTGGTGTAAACGACCCGATTCCTTCAACATAACGGTATTATAAAATAACACAGTTTATTTAATCTCACATTTTATTGAATAAAATGTGCATTAACAAAGCAAACTTTCTTCAGCAGATCTTCATGAGGCTCTGATTTTATTTTCGTTATTTTTTTGCAAAAGAAAATTGTATCGCATGATACTCCATGCTTGAGAGTCTATTTGAAATAGGCAAAAGAAGACGTAGCTTAAAACCAATCAAGAACTGAATTTTCAAGTTTGTATGACATGTTTTCATCTTGAACGAAGCTTTACGTCATATTGCCTGTTTTGATGATGCGACTGTCCAGTCTTTTGCTTGCAGAAAAAATAACTGGGACTATATACTTTTCCTTCCATATGATCAAATTTAATTCCAATCCTAAAATTCAAAATCTACCTTCTTGAATTTGTATTTGCACTTGTCATAGCTTAGAAGAAACAAACATTTATCATCTCTAATTTCATTTGATTTGCATTTTCGTACAAAATTTGAAAATAATTTTTGTATTGTACTTAATTATAAACGACCGTAGAGTTTCTATTTAGTAAGCCTTATGGATGCATATAATTTGACTGCTTGCTTTTTCAATTCAGAAAAATTCCCAAGACGTTTAACAGTGATGATAAAGTCAATAGAAATACCTCATGGTAGTATATTATAACTACTGACTAATGATTAGACGAATTTCTGTAGTTTCTCAATTCGTCGCTGAACATATTAAAGTTTAGAATATTTTACAAGACTTCATGCAATGATATTTTCTTTTTAGTGACATATGCATATAACGTTCGTAATTTGTGTGTAAATCTAATAAAGACCCAAGAGATAGGATAAATAATTACGTACATATGTTAAGGAAAAAAAATATTTTCATAGTCGAAGCTGCATACCTTTATTCGACAAAACTTTTTTCTGCAAAAGAATAATGTCCTACTTTGGCCCTTCTCCTATGAAAAAGCTAGAATCTTGTCCTACTTTGGCCCTTTTCCTATGACAAGAATCATGTCCTACTTTGGCCCTTTTCCTATGAAAAGCAAGAATCATGTCCTACTTTGGCCCTTTTCTTATGTAAAGCAAGACTCGGGTCCTACTTTGGCCCTTTTCCTATGAAAAGAATCATGTCCTACTGTGGCCCTTTTCCTATGAAAAAGCAAGAATAACTAAGGCTTAGAAGGAACATATAGAAATTTATGTATTAATATTACTGAGTCTAAATAAGCCACAAAAGAGAATGAAAGGAATGTATAGTATAAAGATGATTAAGAAAAGATAATAAAGGGATAGATTAGCAGCAACTGATCTCAACATCAGAGACAGGCTATCTATCTACGGGCCTCTGGGTTAGATCAAACTAAGTTAAAAAGTGAATGTGCAGTTTTCAATGCTTTTGAAGATGCGAATGTAATCACGTATTAAATGTAATTAGTGGTCATCCCATGATGGCGATTCTAATACAACAAATCTAAATTATCTTTCATGTGATTCTTTTTAAATAATGCTGTCCAAATATTTCATTCTATATCAAATTTCCAGATGATAAATATTTTTACATGATTTGACTCTTTATTGATATTATCAACATTGTCATGATGGCACTTCTCTGTCTGTCTATGTATATATATATATATATATATATATATATATATATATATATATGTGTGTGTGTGTGTGTGTGTGTGTGTGTGTGAAAATCTGACAACCAACAGTGCAAAACTAGTTTTTAACTAGCCTTAAGCGTTTGCAACTCTCACTGAGTCTTTGTCGAAGGCAATTACAAAACATGGACAAACAAGACATATAATAAACACAAAAGATCCAACTGAACTGACAAAACTTAACATGATTAAATGTCTAATGTAAGTGTGTTTTGAAAATGTTAGACGTCTCTTCATTTTGGTTCGAACTCTAATGATAAAATGACTCCCACCAGTATCTGCTCCCGACCAGCTACCACTCACAGCACGTACTAAAAATCTTCTTTACGGCCTGTGCGTTCGGACCAATAATCTGCTCCAATCCGACTACCCTTGAAAAGAGACTGTGAAAGTTCAAGGGGTACCTTAGAAGGAGAGGAGATGAAAGGACATATTATGCGGAGGCTATGAACAAAACTAGAATCTTCATATAGAAATGGCCTCTTGAAATATAAAAAAAAAGCCCCAAACGCACCCATTTCGTGGTTAATTACCACCCTGATGCCCTAAACTTACAACATTTTATTCGGAAGCATTGTCGAATCGTCCGAATAGCTGAAGGACACATTCGAATAACTTCCTATGCTTGCATACCATAGATCTAAAACTCTCAAGGACCATCTGGAACGTGCCAAGGTAACTTCGGATAGGACCACAGATGCAGACATATAAAATTGCAAAGTCAACCAGTGCCTAGTCTGCAAGCATATGGCCGAGACCTAATTGATCAGAAGTTCAGCTACATGAGTTAGCTTTACTAAAAATAAGAAGTAATGACGTATAGTCAAAACTGTAATCTATCCCCTGACATGCAAAATCTGTGCCATCCAATATGTTAGCGATACCGTTGACTTCTGACAACAAATGAATACAAGTCACTTTCACAGTAAAATAAAGGCAAAACTCGCCATCCAATACATCTCAATTGGACATTCTTTAGAGTTCCTCGAGATGCTACCGACTGACTCTAACCCAGGATGAACTGATATAGAACACACACGTAAGGAACGATACTGGATTCTGCAGATGAGAAGTCATGACCATTTGTTCGACAATGAAAACAAATTATATTTCCAATGCAGTTTTGTCATAAATTCAGTCAGGCATCAATTTCCTCCAAAACTATTGACATGCAATATTTATTATTTGTCTAACGGGTGGGGTTGGACGCTTCGGATTGAATAACTTCTTGGTCGTTCGACAATCTAGAGTTAGGGGTTCTCCATGTTCGATCCTCGGTCCGTGCGTGTATTTTTCCCTGTAGGATTTTGCGCTGCGAGCAGGATTACACATCTGCACCTGCAAGGGAGGGAGGGTGGCAGGGTAGGAAGTCTAACTGGTATGAATGAGCACATAGGATTAGATAACTCTAATGGTGGAGTGTCCGTATAGAGTTAGGGATGTCGTTGGTTTAAGCCCGGTCAGGCCGTATATGTTTCCCCCTTACATTATTATTATTATTATTATTATTATTATTATTATTATTTCTTTTTCATTATCCCGGTATAGCATTCTCATGACACACTTCCTTTACGACCTTCTTCACACATAACTGTACCGGAATATAATTTGTATTACATATTGTAGTTTCTGCTTAAAATGGCGTAATTCGCTTCGCATTTTGCCCTTTATTTTTAGTTTTGAATCAAGATATTTGCTAATATGTAAGGATAACACACATGTACACTGATCACATCGCCTTTGATTATTTCTTATTTACTTTTGCTGTTCTGACCATAACACAAAATACACATCTAGTTTACACATTTTGATACTGTTTTTCATCTGATTTATTTCATTATTGGACTCTTTATTGGTAGATTTCCCCTGTCGTGTATATATATATGAGTGGTTAATACCTCAGGCTTTTCTTTTACGCAAGAGACACGATTAATTGGAAAAGAAAGCCCTGCACGTGAATAACGATATAAGAACTAGTATATAACCATATGAATTTAATTGTTTGCATGAAAATTTAATTGCAATACTTATATAATACTGATAAATATACAACCTAATGGATTTGATTATATTTCTTGAAAATGTGTTTTATTTCGGAGTTTGCTATGCCATGTACGCTGTTGCTTCACTAAAAAGGTATAGCACCTGCATCTTTGCAGTTTAATTTCTTAACACTATGGTCTTTCATCTACATTAAAACGAGTCATTTATGGTCAATATTTAAAAAGTGTAGAGAAGTCACAGTGTGAATGCATTAAACATCAAAGAACCCTTTTAGAAAAATCTTCTATATACCGACAGTTAATTTGTAAGAATTTTACTCAAGTAAAAAAGACTTTGTTGAAACCTTCTATTGTACGTTTTCTGATCTCATCTTTGGTTGTGAATATCGGTTCTATTATGATATTTTCAAGCTGTTCGGTTTAGTTTATCATTACTGTCTTTAGTTTTCCATACGGAGCTTCTTGCCAGAACAACATATAATTGCAGATTTTAAAAATCATCTGATTATGAACATTGATCCTGTGAATATCAAATTATTGTCATTTGTCATGACGTAATCATAAATCTCTTGTTCCATACATTATTAAATCTTCCATGTTGCATTTCAATTAACAATTAACTGTCAAAGGAAGAGTACATTAAAGACACGTATTTATTGATCGGTATGGAATATGAATGGATGATCTTGATAAAAGCAGTTACCAGATGTCTGATTTAGTCTCTCCATAACTGACTTTTAGTTTGAAGAGTAAATAAAGATAATATTTAAACCTTTTAAACGCAGTTTAGCCCTTATTATTATCTAATTAGCCCTTTTATTAGCCCTTATTATTATCTAATTAGCCCTTATTATTATATGATAACTAATATTAAAATGGGTTTAGGAGAGTACAAAATGAGTCAATGTTGTCTGAAGGATTTTCAAATAGAAATATTTAGCTTAAAAGATTTTCTTGTTTAAAAAAGTGGCTGTGAAATTTGATTTTCAAGACGATATCAGCAAACACGAGTGATATCATTCGATGTATTTCTTTGGCGCAAGCGTCCGGCGCATGTAAAGTCTGGATCATTTCAGCCAGATAGCTGTAGGGGTTTGTTCTGGTCTTATTCTTTGGACTTCTGAAAACATATTTTGCAATACATCCTTTGAATTACGAATAAGGTATACATAGAACAAAGTAGGTTTAAACCCAGGGCTTTACTTGTAAAAAAAGCAAAAACACGAGATTGCACAAACAATCCGTAAAGTACACGCGTAAAAAAGATGAAACGCCGCAGAGAGGTAAATTCTAATACTTTACAAATCAACTTCCTCTTCTGTACTCAGTTGATCTATCTTTGCATTCATCCGATGATATAAAAGTCATAGACACACGGCGTATCACAGAGTGGAAAAAATGGACAATTCAAAAGTTACATATTTATCAGCGTTGTTGGTGATCTAGTTATGTAACATTAGTTGTTTGTTTGGCTCCGTTATTTAATATCTCCTCTCACATGGAACAAATATAAATGAATTCACAGAACTTAAAATTTCAGTCTTGTTTGCTTGTTCACTTGCTTAAATTAAACAAAATAAATCATATAAATAAGAAATTTGCTGATAACTGTGATATTGTTGAGTAACGTGCTCATCACTATTTCCATCATACAAAATAATGCACATAATATATTCATTATTTACTACAATATAATACAAACTAAATAAGGAAGATGATGCAGTTCAAGTAAGTTCCCTTATATATGTAATGGAGAAAGAAACAAACCAAATATTTAAATCACATGAGTTTGCTGATGACGAAGATGTCGACAAGTACCCCAGTTTTGTAGAAATGTGATGATTACTTCTTCCCCAAGAGCAACGTTACCCATGAAAGAACATGTTTCCACCAACTTAATCTAAAACCAGGGTTGAGAGTTGAAGAGATCAACAAAACAGCCTTTGGGTACTTTGGCCTGCTGAACTGTGAGCCAGTAAACATCGTACTCAAGGATGATACCAAGCCATACAGTATAGTTACACCCAGGTGCGTACCATTCACTTTGTTGTCAAAGGTGAAAGAAGAATTGCTCCATATGCAGCAAGAAGGCATCATCTTGGAAGTAACTGAGCCCGCAGAATCATGTGCCCCTATGATATCAGTCTCGAAGAAAAATGCAAAGTCATGATTTATGTCGACTTGAAGAAGCTTAATGAGGCTGTCAAACGGGAATTATATATGTTCCCTACTCTAGATGATATATCACCGAAGCTGATAGACTTCATGGCCTTCTTCAAACTTGACGCAGAAAGCGGATTTTATCAAATTCCTTTACATCCGGAAAGTGCAAAAATTACTACCTTTGTTACACCGCTGGGTCGCTTCTGCTTTAAACGAGTCCCATTTGGTACTACGTCAGCCCCAGAGATTTTCCAAAGAAATATGACAGAGCTGCTGACTGGCTATGAAGGGACAGAGGCCATTATGGTTGATATACTCGCTCATGGCAGAACCATGGAGGAGCATGACAGACGCCAACATTTGCTACTGGAGAAGCTCAGTAGAAGTGGTCTCTAGCTCAACAAAGAAAAATGTGAAGTTAGGAGGAACAAACTTGAGTTCTTCGGTCTCGTGATCAGCGTAGACGGCATACTACCAGGTCCAGCAAATGTTGCCGAGGTGAAAGTTACCTGCTCCATCAAATATCAATGAGCTTCGTCGCACAATGGGCATGACCAACCACCTTCGTAGATTCCTCCCAGATTTGTCTACAATAATGCTACCAATTATGGACCTGCTGAAATCAGGCACTGCCTGGTATTGGAAACCAGACCAGGATTCCGCCTTCAAGAAAGTCAAGTAGATGCTGACATCTACACCAGCTTTAGCATTTTACCACCCTGGAAAGTTGACAGTTGTCAGCGCTGATGCCAGCAGTTATGATATTGGTGGCGCATTATTCAAACAACATGGAGAAAAACTCGAGCCGATTTACTTTTGTTTGAGAACACTCACCGATGCAGAGGTTAAATATGCACATATAGAGAAGGAGTGCTTCGCGTGTGTGTGGGCCTGTGAAAAGTTTTCACGATATCTTGTTGGATTTCACTTGTTCAGATTGCATATCGACCACAAACCTTTAGTGCCACTGATCAACACACATGATTTAGATGCAGCTCCTTTGAGGTGTGAACGACTGTTGATGTGCATGAGACGCTGCAACGCGAAGGTAGAATACATAGCCGGCAAGATTTTGGTGATTCCAGATACTCTTTCTCAGAGCCCTCTCCAAGATCATGAAGCTGCATGCGAAGAGGAAATGGAAGTTTTTATAGAGTCGATGGAGGCATGCAGGCTAATTTCCGATAGGAAATTGGAACAAATAAAAGAAGGTTACACGAGTGACCATCATCTGCAGACTGCAATTGCTTTCACCAGAAATGGATGGCCAGATAAGATAATAGCTGTTCCATAGACGTACGTCTATAGTTTGCTGTACGCAGTGAACTCTCCATTCAGAACGACCTATATCTCTTCAGGGACAGAGTTATCAAACCTACAGTCTTAAGGTCAGAAATTCTTGATAACATTCGCGAGGGTCGTCAGGGATTAGCCAAGTGCCGTGAGATAGCCCAAACGTGCGTGTGGTGGCCCAGAATCTTGAGTCAAATATAAGAAAAAATAGAAACCTGTGAATTTTGGTAGATTAGGAAGCCAGTGTAGAGGAGGAAATCGTTGAAAACAACCTCTCTACCAGAAGACCATGGCAGAAAATTGCAATTGATATTTGTGAAGTCAAACAAGAAAGATACCTGGATGCAATTGACTACTTCTCACGCTATTTGGAAATGATGCATCTAACACATCTGACACACCAGCAAGTAATTGGAAAGCTAAAGAGTCCATTTGCACGATGGGGAATCCCAGAAATTGTTGTATCAGACAATGGCATCCAATGTGCTTCTTAAGTTTAAGAATTATGCTGAGAAATACAACTTCAAAAAAGTATTTACACTACCCACAAGCAAACGGTGAAACAGAAAGTTGTGTCAAAATAGTAAAGTCCATACTTAAACAGGACGATGTATTCCTCGCTTTTGATATCTTATAAAACCACACCGCCAGCTGCGACAGGTGCCAGCCCAGCCCAAGTGATGATGGGACACCAGATGAGAACCACCTTGCCCACTTTTGCAAAGAAACTAAACCCCAAGTGGCTAAACCTCAAAATCGTCAAGCAGAGAGACTTTAGGACAAAATAGAGATAGGAATTCTTTTACAACCGTCGACGTAAGAAGTAGTTAACACGTGGCATAATCATTCATGCCGACAAAGATCGGGGACGTTACTTAGTAAATACTCTCCAAGGGACCTACAGGCGCAATCGAATACACGTGCAGCGGCTGAGAAGCCCTGAGAATCCACTTCCAGTCAACACAAACTCGTAAACGGACAGTGCAACAAAGTCCCCACATTGTGAAGCCAGGACCCATTGGGAGTCCAGCACAACATCTCTGAACAACATGGAACCTGCTCCACCATCTGACGATTCGACCACCCAGCACGACCCAGTGTATTCCACCCCCTGCAAGCCAGCTGTTCCCAGTGGACACAACAATCTAGATATCCAGTGCGGACATCAAGTGGGAAAGTCGTCTGAAAACCAGCCAGCTTCAGTGATTTAGTCTAGGAAGTGACTCTCACAAATTCGCCAACGCTAGATAGTTAAGTACTCAATTTACGAATTATTGCTTTAGAGTTGGACTTTAATTTTTCTTTAGTATTAATATCGGGACTATTTTCTGCGAGTTTAGAGTAACCTATAGAAATTCAATTCCTTCAAATTCATACTGTGGACAAATAAGATCCAAAGACAGTTAATTCGTTGCTTGCTCGTTTCATGTTTTCTTATTGTCGGAATTGATTTACTTTTTTTTTGCTATCAAGTCTTAAGCAAAATATGATATTCAAATAATCTCAAAAGAGGGGAGATGTGTGGTATCGTAGTTTACATGCTAGTTCAAACTAATATCTGCTCCCCGTAGTAGCTGCAATATTAGGTAGGGACTGCTCCCTAAGTGATAGTGGGTGCCGCTATTCATCATGAAAGATATCGTATGTGTATTCGGAACGTGATTTAATAAAACTTTTGTGTGTGTAGCAGCTTGAGACTTCCTCGTTTTTATGGCACGAAGAATCATATTGTTGAAGGAGGGGGGGGGTGATAGGGGTATTGCTTTGTGACATTTAATCATTTTTTCTTACAATAAGATAAAATGCAGATGTAGTTTGCATTATTTACCGTAGCATAAACACTCCTAATGATAACTTTCATATCAGATGCGGTGCCTCAACGTGACGTTACATTGTAATCTAATTGATGAACTGTTAAGTACTAGAATAGTTAAGAGAAATGTCAAATGCATTATCTTGCATGTTTAGAAAATGATAGTACCAATTGTTTAGGTAGCTGTTCTTGCAGGACACTAGTTATAAGGACATTTGTAAAAATATCGCAAAACTATCACTGTATCCAGCATGCTAAGCGATTTAGTACTAGGCACTTAAAAAGTAAGTCTGTGTCAACCGTTGTGTATGTTCTTATCTTTGGCATTTCCATAGGGCATTGTCATAACAGGATGCAATCAATATTATCCTCTGCGTTTGTCATCTAATAATTTTTTTAAATAAATCAGGCGTTATCCAAAATTCAGATATACTCATCATCTAAATGACACGCAGTTACGGTTGTTCTTCTTTCATATACGTATGGAATGGAGGTCTAGAATTTAAAGCGACATGCGACTTTAAATACAAAGTTAGAAAATGAGAGTAAAATTTTTCATTGAAATTACAGGGAAAAAAGTGTAATAGATTACGGAGTAATTCCTATTTTTGGTCTGCTTAGTAGTCCAGCTATTATCAAATTATTATTGATGATTATTGCCCTTTTTGTATATGCAGAGCTGAAGAGATATTTTTATCCGTCTTACGTCTCCTTTGGAACCTTACCTGACTGCAATTGCTTCACTCCTGTCGGGCTGGTTGTTAGCGTACACAGAAAATACAGCCAACGGGCATTCATGTATCTCATTTATATACGTGTATATGCATACCAATATTTATGTACAGGGCAAAAGAAATTAGAGGCAAAATATCTGGAAAGATTTATTGCAGGATATAGGATGATACATTTAAAACTTATTATGTCAAAATGTTTCATCCAGTTTTTATAAGACATACATGGAGTTTTTGTTCAATGAGTACACGTGATGATATCGACCCCTGGGTGACTGTAACAGCAACATATCTGGGATTGAAGAAGCCTACTCAACGACTATAGATACCTTCATAACTACCAGCAGATGAATATTGATATATCTTCTGTACTTGGACAGTGGTATGTGTTTGCAAGTCACAGAGAAGTAACGGCTCGTATGTCTTAACAATGGAAAATAGTTCCGTCTCGTTGTAAAGGATGATAGTGATTTTTTCAAAATAGATTATTTGAAACTAAGTTAAAGTACACTGTAAAAGCACTGTGTTGAATCCTTAGAAGCTCATCCCTTGAATATCACAGGTGAGATGCTAATAGAACAAGACAGAAATATGAAAAATGCCTTTGCACTTAGATTATCCGTACTTTCTTTTGCTAGTTTCATGACATATCCATTAGGACTCTGTTCTATGCATCATTACAATTATCCTGTATAACTTTTAATCACATGATGAAGAAACATCAGTCAGCGATACTTATTGTCAATTAGATGACACTAAGGACGGTTAGTCTTGACAGAAAATGTTGCCAGGAGTCCTTTTAGTCCTTATATTATTTACTTTCCGCTTCTAGGGTGAAAACAGATAAAGCATTAGAACTCTGCTAAAATATTTTCAAATCCAATGAGTAGATCAATAAATATTAATTGTTAAAATTGTGTGTACGTAAGATTGAAACACATATGTGTCATCTTGAGAAATGTATGAATAAATTAAGGATTGAGCGTAATAAGTTATAACGTTTAATCAATTGGGAAAGAATTTAACTGTTTTATTTTTGTTACATGAATTGAGTTTAATAACTTCATTTATTAATAGGGATTTAGTTTGCGTGTGTTGATGATTTATAGTCTTTCTCATCTCGTCATCCTGAATATATAAGTCCTCAGCTTTTTAGGTGACAAATTTATTTACCTTAAATATTTGATATAGTTTGTGGTATCAACTCAAACATATTTTCACACTGAATGACCAACTATCTCAGAATTATCATTTGATATGTGCTTATTAGATTTGTTAGGAAATTGCAAATATTTTTGGCTGTGACAATCTCCGTAGAGTACGAATAAAAAATTCTCTATTTTAAAATTATGATAATGTTATCAAGTATTCTCCTGTATGATCCACTTTCCGCTCTATTTTTGGTGTATATTTGTATCTCTCTCTCTCTCTCCATATATATATATATATATATATATATATATATATATATATATATATATATATATATATATATGTATATATATATATATGCATTAGTCCTCGTATCTCGAGATTTCAGGAATAAATAGTTTTTTTTCAGTTTATACACACTTTAAAGAAATATAAAAGTTAGCTTTTTTTCATAGAAAAACAATGAAATGGTCATTTTGATTTGAAATAATAATTGGATGCTCATGCAAAGTCATGCAAAATGGTTTCGCTACGGAATTTTGTGGCACAACTGAAAGTGGAGACGGTACACGGCAAAATTGTTTTCTTTGCAACTCTCACAGCATAGAGAAAGTTAACATATATCTATATGTTTTTCATATACTTGAGCTGGCAGTAATATTTGGTCACTATTGAGGAAACTATTTGGTGTCTGAAACAGACACCTGATAGAAATAAATAATTTCGGGTGTTCAGCCAATGTACTCGAAATATCACATTTTACACCAACTTTGCATGTTCTGAAAACACATGAAGGAATTGCCGCAGTAAAGGCTTTCCTACTTTGTGAAAGTGCCCTTATGAAATTTTAATATATCAAAAACAAAACACTAGGATCATATCGTTTTTGTTGTTATTATTATATTTTTGCTTTTAAAAAAATAATTTACCTCTAAAGTTTAAAAAGTGCAAAATGGCCATGCAGAGCTAGCAATCTTCTGTAAGACACAGGTACACATAATGAGTAATGTGTAATAGCGTTGTACTCTCAAACCCAAATCAGCCCATATCATTCAGATATGAAAGAAGGAATATTGTATATTCTTTAAAATCTCCGTAATGTATAACAATTATTTTTATAGGACGGGGATTTCTAGTGGTGAAAATCCGGCGAATGCCTTTTCTTTAAATTAACAAAGTGCAAAACTCTGAAGCGGAACTTCAATTACCTACTTCATTGTACAAACTCGAGCATCAAACCAACATTTACGGATACATTTTTATTAGAATAATGAAATAATACATGTCACTGGCTGTATTGTCTGCATATGTATTTTAATGAGCTATTCATGTTTAATATGTTTCTATGAAGAAGATTTAACATTTCAACGAAATTAGCAACAGAGGGCATTGTTTAAAAAGAATAATGTAATTAAACAAATTTCCAGCGTGGGGATATAAAGTATTTGTGTCTTTTGTTATTAACTTTAAAATCAAATTTTAAAATTTGTTGTATTTCCATCAGCCAAATTCAGTGCATCGTGGTATTATCACATACTCGTATATGGGAGTATGTTTCTGAAAAACGTCGTGAGGTTTGGGTTTTTTCTGTTAAAACAAAATTAAATATATAATTTGTATATTCGTCATATGTATATGTCTTTATGCATCCATCTACCTATCTGTACTTATGTGTGTCTTTTACTATCGGTCAATACAATGGATATATACACATATGATGCAACATATAGTATTGTAACAAACCAAGGGTATGCTTTGTATTCACGTCTCCGTTTAAAGCTTTCTTAGTATTTATTGACTGCTTGTTTGATTATGGGGAATCGGTGTTGGGAAGATATTTCTCAAACCGAATAATTATCCAATTACTTGGAGCAGGCGCCATAATGTACAGTATTTACAAGACTTTATGGTAGTACAGATTACGTCCTATAAATAGCCCCTCCCTAATTTCGTAATATAGAAAAATCTCGGGATATTCTCACGTATAAGTGTTTAGTAATTTGAGATAGGAATAATTCTGAGTATTAGGCCTCTGAGTCATGTTTTGTAGAACGTAGCATGAAATACCAATCTACCCATCTACAGCTTAGAAAAGCGTACTGATAAAGCATACGTATGTGAAGGACGAAAATCATGCAAGTGTGAAATTAGAGTCTTGTTAATGTGTGGTTTGATTTTTAGAGGAAATTTATTTGTAGTAGAAGCGCGTTTAAGAACCCTTCAATTGACAAACGACATTTGTTTTGAGATCTTTGGAAATAGGCGAAACAAGCCATCCTCACGCAAATATTGTTTCGCCCGGTACTTAAGTGCTGTTAGACTCCTTGCGTGTTACAGTATGTTATTAAGAAACGCAAATGTTAACACCTACTGACCATCGTTAACTGATCTATCTATGCAAGACTTAACGAACTAAGTATATGTACCCATACATAGGTATCGTTTTTTGTCTAGGTGTTCGTTGTAACAAAGCATTATATGTTAAGGTTAAAACTACATATCAGATTTTTTTCCTATGGTTTAAACTGCCTACGTGGTGTAACAATATGTTCTTTGTATAAAAAAAGATTTGTATTATCAATATATTCCTTTACGAGTTTTACTTATTTTTCCCGCCGATAAAATACAAATGATATTTGCCTCATTTACCATGACGGAAACATTCTACATGACAATAATATCGATTAATGCCGTGCATCATTGGGCTAGCTGTACGCAATGATCAAACTGATCAGTGAAAGTGACAACATACTTGTCCGAAAATGTCAACTGCATTTATGTAACACGTCTAGAGAAATGATAAAACTCATTCCTCTGATAACTATTGAGGTGTAAGATCGTTAGTCTAAAATGTATACAATTGCATATTATCTCTGTGGGAAAGGACGAGACTGCAGCCAAGACTATAAGTCTTTGGTGATCAAGGTCTTTGTCTTCAGTGGTTCATCGCTGGAGGTCTTCAAGTAATTTCAGTACGGTAAAGGTGTATTCAAATGGTTTCATTAAAAACTGTGGAGTACTCATATATTTTTCAAAACTCTTCCTAATTATAATCTATTGAAAAACAAATCATTTTAATTATGACACAATTTTTCTTTCATGCCAAAACAGAATTCTACTAACTAAAACAAAATAAATTTTTTATTTTTTACATTTTAATATACTTGTTGTAAAGTTTTTAATAATATTTTAAAAGCCCTGCTAAATGTTCCTTGAAGTAAATTATGGAAGGAAATTTAGGAATTCAAATTTAGCATCATTTCGCAATGAAGGAAACATATGTGCCTGTATTAATACGAGCGATATGCCGTCTCATATAGGTCAAAACTGCTGGGATCGAAGAAAGTTAGTCACTGATAAAGAACTCTGTAAAACTAACAAGATGAAGGAAATTCTTTACATCCCTGAATGGGCAATGTTCCGTGTCGGAACAATTCAGAGATGCAACAGTCAAAGAGTTGTTATGCAAAATAAACAATACCCTATCCGTGTAGTCAGTGCATTGGCATTATTCAGATAGATTGTTTGAGACCGAAGCAATACAGAAAGGTATATTGCTCAGTTCCTTTATTAAACTTGTCTGAAACTGTCGGTATATTAATGATTATTAAATAGGATTTTTACGCCCTTTCCATGTTGATAATTTACGCTCATTACAGATTTATGGCTAACATCTCTTGTCACCCTATAATACATCCAAGTGAAAGTTAAATCAAAACCTTGTGCACATAGTACGATTGCTTTACATGCATTCAGCCTCTGTTTTGTTTATTATAAAAACATCACTGTTTCCTTTCAACTTTCAGATGTGATCCCCACAGGAAAGCACATTAATAGCGATACTTGCATTGGCTGGATTAGGGATTAGGACGGATATTGACCCTAAGAATCATCTCTATTTTATACTTCTCCTTTTGCTTGTTGAGTGAATATAAATTTAAATGTATAAAAGTTCTGTTAATTTAAACCTGTAATACATGAACGCCATCTAAATAACTGCTATGTAAAGGGTAGATGGTAAAATTACGAAGTTCAAAGACAAGGAATTTTTTTTTACGAGTTTTCTTTTCTTTTTAAATAAAATAGTGTCATTGTTATGATGAAAATTACGTAAGTTTTATATTGTGTTCTTTTACTATTTGAATATGCAACTATTCACATTCGTACATATCGAATATATCCAACATAACATAATGGTATTGGACATATCGACGACAGTCAAGGACGTATGAAATCATTTCAAGGGTCTACCGGTCTCTTTGATAGGTTTAAAATAACTTCTTTTGATGAAATTTATATAACATGTTCAAACGAAACTCTTTGCATGTATTGGAACTACTCTACTAAAAGTAATCTGATCAATTGTAAAAATCTTTGCCTTTAAATAAACACATATAGTTCCCTTGCTTTTAGCTGTAATGAAAATGGCTCGAGACACTGAAACTGTTATATAAGTAGTATTTCATTTAATGCATGGATTTTCAACCATATCAATACAGACTGCCAGATTGGCTGGCTGAATAAATATTTCTGTAGAGCTCGCATATTTGGAAGAATTGGCTGCATTCAAGAGAGCTGAATACATCATGGGCAACACCACAGTTTTGGTGGAAGGCACACTAGTTTGTGGTCAAATTAATTGTATGGACCCACTGTAGCATCAAAGGATAGGCAGCATTTTTCCTGAAGATTTTTTAGCCAAAGTTAAACTCTGTCAGAACTTTATTAAAACACTGTCAATTTTTTGTATTCATATGCTAGGTTGATCCTTGCTGTATATCGGCAGTGACTTGTAGATTTGCTAACATCATTTTTGTTGTTGCTCATACAAGAAAGCATTTTTATTTCCATTCCTATTCGGTAATTTGTTTCGTATATTTTTGTCGAAACCATCTAATAATTACTTACGTTATATAAATTGTTCCTGCTGAATTCTTTCATTGTCGCTCTGTTATAAAATGAAAATATTAAATCAAGGAAAGTAATTACACAAAATCACAATATTTCGCATTTATGTTGCGGTTTTAACTCTTGTCAATTCTTTTTTAATATTTTTTTCATCAGAACGTGCAGTTATCTAAAAATTGTGAGAGAGCGAGAGAGAAAGATCTGAGTGGAACTGTTAGCTCACGATGTGGAAAGAGTCCGTGAATGTTTCTTCGCCATATTTTATTTACCAACGTCAACAACGGATATAGATCATCATGATGCTAAAAAAACGCGATATTTTAACGATTGGCAAAACAATAAACTAAAACGTATTTGTATTATATACCAAACTTGCTCCTGAATCAAAGCGTGGAAGATTAATCTTACACTTTCAGCACACATTCACACATGACTTTCTTAAGTTCACCTCAATTTCAATCGTATTCATAGGCTGATATGGAAGCAAAGTATTGCATTTATATATGGCAAATATTCCATGACTCATTTGGCACTAATGGGATTTCACAGGCTGATCATTATTTGTTGTTGTGTTTTTTAAATTCCCCTCACCCCCCCCCCAAAAAAAAAAAAAAAAAAATTAAAAATAAATAATAATAATAATAATTAAAAAAAAAAACAATCAGCGATTTAAGAAACGGTAGGTTTTGGATGACATAATCTGTTGCAAAAAATTACGTTTCTTACCTTTTTATAAACTATTTTTCCCTATACAGCCGCAAAAGAAGTTTGGTTGAGCGATGCAGCACACGTGATAATAATATTGCTGACCATATAGTACAGGAGACATAACTTCGTAAAGAAGAGAACGGTGGCGAGTCCAATATCTTCGGCAAAATATAATTTCCATGCCTGAAAGGTAATGCAGTTTCCATTTATTACTCTGGTTCACTAAATGTTCGTTTTCTTGAAGCAAATAAAACTTTCGTAGACACACATAAATGGTGTCGCATAGCGTGATGGTAAATCTTGTTTTTTCACACGTGAAAATATAAGGATATACTTTTCACATGTGAAAATATAGGAATGAGAAAAGTATGAAAAACATTTCGCAATAATATATATATATATATATATATATATATATATATATATATATATATATATATATATATATATATATATAATGACACAAAAATTGATAACGGCGCAAATGCAAAACAGTTTCCTAACGTTTCGAGCTAGTGAAGCTTTTCATCAGGGGAAGAAACAATTTACATCAACAAAACAAGCACTTAACACAAAAGGCACGATGAGTTTTTGACTCCAACATGTTAAAATGACGCGGAAATAAACAAACAAAGGATAAACCATAGAAGAAAGATAGAAGACAAAATTAACAAACGGTCTAAAACGGGTAAACTACATATCTATGTTATACTGCCATCAGCCCAACAAAGTATGTAAAAAAAATTCAAAGAAGTGCCATCAGTCCAACAAAGTTGTTTAAAAAAATTTCAAAGAAGTGCCATCAGCCCAACAAAGTTGTGTAAAAAAATTTCAAAGAAGTTTTTATCGTGCGTATCACGCTGAGGACCAGTGTGTTTTTACCTATTTCCAGGCTTAGAACAAAGGACTGACACCAAGTGCGGTGATAAATCAATGCCATCATCAAAATGTGCAAATGACATTATATTCCGGTAAAGTTATGCTTGGAGGTATTAACGAAGTATGTCAATTGCATGGTATAGCGGGATAATGGA
Organism: Margaritifera margaritifera; assembly: GCA_029931535.1. Taxonomy (NCBI): domain Eukaryota; kingdom Metazoa; phylum Mollusca; class Bivalvia; order Unionida; family Margaritiferidae; genus Margaritifera; species Margaritifera margaritifera. The sequence goes on along the minus strand of JAQPZY010001485.1, from coordinate 959,285 downwards.
CAAGAGTTCAAATAATAATAATAATAATAATAATAAAAGTAATACACATACAGAGTTATGGAATATTTCCTTGGGTAAACATTATCGCATCAAATGCGTACGTTTGATAAACTGATGTCTGGCCGTAGTTTTGATAAGATTGCAATAGGAAGGTTAGACTTTTTCATTTGGATCAAACTCCCCATGAGTTTTCATTTGAAGTATCCAGTATCGTTCATTACGTGTGCGTTCTATATCGGTCCACCCCAGGTTAGAATCAATTGGTAGCATGTCGAGGAACTCGACTGAATGCCCAGTCGAGTTGTAGAGGTTGGCGATTTTCGCGTTGATTTTGTTGCGAATATATATATCGTTGTCAGAGAATGTAATTTTTGCTACGAGGATGAAAAAAAAGTAGTAGAAAGTATGAAGATAGTTATTAGTTCCTAAGTAAAAATATTAGTACGATTTCATTTAAAAAATGTAGGGACCACGAAACCTCTTAACCATGTATGTAGGACTTTATCAAAGATTTTATACACCTATATCCATTTACTGACACATCTCTTGATTGTCTGTCATGCTTTATTCTCGCAAGCCCGTGAACTTCATTAATGATAACTGACATCTTTAGAAACTCAAATATATATGATGCTGCATCTGATATAGTATTCCCTTAAACTTGCAAATGAACGTAAACAAGAATTACAAACGAACTGTTAATGCAAACAGCATGTTAGTTTCCTTTTTGCACATTGCTTTTAATTGAATCGAGTCCCCTGATGATTCTAAAAGTTACTCTTGAGAAATGAATATTAATGAAACATGTGTGGACTATAGCTGATAATATGCGGATGAGACCTTATTAATGATTCAATTTAATTTAAATATATCAAAATTACAATTAGATTAGGACAGTTGGTTATTTATGCAAAGTTAGCCCCCTTCCCCTTCTGCACAAATGTTTGAACCTTGAGATAGATAACATTCGAGGTAATAAGTAAATATTATTTTAGTAGTGTTAACACGGTCAGGATAAATCAGTCTATCACTCAACTTATTTATTTATTTATTCACTGACCGGTTTGCTAATGTAGATATTACTTTACTATCTGGTACGGGTTTCAAATTACTGCACTTTTATTTTTCACGAATATACTTACTTGAGTGATGGACAATATAATTTTGGGTTCCTCGGAGTTGCTGAAAATGAGTAAAATTTACACTATGTAAGTTTCATATGTGATTTATCATAATATTTTTTACAAAATAGGGTTTAATTTTTAAAGTTGTGGCAATTATTTTACGGAATTGATTACACACTGTGAATAAAAGGTCTGCTTTTATCGAGTTACAACAATAATAATTTCAAAAACAAATTAAATACGTCTTTGCCTTGAATCCACTGGGGTGCATTTATTGAAAGTTAACAGAAGAACACTTGAAACTGACAAGAGACTATAATGTTTCTAGGACGATAATGCAAAAACATATCACCTAGCCAGGGGACCTCCAGGAACTTTATATTTACCACATGGAAATCGATGGTTGTCTCAGTCGGGAACCATTTATTTTCGGATGTACGAGACCTGGTTTATGTTGTTGAAAAACAGAACGTCAATAACCAAGAGTATCTTTATTTTTTATCGAAAAAAGTCGGCCCTACACTAACATTTAAAGCTTATGATTGAACTTTCCAGAAAGAATTTGAATATGTTCCGCTATAGCTTTGATTGGCTAGAATTTCAGTAGTTGTATGGGGCACTTGGGCCTTTCACAGGAATTAACATTACGCAATAGGTTAACATGCGGGGGACACTTGGGCCTCAAACGGTAAATCATATGTTAAAGTTGTCCATAGGTTTAACATGGGTATGGTATTTATAGGATTTATAGCGTCAAAGTTTATAGCCTCAAAGGGTCGAAAGTTTATAGCCTCAAAGGGTCGAAAGTTTATAGACTCAAACGGGAAATTAACATGAGAATCTAAGATTGTATGGCCTCAAACAGGAATGGTAATGGTAAAATTGTTAGATACTATTCGAACACACCGCAAAAACAACCCAGCTCCCGCTTTTTGATTACTATCCACCCCCCACCCCCCAATGCAACGAAAAGGGTAGGAAGTGTTTATACACATACTTTCACACAAACATACAAGCATACTATCGTACACAAGAAGGGTAGGAAGTGTTTATAGATACACTACTATATGCGTACATACAAACATACTATCACACAGAAGAGAGAAGTGGTAAAAGGGAATTTTAAGTTTTGATTTGTAAACAACATAGACATACACAACCATACACAAGCACACATAAAACACCAATATTGTGGCAAATATGATTAGTATCTCTCTTTTCTAGAGAGCCGGGTGGCCCTGAGAAGGGCCGTTTGTTTTTGGTAGGCACACTTTAGTGGCCACACCTCCCGGGTCGGGTTCTACCATAATTATATTTTGTGTTAATTATGAGCCTAAAAGGACGCTCATTAGCTTCCTTCTCCCAATTCTATTGCTTTTCTTCTTCTTCTTCTTCCGGCTTCCACTCTTTTTCTCCCCTCTGTCTCATTTGTTTTTGTACTTTTATCAATTTGCATTGAGATGAGGGAATTCCTTTTCCCTTCTCTGGCGCTCTTTTTCTTGCTTCTCCTCTACCCAAACCTTCTTGATCTTCGTCACCTCGTCCTCCATGACTTCTCTAACAAAGTTTGTGGCTGATTTTAGTGAGTCAATCTCCCTTTTTAGATGGCGTTTGTTTGGGTAGCACTTCATCTTCTCTACTCTAACCATGAGGTGTTCCACTTTTTCCATCAAGTCTATAGCCTCTCTCAGTTTTCCTACTTTGCAGTTTTGGCTACTCATTCTTCTTGTCCGGTCGACGATGGGTGGCAAGACTGGCGAACGCACCGCTTTATATGGTAGAAGCATGGACGTCAAGGAAAACGATCCTCCAAAGTAGAGACGATAACGTGAAAGATAACATTCATAGGTCTAATACAGTATACAAAATCAAGAGAAATCACGCGGGCCTAAAAGAAACTATTTTTTTCAATTTTCACACACAAATCCCTATTATCTTTAAGACTGAGAAATTTACGACACACAATCGTAGGAAGCATTTATACATTCACTTTATGGCCACAAACACATACTATCACACAGAGATAGGGATTTAAGTTTTACTTGTCAACATAGACATACAAAAACATAAAATACATACATGTTTGGCAATGATTGTGAGTAGTATCTTTCTTTTTTATATAGATTTAGGTGGCTCTTAAAAAAACCGTTTTGTCTGGTACACCTAGTTCCACACCTCCAGGATCTAGCTTCACAAGCAACACACCTTCTGCTCCATCTATCTCCACCCCATGGATTGATGGAGATAGGTAGGGATGAGAATCTTCTGTTTGACGGACTGTCAAAGGATGCTGTGGCGGTAGTGGTGGTGGTTGTCGATGCAGCGACTCTGTTGGGGTGGGGGGCCTTCTCCTATCCACTTCCATTTCTATATCCCAGTCTTCTATTTGGTTGACTGGGTTTCAGTTTGGGTGGCCATACTTCTCCCAATCCTCCTTCTCTGCCATGCTCTTGTTGGCCTTTCAGTCGGTTCGACGGTGCAACAGATACGCGTCTGGGTTACTGTGACATGGCACTTGTTGGCGGTAAACTCCGTTGTGTCCAACAGACGTCCCCTCTTTTCTTCCTGCCACGTCTGGTAGTCCGTCAGGACTTCGTCTTGCAACACGGAGAGGACGAGCTGGTTGGCCATTTTGAAGTGGTTATTGGCCCTCTTGAATAATCTTCTCTTTGGATGAAACTCCTTCACCTGTTCCATGAACATACTTCAGGTGTACTAGTGTTTGGCTTAACCCCCCAGTTTTATTGCCGCTCATCTTCTTTTTCTTCTTTGGTCTTGTCTGGGTGACGATGAATGGCTAGACTGATGATGATGATCACCTTGAATTTACAACGTGTGCGGCCATTTGACCATTTACGTTTGGTTAATGTTGTTACGACTCTATGGTCTAAGAAAAATTTAACAGAAAGAAAGTGAAACCAACAAATCTAGTAAAAATCTACAAGCAATTTATTTTTAGACAATTAAAGTGAAAATTTAAAAGGAGACTTAGTGTAACGTGAATTAAAATGCAAATAATCCAATAATCATAAGTGTCCTAATCACAAGTCCTAAATATAGAATGTTCCGAATGAATGACTGCATCCTTGAATGTGTTGATGTGCCAATAGTATGTAATATGATGATGTGCCAAAATGAAGTACTCCAGAATATCTTTGAATAAGTTCACATAAATCCCAAAATCATCAATTCAAAATCCAAAATCCAAAAGTCCATGAGCACTTTTATAATCCAATGAATATTTTAAATAATTCATCTGTGAATTTGGAATGATTTTCACCACTGTAATGGATCTTTAAAGACTGTTGTTAAGGTTGAAACTGAAAAACTGTCCACTAAACATGGTATATATAAAGATAGGTCACATGACAGAATGTTCTAGAATATTATATGGTGTATGTGATTTTTGACACATAACTCTACAGAAAATTCTGGTTTTATCTGTAAACAAATCAACCCTGACCTGAAATGGAATAAACAACTTGTTTACCAAAACTGTCCTTGAACTCAAATACTAAGTAAAGAACCTAATTCAAGGACAGTAACTAAACATGTCAACATTATACTTAACATTGAGGTTTAAGCAAATATTAAAGTCAAGAAGCATTGATAATTTCCTAAAATATTTATAATATTATATAAACATCATACATAAAAATGTACATACGGTGTACTATTTAATTGTTCATCGAGCGGGTGCAGGGCACCCGCTCGACGCTTTAATGTGTGCACAGCACACTTCTTAATTGTTCATTTCCGGGGGAGGCGAAGGATGAAAAGGCGTTTAAGGAATGCGCTTCGACGTCTCTGGAGGGCTCCAAGTGGTCCAGGGTTAAAATTTTGATTTTATTTGCCAAAAGTAAATGTTGTCGTCTGTCACCTTAATTAATATTTGTATTGTCAATCAAAAATCTCTGTATTTGTGGCTATTGGTTTGGGATTGTTAGTTAAGGATACGAATAGAGTGGGAAGATTTTGTTGACCCGGTTCATCCCAAGGAAAAAATATCCTATATTTGTAGAAATAAGCACCTTTTAATGATGTGTTTGTTCTTACTTTAACCAATCGTTGCCACCGTATGCGGCTGGACCTGATGGTTTGGGTTAATAACCATCTTATATTGTTTATTTATTCGGAAGTAGATTTCCCATGGTGCCTATACTTATTCTTAAATTTCAGGGATTTTTAGTAATCAGTTACCGCAGAGTGTGGTGGGGCCCTGATGGCCTGGACTTAGAACCACATTATGATCTTAATTATATGTGGGTCCGATTAGTGGGTTCACTTAACGAAGTTCTTAGGTTTCCAAACATCGCCTTTTGCGGCTGGGCCTGATGATCTGGGCTTTGGATGACCTTATATTGCATAAGTTTTTTTGGATGGTCAGAGTTAATTTGGATGATATTCCTTGACTTTTCACCGCGTGCCGCTACTGAAATGAGAGTGAGGTAAAGAAGGATAACTTTTTTTTTTGGGGGGGGGGAGGGGAGAGTCGTAATCCTGTAGTAAGATGGAGGTACATAAATGCTTTTGTAGTGACGCTATGCGAAATGGAAAGCGTTAGAGGTGTGTGTGTGTGGGGGGGAACCCCTTTTTTTGGTTTTCCTGTATTTAATTCTGAGCCCTTCCTCCTTTTATTTTTGCTTTTATGTCCCTATCCGGGGATTATATTTTCCCTATCTTTTCAATGTCGGAGATGTACCCGAGGATATTTGAGTACACCGCATTGATGTTATTATTTCCTGCTTTAAGGAAATAGGGATATCTAGCTGGGTTTTTTAGTTGTTCTTGTTTTTCCTGGAAGTTGTACCTTTCTTGGACATATTTGGGGCAGTCATTGAAAACATGTCTGAACGTTTCTGGGGTGGGACAATTGGTAGAGTTACCGGATTCCATAGTTCGCAGCACACCGATGGAGTTGCTAATTATAACTGCGTTCGGGGTCTGGCTAGTTTGTATCCATTTAATTGGCTGGATTTTATATAAAAAATTCAACTGTATAAATGGAGCTGTTGTCAGGTAGCCTCGCCCCCAGTGTATGATATTTTTCTCCGGAATCAGCAGCACACCGGTGCTGCTGCAGTGCGTCCGGTGTCAAGGGATTTAGATCCATCCATGTAAATCTGGACATATCCCTCGTACCTACTTTCTATTTCAGAGAGGATTTTAGCCCTTATTTCTATTGGGTAATCATGTTTATCTCCGTAAGTGAGTGCATTTAGATTCATTTTTGGAATTTTGAATGTCCATGGTATGGGGTCGGGGTATTTTGTTATCACTGCCTGTATATTCGAGATATTATATTCCTTTTTTTAGGTCATGGATTTTTTGCCTCCTAGTAAATGTATTACATCTCGCTATATAAGCTCTTGTAAGGTACGACTTGTCATGTATTGAGATCCTAGTCGCATACCTCACGAGTAACTCTTCCCGTCTTAGATTGAGTGGTGGTTCCCCGGTTAGGATTCTGGCTTCTTCCCTTGATGTGCTACCGAGCGCACAGGTGCATATAACTAGAGCTTGGTGTTGGATCCGATCCAATTTTTAAAGTAAATTAGGGTGTGCCGAATTAAACACTGGGCACTCATAGTCAATTTTGGACCGAATGAGTGTCCTATATAGTGTAAGACTAGTGTAGTCTGCCCCTCCCCCAATCGGTCCATTGAGGTTCCTCAAGAGGTTCAGATCGTGTCCACATCGTCTTATTAGCTCTATTATGTGGTTGCTCCATGTTAGGTGCTCATCGACTAGCATCCCTCGGAATGTATCCACCTTCTCAAATTTAACTTCTATCCCGTTTAGGTATAGTTTTTAAGGTTGTCTCTCTATGTTTGTTCTTGGTGTAAACATTACTCCTACTGTTTTACCGGGTGATAGTTTGAAGCCCTTCCTATCGGCCCATCGACCAATCCCACTCAGTCCAACCTCTAATCAGCTGACCACCGTTTTACTGGATGGGTTTACCCGCTTTCCAGATTCCGCTGTCGTTAGCAAATTGGAATAGGTTCAAGTGGGTCGGGTCGACTGATCGATCTAGGTCGATTGTCTGTTGAACACGTTCAACAGAGCTGGGCTTACTACGCTGCCCTGATGGGTACCATTTCTAACTCATGTATTTCCGAGTAATTGTTGCCCAATCTAGTTTGGAGTTTTCGAACTGAAAGGAAATTTGATATCCATCCATGTATGCGGCCTGTTATTCCATAATGTTTAACTTTGCAATTAGTCCCTTTGTCCTTATCAGATCATAGGCTTTTTCAAGGTCGAGCAAAACGGCGATAAGGTTACAGTTGCATTCCTTGTTGCATTGAAAGACAGTTTTATGCTTGATTCCGAGCGTACTAGTTGGTCTAACGTGGATCGCTTGTTGCGTAATCCGCTTTGATTATGAGATATCAATTTCTTGCTCTCTAGGTGGTGCTTCAATCTATTATTTATCATTGTTTCAATGATTTTACGAATATTACTAGTGAATGAGATTGTCCTGTAGGAATTGATATCCGCTGGATCTTTGCCGGGTTTAGGGATTGGGATGACAATAGTTTGTTTCCAGTTTCTACGGAATTCTCCCGATTGCCTGTGCAGATTCAGCAGATCCAAAATCACCAGTTCAGTATTTTCTGGAAGATTCTTATAGATTTAAAAACCAAGCTTATCCTCACCTGGAGCAGTGGTGTTTTTCTACTGAGTACTTATCGCCGTTCATAGATTGTGAAAACTAAGTTTAAGGGGCCTGTGTGATCTTCCATGCCAGTGAACAATTGGTGGTGGTTTTCTCTACTTTATTTCGGAACTGAGAGTGTCGTTAGAGTTAATACTCATACCGGTAAAGTATGTGGCTAATGTTTCCGCTTTCTCCCAGTCAGTAGTAAGTTTCTAGGTTCGAGAAAGTGGTTTTGACTCAAATGTTTTGGATCTCAGCCCATCCATGTTCGAATTTGCTTTATGGTTTAGTGATGAGCAGTATTGTTTCGATGAGTTCTGTTTTGTTGTATTAGTGTAGGTTTTTACTAATCGCTCCTTTTCCTTGTAGGCAAGGAAATCTTGGGAATTTTGTGTATGCCTAAATTTATTTATGGCCTTTGTTTCTTTTTTATGACTTGCTTACACTCTTCGTTGCACCAGGGAATGGTTTGTTTGTTGCCACGCCCTACCATTTTGGGGATGCACCGATCCGCTGCCGACGTCAGTGCTTTAACGATATTTTCGTTAAAGGTATCAACACTGGCGTCATAAAGCAGGGAAGTGTCCAACCCCTCACACAGAGAGCGAAACATTTTCCAGCCCGCCTTAGCAAACCTCCACCTTGGAGTAGTCGAGGTGTTGTTTTATGTACTTGTATGCATATATTATTGCTGTTAATATTAGAACATTGTCACTGCTTAGTGTGATTAATTGATATACTTCCCAATCGGCAATTTCCGCAATCGTGGGTAATCACATGGTTAGATCAATGGCTGACACTGTTCCATTTTCTGGGTTAACTCTAGTAGGAGAACCGTTCTTCAACAGCATTAGGTTTGATAGCCTGATTCACATCTCAGTATTTACCATCGCTGCTATCCAGGCGGATTCCTACCTATTGTTCGCTGTGTGCATTAAAATCTAAACAGATAATTATGTTTTCTCCTATGTCACTAATAATATTTTTATATCTTTCTGGCTTTATGATCGGTCTTCCTCCAGGGTCATAAATGTTTACCACCAGTATGGGTTTGTTGCCTGTATGTATTTTGATAATCTGAAACTCCGGAAATGGTTGGGGATTTATAGATAGTCGCCGAAAAAAGTTGCCAGTCCTCCTCCTTGTATCCCATTGGGTCTATGTTTGAAATATGTGGTATACCTTAGAAGATTTGTTATCCGCTCGTTCAAATACGCCTTCTGTATGCACACATTGTCTGGTTTGTTATGTTCGTTTTGTATTATTAGAGCCAGTTCTGGGACGTTGGTACGGTACTCCCTGCAGTTCCACTGCCAAATGCGGATTATTTCTCTTGATTCCATTGTGGGTTCATCCTGGTTACTTGTTTATTGTACCTGTCCTTTCCAGGAGTTGACCTAGGGGCTACGTTTTTATCCGCAGGTTGGCATGATCAATGATTAGGTTGAATACATCTTCGGTGGATACGTAATTGTTCTTATTTAGTTCAAGTACCACCTTGATTTTATCCCGGATTAGTTCTAGGGTTTGGCTTATTGGTACATTCTGGTTTTGATCCTTACTATTTGTTTCGGCTTCAGGAGGTATTGTGTGTATTATTGTTTTTTTTTTTGTAGTTTTAGTACGCACTTGTGGTTTTGTTAAGTTTTTTTTCCCCACTATTGTCTGAGAATCGGTCGTTTTGTTATTGCTTTTTTTTGCCTTGCTGTTGTGTGGTTTTATGATTTTTTTGGAGGAGTTATTTTATCATTTGTATTTTCTTCTACTTTAGAGTTAGGTTTGATGGTTTTCGATTAAGTTTCCTTGATTTGACATTTAGCGATGTTACGTGGTTGTGTAACATCAGATCAAGGGTTTATTGTTCCCTGATTGCGAAAGGGCATTCACTCAATTGAGGATGATGGAAGTTTCTGCAATTCGCACACTTCTGACCATCAAATTTGCATTCCCCTTTGTTTTGCCCACCACATTTACTGCATCGTGGTCTGAATTTACAATTGGTGGAGAAGTGGCCACACCATTGTCATTTATCGCAAAAGGGTGGATTGTTCCGGTATTCTTCTAATTTGTGGAACTTACCCTGCCGTCCACACCGGACAAAATCTAGTGGGGTTTGATTAAAGTACAGGAGAACTGCCGTGGATTTCTCGCCGTCTTTATTTTTGATGCGCACTGCATTTTCCACATCCTGGCCAAATTTCCTAATGTCTTGGAATATTGATTTAGCCTCGTGTGTCTTGTCTACCCAAATAATGTTTTTAATTATTGGTTTCGGCATAGTTGTTTGTTGGGGGAGGCTTGCGTCATTATGTCGAGTAACTGTTACTCGATAATGGCCAGACGGTCATCATCATTCTTAAATTATACTAGTTTTCGGTCCTTCGGCCACGTACAAGTACTTAAAGATTCTACGCATAGCGTACTATTTAATTTATGATTCTTATGGTAGTACATGTACGTAGGATTTCTTCCACATTATACAGGCTTAATCCTGCCTATCCGGGGGATTGGCCACGGGTTGCTCATGCAGACAGGTGCGCTGACCGAGCACTAGTTAATTTAAATATCTGGAGAGGAAAGGCCGCACGGACCCGGCAAGGGAGGCGCGAGACATTGGTCGAATTCTGCCCAGTCAATTAAATCTGGCTCTCCCTACGACCAATTGCGTGTTAGCCACATATTGTAATTGCGGTCAATCTAAATATTAATTAAAAAGTTTCCTACTCTGTCATTTTTAGAATTGAGTGTACATATTTTACATTAATGTTTCCAACAACTGTATTAATACCGGGTTAATGTAACCCATTGTTTTTATTTTTGTGATCTTAATTCGATAATATCAAGTGATCCTTTTTGAATGGTACACAAATGGATCATGTATGCTTATTAACAGAGTTATTATCGCAATGGTTTTCAAGCCAAAGTGAAAACCTTCAGGCAATTGAAATAAATCTTTAGCCCTCAAAAAGGCTGGGTAATGCCCCTTGGCAGTGGAAAGAATGCAAAAAGTGTTTCAGGCAGCTTTTGAACCTGTCTTGGGCGTTCTACTGGGCTGCTTGGATCAAGAGAGTGTGCTATATCAGGATCACTCATCCAGTCCTGGTAACCTACTGGTGATAAGTCTACCGAGTGATGGGTAATCAGGAAATGGGACAGTGCTTTCCCTGTATCTCGCACCTTCTTCTTGATGCGTGCTGCAGCTTATTGTGTCTGGTTCTTGCTGACTTTACCCCCTCTCATGCTTTCCGGCGCTATAACTGTTCTGTGGTCCTCAATATAGGTCAGGGCCTCTTCGCTGTCGTCCCAGATTTGTTTTCCCCGCTTCCATGTGCACGGTCATTTTATAGATACATTGCCATGCTTGTTGGCGGAGCGAAGGAATTTTCCTAGTATCCCAGCTACAAATGTCGTGGCTGGGAGTGGAGTTGGTGTTGGAGGTGGCGGCGGCTTCGCCGATGGTTTGGGTCCATGACATGGCCGCTCGACTTCTGATCTGAGCTTGTCGCTCCCTCTGTTGAGTCTGCGGTTGTCCTCTCCATGGTCTCCCTTTTCTCCAATCCCATGGGGGTTCTGTCTTCATAATAGCTTCTTTTTTCTTTGCTAGCGTTCTTAGTAATCTTGCTTCTTCTACGTTCGCTGTTGACGTGAATGGAATGAGGCCAGACTGGTGAACGCACCGCTTTATATGGAAAAAGCACGGATGTGACGGAAAACATCCCTCTGATTCGGTACAAGGACGTGAAAGAAGACATGACCAAGATCGATACAGAAAAATGTGAAAGAGTATGTCAATACAATCTGTTTTCAATTAATAAACAATACAATACCATTGTTTTGAAAAATCAACATGTTTAATAATAATAAGAAGCTGCTCTAGCTCTAAACAGTAATACAGAGTTGACACCGTTGTGTAGTCAAACTTGACTTAAGACGATCTAAGACACTGTCATTTTGCCATCGATGCATACTACGTTTATGTGCTAAAGACAAGAGACAGCCACAATGTTCACAAAACCATCTTTCTATTTTATCATCATTTCTAGATTACTCATGATGAAAACAAATCACTGCATGTTCTGAGGGAAATCCAAGGCTGCCTTGATGAAGAAAATATGCACAATATTGTCCACACATAATAGAATATGATCCTTGTAATATCACATTGTTGAATCGAGTGGATGCAACATTTCTTCTCATAAAGTCAAACCAGATGAGGTATTCCATAAGTATCAAAAATTCGCTGGGAAAGTAGACGGCTACCCAAAGGGTTCCTGGTCGATGACTGTCCTCTGTGTTGATGATACAGGCTTGAACACCTCTCGTTTTTCGATGGGAAAATTCAGGTTAGCACGCACCACAGGATTCCAAGAAGCTGTGTAAGAACTGTGATTCAGAAGGTCATGAAGTTCTCAGGTATCCGTTCTTTTTTTTACTTTGTTTTGTAATGATGGTTTCCCGGGTAGTCAGTTTTCTGTTTTTCACAGGTAATGATAAATCATCAAGTCACACCTGATTTGTTCCTTGAAACGTTCTGTCAAGTAAGTCGATGAACAACGGGTAGTCTCTGCACTCTGTTGCAAGAGAGCTTCAATGCGTGTGGTATCCTGAGAAGTCAATGGAGGTAAGGAATGGTCACACAAGTCTTTATGCCACTTTCTCAAAATCTTCTCTTCTGAGATAAGAGACAATACCTCTTCCAGCTACTCTTCCAACGTTTCTTCTTGACTCATCATCAAACATTTGTCGTGTTGTTTCTGAATAGGATGATCGATTTGACATTCATAACAATGTTCTCTTGTTAGAAGTGTGATTCTTTCAGCCGTGTCACGAGCAAAACAGGAGACTAAAAGTTGTTCCTGTTCTGGCCATCTTGACATCAGGACTGAAAATTTGTCTTCTTCTTGTTATGGATAAAAAAAAACATCCTCATCGTCTATCTACATAGGTTCTTCGTGTTCCATATTTTCTTCTAATAGTCTAGAATAACGTCGCTCAAACTGTTGATTTACAGAGTATTGTCAAGATGAAGTTCCCTGTGTTGGCCAGAGTTACTGGAAACTGAAGTTCCACATCAAGTTGACCTGATTTTATTGGGTGGAAATGTCCTTCGTCTCTGCCTTGATCTGAAGTGAAATCAAATCCCCACAAAACATATCCTCCTGCAAAATTCTCGCGCGAAATACCGTGGCTTCTGTTGGTACCTAACTGTCCTGTGCCTTCAAACAGTGTCAAGTAAGATCTCAAGTAATTTTTCTGGGCAAAGTTAGGTTCAAAAGGTCTCGTACACAACATCTAGCAATCTCGAGTAACTTTTATCTTGAAAACGTTGAAGTGTTGGAACTCAAAAGGATTTTTTTTTTATCGATGGTTCCGTTCAGAGCCGCATTACTGACAACCCCAATGAGCAAACGTTTGGGTAGCTGTCCTTGTAAAACATGATCTTCGATCATCGATTGTACGCTGCCAAATGAGAGACATCAGCTAAATCTGTTTGCCATTGATGATTGATGCCAGCGACTTTGATTTGATTTCTGGAAACTTTTCGTCGAATGGGTTTGTGTAACGTGTACGTCAATTGTTCTTGTAACCAATGTCGCACATCTGGGAAACGTACACTTTTCAGTTTGTTTTTAGCAGCACGATACAAGTTTTGAACTACTTCGTAACCAGCAGCATGTGCAGGATTCTAATAAATGCTGAAAACGTATCTCCATAATGGGGTTGACTGTGGTTGTTGCTGCTGCTCCTCAATAAGTGACTCACTGTTTGATACTGCTCTTAGGTTCATTTTCGTGTGGTATCGGTTTGGATAAGGCTTGATATGTCCGACGAGCAATAGGAGTAGGAGCCTTTTGTGGAGTGCTGACTTCTTGATGTCTTTTTCACTTCTGTCTTCCCTTGTTTCTTTTTTGTTTCTGCTGAAGAAGGTGTCGGAATCAACTTTTTGCCCCAAGCTTTTATTTCGTCTCGTCTGTGAGTAGGGGAAGATGTCAACAAGGAAGCTGTAATCTTACTAGGTATTAGAGCAGACAGAGTTTGAAACACTTCTCGGGTGTCTTCTTCTTCTTCCTTTCCCGTGGCTGTGTCTGTCTTGGTGGCTCTGGTTCCCTTTTCACGATCGTCTTAAAATCTCTCAGAGTAAGTTGAGCTGTTTTGTCTAAAACTTTCTTGTGAAAGAGTAGAAGGCGTTGCAATACTTGGCCCTACTGTTCCGATTTTTATGTTTCTGCCAAATCGGTTCGATTCGTCAACGATTGTAATTCTTGTTGGAACTGTGACATCTCGGTGAGATTAGGATTCGGAGGTAAATAAGGTTTCCCTTGTTCGTACCAACGATGCAGTTCCATCCAACGTTTTGTATGAAACTAGTTTTCATCCTTCCGTAATATCCCAAGGTACAAGAGTGCTGTCGTTCCAGAAAAGATTGTCTTTTTTGTCTTCTTTTTTCCCTCATTATCTCATGACTCATTCCAAAAGTGGTCCAGCAATCAATCCTAACAAAGGAGCAGCCACTTTTAACAACAGTCCTATCAGTATAGGTAGATATCCTCCTCCTTGAACCAGCATTTTTTCTTTTGACTGGTGGGTATTAACTTTTCCACCATTTGGCGAAGAACATACCGATGTTTTCCTAATCGTTGTTTCTGTATCTTGGACAAAGGTACCGTTTATTCCAAAACATTCAAACAAAATTCACACACGGTATCGATGATTTCTTTGGGTGTTGTTTGAATGAGTTGCTTCGCATCGGAGGATTGGATTTAGTCAGTACTGACAAAACATCTCAATGTTTAGCTAAATTTCGAGGGAGTCCCTTTCTTTTCCATTTCTTGGAGGAAGATTGTGTCTTGGGACGATGATGGTGGTGTGCACTTTTTGGTGACATCTTTTGTTTCAGGAGCAAAGGACACTGAAGTGAATCCTATAATACGCTTCTTTTATAATGGAATTCATCTCCACTGATTGTCAGCACGTCGTATAAACTTCACTATGGGCAGCACTTGACGATGAGGTGTTTGTAAAGGACTATATCGTGACAGTTCTTGTTTTTCATATTTTATTTCTCCAGAGGTGATGTGTAAATAACAAAACTTACTTTTTTGGGGAAACACATTGGTACGAAGTCTCAAATAATCTTGGGGGGTCGGTTTTAAATCAATGAGTAAATACGTATGGGGTGCTTGAGTGGCATGGTCGTAATTCAACCACGATGTTCCTAACTGTTTGGCTAACACTTGCACTTGAGATTATCTCTTCACAACATAACGGTCATTGAGATTGATGGTGCAATGTGCTTTACTTTGTTGAAACACATTTTGAGTAAAGTCAAGAATACTGGCAATTTCGTGTAAACCAAAGTTTAATTTCTTGTGTGTTTGACTGAACTCAGACACGATCCCATCGTCTTCGCGAGGAATGCCTTCTATAAAGGAAATGGGTTCTCCTTGACTTTCTTGGAGTAATGTGTAAGCCGATTGTTCCTCTTTGTAACACTACACGATACGTTGTGGTGGACGATCACACAAATGTGATTTGTGTTCGATCAAACGTTTGACAAATTCGGTTTTGCCTGAACCAATCGGTCCAGCAATTAACATGTTAATGGGATGGCGAAGAAACAGTATCTCCCAACTTTGAGAATCTACCTTTTTGTCAATAACTTAGAGAAGATAGGAGAGGAGGATGAGGAGGAGGATGCCATAACTATGGTGAGATTAGCATCAAAGACACAAGACATTTTGTTCATCTGATATACTCTGAATGTTTTCAAAAAGTGTAACCACAAAAAGCATATTTACATTTATAGAATTAAAACACGAAAACACGTAAGGCATAAATGACTCCCTACATCAGCGTGGCACATCAGCGTACATCAGCGTGGCACGCACATACACACACACTGACCAAAGCTGCATATAAACAAGTAAGTGAACAATATTCTCGATCTATGTGTGTCCCATGGAATCTACATACACGCTCTGGTGTTCTTCTAGTCTCTGTGGAATTCATTGTCTCTAATTTATCAGGGAATAACATTTGTTCCGCATTCTTTTCTATTTGTACAATGCTACTACTACTACTACTACTCTGGTGGACTTGTAATTTTTCTTCCACTGTTTCCGGTTCGTCCTCGACTGTTTGTAAAATTGTTTCCAATTCAATTTTTACTTCCTGCACTTGTTCTAAGTTAACTTCTCTTCTTGGACATACAATGTCTTTGGCATAGTCAGCCGCTTCTTGTATCCAAGCATCGAAGCCAGGTCACATACATCTTTTCAGTCATAAATTTGTTGGTGTAACCAACTAGCTATACACAGTTCTTGGCAAGTATGAAGCGCGGATAAAGATCGACAAATGTTTTCTTTACACGGAGGTACACAACTTGTTTTCATCATTATTCTCAACACTTTTAACACAATTTGTCCTTCGTGCACAGATACGGTTTTGGTGGTTATCTCTTTGCTGCATGTACTGTTCATAAATTGTCCACAACGAATTTGCTGGTAAACAAAATCTGAGAAAAGTAGTCACTAACACACACACCACATTTCGTCCAAAATGAAATGGAATAGTGGGTGGAAATAGTTCTTGTATAAGGGTTTGGTTATCCTATAAGTCATGAACACTGTCACTGACATCCTTCCACGGAATTTGTTGCAACACTGAGGACAAAAGTCGTGGCATGATAAGCTTTTATATTGGACCTTCACATTAATGTCTTTCTTTTCGAGGACGTAGTCATACTATCTACACAGAGTATCTACAGAGTGAAACAGAAATTGTTTAGTTACTAGCAAACACACCACACATCTTGAAGTCTCGTCTTGAGGTGACACTTCTTGTACACGAATTTTGTAATTATTTAAGTCTTCATCCTCTGGAAGAAGAGTTCTTTGAAGTATTCCAACCTTGTTGATAGAAGCCGTGACATCGGAATTCTTCTGAGTCGGGGGTGGTTGATCAATGTCTGACAAGGAGACAAATCCTGCTCCGGCTAACGATTTGGTACTGGGCATTCCATCCACATATTTAGGCCATTGTCTGAACGACTCGATTCGACTTTCACAGTCACAATAGCCACAGGAAACGCATATTCTTCTTTGATTTGTACATCTCGATGAGGTAGTGGTATCCAGAGTGGTTTGCGAGTGCATGGATGAGATCGTATATAGGTGCACCAGTAAAACAGAAAGGTCGTGCTGCATCGCTTTTAGTAAAAGAGCGGTAAGGCACACGAACGGCATCGCGTTCGATGGTATTAGAGGAGCGGCAAGAACGTCTTCCATCGCTGATGTCCCAGAGTACGGCATCACTCTGGTCGCAGGGCACATCATCGCACTCGAATTCATTATCGAACTTGAAATCCTTAGTAGGCCCCTCACTCGGTTGCTGTGTCGACTTCGTCATTATCGGTGAAAGTGTGTTGGGCTCAGAATTGAACTTGGAGTTCATAATGGGTCCTTCACTCGGTTGCTGTGTCGAATTATCCATCATATTTTTCGATTGACATTTGTAGTCACAATGAAGTGTTTGTCTTGGAACTTTTCACATTTTTGTACTGCAGTTCATCGTGTCCGTAAGGTTGAGTGTTGTGGTCTGAAAGTCGCGCTCTAGTCTGATACACAATTTGATAGA
Source organism: Margaritifera margaritifera (assembly GCA_029931535.1). Lineage (NCBI taxonomy): Eukaryota > Metazoa > Mollusca > Bivalvia > Unionida > Margaritiferidae > Margaritifera > Margaritifera margaritifera. Next base: position 941,861 of record JAQPZY010001485.1, on the reverse strand, counting down.
CCTTTATTAAGGTTCGACTGGCGATTTGATGGTTTTACAAACGTACAATTTTGTGTGGATCCAATCTTTTCACTCGAAAGTCTTCATCTTGTGCGGACTGTAAAGCGTCTTTCAAAACATCAAAGTTGACTACTTGACTCGATCGATAGTTCAGTGTCAGTTCTTTGACTTTTCATTCGGTTTGAGTTTCTTCCTGTCTGTCTCTGTATTGCTATCCATGAGGCCGTCGCTAGCACACCTGACAATAGTGTCTTCTTGGTACTCTTCCGTCCATGTACCTAAATGGTCCCCTTCGATATTTGGGTGATGGCTTTGAGGACGATAGGTGTTCATACAACTGTCGGTGTCAAATTAAAGGACTCGATTTCCTAAAATTACTAAGGCATCATACAATTTTAAACGGCATTGGCTGTCATGTACGCTGCAATAATGACATTTCCAAACGCGTCGGTGCGTGTGAGTGCAAACTCTGTCACTTCTTCGTAAATCACCAAGATCAAATCTTCACGGATGATATCCACGTTTTTGATGAGTTTTCCTTTGTCGCTTTGTCGTCTACCAGCTGAAAGTAGAAACTTGGGTCTACCAAATATTACGTCTTGGTTAATATCGGACGTTGTGCCAATTTTTCCAGCAAAAAATGTAACATGACTTTAGCAAACGATCGTCTTCGTTCTGTCTTTTCCACGTGTTCCAAAGTAATACCTTCTAAGGATCGGTATCGTTCTTGAATGCCTCTTTGTCTGCTGGAATCTGATATGAAACTGGATAGCCACAAGCTTCTTGTTTCAGTTTGAGAAATTCATTGACGTAACCGGAAAAATCCTTTAATGGAGTCATCGTCCTTACGGTAATGTTCTGTGGTAGGAAAGTGGCAAATTTCATATACTTTTAACAAGCGATATCAACGACCCAGAGCACGAAACAATTTAGCACTCACCCACGTTCCTGTCAAAGTGCATTCTTGATTCTTGTAGCAACTAGGTTGGTCTTGATTACATGTTTCAGTACACGTATGAAAAAAAGGAAGCATAAGTTTTCCTGGCAATGATGTGGTAACACGGGATGATACAAGTCGGTTGTAGGTAAGACTTTGCATTTTATCAAACCTTCGTATTGACGAATGTGTTCCCCGTCGATGTGCTCTGTCAACATATCAGGGTGCCCGGCATATTTCCACACCCAAGGATAAAAGAAACACACATCGATGTATTTGATTTCTTCTCCTTGAGATTCGTTCACGTTGTACAGCTAGCTTGTTACAACGGTTCGTCCTCCAAAGAAACTGTCACGTAGATTCAAAGGTTCGACATCTACCACGTCGTAACTTTTGGCAATGCGTCTAAATTCTGGATCGGTTTTGAAACGTCGATCATAATCGAGCTACCACATTTTTATCATTTGGTACCCTGTCTTTCTAACCACAGACGTCGTTTGTATTTTTGTTCGTCACTCTTTCATGGTAAACTCTGAGAAAGGACTTTTCAGGTTTCGTTGAGGAAAACAAGTGGGGCATCCGTGAAATAAACATACCTGGGATTCTTAGACGATCTTGGGGTTTTCTAAATCCCAGCCATCCATAGATAGACTTTCAATTTTCTTTTCTCCATCACTTCTAGCATATTGTATCAATTTGTTTTCACTGTCAAACAAGTAATGGAGCCAGCGCAAACCTTTTGCGGAGTCTCGACGACCGACAGAAGGAGAGAATTGAGGGGGTATGATAGCTAGTTTGTTCTTAGCCGTGAACTTGTTTCGATAGACTGATCCACACGCTTTCGCAATGGTAGAAGCTTCCTTCAAAGCATCAATACTTCCGTGATCCAAAAATAATTGTCAAAATTTTCCACATCAACGGCGTAAAATGTCCACATCGGATCGGCAATAATTTAACATTTCTTCTTGAAAGTCAAACAGGTTTGAAGAGTGAGTTTGGTACCAGGCATATAATGCTTCTCGTTGTTCTGTGTGCATTCCGTCGGGGTCGTAATAGTGAACGTCAGGCAAATGCTGGAGCACAACGTGTTGATTAGCTTCGGTATTGAAAAAATGTAGAACATAACCTTTGGCCATTTATGTCATTCCAAACGTTTTAGGCATACTACTCAAAGGGATGGCCAAGTAACTCATGACATCTTTCATGTAGATAAGTTTGGCTTTGTTCACGGTGACTTTGGGACATTCGATGCCTTGTTCTGAATAATGTTTCAAAAGAAATTGTCCATCGTATCACGCGAAATTGCGAGCCGTCAATGCCAGTCTCTTGTGTACAATCAAAGTCGAAAAAAGATCAGATTCACTTGTTTCTTTTTGTTCTTGTTCTGGTCTTCCTTGAAGTCTTCGTCCTGTACATTTTCATATTTTTGGATGTAGCATTGATGTTCAAAGTCCACGATTTGGTAAAAAAACCGGTATCTTTTCTTTCCTGGACAAACGTGTGCCTTTGAGATATTGGTTCGAATAAGATGTCCACAAGTGGAGTACAATCTCAATAATTCGCAAGCGCTTTTCTGTTGTTCAGCTGGTTTTATGCGATGTTGTTCGTAACAAGTGGAACTGACAAAGGTTCGCTTACAAGTCGAGCAATGAATTTGTTCCTTTCCCTCAGGAATGCATGGTGTGGACGCTAAATACCCACGAAACGGCTCCCCGCAATGAATGTGTTGCTCCCGACAGGTACATCCTTAGTCACATATCTCGCAATAATATCACGACTTGAAGGTATACTTTAAACGTATAACGAAGAGCCAGCACGTCTTGACGTTTTTGGATTTTTGGAATGCCACACACCATTTATTGCAAAATGCCTGCTTGCTACAAAAGGAGCTCTGCTTCTCTCCGTTGTTTGTCTCTGTCTGATTGTCTAATGCTTTTCCATGCTCTTTTTTTATTCTGCTGTATCGTTCTTCTTGGCATACGTTCGAACCATGACGATGGCACAGGCTAAGCGTTTGGCACAGCGAATGTCATCCACCAATAATACTTTGCGTCGTCCGCTACCTCTAGGTGGTGAAAAGTGGGTCAAGTGAAGAGTGACTTTTCCATCAATGAGATTGAACTCGTCATTGGATTGTTGCACATGTTGAATTGTGTCGATGACTTTGGACGGTGTTAATTCTGGCGGTGTACTAAGCTCGATCCAGACAGGAAACTTCAAACTATCGTGATGGATGGTGAGTCTGAAACGATCGTCCTCTTTAGCCTGGCACTCTCGTTTCAATGTCTCTAACAAGGAATCCCACAAACCGGTAATGAAACTTGCTGCTTTCTCTGCTGGCAATTGAGACTTGAACTTTTTATATTTAACCGTGTAGGTGTAAGCCGTGGTTCTAAATTTTCTTGAAGTCAATATTTGCGTTTCTCGAATGTGAAATTAATCTTCGGGAGCTACTGAACGATTTTCTTTTTTGGTGAATCTGGACTCTGTTGGTCGTGTGGAAGAAGTTGAGGGTGTTGGTTCAGATTCACTCATATCATCTTCGAAATCACTACCAGAAACTTGTGCTAACACTTCGGTTAGCGTATGAGACGACACCTAAAGTCGTCGTCGTCTCTTGGCTTCTTTTGCTTCTGATTTCTTCTCAGCAAAGTGTGATTGTTTTATCTTGATTTCAAAATTTGATTTTTTCACACGCTCTGTCCCATATACGGAAAGAGCTTCTCACCTTAAGAGTATATATTCATTCAGCTTTTAGAATGTGAAGAAGAAGATGGAAGAGTCAAAAACCAATCGCCTTTTTCGTTAGATATTTACAGAGAGTCATTCGAAAATATCTTTCCAACAAGACTACGGACTACTGCTGTCGAGATAAAAGTCAAGATATTTGCTATGTCTGTCAAGAGAAAGGACAATGGACTCCAGAATGTCTACAACGTCAAAGAAAAGCAAAGACAGGTGAAAAGATAGACAAAGGTAAAGATACCAGTTATCATTGTCAGTTAAAAGGACATTGGTCTTCAGAGTATCGTAAGAAAACAGAGAAAAAGCAGGAGGAGGAACGGACGGACGAGCGTTCTTGTGAAACAGAAGAATGCAGTGAAGAGGAAGAACCCATGCCAGTGAAGAAATTCAAATTTTTTTTTTATTTTTAAAAATGGACTTTTGTGATGTGTTTTACAATATTTTTGTGATTATGATTGAAAGAGAATGTACAAAAGAAAAAAAGTAAATGTCTCTTTGTCTTGGTTGGTTCTTTTAGTATGGATAATATACTTAAACACACTCACACCATGCATCATGGGGTAAGGGATTTAAGGTTTACTTGATTTAGCAATAATTGAAGGGTATCTCTTTTCTGCGAGATATTGGTGGATCTGAAAAGGACCGGTGGCGTTTTTTTTAAAAAAAAGTATGAACTTGACATCATCAACTTTAACTGTCTTAATTCTTTTCCACGATCAGGTCTTACTCCTTCTGCTGCCACTTTGGTAGTGGTAGTAGTAACTTCTGCTGCTGGCATATCAGTGGCGGTGAGAGTGGATGTAGTAATGGAAGGTTTAGAAATCTTGGCACAAGAAAGTATCTTTCTCTTTGGTTGAGGCTAAAGAAGTCTGATACACTTGTCTCAGATACCTTAACTGCTTCAAAATGTCCCGTAACAGACTCACCGTTTCGTTTTCACCCCCTTCCTTCTGCCATTCACAATTCAAAGTTTTCCTCTTCTCTTCTTCCTCTTCTCGCTTTCTTTTAACCTCTTCTTGCTGTTGTTGAACAAATGCTTCTTCTGCTTCTTTCTGTCGTTGCAAAAAAAAACAATTTCTTCCTTCTGTTTCTTTCTGAAATCATCCACCAATAGTAACTATCGAGAACAAGGTGAAGGTAGTACTACCGTCGCAGAAAAACTTTCTTGCGGAGACGACAGGAATAAAGGCAAATCTAAATTGAAGTCATCTTCTTCTGGAAGAAGAATACTGGTTACAGCTGCAGTATAAATATTAAATCATAGCACTATCGCTCCGAGTATTCGAGGTCTCCATAACAGTTGCACCACAATACATTGTCTTCGTTTTTTCAGCCATAGATTTGGTACTCAAACTGTCCCGCAATGATAAACCGTAGCAACGCTGGTGCGCCTATATATTGAAAGTGACGTCACGCGTCCGCCCTCTTTTCATTCGAAGAGAAACCACACGCTTTGACTGAATTTTGTAACGCGCGTTTTGATTGGTGGATCATTTCAATCCGTTTCGATCCGGTCTTAGGCTATATATACAAGAGCATTCTCCTATAATTTTACCTGTTCTCAAGACAGCTCAAGCAAAATGTGGACTACTGTAGAGTCATCAACCATCGTTTCGTGCATGCTGTTCAACCCAGACTACCCCATGTGTGTGAAGTCATCGTGAGTAATTACCAAGATCACAGCCACAGCGATATGGAAAAGAATAATTTATGTGGAGAGGCATGGGTATCTGGAGCGGGTCTTACTCTACGGACCCGCCGTGTCACGAAGTTTGAGAAGAAGAAGAACAGTGAAGCGATGCCACTTATGTTAACCGCCTTTGGTTAACAAAACCCGAATGGCCCTTTTGCAGGGCACTAGAAAAACGAGATACTAATCCAATTTGCCAATATTTTGTGTTTTTATATTTTGTGTATGTTTTTATTTATGTTTGTGTATGTCTCTGTTGTTTACGACTCAAACTTAAAATCCCCTTTTACCCCTTCTCTCTTCTGTTTGATAGTATGTTTGTATGTAAGGGTATCGTAGTGTGTGTATAAACACTTCCTAGCCTTCTTGTGTGTGATAGTATGTTTGTATGTTAGTGCGAAATTATGTGTATAAAGACTTCCTACTCTTTTCGTTGGATTTTAGGGGTGTATTTTTGGATAGTAATCGAAAAGCGGGTGTTGACTTGTAGGGATGTGTGTGTTTGGATAGTAATCAAAATGCGGGTGCTGGATTGTAAATGCAAGTGTGTTTGGATGGTATCTAACAATTTTAACTTTGCCATTCTCGTTTGAGGCCATAACATCGTTTGAGGCCATACATTCTTAGACTCATGTTAACTTCCCGTTTTAGTCTATAAACTTTCGACCCCTTGAGGCTATACATGTTTGGCCCTTTGCTGCTATAAACATTGAGGCATAAACCTCATAATATCATACCCATGTTAAACCTATGGACAATTTTAACACAGAATTTTCCGTTTGAGACCCAATTGTCCCCCACATGTTAACCTACGGCGTTATGTTATTTCCCGTTAGAGTCCCAAGTGTCCCATACACTACTAATAATGTTTAATATGGCATACAATCGTTGCAGGGTCCAAATTCACGGAACTCTCTGGCCAAATGGTATTTTAAGTTAGAGGGTTCTCTTGTTGATGCCAAATTATGTCTAGACGCCGTTAATAGGAATTTTGTTCACTCGTTACACATATGCATAAAATTGATTTTTTTTATTGGCTGATTTACATACATGAAAGTGAAGTTTTGCCTCGATGTGAGTCAAAACAGACCTACCATGTCTTCAAGCTTGTTACTAACAGCTGATAGTAAAAATTGCAGACATCATTTTAGATTTTCAAAGACGCATTACATGTGGAATTAATTGCCTCATCCTTTAGTTGGAAATGAATAGTACGCCTTTCTCAGCGGCATCCCAATAAATGATTTCCAAGACGTTGTAAATGTTAGTTGTTATTCAGATTTGGAAAAATATACGTAGATCATATTCACGCAAACTAATTTAAGGAAAAATGTATGAGGTAGAATTCGACAGATTATTATTTTACAATTGAACATGTCTTGTATTTATTTATTGTGTTTATTTATTATTTTTCAATTCAAAAGCTAGTAACTATTATACGTTCAAGTCTTTTCGAAAATCTTCATTTAATATTTACTGCATGCCTACGAAGACAGACGAGGATGAAAGGAAGAAACAGGAAATATATAAAGATAACAAAATATTCCGGTATCAGCTTGTTTCACGCTTTTTTTCACTGTTGATCAGTTAAAAAATCAAAATTAGCTGTTTTCTACATGCAGGTTAAACATACGTCATAGGATGTCATTTCAAAGAACCGTTCCTACATGGTTGGGGATTAAAAACAGAAGATTCTATAGATTTTATCATCGTACTCATACAAAGAAATTCGTCGGTTTCCTCTAATTGAAATCCACCAGTATAACTGATGATGCAGATACGTGATTGTACACGTGGTCTATTGCTGTCAGAGCTCATAACGCATTGTAAATTTCAACCACTTCAATTAGTGAGGCTCAGGATTAAACATGCTTGTTTTGATGGTATTCATATTATTTCCTTTTTTAGAATAAAAATGTCTCTACACTGTTCTTAAATTTATCCAAACCAGAGATAAGACATATACAAATTTGCAGTTTAGCCAAACCAACCTCCCAAAAAATCAGACGTAACTATTCTGCTTAATAGGACAAATAAACAGAAGAGGAAAATGGTGCCATTTACTATACAAATGTTCTCTCCAGATTAATGATCAGTTGAGGAAAACATTAAATGTGTTGTTTTTAGCGGGACATTTTTCGACCCGTGAAGATAAAATAAGGACACCAACAAAAGGACATTCATTCTACTTCCTTGTATGGATTAAAATCTAAATCTGCAAATTAATAAATATCTGCAAGGTGTAGAGTACTGACGTGTGCTTTATAGGATTAGCGTATTTTAACGAAATGTCTACATTTGTGTAAACAAATATGAACTGATGTCGTAAAAAGCCGCTAAAACATATAACACCTTTTTGAGTTAAGTGGGCTTCCATTCTATTACCCAGGGGAAAGAAAACACAACAGTAAGTATGCACTGTTGCAAAATGTGTCATAATGAATCACGCCAGTGCAACGTTTATTGAGTGCTATTCCATTTCATTATCCACGAAGGTAGCAATATATATGCACTATTGTACAGTTAGTTTCAACAGTATTTATTCAAGAAAATATCTTCACATGTAATTCAAAACAATGCAATTTCTGTGATTCAGCAGAAAACTGGAAGCTTAAATTAAAAGCTGTCTCCCCTATTACAAAGATATTCCAGCAATAAATATTTGTCTACTGACTTAAAGTAGATAGTTCATATACAAATATAAATATATACATTATCAATGCAAGTATATGCAATTATGACAGAGATCATATAATAATGAGAAGAGATGGTATAGGTGTGGCTGTGATCCGTGTATTAATCTAAAATGCATTTTGCTAATTTTCTCAAGGTTTGCACATCCATACGTCTATGCGTTTTAATTACATAAGAGTACATGGGATTGCCGAATAAGAATGTCCGAATTATAAGTCGATACAGTAATGTGAAAAGAACACGATGTCTTAGAACTGTATATTTTGACATTCTGATAGAAAGTGTTCAGCTGTTTCGTAATGTCCGCATGTACAGTACCTAGAGTTGGAAACATTTTAAGAATAAATCGTTATTTAAGCCACTAACATTTGGTTCTCAATTGCGTATGCTCAACTAATCACAAGCGTAATAATACGAATGAGTTATGTGTTTATCCCTTTTTAGGCACGCTTTTAAATTTTGAATAGATGGGTTCCTTATTATTTCTATTGGTAACGTTTTCCACATTTGAATTGTAGAAGGCAGAAATGAGTGGTGTAGGTCTTGTTGTCACCAACATTAGGTCGAATTGCATCCTGTAAGTAGTTTGTAGCATCACCATGGTACATTTGAAACAGCTTAATGAATTTATTCTTGTAACAGCGAGAATTCAGGCTCCCGCACCCGCTTTCCTCATATAGTAGTGTCCGAGACACATTCTTGGTAGGATATGTTATTATTCTCATAACCTCTAAATTTCTTTTATCCAATGACTCTTTTCGTTGCGTAGTAGAATTATCCCAGATGCAATCAGCATAGTCAAACAAGGGGAGTATATAAGATCTATACATTCTTTCCGAGGACAAGAGTCCAATTTATATTTAAATTTCTTCAAAGTATTAACATTCTCCCAAGCCGTTTCAGACAAATGCTTGACATCTGCATGCCAAACAGCAGCATACAATACCCAAATGCTATTGTTGGGATACTTCCTAAATACCTTTTCTATCCATCTGCAGCATATGATGGCTATTTGGATTACGTTTGCGTGTTATAATCATTGCCTATGTTTTGTCTCGATTTTAAAATTGATCCTAACTCATGGACAGAGATTTAAACGTTTCCCGGCCAAAAACCGTTAGAAACTTGGAACATTAAAATAAAATTTTGTGCCTGGTATCAAATATACCATGGATGACATATCATTAACCCTTGTTCTTTATCTGATTTAGCTATCCAGAAATACAATAGGGAATTCGACATCATTGGCAAATGCTGACATTAGATATACTTAATACTAGTGATTTGTGAGATTTTTGCAATTAGTTCATGATTGTACGGACAGAAAATCATTTTCATATGATGAATCCCTAACACCAAAATCGACAGCTGACATGATGGGGAGAGAGCCAAGATGAGCCGAACAAGCATAACAATTGATTGTATGCATACCAAAGATTATAACATAAGCGTCAATGAACATAAAGTAGGATTATCACGACACGTTTTGTTTACGATATTAAATACAATATTAGACTTTAAGCTACTTACATGATGGTCATTATTACATTTGGCATTATTAAGAATGTTTAAGTTCTAAATGCCCTTTTTGTGGAACCAAGTTGTACCCTGCTGGACAAAGTATGCTTTATATCGCATGAATAACTTTGAGATTTCTTTGACAATCACACCCGATGGTAATTGCTTAACCAAGAAGATATTGCAGTTGCAGTTCATCTACTACTTTAAATAACGTAACAGGTATGCTTTTTGGGAAGTTATTAGTTGGAAAATCCGCAAAAGAGTTTCTAAGACTTGACTTATAAGGACATGTAGCACAAATATGACGGGGAACAAGTCTGTGTAAACATTCCCCCATCTAAAACACATGTCAAGATGCCCTTGAGGTACAGCAGACCATAGTCTAGCTTTCTACGTAAACACCTTACTGTATTGTCTCATTTAAGATGATTGCCATACATGGGCATGTCACAAGGATTCGTGTGTAGAATAGAAACTATCAAAATCAATGTTATTAGACATTCGATCTCTCCAAAGTATATTTTTTTAAAAAAGCAATTTTTTCCAACTTAAAATTAATTTGTAACTTTGTTTAACCTCAATGTCGGACAATGTGGTGGAGTTAAAAATAGCGTATCAATTTCATAGCCACTGTTTATTAGCCTCACTTTGCATGTGGATGGATAAGAATGAATGTTAGATGATAAAAGAGACGATTTGGTTCCCACGGATTTGGAAATACATGAGACCAGCATTGCATCATTTGTATTCTGAATTTCCTCCCGGACAGATTTTAGCCATGTTATATTTCAAGTAGCAACAAAGTTGTCAAAAAATGCAAATCGAGCTTCCATAACATTCATATTCTGTTCGTTTCAAAAAATGAAACAAGTCTGTGCGATGTCTTCGTTAGCACACATATTTGTATGCACCATAAATACATATTTTCAGCGACAGATCAGTCTTGAATCTATGAAAAAAGTAAAAAGGTCCATACGATAGAGATAAAAAGGCGTAACCTTAAAACAAAATCACCAACATCTCCATTGTTTATTTCTCATTTATTTTCATATAGACTCTCCAGGTACACGTATTTTGTGTGTATATGTGAGTTTGTTCAACTATAGCTAAGAAAAGAAAATTTGATCATAGAGATAAGTGCTTATAGTTTCTGAAATTGGCATTAGTTGTTGTCCATAGTGATTCTTTTATTACATTTTTGTCCAATAGCTGATAATCAATTGAAAACATGAGTATGCAGTAGAGATATGTAGCTCAAATCCACAGAGAATACCATTCATTATGTTAATGATCCGCATACCATTATTAAATAAATTAACTTTGCACATTTTGTTTCAAATAAGTATTACTTGTATGTGCATGTGCGATGGATATGGTTATCTGAATTGTCGAATCTTTCTCTCTCTCTTAACTATTTATGGACATATGATGCAGTCCGCATATCGTAAACTGAGAATAGGTTATTGCGATTGGAATTTTTTTCTCAATTACCGAACATTACAAAATGCGAAATAATATGTGTATGGCCTAAAAAACAACAATTTTGATATACTCAAACAAAACATTTAAAAACAAGACAATGCAAAGAGACATATGAATATACAATTGTAAAGCAAGTCCTGGAGTCATATCTTTGCATTAACGTTAGTAAAGACATAAAGCATAGGAATCTTGATCGAAAAGTTTGTGGTTCGAAACTCGACAGAGGATAAACAATCTTTTAATGCACAAAAGAGCTTGGCGGAAATGAGCCACCAAGTTTAAATTATACGCTGTGTCAAATAAATCCGGAAATACGTCACTAAGATTGAATCAAAGGATGTGTCACATAGGAAAAACATCACTAAGTCTGATTTTTAAGAAGGGGCATATACATGGGAAAATACATTACAAAGCCTGAAACATAAGATGTGTCAGATAAATCCGGAAATACGTCACTAAGATTGAATCAAAAGATGTGTCACATAGGAAAAACATCACTAAGTCTGATTTTTAAGAAGGGGCATAAATAGGAAAATACGTTACAAAGCCTGAAACATAAGATGTGTCAGATAAATCCGGAAGTGTAGGACCATTAAGACTTACAGATAATGAACGACACTGTTAAATAAAGAAACTTAGACACAAGTAAAACACTTAAATGTATAATAAACTATTTCAAGTTAATTTACGTTTTGCTTTTAACGGCACTTTTAACACATCATTGACTAAACCATGCCGAGAAAATGGGAGTTAAGTGCCTTTCCCCAAAACACACCGAGGAAACCGACCCGAACTGACTTAAGCCAAATGAAGAATTCAATGTTTGATACACCAGTACCAAATCAAGTGAGACAAAAAATAAAATCCCTTTCATACGCTCTTCAACTAGAAAAGGATTAAAGAGGACGAACATACAGAATTTATACAGGCTCTTAAGGGAAACACTTATACATGTATTTAAGAGAATACAAATGAGCATAGCTCTTATTGCTGCAACAATAAATATTGGTATGAATATTTCAATGAAATTAACCTATACTTGAAGACGGTCATCAGTAGAAAAATTCGGTAATTTGATATTGTGAAAGCTCGATTAGACTTAATGATCACACTTACGAAACGACACATTCGAGAAAGTGAACAAGTTGAATATTTATATTTTTCCACTTAACAAGGTTCATAAATATGCTGACAGAGGTGAAATGAATAATGTTACTGAACGTTTATTGGACACTTTCTTACCAAATTTGGAAAGGAAATATATAAAAATACAAGAGGGATGTTTCACAGAATACTTACAGAGTACTTAACATTACATGTAGATAAATACCACCTACATTGAGGAACATCCTATATAGATTTATCTGAATAGATTAAACCTGATAGTTTTGGACCCATATATGTATGATGACGTCATCTGGCTCCGTATGAAGGGATCCTATACTAATAGTCAAAAGGTAAATCTGCGGGTGCTATAAAACTATATATTGGGACAATGATATTGACGGTTGTAAAATCTCTGACAATCCTTAAGCATGTGCTAATAAATATCAAGGAGATACCGTGAGCGATGGCCCAACAGATGTAGTCTTTACACCATTGTAGCAGCGCATGCATCAAGACCTGGATCCGTTAAATAAACCTATGATTTACGATCAGTTTTTTTCTTTAGTTTTGTTTTATGTCCAGCAAGACCCTTGTTCGTCCGTCCGTCCGTATGTCATATCATTATAATGTTTTGATTTAGGTCATTTAAGACACAGTGATGGGGCATCAGTGTTCTATTTTGAACATTTGTAAAAGCTGATTACACTTTTGTCTTTCCTCAAATGTTGAATAAGAAGGAAGTTACACAAAACTGAAGCTGAAGATTTTCAAAAGTAACACGAAAGTAGGTGCTACCTTGAAATTATCTTGCAAATTTCCGATGAAAATTGCATACAATAAAAGTACTCAAGATTTCAGTAATGCAGAAAACTACTGACATAAATAAAATAAGGTATAATACTGTAACATTTATATAAAAATGAATGTACTGTTGTCCTGTACAAAACAATTTTCTGAAAGGAAAATATCTTAGTGTCACGCTGTGTTCATGCTGTACCTTACCGGTTTGTTCAGATTTTAAACTTATGCAATTTTGAAGGTGTGTTACACATATACATACATACCACAAGTTTTCTACCGGAAGTAATTTAACAATGGTGCTCAAAACTAGCCTAAGTTTAGTAGAAGTATATGGTAATATCTTAGAAGGCCTTTAATGGTAAGTGAAGTAATAAAAAAACACTTTTGTCCATAGATCAACATATGCATTAATTGTCAATCTTTCGAAGTAATCACAATACAATATATTTATCACTGGTGATCTGTATCTATTTCTTATCTTGATAGTACAATAATGAGTTCAGAAGTACAGAACATTCAGTAGTTGCTGTCAAAAAGAAAGTATATTATAGTATGAGATTACCCTAAAAGATCTTAAACCTTTCAATAAAATCTAACTTTTGGGGAACATTCGGATATGTTACAAAAAAACATAAATTTTGCTTGATTTCTACTTGTGTCGAGATAACAGACAACGAGTATATTGCATTTGATGATATAACTGCAGTTGAGTTTGGTGTCAGGAACACTACATATATCACAGGTATAGTTGCATGTTGCTGTAGGAATTGTACATATTTCTGGTTATATAAAATAAGACACATATCTCTAGATGACTTTTAAATGAGAAAATTAAATTAGTCCTCTGCTATACCACCTCGATTTGAATTCAAATAGTAGAAGCATTATCCTCTTAACAGAGTGGCACATACTCAGTTTAAATGTCCTGTATAATAATTAATGTTTTACTTTCACGGTAAATATTAAACAGGTTGATTACATTGTGTTCTTTGAAGACTGAATGTTGTTTTTACAGAGTCTGCCGACATATACTGTTGTAATACATTCCACATATTTTTTTAAATCCATTTGAAGACTAGTCTTGGTCACCGTGACGAAAGTAAATTCATTAATATTATATCCTTATATTGTTTGCATAGTATTGGTTCGTTATAATTTAAATATAAATAATCAATAGAGTATTATTTCATGTGGAGACAATTTGTTGTTAATTCAACACATCACTATTGCAACGAGTAGATATTAAGACTTAATAAAATGTATGGATTTGTAAAGTTAAACTTTAATCATCCAGCTTTGGCCTTTACAAAATGAACTGAGGATATGAGGAATTTGTAGACAACATATGACTATCCATATACACATCTGAGATATTTGCATTGGATGGAAAGTATAAACTACATACTTTTTCAACTAATATTTTTCCACAAAGTTCCATATTTGGTTGATATGGCAACAATAAATACATATAAATTTCATTGACTTTTAGTGTTTTTAATCTGCATGCGTCACTTTATATAATGTAAGCACAGTTCGATAGGAAATACTATTTTTGTAGAAGTTATATGGATTTGACTGAAAAGTGTCTATGTTGTTCCGGAAAAAGCTCAGCATACACAGAAAGGGCGCGTTTACATAAATTAGTATGGTGACAGAATCATGCAAAAACAACTCAATACTAACATTTGAGAACAATGTCAAACATAAAGACAAGAGATGCTTATGTTGTAGAATTTGTATTAAACACACCAAGTGATCGCTCATCAAAATAAAAAAAAAAAAAAGTTTAGATCAATACAGTAATTGATTGCATAGACATCCGGTCAAAATAGAGGGGAAAATACAAATGTAAAATAAATTTGATTAATCCGTAATTATTTATGATATAAATTAAGGGTCTTTCATAAAATTGGTTAGAATAACTGAAACAGAAAGACAAAAACATGTTGATTTTGTTCATCATATTCAATCTGGTTGTCCTAATAACAACAATGATGGAATATACTATTGCATCCAAATAAAAGACGTTTTTGCGACTGATGTCATCATTGATAAACAGACACCACAAAAAGAAACACATCTCTGAAAGTATCTCTGAAAATTAGCAGAACACAAACGACTATATTACATTGTAGATAATTTGACAGATATAATGCCTGAAGAAGGTTCAGTTGTAAAATTCCAAAACTATCAAAAACAATTACAAATTCTGTATGTGATTTATTGTTATTTTGAAAGTGTCATCGTACCTGTGAAAAGCAAAATCGACCTACAGCTTAATATATTATACTGGGCTATAAAAACAGTTAAACAAATAAGATTAGAGATCTGCATGATTACTACGCAAAGAAGTATGCACTGATGCTATGTGACATTTTTGACGATTTTCGTAATGTGTATATAACAGACTAGATCCTGCTCATTATTATCGTGCTCCAAGATTAGCACATGATGCAGATATAAAACAGTCAAGTGCAAACTCTACCGTTTTAATTGACTCTGTCATGTTTTTCATGCCTGAGAGTGGAACAAAGTGTTCGGGAAGAACCGTTAATACAATGTGAAACTCAATGAAAGAAAAGACCCCAAATCTTACTGGTTCAATTTATAAGTATATACACATTTTGCATTAGCCTTTTTTATTTCACTAACATTTGGCTCTAATAAATCCATTGTGTGCAACTTGTATGCAACAAAACACATTAAATCTGAACTGTTAACTAATGTCTGACGTGTAGCTTCAGACTGTGTTGTGTATTTGATAAAGACGCCATGGGATGATTGTACATCTTTAACAGTTGAAACTGGATCCCTTAAATGCACACTTAAATCAATGCCATCGGCATAATCCTGACTTGAGACGATCCAAATATATACCTCCAAAGCAATATTTTAGTTTTTTTTTCAAGCTTCTTTTAATTACAATTAATATCTTTTTTTAATTCATCTTTTTCTAACACCTAATGCAATACTTTATATGCACGTTTCCGGGTTCGATTTTAGTTCTGAATGTCTCTATGTTTTGGTTTATTGCGGAAATTGCAAGAATATATTTTCTCTATTTTAGTTTTAACACCATCTGCTTCTCTTGTAAATTTCTGTTCCATATCATTGAAATCTTTTTTCATTCGTTTCTTCTTTCATTCTAATTCGTTAATACTATTTTGTACCACACAGATATAATTAACCAGATCTTGATCAACGGTCATTTGTATATGTTTGCGACTGTTTAAACTCAGCATTTGTCTTGTTGTTCAATTAAATCTTAATAACTTTGTATCGTTTTGATCGTATAACATAAGTCTGTAATATGATAATCATAATTAGTTTTCATGATTCTTGTTATGATTTCATACTCATCTATTTTGATTTTCACCTTTTCTGTGTTTTAGTTATCCCTGTTAAGCAACTATTCTGCTACCAATCTGACAGGGTATTAGGGTCAGCACTGTTCCTATTGTTAAAACTGCTCATTATCTATTTAATCTCTTTATCGATTTGTTGTATCTCATCATTCAAATCAATCTGCAACTGTTCCCGTTGAGATCGTAATGTGTTATAGTCTTCCCTAAAATTTCTCTCTCTTCCCCATGTCAGTCTCAAAAGCTTCTATCTAACCATTTATCCTCTGCGTGATTGGTTGTTAATATAGCTGAAATTTAGACATGGACGGTTGCCCACCTTTGTATGTCGTCCGGTGCGAACTCTTTCATTTAAAGCTTGTAATGTTTGTACAGCATTATATAAGGTTCTGAATCTCTGAAAACAAACCACGAGCTTCTGTTCTCTTCATATAAAGCATCTAGGGAAAGGGATAGACTTTATCATCTATTTCATCTACCACTCAAAAGTGGTACCGAAACACCCCGATGTCTCTTTTATCATTATTGAGGAGACATAATTTAATGTTTAAACAAAACTTAAAAAAATGTATTTAAATAAATATAAGATTAAACATAGAAGTGCAAAGAATCAAAATTAAGAACGAAGAAATTAAAATAGGAGAATGTAGGACAACGTTTTCTAGCTATTGGTTTTGGTTATTATTAGAAAATGCCTTTTAACAAACATTGCTAACGCAGATTACACATAGGAAATAGAAAGGTACAGCATCGAAACTATATCAGAGCCGTTTTGTGCAACATAATGGTATTTAAGCTGTTTAGGTAAGACCAATACAGTTTTAGAGGACAACGGATACAGGTTTAAGAAGAACACTTTGCAACAACTAACTCTATTACAGGGACTAATTTAAATGATGTAAAGATTAAAAAACCAATTCTGTGAAATGGCCTAGAATCTTAGATCCATAAACTTGCAACCGAAATTGTAAAGAGATTTGTTTCGAAGAAGACAATTTCATTGTTCCTTATAAGATCTAAGTGGCAGATGTAAAAATAAATTTCGTTTTTGATAAACTAGATGTTATTTTAGCAAAGGTAGCCAGAGAAAATGTTTAAATTCCTGGATTTCGATATAACCCATGATTTTGCACGTATTTTTAACAAGACATAAATTGTACAATATCTAGTTAACATCATAATTTTCCTAATGAAAATACTAACATACAAAACATTTAAGGGATACATAATATAAAACGATAACAAAATAGTTAGCTTGATAAAGGCTTCAATTTTAAAATATACCATAAATATATCTGCCGGTTAATATCCCTGGGCACAAAAAAAAGATATTGGCACACACATTCAGGACTTTATAGACTGCCAGGACACAAGATTAGCAATCAAGTTTGGCAGACTTTTAGCAAAGAAAAACTGTTTAACAAGACTCGAAATGCAAGTATATATTCTGTTTGCAAGACTGCTAATCATGATGAATAAAGCTTAATAGATACACAGACTTTGTCCACTATTATGTGATTTAGAGGAGATACATCTTTATAACACAGCATACACACTCACTTTAGATAAGATACCAAAGAAATTCGAAGATATTCGTTGCAGAGCCTAGACCAACAATTTAGAGAAGAAAATACAGAGATAATTATTGGTAAGATGCATTTACCTCTAAACTATATACAACACAAGGGGGAACTAAATAAGATTGCAGACGTACAAAGTAAGTTTATGAAGCTTTTAAGCAGCCATGACATCGTTTGTGGACATACAGAAGACACAGTAATCGCTTTCCTTGTTGTCATGTGTAAAGTTGGGACTTTATTTATTTTGCGGGCAAAGATACAACATTTTTGCTGGCCCTATGCAAGGATACTAACTTAAACAGTACAAACAATTCTAAAGGTTATACTATTTGCTATTTACCTGCAGAATATATGGATATGGAAATAGGTGATAAGGTAAAGATGTGTGATTGCACTGGCAGGAGTCGTGTTAATTTAAAACAAGCGGTTATGGTATATATAATGGTAACATATATATTAAGTTCCAGTTTTATATTTAAACGTGGAATTAACACTTATATACGAGGAGGACGAGGTGAAAGAAATACATGGAGAGTATGCAGTTCTACAGAGCAGATTTTTGTTTTAGGATCTTGCAATACTTGAGGATTAAAACGTGATCATTGTTAGATATTAGCGCCTGCCAATCTTTTAAAATTTGCAAATGTAGTAACAGTTGTAGTTTTTGTACATATAAAACTCTTTGGTTTTTAACGTTGTCTTGCTAATTACTGCACACCCAATTCTGACAGTTAAATGCAGAGTTTACTTTGACTCGACCATTTAAATTAATTTAATGTTTCAATTTTAACCACCATGAGAGCAATATAAAAATAAACTTGCACAAAATCTACAACATAGCTGTTACTTGATTGTCCAGTCGGTTTGTTTTGCATGCATGGTATAGTCTGTACCGTTTTAATTTCTTATTGTTGTCTTCACTTTGTGCAGTTACTTTAGGTTTTGGTGATGACCCAATTTGTAAATGACATAGTAGTTACCTATGACCAACAGAAAGTTGGATATGGAAAGTGTTCCAAGAATGCCTTTACGTTTTTATCTATTCTATTTGCTCTGTTTTTTTAATTGCTTTTCCATGTCCTCCTCCATTTTCCCAGATTATTATCTGCTTCTTCCAAATCTTTCTGCAGTATCATTTGCAAAATAAATAACACGTTCTACTTTCTTTTATGTCCTGTACCTTTTTAAACAAACTCTCTGATGTTCTCTCTTTGCAGTTTTAATTTGTTTAAAAGTAGACTGTATGCCTCTTCTCTGGTATTTTGTCTTTCTGATTTAGCCACGCTTTCTTCCACAATGTTGTTCAATTCCATCAGTTTTATATACTCGTTGTATCTTTCTTCCGCCGATTGTCTTGCTTGAATATGTTACATGAATTTATATCGTTATGGACACTGTTTCGGCATAATAACTGATTTTTTAGGAGGTGAATAAAAGGCAACTAACGATGTCACTAATTGACTTCGGATAATGTTACAAATTGTAACCCCCAAAACCTCTAAATGTCACTCGGTTGAGCACAAACTAACTGCATAACCCAGAATAAACTATTACATGCTTGATAATTTGTAGTTCTGTATATTTGAAATGTAGAAACCATAATGCCATTTACCATGCATCTTTAGATATCGTTTAGACAATTTCATACAGCATGCTGCTGCAAAAACTAGTCGATTCCAAGATGGGTTACCGTATATACTCTCTTTCGAGGAGTTGTTTAAACTGTTACTATGTTTATGACAGAGTTTACCAAGGACTATTTAATTGTGTTCTAATTGTTGCCAGACAAAATAGTCCATAGGTAAAAATCCATCTAGTCGCCTGCTCCTTTAATGCCATTTTGTTTCTGAAACCTTTTTACAATATGTACAACGTTTTATGTCTTGCGAAAGTGTAATGCGTTATATTTCCGTCTGCATTATTGATGAAAGAATTGATTTGTTTAACAGCTTTAATTCTCCAAATTAGTGTAGATAATATAAATTTCTTAGTGCAACCTATCCAGTAAAGCCATTTAGGTCAATGGAATTAGCTATATTTACCCTTAACAAAACCGAATTGTCGTATCTCCATATTAACTGGCCTAGCAGGTTTTTTTTAAATTTATGACATAATATCATCGAGTATGACTGGTAAGTAATTTTTATTTCGTCAAATAACATTCTCAAACCAAATATCAAAGTCTTTATTTTGAATTTTTAAAAAAATCTATAAGAATTTCAATATATATTCAACTAATTTGTATATGTAGAAGGTTTAGTTTGTAACAAAATTGTTCATTGTGTACATATAGGTAGTCGTTCATCGTGTGTATGTACGTCATTGCTTTATGAGTACAATTCTTAATGGTCTTGCACATTCAGATTTATCTGACACATCATATAATTCAGACTGAGGAACCTCTCTGACACATCTTATGATTCGCTATTAATAAGGTATTTCCGGGCTATTTGTATCTTACAAGCTCTTTTATGTAGCAAAATATTATTTCACTTCTGCCGACCTATCGATCATAATTCCTATGCTTTGCGCCTACACAACGCGTACTTGCTTCTAACCCATGTACGCTTTGTAACAGTTACTTCCCTGTTTACCAGTTATTTACTTACCAGTTTACTTGTAAAATCCTAATATACGACATTTTATTGTTCTCGTATAGGGGTACGAGTTGGTGATACACAGAAATATGACACATCAAATGATTTTAGAGTGGTGTACAATTTGATAGTCTTATTGGAATTAAAAGTTCTCAATCTAAACATTTTTTTAGCGTGGCCAACTAACACTGAGTCGCCCACTAACTTTTGTTATTATTTCAGCAATTGTTTGACCTGCTATAGCCTCGATGTGATGCATATTTGTTCTATTTTGTCTCACTACCGCATTATAACAAAAACTCTCACTCGAGTTAAAAGTTCATTTTTTTAAAGTTCACATCCTTATTGAGACTCTTAAATATTTCAACATGTTTTTGTTTCAGCTGATGTGAATGTAAAACAATTTACAGGCTTTCAATATCAAAGATTTCCAAACGTATATACAGTAAACTAACAGGGAAACACAATGTAGATAGCAATAACTGTTTTGATAAACACTTTTTAATGTTCTTCTTTTTTGCATATGACATTATATTTCCCAACTTCAAGCACTTAAAGACTAATGCATACCACAGGAATTGTGGAACAAAAGTTCAGTTATCAAACACTGCAAGACATACAAATGATAGCAGAAAACAAACATTAAAGAGAATACCCAGTGATTAGAGTCTCCCCTGAAAATCGAACAATGGTAACAAATACCTAATAGTCAGAGTCCTTTAAACGAAGAAAAGTAAAGAGGATACGTTTCAACATTAAAGCCCTTAAAATAATGTTTATTGTCTGCCGATCTCTGCAATAAGATTTCACAATGAAAATTCAAGTACAGATTAACTGAAATATACCGATGCACAATAAAACGCATAATATACTATAATATAGCAGCGATCTTTTACTTTAGTTGTTTGTAATGTTAATTACATTATATAAATATATTTTTGAGATGATGTTTATATATTGTACAAAACCGACTGAAGCCAGCCGTATTCAAAGAGACAATGCTTAATTTGAAAGGCTTCCTTACATGA
Source organism: Margaritifera margaritifera (assembly GCA_029931535.1). NCBI lineage: Eukaryota > Metazoa > Mollusca > Bivalvia > Unionida > Margaritiferidae > Margaritifera > Margaritifera margaritifera. The sequence continues at coordinate 920,317 of JAQPZY010001485.1, read as the reverse complement.
TACACGTTCTTTTTTCTCCTTTCAATAATCTCAGAATGATGAAAAAAGAATTACTAATCTTATTAAATACAAGGTTAAAGGCAATACGCATCGAAGTATTTGGAAACATTTTCCTCTGCAATCGTATCCACTGTGTGATTTTTGGATGAAGCCTTATTTGGATAATCTTTAGAAAATAATGTTATGCTACTTCCAATATAATGTTATGACATCTGACAAAGGTTTGTATTGAATGAATTAAGTTACAGACTTTCCATTAGTGGGATTAGATGAGCCTATCCTTTTTGACTAATTGTTAATATAAGCCCTATGTTCCACAAGAGAGAGAGAGAGAGAGCGACGTGACCCATGACAACCATATTAGTCAATACTTGCCTTTAACAAATTTATAATCCATTTCCCCTAATGCATGTAAATTACATCAGAATCTGAAAGGAAAATAATGTATTACAGACTAATTGATCTAATGGGATAACAGCGATTAAGAACGAGAAAATAAATTTGGATACAATTTAACATAGGTTGAAATCCATATCGTAAATGAACTAATTACCAAGAGACCATGTAATCCACCTAATGCGATTCAGAAACGTTTATACTATATTTGTGAAATCGTTTCTTTTAGAAAAGCTATTTAAGATACACACTAGTCATCGTCAAGTGCTTTATAAATCTGATCTTTTTTTAATAGCATATCAAGTTTAATAGCTCCAACTGATGCGATTGAGAAAAGAAGACAGACAGTGAAATACAATGTACTTAACATTTTAAGGATGGAAAATGACAAGGTATGGTAAATAGGTTTAGCGAGCATAAGTTTAAAGTTACACTATCTAGTATTTACAACATAAACTATATGATCCTAATGGATAACATAAAGAGATGTCAGACACGCTATTTAAATAACGTATTCATAGATTTACCCAGAGAAAAACGTAGAATAGACACTTCTTCATAATGTATTAATTTATTCTTATAAAAGAGCTGCCACAGGAAAAACATCTCAAGGCCTATGTTCTATGATGATACTGGATTGAACAAAATCAAATCTTCGCTTTTGTTTTTCTTATATTTAATATATGTATACCTTCTTTAATCAAATGTTCATCAGAAATAAAAAATAATGTTGGTAACATAAGTAGGTTGAAGACGTGAGCGGCGATAGGAGCGACGATGACATAGACGTTTTCCTCTTAATGCCTTTTATGGTTACATCTCAGCACTAGAAGCGTTAGTGCTCTGCAACAGAGATTAAATCTGATCCTGATATCTTTTGGTCTTTATATTTTCATGAATTCTTCTAGTTACATATTTATTAAAAGAACACTACCTGTCACTCAACGAAATAGGCAAGATGAAATAGTATCAAAAACCTTTTGTTTCGTCATGATCAAAATCAATCCAGCACAATTAAATAGTGATCAGGTGAATAAGGGTTTAGGGAGCAAAACTGTGGAAGATATACAAAAAAGAAAATAATTTTCTCGGGATATGTTTGGGATGTCCTCACATCAACTTGTGGAATTCATATTCTTTTATGCCAAAAAAATCCATTTTGGAAATCTGAGAAATGATCAGGGGACTCTAAAGTTAGGGTAATATCAATGTTACATACAACAACAACAACAACAACAACAACACAAATGTTTGTGCTATTGTATGGGTCAGAATACTAGTGGGTTAAAAAGGAGACATCTTCCCATATAGGTTGGTTACAGAATATCTGCAACATCCTCAAGCCAAATACCATATCTAACCTAGATCTTGTGAGACGACAAGGTCAGAAGATAGTGTCATCGAGATCAGGCAAAGAAAATGAGAGGGCTAGGACCTGTGCTACGGATGAATCAGACCAGCCCATAGGTGGACTCCATGTGTGGAAACTGACAAGGGGAAGGGCTTGTACCACCTGGAAGAGAGAGATTATGCCAGAATCGAAAAGAAGTGAGAATTCAATTCAAGTTAGTTTGTCATCGGAGGAGGCAGAGACGGAAACCAGGACGGAAGAAGACGAAGCAGGTGGAGATGGATTGCTGCGGCTTTATGCCACAAAGGGGCTGAAGAGGATAGAGAAAATAAGAAACGTTAGATTTAGAATAAGCAGCGATAACTTCGTCTTAAAAAGTGAATCTTAGGGATTATATATTTGGCATTTTATAGCAAATGACACGAAGTGTCAGCCTGAATAAAATCAATTTGTTTTGGTTGTAGCACACATTTTTGCAGAAATTATCTATCAAATCAGGAAGACGTTGCTTGAATAACAATAATGTTTGGGTATTACTTCAAAATTGTGTTTGGTTTTGAGAGAGAAGTGCGTCACTAACGCTTGCCCACATAAGCTAACAAACTGATTTTTTTTAAATGTATGGCAAATCGATTACATTTAATTAATAAGCGTGTTGTACGTTTCTCTCACACGAATGAAGATCATATTGTGTACTGATATGATTCGAAACTGAGAGGAAACCATTTAGGACAAGTGGTGTCTCATTGTACAATCCATACCTATAAATTCTGTTTGAGTGTATTTTATATACGAATCTTTTGGTCTCATAAATGTTCTTCTGTGCAATTCCTAAGAGAGGCTGGTCAAGGCCACAGTACTGTTAACATGTCTGGAGCGAACACCGACGAAATTTAAAAGTTCTGATTATTAAGAAATATATTGTATGTATTACTTTTACCCCGATGATATTTGAATTAGTATTTCCCGCTCCGATAGCTGCTTGATTAATACACTCAAGATATTCTGAAGCGCTTTTCCATTTTATGAAAATTGCTAAATTCTTTTTGAAAACAAGATCAGCAGTTAGTTTTTTGCAAATGTATGTTTTAAATCGAAAAATGAGCGTCCCTATTTCTGCTCATAGGCCGACTGCATTATACAAGTCACGCATATCATTGCTCAGACATCATGTGGTATATTACATTGGGTTTCAATCTAAGTAAGTTGTATTTTGTTATAGATACTATTCTGTCAGAAAATGAAGAATTTAATCTTTCATAAAAGCGATGATTAAATATTGAAGGAAAAATTATTTCACGATTCTATACATAAAAACACATTCATTTGAGATAGATACGTCCGTCTGTTTTGCTAATGTAATTTAATGTATTTGCTTAACATTGAGAAGTCAAAAATGTTTCTTCTAAAAAGAAAATACTTGAAATACTCCTTTGAATCATCTAAACCAAGCTAAGAGTTGTATCCTCTAAGTATCGAGCTATGAATTTTCTTCTATTAGTTTTTTCCTCATATTAAATTCATACAATGACAAAACGTTTTCGATGATGATATAATAATGCAATATGTAATTCAGTGCTAACATTTCAAATACACCGTCGACTAACACACGGCTTGTTATTTTCTTCGAAGTATATTTTACTTCTAAAATATCAAGGAACGTATGCACTCCATCAGCTTATCAATTAATAAATCAAAGCATCAAACTCATTATGGTTCATTACGAGAAACATTTTTATGATTTCAAAAGATATTATATGGCTACGCACACTTCCAATATGGTTCAATAGATTATCTCACAAATTCGCATGAACATAATATGCTATTCGTATAGATTTTCAAAGTGTACTGATCGACATTTTAGAATCAAATTCGTTATTATAGTATGCGTGATATTAAGTATGCATATGCAGTTCCTATGGTTTCTGTGTGCCATTTCCTTCAAATGTTTTTGTTCGTGACCCTCACATAGTGTAGATCATAACGAAATTTAACGAACAAAAACTTTGGAACATATACATGTTATGAATACAAAAAAAAAAAAGATAAAAAAGATAAACCAGACGAACCGAACCCTGTGACATTTTCCAGGTTGAATCCAGTTCGGATCAATGAAAATGGTTCGACAGACATGGCTTATATGGTTTGCCAGGGAGATATTAGTCTTAAAGTTATATTACTGCGTTCTGAAAATGATCTTAATTCGAACCGTGCTCTTTTGATAATATGGAGAGAGAGAGAGAGAGAGAGAGAGAGAGAGAGAGATAGAGAGAGTGAGAGAGAGAGAGAGAGAGGATATTTTGCTGGTTACAGCCACTATTGTCCTTTTAGTTTATTTTTTGTGTAAATGTAGTAATTAGAGTATAATTGCAAGTACTAAAAACGTCTTGTTTCGTGGATATAATTCTTAATTTTGAGAAATATTGCATAGACTGTTTCCTTACGTCAACTTTCAACAATAAATCCAGCGTTGCCAAAGGAGTGAATTGTAATATAGAGCGAAAGAGCTGGGATCTTTGGGTATTAAATAAGAAGCAATACATCAAATAGTGTTCAGTATCTTCAGTGTCATATCGACATGCCCACTTCGGAGAGTTAACCAAGTAAAGGTCGGATTTGAGGGGGGCTACATGCATGTCTATGTTTAGTATGTAGGATATTAAGATGACGTTTGCCAATAGCATAACACAGTGGTGGCCAGTTAGTTGGATTGGATAAACGTTTTTTTTAGAACTAAATAGCTTATAAACATTTTGGATTTCATTAGGGAGAGATTTTCAAAGAATAATGGTAGATGAGAAAATAGACGTCTAAAAAAGTTAAATCTGGTAGGGATTGAGATGCCTTGAGAGTTGCATAGATGGTAATTTAATGTCCCATATCTTCTGTGTGGAAAAATATCACTTTAAAAGTTAGGTACTTTATTATTTATAAGAGAAAACATTATGTATAATCTCTTTTTCTCCCTCGTTTTGCTAGAGTTTCCCAACTAGTTTCGGCATAAAGAGACTCTCTAGAACAATAAATGGATAGACCAGTAACGATTCGTGCAGCTTCCATATGAATTGTTTCCGGTCTTTCCAAATCTTCCTTGGAGCAAATATCGCTAGACGTCATAAGTATATTCTAAAATTGGACGTTTGAATAGTGTATATACCATAGTTTAGTTAGAGTTATTCTATGAAAAGATTGTTTTAGCTAGTCCTGTGTCTATAACTTTAAAGGAAGGAAGCAAATTCATATTAACAAAAGATATCTTCAGAAAGGAATATTTAGTTTCACTGTTTTGTAATTAACAAAATGTCAGTCTTCCAAGTATTAAAAATAACAAGCCAGTCGTTTGCCATACGTTAAGTTTTTGAAAATTATTTGTTTAATCCTTTGTACTTTTGAAGGATCTGTTGAAGAAATTCCACGAGAAGGATCATCCGCAAATAACATCGATAGCGAGTTCAAATTGCCTGCTATATCGTTGATATAATTAACAAAAAGTAAAGGGGTAACAAAGAACCATGGGTACCTAAACAGTTAGTTGACATTTTGTTGATAATGAACTTCGACAGAAAACTCACTGGTAACGGCCTGTTCAGTAGCTTTCGAGCCAGAATAGAAGTTTACCAGCGATTCCATATTTTTGAAGTTTATAAACTAACCCTTTTATCTTTACTCTTTTAAAAGCTTTCCTGACTGCAAGGAACGTTAAACACATGATTTAATTCGAATAAAGAGAAAACATTGTATGATAAAGTTCAATTACGTGCTGAGTTGTTCAACGATCTGGATAAAATGCAGATTATTATTTATATCTCAAGCCATTTTCGTGCCACAATTATATAGGTCTCTGAATACAACTGTTTCATAAATCTTGGACACACAACTCAATAGAGAAATTGGTCCATAATTAGACGATAGCGTTTTTTTTTGTTTGTTGGTTTGTTTGTTTTTCCTTTCTTAGAGATCGCCATGATGCGCGCTAGCTTTCACTGTGCAGAAAACGGACAGGCTTCAAGTTATTTAGTAAATAATATTTGCAAGGGAACCGAAATTTCTTCGCCTATGTTTTTACAGGTTATCACTAATCTGGTCGGACCCAGTGACTTTGCTTAGGGCAAGACTAGTTATTACATCTATAATTTCTGATCTATGTGTAATGATGTCAGAAATAACATTTTGATTTATAACTCCGAAATGCGGAAGCTGTTTATCATTATTTTCTACACGTGTACAGAGCAAAAATAAGAGTTCAGCACCTCATACTTTCCTGATCACTTGTTGCAAAGTTAAAGGATCGATCAGTAAGTCTGAGTGGAGGGGTAAAAAGTTTGATGTCTTTGTAGAATGTTCTTGTTATCTCAAAATATTTCAATAAAGTCGAGGATTTGAAGATTTAAGGAAAGCCAAATTTTCATCAAGCTCTTAAGGAATTGTTTTCTTAGCTGCTTTGGCGCAATTAATCACTCGATTTCTCTGGTTCTTACACATATGATAATGGTTTGGGGTTTTGGTTATAAGGGCTTTAGTCCTCAGCTTGTTTCTATTTCTCATCTCTCGCCTTAATTCTGATGTAAACTACTATTTATCACCTGACCTAATCATGACCCTTTTTATTCGGATGAATCTTTAAGCAAGATTTAGAAGAGTAGATGTAAATGTTTTGCATGCGTGATCAAAATGATGCCATTATTTAACAATTTAGCCCAATTTGTCGTTTTAACAAGATCACGTAATCGATCAAAATTCGCTGCTTTGTAAAAATCCAATCACTGATAGCAGTCTCAGTAGGGATCACGTCCGAGTCAATCATACGCTTGATTTCCTCGAGAATCACGGGATTCAAGAGCAAGCTTCAAGTCTATGATTTTCGAGTCGGCTCAGTAATTATGTTATGCAGTGGGGTTTTGTTTTTACAGTTAATGCATCAGACACATCAGGTGGCTACGCGTTTAGGAAATCTACTTTACAATCACCAAGAATAATAGCATGTCTTTCATCTAGTACTACACTAAGAGTTAGTTCAAGCCTGGACAAACATTTTTCGATCTGAATTTTCGGGGCGGTATATAATACAAACTAGTATCTTTATAGTTTTAATTAAACCTTCAACCCAAATAATTGTATCACTTTGCGATTCAAGGTTAGTTCTTCTACGGGATAATATTGATTCCATACAATAAACTAGGATACCCCTACCATGATTTGATCTATTACACCGATACGGCTGACTATATCTGTCGAGCTGGATACTCTCTTTAGTTACACCGAGATATAGGTGTGTTTCCGTGAAACTATGTATGTTCATAACCCTCGACTATGTTGAGAATATTTGATCAAATTTGTTACCTATATTTTGCGTATTCAGATGGAAAATCGAAAGCTCATTCAAAGCAGAACGTAATGAACAATTTTCGTAATAATTTGGACCAGAACTGGTTTCAAAATCCTTTTTGATATCAGTCATAGAATAACAACTAAAACGAATCGCGTGTCTAAAAATAACTCAAAGATTTGTAATGGTATACTAGTCTTGATCGACATATGTGCAATAAAAGAGAAATAAATTTGTGCAAATTTGTAAGGATTTCATATAAATTTCGAATCCTTTTTTTTAATGGAGATGAATACAATTTGCCACAAAATATATCGATTGATGTCATGTAAGTTGTTACATCGTTACCCAGGATCAAAGAGAATACATTATGTAATTAAGGGCATTGACGGTCGAACAAAATACTTTCTAACAAAAGAAATGAACACAGTGGCTGTAACAGTATTGATATGTATGCATCATAGGTTAGAGATAGTGATAAGAGAGTGTGTGTGTGAGAGAGGGAGAGAGAGAGAGGTAAAGGAAAGAGGAACATAATATGCAATATTGGATTTGGCATGGGCAGTGTAGAGGCTGTTACCTTTGTAATTACATTGGTGAGAAGTATTTACTAAATAAATTATATGACGTCTAGTTCGCATGTATGTTATATTCATCGTGTTGCTCAAAAAACAGCACCATAGCTAAACAACAGTCAGTATTTGATTCAAATGATTTGAAGCTTGTATATAGCCTGGTTTTACTGTAGCAAGAATTTAGGTTGTATATCGACTGGTTTTACTGTAGCAAGAATTTAGGTTGTATATAGCCTGGTTTTACTGTAGCAAGAATTTAGTTTGTATATCGACTGGTTTTACTGTAGCAAGAATTTAGGTTGTATATCGACTGGTTTTACTGTAGCAAGAATTTAGGTTGTATATCGACTGGTTTTACTGTAGCAAGAATTTAGGTTGTATATCGACTGGTTTTACTGTAGCAAGAATTTTGGTTGTATATAGCCTGGTTTTACTGTAGCAAGAATTTAGGTTGTATATCGACTGGTTTTACTGTAGCAAGAATTTAGGTTGTATATCGACTGGTTTTACTGTAGCAAGAATTTAGGTTGTATATCGACTGGTTTTAGTGTAGCAAGAATTTAGGTTGTATATCGACTGGTTTTAGTGTAGCAAGAATTTAGGTTGTATATCGACTGGTTTTACTGTAGCAGGAGTTTAGGCTATATGATAAATAGGATTTTTGATTCTCCCTTAATTATTGAAATTATGGACACTTAACAAATATATTTGATCATGCCAAAAAATATACATACATACTATAGAATCAATATTTCATCAAATTGATTTTAAGCTAGTATTTAGGTTTGTATTTTGATTGGTGTTACATAATAAGGATTTTGATTGTACCATAGCTAGGAATTTTAGTTATTCAGAATGGTTGAAATGATGCACTTTTAATAAATAGATTGTATATATATATATATATATATATATATATATATATATATATATATATGCAATAACTTGACAACGAACAGTGCAAAACTAGTTTTTAACTAACCTAAGCGCTTTCGACTCTCACTGAGTCTTTTTCAAAGGCAAACACAAAACAGAGACAAGACAAGCAATACAAAAAAGCATTGAAATTACAAAAGTTTACATAGCTGTTTCTACGGGAATTACAGCTTGAAAATGTTTGATGCGTCCTCTAGTTGGTTTCAACTCGACTGCTGATGCTGAAAATTAGTTAGTTTTGACTTACAAAGGGATGAGCCATATCGCCGTCTGCTTTTTAATGTAAACTAGTGTAATCGCAGACTATATCCCGGATATTTCATTGTTTCTGTAAGGCGAATAGTGACGACCATAGCAATAATAATACAGGAAGAACTTTAAAAAAAAAAAAACAACAACAAAAAATACAGTAGTAATTATAGGTGATTGAGTGAATAATGAGCAAAATTAATAAACTATTTAACTGAAAATGCGGTGGATGTAAACAGATGATGAATTGTCTTTTTTCTAGTCTTGATGGTTTCAGCCGCTTGGTGTCAGTGTTCTAAGGCGGCGTATCCAGGAAGATTCGTATTCTTTCCTGGTTTTGGAACTATATATATTGTATACCTTTATTCAAGCATGATTCGAAATTCTGTTTATAAATAATACCTTTGTCAATAATTAGTTAAGACATATCCAAACTTCATTCACAAAAATAGAATTGGCTTTCACTAGTCTAAAACTTATTTACAGAGAATTAATTAATTTCATTTACATACATATTTACACATGAAGTGGTGTAAAAACCTGGATTGCTCTGATTGACTAATTCTAATGACACTCGGACAAGGTTGTCATATAAAGAGCTCATGAAGGGTGGTCGAGCATGAAAACCGTGCAGGTCTACGCAAGAACCCTAGTTAGTTTCACAAACATGACTAGCACGTGTAAGAACAAAACTGGACATTATAACTGAATACAAGTTTTGCTAGAAAGCATGCTTTGTACAAATGAGTACTTGGACATGATCGATATGCCTTAGATTGAGAACTAGATTATAAGATGTGGACGGCAATCTAATCATAAAGGCAATATATCCTTGATATCACTATAGTTAATCGCAAGTTGAAAATATCATAGAAAATAAACATTTAAATAATCTAAATCGCCACCTTATAATTGAAAATGCCCCAATTTAGGATGTATTGTGATTTTTAACCTGATGACGTCACACGATTAGTTACGTCATTTGTTTCTACTTCATATATGTAGACGCGGTGGCAAATGAGTCAGTTTTCGAACAGAGAGTGATTATAAATATTATGCAAACTTAACACAGATAAAATATCATTTGGATGATGTTTATAAACATAAAGAACTTCCTAAATCTGAATCAGTATATTGGTGAAAGGTTTTAAGATGATATAAGAAAAAGGTAGGCCAGGAACTTCTCTTTCAAAAGAAATAGTCGATTCTGTGGAATTATATGTGAAGGAAGACAGTAGTGTTACTGTCCATTGTGTGCCCATATTGTTTGATAGAGACCAAATGGGTTTAAGGGTAAACATCTGCAGGGAATTACAATTCAGGTAAGTAGAGGGCGATACTTTATTCAATAAGATCATTACATGTGAGAAAACGTAGATATGCTGCTTTGAACCTGAGAGTAAGAGAGACGTGGAAGCGCACAAGTTCGCCATTGCCTATAAAAGTCTTCTGCTGGAAAGGTTATGTGCATTATATTCATCAACACACAAGGACTAATTCTGAACTAAATGACACCATAGAACACCACAGTCAGTGGACAATATTATGCCACAGTACTCAGATATAACTTACGTGAGGCTGGCTATTCGCAACAAGTGTCCGGGCTTTCTTATGAGTGGCTTCAGTTTGCACCCGGATAACGCTCCCGCTCATACATAGATGTTTGTAATGCAGACTTTACAAACCTTGATGTTGAAACCCTAAATCACCCACCATACAGCCCAGATTTAGATACGGCCCAAATTTAGCTCCTTGCGACTTATGGCTTTTTCCAAAATTCAAAGATGTGTTACGTGGAAGCCATTACGAAAACAGAGAAGAACTAAGAGATGCAATCACCGGGTTGCTACGAATGATGTCCTGTGACAGGCTGCTGCACGTGTTCAGGATATGGGTCACAAGACTGGAGAAGTGCATTGCATGCAACGGAAGTTACTCTGAGAAGTTTGTTATGGAACTTTTGTTTGATTGGCTCAACCTTCGTGTGTGGGTACGCATATATATATATATATATATATATATATATATATATATATATATATATATATATATATATATAATCTACAGCAGTAGAATTAGTATATGATAATAGCAACAAGAACAAAAATAACAGGTATAATTGCACAATGGATATCTCAATAACTTAAAATATTGTATTTGAATAAATTCAAAACCTATTTTCAATCTGAAATATATTCAGTGGGTATTCATTAGTATCTTTAAAGACAGATAAAATTCATAAGTGCCAAGATGTTATTAAAGTAATTTGACTTAACTAAATGGATGTCAGAATCGTGGTTGTCTGGATTTGAGGCTCTGTGCATTTTTGTTTAACTTGATTTGGGTCCAAGCATCATGCTAACTTTCTATTTAATAGACTGTACTATATATTGTCCAGTATGTTGTTATCTTCTTATCGTTCTTCAACTTGTCCAGCTGCTTGACCACTGAAAATCTACTATAGGTCAAATGCTCAGTGATATACAAGTAGAATAAAACGGGGTGTTGGGGGACATGGAGACATCCTATGTTAAAAAGGTTCAACGGAATATAGGGACAAAATTTATAGGGACAAGGGGAATTGAACATGAAGGGGTACTTGGGGGACAATGGTCCTTGAAAATGATGGGCCTCCACAGGGACAAGGGGAATTTAACATGGAGTGGGGCACTTGGGGGACAATGGGCATGGAACATGGGAACTCTACACACACACACACACACACACACACACATATTTTTTTGTTTTAAAGGCAATAATGAAAATAATCTTTTCTAGAATAGTGGTTGGCCCTGAAAAGGGCCGTTGGAGTGGTGTCAATCAATCCAGTTAACATAGTGAACATCTCATGGAGGGTCTCCTTCTCCTTAGACTTCGACGGACTTCAGGACCGTAGATCAAGACACGTTTCAGGCACCCTTGTCTTTCGATATAGATCCTTCTTTTCCAGATTGTTGTAGTGGTGATCTTGGTAATCGCCCATGAGGCTTTGACGTACATCGGGTAGTCCGGGTTGGAGAACATCCCCGAGACGATGTTGGAAGACTCTATTGAGGTATACATCTTGAGAACCGGTGAAGCTTTATGAGACAAGCGGTGGTATATATAGCTTAAGAGCGGATTGAAATGGATTGAAATGAACTACCAATCCAATGGCGCATTACAAGCGTAGGGTTTTACCTTGGGCGGCCTAAGTATGACGGAGACTACGAAGACAATGTATTGGGGTGAGAGTACGACGACAGCAGCAAATGCCGTGGTGAACTTTCAACCGGAAGATTTTCATTTAGATTTTTTTGTGGATTTTCTGTCCTCCTCTCAAGAATTTGCGCCTGAAACAACGACTGCTTCTGTACCACTACCTCTTTGCCTGTCATCGACGATTTTAAAAAGAAGCAAAAAGAAGAATTGGAAATTTTTTTACAGCGTCAGAGAGAAGCCGAAGAAGTTTTTCTTCAGCAAGAAGAGGAGGAAAGAAGAAAGCAAGAAAAAGAAATAAGAAAGTTAGAAGAGGAGAAGTGTGAAGGACAGAAGGAAAACAAAACGGTGAGTGTGTTACAAGACATTTTAGCGGAGTTAAAAAATCTGAGAAACATCTATCAGATTTCTTTAACACAACCTAAGAGAAAGAGACCATCACGGGCGAAACATTCGAAACCCATCACTACTAGTGAGATGCTACCACCACTACCACCACCATTCACTACTACTACTACTATTACCAAAGTAGCAGCAGCAGGAGGAGGAGGAATAGGAGTTGGTCGTGGAAAGGGATTGAGACAGTTGAAGCTGATCATGTCCAGTCCATAAGTTTGTTTAACAAACAAACACCCCAAAGCTCCTTTTCAGGGCCACCCCATTTGCCAAGAAAAGATAATAATCCAATTTGCCAAAAAATCAAGTAAACTTTTAAATCCCATCCTTGGTTTGTGTAAGAGTGAGTGAGTGCGTACGTGCGTCCATACTCTAAAAAACCCAAAAGACACTTACTTTTTTTCCATTCTCGTCTATTCTCTTTTTTAAAAAAATCACAATGAACATAAGACCACACTCAAAAAAGTTCATCGTTCACTGTCTGTCTGTCTCTTTTTCTTGAATTTCTTCACATGGATCAAGGGTTCTTTTTCTTCTTCTTTCTCACTGTCTTCCAGTCGTCTAGCTGTCTTGATTTTCTTGACGACGGGGATAGGTTCTTCTTCTTCTGGGGCTGAAGATCCCTCTGTTTCCTCCCTCGCTGGTTATTTTCTCTTGTTTCTGATGACACTCCGAAGACCAATGTCCTTTTTCTTCACAATGATAACAGGTATCTTTCCCTTTGTCTCTCTTTTCTTTTCCTTTACTTTGACGTTGTGGACATTCTGGAGCCCAATGTCCTTTCTCTTGGCAGATAAAGCAAGTATCTTGACTTTTATCTCGAGAGGCAGAGGAGGAGTAGTGATTTGTCTTATTGGTATACTTTCCAAGGACTCTCTAAAATTCTGATAGCCACAGACGTCTGTTGTGCTAAATCTCTGAACAGAAGGGCAAACTTTTCTGACTTCTTCTCTTCCATCTTCACTGTTTGAAAGTGGAATCACGAATAGTGATTCTGAGGATAGGAAGGTCTCTATATATAGGGATAGACCCTGTGATGAACGTATGACAATTAAAACATACACCCCTGAACTCCAACAAAAAAGGGTAGGAGTGTTATGGACACACTACTTAACCCTGATATACAACCATACTATACAATCACGCACACGTAGGCAAGGGTAGGTGTACTTATGGGCACACTACTATACCCTCACACAAACATAACTATCACATGTTAAGGGGTTTTAAGTTTTAGTGTACAACATAGACAAAAACATACACAAACATACAAATATTGGCGATGATTCAAGGTTGACAACGTTGTAACGTAAGACTAGAGGTCAAATCCTTTGGCACAGCGTCATTTTACCATCAATGGTCATTACTTTTCTGAGCTAACGAAAATAGATAACCATAATGTTCTCAAAACCACTTTTTTATTAACCTTTATCCTGACTCGTGGAGTATTTTGACTTTCTACTGTGAGCATTGTGCAAAGAAAGTAGCATCACTTGAACATTCTTATACAATATCAAAGATAAACATTAATTTCAATACATTTACTTACTAAAAGTTAATAGTGGCTAAAGTTTACTACCCTGCATACACGCCGTTTCGTACTGATTGACCTAGCCACGCGAAAAACGTCTTTATCTACTGTGAGCAGTGTACACAATGAAATATTGTCAAATGAACGCAGTAATAATTTCCAAAAAACCGATGGTATGCCTCAAACAGAGAGAAGGTTACCCTTTCTATGAGTTTCTGAAGACAAGGGTAAATTCTGTGATAGAAATGTTCATTGGCAAAAAAATTATTTTCATTCATCGGTTTTAAATAAGTAGTGTTATATTTCTTGTCGAATGACTGTAGTAGCATTTGTTGTATGCCTCCCAAATATTTAAGATATGTTATGTTTTGCTGCACACGCCTTGCGGCTACAAACAATGTTACAACATTTCCCAAAACCGAAGACGGGAGAACAGTAAAAACACGTCTTGTTTTATAGACAGTCTGAAATGGACTGACTGAAAATAGGACATACATTGTTACAGTTTTACTGAACGCATGTTTAGGCTCAAAAATGATAGTGTAGAATAGGACGGGTTATAGAGTGCAGAATTGGATGGGTCATACTCGAGTCATTCTTACAACGTAATGCTATGTGCTTGTTTTTGGGGTTTCCTTCGGAAAACAGTAGATCTAGAATTTTTTTTCCGTGACACATTGCAGTGCCAAATCAGGAACAAAGCTAAGATACCTGACATGCACAAGAACAACTAAACTCAAGATTTTATATAATACAACGATTTACCTATGGAAGAAAAATCGTTGCACAATTTTTAAGGGGTCCAAGTTTTTGAAAAAATTACAAAACTAACGTCACATTTCACGTAATCATTGTGACTACTGCCAACATTTGTGGAGAGGCATCTTAAAAACGGGAACATATACCATTATCATTTCAATCGAAATCATTGTATAAGAAACTTAGTGTGTGTTTGTGAAACAGAGAGAATTGACATTACGACGGAGAGAGAGAAAGAGTATTTTATTCCTACTTTTAAAAATATAACGACACTTACGTTCTTTATGGTGTATTTTCCTTAAGAAATTTCATTTAAAAAAAAAACACATTGATAGGAAAAAAATCCTATTTTTTTTCGGTAAAATATCACAAGATTGAATTGGAGACATAGTCTACTAAAATCCTTCTTTTAAAAACGTAGATGTAAAATTCTCACAAAATATTACATCCAAACAGTCCGTGTTGTATTTTGACATAAGGCTGATACATTTTCCATTGATCACAAATTATACGATGGGGTTGTGTGTTAGCTTTTATTTGTAAAGAGACTAACGGTCAGGCACAGAAAAAACACATCTATTCTTCTCACTGTGTCAGTTTCAACTAAGGGCGATTCAAAGCGAACGCGGTAAGAAAATATTTGTAGCCAATGAAATTACTTATAATGAGTGACGAAGTGTTTTGTTACAGATTCCAGACAGGCAGTGTGGCAAAATAATGCCTATGGTCTGGCTCTTTACGATTGCGGTGCTGACAGACTAGAGGGAATTTGCAATCATGTTAAGAATCGTGTCCTGTAACATTTTTTCTCGCCACGCTAAATACTGAACTGTAACATTATTGGCTCGGGTTTTGAAAACTGAAAAATAAAATGTTGTTTCTTAGTCATTTTGACATACACATACACACACATAGGTAGAAAGAGACAGAGAGAGAATGAGAGAGAGAGAGAGAGAGAGAGAGAGAGAGAGAAGGTCTACACTATTTAGGGTCGTTTTTTTTTCAAACTAGTGAATTTGAAGGCTTGTATGAAGTTACGATTTCTGGTACAGTTACAAGTTTGTGTGTTTGGAAAATGGCAAACATCGGACAAACATTTGTGTAGTGACACATGTAAAGTTGAGTGTTTGTGCAAGTTTCAAAAATTAACGTCACATAGCTTTCTACTGCTCCTAGACATTTCCATTTTGGCAAATTTTAAGTAAAGCAAGCCATTATCACAAACATAGGTAGAGACAGGGGTATATATATATAGGGGTGGGGGTGGGGGGGGGTGGAGTTGGATATTAAGATGAAAAGATCACGCCAAATCCATGAGAAAACAGAAGAAGAAACGAAGAGGCCACGACGACGAAGACTTTCTGTGCCGCCTGAAACACCGCTTGCTGAAGTGCTGGCTCAAGTTCATTCTAGCGATTTCGAAGAAGAGATGAGTGAGCCTGAAACCCTACCACCTTCTACCCAACCCAACGAATCCACCACCACCCATGACCAGGAAAGTCCTACCGTAGCTCCCGAAAATTACTATCGAAATCGAGAGACGCAAAAAATGACCTCTAGTAAATTTAGAACCATGGCATACACTTACACGGTTCGCTTTAAAGACTTCAAGTCCGAAGTGCCTCCCGAAAAAGCTGCAGGGTTCATTACCCATTTGTGGGATTCTGTGTTACAGAACTTGAAACGACAATGCGGAGCCAAAGAGGACGATCGATTGAGATTGTCCATCCATCACGACAGTTTGAAGAGTCCTGTCTGGATTGAGCCCGGCAGAATTAACACTAGCCAAAGTCATGACCAAAATAGAACACGTTAAACAATCCAACGAAGAGTTTGCCATCACGGATGGAAAGGCCACACTTCACATGACTCACGTCTCCCCTCCTCGAGATAGCGGACGAAGCAGGAAAGTGTTACTGGTGGACGACCTTCGTAGTACCAAACGCAGTGTCGTCCCAATCGACAATTCTCAAGACCAGATGTGCTTGGCTCGGGCCATCGTGGTGGGGCGAACGTATGCCGACAAGAACGAGACCGTAGAATTGGAAAGAGCCTGGAATAACATTCGAAAGTCGGACAGAGCCAAACAACGAAACGAAGCAGAACTCCTGTTACGACAAGCAGGCATACCCAAAGACACCGTGTGTGGCATTTCTCAAATGCAACAACTTCAAGACGTCTTGGCTCCTCGCTTCACCTTGAAAGTACACCCTCAAGAAGTTCGCGGAGCTCTTCTGTTTCGAGGCCCCGATTTCCCCGAAGGAAAATACATTCACGTCTATTACCATCGAGAACATTTCGATGCCATCACCAGTATCACATGATTTCTAGGATACTCTTACTACTGTGAGAAATGCGACAAAGGAGTTAACAGTCGGGAGCAACACATTCATTGCGGAGAGAGATGTCGGGGGTGTTCAGCTGCCAAGCCATGCCTTCCTGAAAAACACGTGCATTGTGAAACGTGTCGACGAACTTTTGCCAGTCCCACTTGTACGGCATCGCAGGACACAAGGTCACCAGCAAAAATGTGCTTGCGACTTATTGAAATTGTGTTCCAAGTGTGAACAACTGATTCGAACCAACAACTCCAAGGCACACACTTGTACCGGAAAGAAAAGATGCCGCATTTGCAAGCAGATGGTGGACTTTGATCATCAATGTTTCATGCAAAAGTACGACAATACACCGAAGAAAGAATTACAGAGGGATCAGAACAAGAAGAAGAACAAGAACCAAGTGGATTTCATCTTTTTTGATTTTTAATGCATGCAAGAAGCAGGCATTCACATTCCCAATTTCTGCGTCGCTCATCGGGCTTGTGAGAAGTGCATCCAAGAACCTATCCATTTTCACTGTCCTCATTGTAGTAGGATTCCAGGAGGACGTGAAAAAATCTTTCGTGGTCCTAACACTCTGTCCGAGTTTGCTCAATGGATTTTAGACCCTACTGACGACACTTGGAGCGAAGAGGCCATTCAACGTTACGAAGACTGTCATCGCTATGCGACCGTCATGGCTCACAATTTCTAGGGGATACGATGGACAGTTTTTGTTAAAATATTATTCGCAACAAGGTACCGAATGCCCTCAAGTCACCATGCACGGAGCCAAACTCATCTACATGAAAGTGGGACAAGTGCAGTTCAAAGATTCCATGAGTTATTTGGCCATGCCTTTGAGTCGAATGAATAAAACATTTGGCATGACAGAAATGGCCAAAGGATATTTTCCTCACTTCTTCAATACGAAAGCCAATCAACACGCCGTACTACCGCATTTACCTGACGTCGACTATTACGACCCCGACGGAATGCACCCCGAACAACGAGAAGCCTTTCACGCTTGGTACCGCGCTCACCAGTCAGAACCGTTTAACTTCCAAGAAGAAATGCTGAAGTACTGTCGATCTGATGTGGACATTTTACGCCGTTGCTGTGGAAAGTTTCGACAGTTATTTCTAGATCACGGAGACATCGATCCTTTGAAAGAAGCGTGCACCCTCCCTAAAGCCTGTACCTTAGTGTACACCAAAACTTTCATACCCGAGAACGAACTAGTCATCATAGACCCGAACACGTCTCTCTTTACCAGTCGTCAATACTCGGCCAAAGCTTTGCCTTGGCTCCATTACTTGTGCCAAAAGGAAGACAAATGGATACAACATGCCAGAAACGGAGGAGGAGAAAAGAAGATTGGATATTATTCCGTGGATGGTTGGAATTTAGAAAACCCACAGATTGTATACAAATTTCAGGGTTGTTTGTTTCACGGATGCCCTACCTGTTTTCCTCAACGAGACCTGAAAAGTCCTTTTTCAGTTTCCACCATGGAAGAGTTGTACGAACAAACTTACCAACGAAGACTAAAGTTAGAAAGTCAAGGATACCAAGTGGTAGAAATGTGGGAGCACGAGTACGATCGACGTTTAAAAACCGATCCTGAATTTAGGAGGATAGCCGAAAGTTACGACGTGACCGACATCGAACCTTTGGATCCACGCCACAGTTTGTTTGGAGGATGAACCAATGCCACTCGCTTGCTGTAAGACGTAGACGAATCAAAAGGAGAAGAAATCAAATACATCGACGTGTGTTCGTGGTATCATTGGGTGTGCAAATATGCTCGATTTCCGACCGGACACCCTGAAATCTTGACAGAACACATCGACGTGGAACACATTCGTCAGTACGAAGGATTGATCAAATGCAAAGTCTTACCCACGACAAACTTGTACCATCCTATCTTACCTCATCATTGGCAAGGAAAACTGATGTTTCCTTTATGCCGTAGGTGTGCCGAATCATGCAACCAAGATCACCCCTGTCACCACACGGAGGAAGAACGTGCTTTGACAGAAACGTGGGTCAGCGCCGAATTGTTTCGGGCTCTGGATCGTGGATACCGCTTGTTGAAAGTGTACGAAATCTGGCACTTTCCAACCACCGCACAATACCAAAAGGACGACGCCTCGAATCCAGGCATCTTCTCGGGGTACGTCAACCAATTTTTAAAACTCAAACAAGAAGCCAGCGGCTATCCCTCGTGGTGTCAGACTCCCGAAGACCAAGTCCGATTCTAAGAAGAGTACCGTGACGTCGAAGGGATCACTTTGGAAGACGTAGAAAAGAACGTAGGAAGAAGATCGTTTGCCAAAGTCATGTTGAATTGTTTGTGGGGAAAAATGGCACAACGTCCGATCTTGACCAAGACGGAATAGTTGACCGATCCTAGTGACTACTTTAAACTGGTGGACGACAAAAGTAGACTGATGAAACACGTAGTAATCGTCCGTGAAGATTTGATCTTAGTCAATTTCGAAGAAGAATGCAAGTTTGTACAGCCCGACAAGTTTAGCAACGTGGTCATTGCAGCCTACGTGACAGCTCATGCTCGCTTGAAATTGTACGACGAAGCTTTAGAAGTCTTGGGAGAGTGTTGACACCGACAGTTGTATGTACATCCATCGCCCTGGTTGCCCACACCCCACCATCGAAGGAGATCGGCTAGGAGCATGGACGGACGAGCACCCTCAAGAGACGATCCTCAGTTTTGCCAGCGGCGGTCCTAAAAATTACGGGAACCGATACCGAGGCCCACAAGGACAATTTCACACCAAATGTAAAGTCAAAGGATTGACCCTGAACTATCGAACCAGCCGAGTGGTCAACTTTGAGGTTTTAAAAAATGCTTTGCTGTCTGGACAAGTGGAAGACTTTCGAGTGAAAACGTTAGAACCTCACAAGATCGTACGGTTACCTAATCACCAAATCTTCAGTCGTCCTTTA
This sequence comes from Margaritifera margaritifera, assembly GCA_029931535.1. Classification (NCBI taxonomy): domain Eukaryota; kingdom Metazoa; phylum Mollusca; class Bivalvia; order Unionida; family Margaritiferidae; genus Margaritifera; species Margaritifera margaritifera. Next base: position 900,312 of record JAQPZY010001485.1, on the reverse strand, counting down.
CAAAAAGTTTACCGAATTGTGTACCAGAAACGAGTGAGACTTCCAGACCATTCCACTTTGCCTTACGGACACGCCGATCTTCAGTATAAAAAAGGGACCACTTCCAAGCCTAACCATTCATTGCAAATACAGACGTCGACCTAGAAAGATGAATTTCACACAGAGAAAAACCCCATATCCAACATCATCTACCTCTGTCTCCACAATACTGACAGAGCATAGTTCGTCCAAGAAGGAAAATGATTCAGTCGTCCCTAAAGATAATTATCGCATTCGAGAGACTAACAAAGCGACTTCCAGAAAATTTAGAACCACCACTTATACGTACACAGTGAAATTTAAAGACTTCACGTCTGAAGTTCCAGCACAGAAAGCAGCAGGTTTCATTACGGACTTATTTGACTCATTGTTGGAGGAACTGAAAGGACAGTGCCAAGTCAAAGATCAACATCAATTGAGTCTATCGATGTCTCACAACAGTTTGAAATCTCCTGTGTGGCTCGGCTTTAGTACACCGGCAGAATTAACTTCTTCCAAACTCTTGGACAAAATTCAAGACGCTCAATCAATGAGAGAATAATTTGACATCACCGATGGAAAAGTGACTATTCACCTGACACAGGTTTCACTTCCAAGTGAAGAAGACAGCCGTTGCACTTGATCTACTTTTCGTGCTTACCAAGAAGTGGGTATAGCATGTTGGATACACCCACAGATTTACGACTGAAAAGATGTACGTGACTGGAAAAGTCTTGGATTCAACGCTTGGACACAAGAGGTAGCTGACCATGCCAGGACCATGGTCTTCACTTGTGAAACGTATTCCGTGGAAGGAAGTTAACGATCGTGTTCAGACCTTAGAGGATTATAAACACCTGATACAAGAACTGTTTCCATTAAATTTTGGACTCGATGCCGTGTGTGTCTTCGTGACTACTTTTCTTGGATTTCGTTTTCCAGGACATTCGTTCTGGACTATTTTGGAGGAACAGCATTGGTGGTGAATTATTAATGAACGGTACAGGGAACAAAAAACATGACCATTCATGCTTTATCGTCACACGAAAGACAAATGGTGCTCAAAGTGTTGAGACTCGTGATGAACACAAATGGTGTACCTCTGTGTGAAGAAGACCAGTGAACTTTGAATCAAAGTTAAAAGTGACATATTTTTGCTTGATATGTTTTTGTGTTTCATGACTTGTAAATATGTTTTTCCGCTTCATGACTTGTAAATATGTTTTTGTTTGTTGTGTTGACATGTTTTGAAAAAAAAAACATTAAACATGTATGAAACGTATAAAATGTCTTGTGTCTTTCGTCTTCTTCTCAAAATTCCTCCTACCTCCGTGATGGCTGCATCTTCTTCCTCTGCCTCCTCTGCATCTTGTTCTTCTGTGGTCAAAGTGATTGACGAAAAGTTATATCGTCAAAGTTGGGAAGCTTTGTATCTGCGCCATTCCTTTAGCATGTTGATTGCGGGACCCAGTGGTTCAGGCAAAACCGAATTTGTCAAACGTTTGATTGAACACAAATCTCATGTGTTGGATTGTCCACCTCAACGCATCGTGTAGTGTTACAAAAGAGTGGCAATCGTCTTACACCTTACTTCGTGAAAGTCAAGGAGAAGCCATTTCGTTTGTGGAAGGCATACCTCGCGAAGACGATGGGATCGTGTCTGACGTGAGTCAAACACAAATGGTCATCTTCGACGACATGTTAGGAGAAGACGAAAAAGAAATTAAACTTTGGTTTACACGAAAATGACATCATCGGAATGCAAGCATCATTTACATTACTCAAAATTGATTTCAACAAAGTAAAGTCCATCGGACCATCAGTCTCAACGCTCATTACGTGGTCTTGTTTAAAAAGCACCAGAGACAAATCTCAAGTGTAAACAAAGAAGACGATGATTTTTTGCAAATGGCTCAAGATCTGGTGAAAGTAATCCTAAGAGAAGAAATCATCAGGGACAGAACGGAATGGGAGGAGAGACAAAGAGTGCAGCAGCAACACCAAAGACAACAACAGCAGCTACAACAACAACAACAACAACTCTTACAGCAGCTGAAACAACCAGACGGAGAAGTCACCTGTAGGATGGATTGTGAGGAGTTTGCCTTCTCTTTCACCAGAAAGAGAGCTTGTCCTACAGCCATGAGACTAGTGGCGAAAAGTGGCCGCCCAGCTGCTGCTGCTACTGCTACTAGAAGTTAAACACAACTTCTTAACCCCAACGACCCTTTTCAGGGCCAACCAGATCTCTAGAAAAGATAACCACTCTCAGAGTGCCTAAGCAAAATATAAAAATAAAAAAAAATTGTATGTAGGGTGTGTTTGTGTTTGATAAAAAAATATAAAAAAATGGATTGTGTGGTGTGTGCTTGTGTTTTGATAAATAATATTAAAAAAATTATGTAGGGTGTGTTTGTGTTTGATTAAAAAATAAAAAATAAAAAAAATTAAAAATGGTTGTGTGGTGTGTGTTTGTGTTTTATAAAAACTAAAAATAAAAAAATTTTAAAATGGTTGTGTGGTGTGTGTGGTGTTTGATTAAAAAATAAAAAAAAGAAATTTTTTCTAAAAATTGGTTGTGTGGTGTGTGTTTGTGTTTTATAAAAAATAAAAATAAAACATTTTAAAAATGGTTGTGTGGTGTGTGTTTGTGTTTGATTACAAAATAAAAAATAAAAAATAATAAAAATGGTTGTGTGGTGTGTGTTTGTTTTATAAAAAATAAAAATGAAAAACTTTCTCAAAAAGAGTTGTGTGGTGTGTGTTTGTGTTTGTGTTTGATAAAAAATAAAAAATAAAAAAAAATTTGAAATGGTTGTGATGTGTGTTTGTGTTTCATAAAAAATAAAAAATAAAAAAATTTAAAAATGGTTGTGTGGTGTGTGTTTGTGTTTGATAAAAAATAAAAATAAGAAACTTTTCTCAAAAATTAGTTGGGTGGTGTGTGTTTGTGTTTGACTAAAAAATAAAAAAAATAAAAACTTTTTTAAATGGTTGTGTGGAATGTGTTTGTGTTTTATAAAAAATAATTTAAAAAAAAAAAAAACTCTGGGTTATAATTTATTTATAATAATGATTGAGAATACATTTTGGAATGGATTGAAAATTGTAATTGTGGGGACGTAATTGAAAACTATATTGATAAATAGTGTGGCCCTTCTCTCTCTGTCTCTCTCTCTTTCTACCTATGTGTGTGTATGTGTATGTCAAAATGACTAAGAAACAACATTTTATTTTTCAGTTTTCAAAACCCGAGCCAATAATGTTACAGTTCAGTATTTAGCGTGGCGAGAAAAAATGTTACAGGACACGAATTCTTAACATGATTGCAAATTCCCTCTAGTCTGTCTGCACCGCAATCGTAAAGAGCCAGACCATAGGCATTATTGTGCCACACTGCCTGTCTGGAGTCTACAACAAACCACTTCGTCACTCATTATAAGTAATTTCATTGGCTTCAAATATTTTCTTACCGCGTTCGCTTTGAATCGCCCTCAGTTGATATTGACACAGTGAGAAGAATAGATGTGTTTTTTCTGTGCCTGACCGTTAGTCTCTTTACAAATAAAAGCTAACACACAACCCCATCGTATAATTTGTGATCAATGGAAAATGTATCAGCCTTATGTCAAAATACAACACGGACTGTTTGGATGTAATATTTTGTGAGAATTTTACATCTACGTTTTCAAAAGAAGGATTTTAGTAGACTATGTCTCCAATTCAATCTTGTGATATTTTACCGAAAAAAAGAGGATTTTTTTCCAATCGACGCGATTTTTTAAAAAACGGAATGTGTTTTTGAAATTTCTTAAGGAAAATATACCATAAAGAATGTAAGTGTCGTGATATTTTTAAAAGTAGGAATAAAATACTCTCTCTCTCTCTCTCCGTCGTAATGTCAATTCTCTCTGTTTCACAAACACACACTAAGTTTCTTATACAATGATTTCGATTGAAATGATAATGGTATATGTTCCCGTTTTTAAGATGCCTCTCCACAAATGTTGGCAGTAGTCACAATGATTACGTGAAATGTGACGTTAGTTTTATCATTTTTTCAAAAACTTGCACCCCTTAAAAATTGTGCAACGATTTTCTTCCATAGGTAAATCGTTGTATTATATAAAATCTTGAGTTTAGTTGTTCTTGTGCATGTCAGGTATCTTAGCTTTGTTCCTATTTTGGCACTGCAATGTGTCACGAAAAAAAATTCTAGATCTACCGTTTTCCGAAGGAAACCCCAAAAACAAGCACATAGCATTACGTTGTAAGAATGACTCGAGTATGACCCATCCAATTCTGCACTCTATAACCCGTCCTGTCCTACACTATCATTTTTGAGCCTAAACATGCGTTCAGTAAAACTCTAACAATGTATGCCCTATTTTCAGTCAGTCCATTTCAGACTGTCTATAAAACAAGACGTGTTTTTACTGTTCTCCCGTCTTCGGTTTTGGGAAATGTTGTAACATTGTTTGTAGCCGCAAGGCGTGTGCAGCAAAACATAACATATCTTAAATATTTGGGAGGCATACAACAAATGCTACTACAGTCATTCGACAAGAAATATAACACTACTTATTTAAAACCGATGAACGAAAAAATTTTTGCCAATGAACATTTCTATCACAGAATTTACCCTTGTCTTCAGAAACTCATAGAAAGGATAACCTTCTCTCTGTTTGAGGCAAACGATATCTTTTTTGGAAATTATTACTGCGTTCATTTGACAATATTTCATTGTGTACACTGCTCACAGTAGATAAAGACGTTGTTCGCGTGGCTAGGTCAATCAGTACGAAACGGCGTGTATGCAGGGTAGTAAACTTTAGCCACTACTAACTTTTAGTAAGTAAATGTATTGAAATTAATGTTTATCTTTGATATTGTATAAGAATGTTCAAGTGATGCTACTTTCTTTGCACTATGCTCACAGTAGAAAGTCAAAATACTCCACGAGTCAGGATAAAGGTTAATAAAAAAGTGGTTTTGTGAACATTATGGTTATCTATTTTCGTTAGCTCAGAAAAGTAGTGACCATTGATGATAAATTGACACTGTGACAAAGGATTTGAGCTCAAGTCTTACGTTACAACGTTGTCAAACTTGAATCATTGCCGATATTTGTATGTTTGTGTATGTCTTTCTCTATGTTGTACACTAAAACTTAAAACCCCTTAACATGTGATAGTTATGTTTGTGTGAGGGTATAGTAGTGTGCCCATAAGTACACCTACCCTTGCCTACGTGTACGTGATTGTATAGTATGGTTGTATATCAGGGTTAAGTAGTGTGTCCATAACACTCCTACCCTTTTTTGTTGGAGTTCAGGGGTGTATGTTTTAATTGTCATACGTTTATCACAGGGTCTCTCCCTATATATAGAGACCTTCCTATCCTCAGAATCACTATTCGTGATTCCACTTTCAAACAGTGAAGACGGAAGAGAAGAAGTCAGAAAAGTTTGCCCTTCTGTTCAGAGATTTAGCACAACAGACGTCTGTGGCTATCAGAATTTTACAGATAGTCCTTGGAAAGTAAACCAGTAAGACAAATCACTACTCCTCCTCTGTCTCTCGAGATAAAAGTCAAGATACTTGCTTTATCTGCCAAGAGAAAGGACATTGGGCTCCAGAATGTCCACAACGTCAAAGTAAAGGAAAAGAAAAGAGAGACAAAGGGAAAGATACCTGTTATCATTGTGAAGAAAAAGGACATTGGTCTTCGGAGTGTCATCAGAAACAAGAGAAAATAACCAGCGAGGGAGGAAACAGAGGGATCTTCAGCCCCAGAAGAAGAAGAACCTATCCCCGTCGTCAAGAAAATCAAGACAGCTAGACGACTGGAAGACAGTGAGAAAGAAGAAGAAAAAGAACCCTTGATCTATGTGAAGAAATTCAAGAAAAAGAGACAGACAGACAGTGAACGATGAACTTTTTTGAGTGTGGTGTTATGTTCATTTGTGATTTTTTTAAAAAAAGAGAATAGACCAGAATGAAAAAAAAGTAAGTGTCTTTTGGGTTTTTTAGAGTATGGACGCACGTACGCACTCACTCACTCTTACACAAATCAAGGATGGGATTTAAAGGTTTGCTTGATTTTTTGGCAAATTGGATTATTATCTTTTCTTGGCAAATGGGGTGGTCCTGAAAAGGAGCGTTGGGGTGTTTGTTTTTTAAACAAACTTATGGACTGGACATGATCAGCTTCAACTGTCTCAATCCCTTTCCACGACCAACTCCTATTCCTCCTCCTCCTGCTGCTGCTACTTTGGTAATAGTAGTAGTAGTAGTGAATGGTGGTGGTAGTGGTGGTAGCATCTCACTAGTAGTGATGGGTTTCGAATGTTTCGCCCGTGATGGTCTCTTTCTCTTAGGTTGTGTTAAAGAAATCTGATAGATGTTTCTCAGATTTTTTAACTCCGCTAAAATGTCTTGTAACACACTCACCGTTTTGTTTTCCTTCTGTCCTTCACACTTCTCCTCTTCTAACTTTCTTATTTCTTTTTCTTGCTTTCTTCTTTCCTCCTCTTCTTGCTGAAGAAAAACTTCTTCGGCTTCTCTCTGACGCTGTAAAAAAATTTCCAATTCTTCTTTTTGCTTCTTTTTAAAATCGTCGATGACCGGCAAAGAGGGTAGTGGTACAGAAGCAGTCGTTGTTTCAGGCGCAAATTCTTGAGAGGAGGACAGAAAATCCACAAAAAAATCTAAATGAAAATCTTCCGGTTGAAAGTTTACCACGGCATTTGCTGCTGTCGTCGTACTCTCACCCCAATACATTGTCTTCGTAGTCTCCGTCATACTTAGGCCACCCAAGGTAAAACCCAACGAACGCTGTGATGCCTTTATACTCAAGATGACGTCACACACCCCCCCCCCCCCGCTCTCTTCCCATTGGAAGAAAAACCTACCCGCTTGTAATGCGCCATTGGATTGGTAGTTCATTTCAATCCATTTCAATCCACTCTTAGGCTATATATACCACCGCTTGTCTCATAAGGCTTCACCGGTTCTCAAGATGCATACCTAAGTAGAGTCTTCCAACATCGTTTCGGGGATGTTCTCCAACCCGGACTACCCGATGTACGTCAAAGCCTCATGGGCGATTACCAAGATCACCACTACAACAATCTGGAAAAGAAGGATCTATATCGAAAGACAAGGGTATCTGAAACGTGTCTTGATCTACGGTCCTGAAGTCCGGCGAAGTCTAAGGAGAAGAAGACCCTCCATGAGATGTTCACTATGTTAACTGGATTGATTGACACCACTCCAACGGCCCTTTTCAGGGCCAACCACTATTCTAGAAAAGATTATTTTCATTATTGCCTTTAAAACAAAAAAATATGTGTGTGTGTGTGTAGAGGTCCCATATACCATCCCCATTATCCCCCAAGTGCCCCACTCCATGTTAAATTCGCCTCGTCCCTGTAGAGGCCCACCATTTTTAAGGACCATTGTTCCCCAAGTACCCCTGCATGTTCAATTCCGATTGAACCTAAATATTTTGTCCCTATATTCCGTTGACCCTTTTTAACATAGGATGTCCCCATGTCCCACAACACCTCCATTATACTACTTATACATCTTTCTCTCAAGCGTTTTCGGATGTTTCTTGTTTGAATAGACCTCAGCCTGCTTTCGTTAACTCACAAACATCATAAGAATCTCCGCGACCCCATTTTTGGGCCTAGATATGGGATCTTGAAATATCGATTTCGTGAGATCTAGATGGACCTTTCGGCAGATTTCCATGACAGACTCATCATTATGCTTCTTGCATGGTAGAATAGATATTGCAAAATTATTAAACCTTAAGCTGTCCTTTCGTTAATACTGCTCCAACTTATAAACTTCAGACTTCGAATATTCAACCTTGGTGTCCGAAACGCTCACTCTAGATTTCAGCTTGGCTATCTGTAGCTTGTGTACCGCATTTTCGCCTTTCAAGAGTTGCAACTCACTCCCAACGGACTTTTCCAATGTTTGTTGAATCCGCGGAATCAAGGCTTCAGCGAGAAATTGTGTCAACGTAGGAATAAAGGCAAATAGAAAGACCGGATCAGTAAATGTGGCGTACACAAGTTCAGAAATATGAAATGTTGTCCCAGGAACCTTTCCTTGAATGGAAGCAATATGCTGCGGTCTTAAGTCGTCTACAGAACCCCTACGTCTGTGCATTCGCTGAGTGGATCCCTCATGATTCTCCTATATTTTCCTGTTACTCTCCGCCATTGTTCACCTCGCGCAGCGTGCAACGTGCAGAATGAGTGCACGTGAATAACAAAGCGGAACACACAAACACACACACACACACGCTGTCACAAATCAAAAATAAACCTTACCAATCAAAAAAAGGAAACACGAAATACACATATTCCTCTCCAATGTAGATTTTCCTAACTTGCCATCTCCAGTGTATGCGCATGAACTCTTTATGAGTCATGTCGCTAATTGACGGACGCATATACTTCTCCATGCGTAGATCATGGAAATTTTGCAGTCAAACAAATTGAATAAGTAACGTCTTCCACTCATACCACCAAAATATTTTCAACATAACTTACACTTGTAAAGATTTGAAAACTTTCTAAAGAGAAACCAGTCATTTTGTTTCTGGCTCATAAAGGAATGGAATGTCCAATTATTTATTTGTTAGATGTATTATATATTTTCAAATTTTTAAAATCTTAAATACAAAACATTTTGGTAATTTTCTCAGTGCAAAAGTATGTAATTTGCTTGACCAGACAGTCGTTAATATATCCTTATAAAATAATTCATAGTAAAATGTTTTAACGATATGGAAAGTAACCCGACCCCCCACCCGTTTTTTTCTTAAAATAAAAAAATAAAAATAAAATAACGCTACATAAAAAAATATGATAATAAAGGAGCTATCCTTGCTCGCTTCCTCCATCCATATCTCTATAAACCTCTCTTTCTTTTCTTCTGTATTTCCTGATATTTCTTTTACTCATCTAGTGTGTCAGGCGGGTCGAATATTATATAAGTAACTGCCTAACCATCATTCATGTTGGTTTTCATTTCGCTATAACGCGTTGCCTCTTATGAATGGATACCTCTATCTTAGGAAATATTAGCATTCATTGACTTTTGCTTCTTTATGTAAATACGCTGTGAAGGAAGATGTTTTGTTTTTATTCAATCTATGTATTTAATGCATTGGGTGGGGCGGTTTCTGCACCCTATCTCTTCTTTGTCTTCATTCCTTCACCTTCCTCTGTCTGCTTGATGCTCTTTTTTTTTACACCTTTCGCCTTGCCAAGTAAGGAATAAGTCATCGAGCAATAATGAGTCAAACTATGATCAAGATAGGAACCTTACATGTAAAAGAACTGTGGGAAACTAAAATGATGCACAAGATTTTCAATTGGATTTGCCATTAAAAGATAGATACATGCTTTCTGTAAGACACGCTCTCTATAAATGATATCTCGCGTCTCTGGAAAAATGAATGGGGCTATGAAACATTTTTCAGCAGTAAAAGTAGTCTGGGGTAGCTATTCTCTTTGATTAAAATTTTCAACTAAAGATAAATAGTTCTCGTGAATTGTTAAGTGGAAGAATTATTATAGTGCAAGGAAATATAGAAGATTTAAATATCACTTTTATAACTTTCATGGGCCAAACACTGATGATCCTGGTTTTATACCTAAGCTGGAAGAATATATAGGGGAAAATAGTGTCGAAATACTTATTATTCGTGGGGACTTTAACACAGTAATCGATCCCACTGTGCATAAGAAGGTGGGTTACATGAACCAAAAACCAAGGACCAGAGATATTTTAAGTAAATTTACAGAAAAATATAGTCTTATCAAAATATGTCGTAATTTACATCCGGAGGCAAAACAGTTTACATGGTTTCCAATAATGTTTCTCCTATATTCCATAGACTTGATTATTTTCGAGTCTCCGACAGGCTAATAAATACTATTTTCGAAAGCAAAAGTATGCCATCTATCTGTTTGGATCACTCGGCAGTTATATGTGACTTAGAGCTTTTTAAAGATAAACGCGGTCCAAGATACTTTAAATTGAATAATAGTCTTCTATTTGATGAAGAATACAAACACGCAATACGAGATAATGTGAAGGCAATTATGGAAATAAATATGACAGCTGATCTTGATGTAAATTGGGAATTGATTAAAGGTATTATCAGCTACGAAACTATCAAATTTGCTTCTAGAAAATGGAAAACTTGAATGGTAAAGGAAAAAAGAAATGGGAAGAGAAAGATTAATATTTAAGTTAGATTATGAAAATAACCGTAGTGACACAGAAATTAAAAGAAAACTAGATAAGAGCAACTAGAAAGAAATATATGATAAGCAAATTAAAGTTGTTATTCTTAGATCGAAAGCAAGATTTATAGAAGGGGGAGAGAAAATTAGTAAATACTTCGCTAGCATAGATAAACGGAATTTTGAAAGTAGAGTCAGAAGGAACTGAAAATTAAAGGAAAAGAATATGATAAAAGACTATTTTGAAAAAAGAAAAGTCGTACTATGAAAATCTGTACCCCAAAAAAACCAATCTATCCAACAAAGCATAACTTCTTTCCTTTGGACCTACGAAAATAAACTCACTGAGGATGAACAATTATCGTGCGAAGGTCTCTTATCATTCAAAGAATGCACTACAACGTTACAAAGTAACCATAGCAATAAAAGTTCAGGCCTTATGGCATTACTTGTGAGTTTTACAAAAAACTTTGTCACGACTTTAAATTCAGTTTCCTAAAAGGAAGACTGCACAGTTTAGAGAATATTGGTGTAATATCCTTAATCACTAAACCAGAAAAGGATTTGACAGGCTTACCCTATGGAATACTGATCCATTTACTGAATATAAACTATAAAATTGTCATACAGAACATTCTCCCAAGGGTTAGTTATGAAAGCGAGACAGGTTTTATTAAAAGTAGATAAATAAGTCAAAATATTTGGCTGATTTTGAATGTTATTGAACGGTGACCCGACAAAAGAGCGCACGACAAAAGAGCGCCGACAAAAGGGCGCCGACAAAAGAGTGAGCGACAAAAGAGCGCCGACATAAGAGCGAACTACAAAATATCACAACCATTTATTGTATTGCAAATAACTTTAATTTTATGTCTTAAATGAAGTGTATAAAATGACATTGGAAATCATTTCTGCAAATAACTTCGGCAGTGTATGATTAATTTTGATCCATACTTTCATAAGAGCGAACTACAAAATATCACAACCATTTATTGTATTGCAAATAACTTTAATTTAATGTCTTAAATGAAGTGTATAAAATGACACTGGAAATCATTTCTGCAAATAACTTCGGTAGTATATGATTAATTTTGATCCTTACTTTAAATAAAAATTATATTGCAAGATTGTTGGCAATGCCTCGCAGATAGTCCATCAAAACAGCATTATTGTAAGTTGGAACGATGACCTGTAATCTTCTGTTCGGCTGTACGTACTTGTTTTTAGAAGTTTCAGGTTGATTCACACAGGATAGATGCCGTTCAATTTCTATTTCGATGTGATCTTGCTCCAGACGAAAATGGTTGATCAGCTTAAAAATTGACGGATGATTGCAGTCGACCGTTTGTTGGAATGCACGATGCCAGGCTTCCACCGAGTCGTTTGTGAGTGGAATATTGTCGTCGATACGATCATGTACATTCCAGAGATCTACGGCGAAGCGAGGATTGTCACTCCGGTTTCTTCTACGTCGTCCGATGTAAGTGTCCTCCCAATAATCTACATGTGGTGTAATTTCGGCAGGACTTGCTTCCGCCAATTCTTCGAATGAAACTACGACGTCATTTGAAGGAACAAAACTCAAGGCAAGCAGCATCTTTACTGCCATGCGGATTTCCTTGTTGTCCTGATATAGTTGCGCTAGACCAAATTATTGGACTTTTTTCCATAGACATTGTCCTAGGTGGAAAAGACAACCAACAAGACGCGTTCCAGGAAACACGCATTGAATTGCAATATGCACAGCTTTCTCATAATCGGACATAATGCTTCGTGGGTTTAGAGAAGGTTTAAGTTCTTTAATTTTCTCAAAAACTCGTACATATGTAGTTTCTGCTTTGTCCTTCATGAGGCAATAAATCAAGGGCAATGCCCTGCTATCGATCAGAGCATGGATGGTAAAAACCTGGAAGAAAATAACTGGTGCAACTTTGAAAGTTCCATCCACAAACCAATGCTCATTTTGCTCTAAAAGGTTGATGTTTACCGTAGTTCCGAATATCAGAATTATCTTCTCGCGATCCGATCCCGAATCCCATAAGACAAACTGTGCTCCTCGTATTGATGTTTGAAGAGTTTCAGGAATCGCTATTTCTGCTACATTTTGAGGATTAGGAAATGGAAGCTGTTTGCTTTTTCTTTGTCGTTCGATCGTGCGTTGCGATGCTGTGTATCCCGGTAAATGAGGTGCAACTTCCAATGAAATTCCACTTCTGGCTTGTGTTACGACTCTAGGGGTAATGTAACAGAATAAAAGACACAAACAAGCTTTCAAGATTCAAATGCAAATCTTTAATTTCTTAAAATATTAAAAGAATTAAAATAGTTCAACAAACAATCAAAGTGAAAGAATTAAAATAACTTACAGTATGGAATATCCTAAAAAGTCCTAAAATGTTTTAAAGTTCACTTCCTGATGTTAATCCGAGTAATCCGGATGTAGTATTATGAATGAAAAAGCCTTTGATGTGCTACTGTGTTGATAAATTTCAAGAAAATCCAAATAATCCTTGTAAGTTTGGAATCTCACAAGTTTTAGAATAATGTCCGATAATTCCACGGAGCTGTATAGTAATTCAGATGAATTACTAATTAAATAAATTCCACACTGAACTGAATAATTTCAATAACCTCTCTTCATTCAAGCAATTGTAAAGAATGACTTATCACTGGACTATCTGATATTTATACACCACTTGTGCGCAGATATTGAATTGTAAAACCCTTTCTCCGTCTTTAATAATATGGTATTACAAAATAACACAACCCTCTAAGAACCAATCAGGAACTAGGTTACACGTCATTTACCCAAAGGTCTAGCGTACTGAAATCTTAAAGAGTAAACACAATGTTATTATAATATGAAATGTGACCTTTCAATGTTGATTTCTAAAAGTACAGAGCTAGGTCGACTTCATTTTCCCGCGCAATTGATCATGTGACCACTTATTGATCGAAAGGATGTCGTATATACTCATATGACAACCGCAGTTCAGACTAAAAACAGAGATCGTTAATTAATAAATTAAATCATTATAAAAAAATTAAAGGAGGCATTATTCCGTAACACTTGTTGTATAATCTGCCTCGGTTTTTCGACTCCTTCCACAGCCCGTCTACGTATAGCCGACACGACTTTCGATGCTTCATTTTTAGCGGGCTCAGGAGCGTGATTGTGTTCCGATGATGAGATAATATCGTCGTTGAGCATTTTCATTCTTCCACGACAGCCATCTTTCTTGTAGCATCTCCATGTCGTACTTCCGTCCTTGTTTTCACGGTCCTTTCGATATCTGTATCCGGAAACCAATAGCATAACCTTTCCTTTCTGTGACTCTGTTTTCTGCATGCTAATTTTTGTAAAATGCAATGCTTAATGAGCTTATATACGAAATTTTTTACTATAACTAAACTTAAATTATTTGTTATTTTTTATTTGTTATTAGTCCTAATTATATGGCGCTATTTTGTCTTGCTCAATAATTAAAATATGTTGGAACATATGCGCTCTTTTGTCATTTGCTCTTTTGTCGGCAATAATTGACATATGGGGTATTGTCCAGGGGATATTGTCTTATCGGCGCTCTTATATCGGCGCTCTTATGTCTGGCGCTCTTTTGTCGCTCGCACTTTTGTCGGCGCCCTTTTGTCGGCGCTCTTTTGTCGTGCGCTCTTTTGTCGGGGTGCCGTTATTAAACATGCAGAAAGACAGATTCCCCAGTTCTCCTCCCTTTTGCTGATAAAAAAACTTTTAACACCTTAATACTTTTTTCAGGTACAAAACCCTTGAATTTGTCAATCTGGGCCTTAATTTCCTCTACTGGATCCGTCTTTGTTACGGTAATGTTAAAAGCTGCGTGTTCAATAATGGTTTGTTCGAATTGTTTTCTTTGAAACGTGGGGTAAGACAAGATTGCACATTATCCCCTTTATGTTTATATTATCAATCAAACTCTATCTAAGAACACAGGCATACATTAAAGGTTATAAGTTTCATGAAAGAGAGGTCGAATAAACGTTGTTTGCAGGCGATGCTACATTGATACTTAATGGTTCAGAAGTAAGTTTTAATACAGTAGTAACTATCTTTGATGAGTTCAGAATTATTTCGGGACTTGCATTTTAAACTACAAACAATGTATTTTATTAAGAATAGGCTCTTTACGGAGGAATACACATTTGAACTATGATTCTAGTAAACCGTTTAACTGGACTTCGCAGAGTACCAAAACTTTAGGCATAACTTTCCACACAAACTTAAATTTATTACATGTACTGAATCTATATCCAAAGCTAAGAGAATTCGATGCATGCCCTGAGAAATGGAAATAGCGAAATTTATCTTTGATTAGTAGAGTAACAGTAGTAAAAATTGTGCCATACCTACATTGATATTAGCAATGAATTACAAAATAATCCCACAACTGAGAAGATGAAGGAAATAAAATCAAATATATTTCGTATGATATGGCGCTCGAAAACGGATCACGTGTCAAGAAAAATAAATAGTTATGGTGGCATACAAATGCTGGATATAGATATATTTATTCACGCCATGAAAACGAGTTGGGTATATAGAATTTTCACCAAAGAAAATGGTGAAGTTTGAAAAATATCTGCACTTGAAATAATTACAAAGATAGACAACGAATTTATCTTTAAGGTTAATTATCCACCACATAGAATTCATAACATGAATATAAAAACAATTTTTTATTACAAACATATACTAGAAGCATTGTGCTTTCTCACTTCCAAAGACAATATATCACGGATTCAGGGGCAACCACTCCGTAACAACTATAAAATTATACACAGATGACCAAAGTTAGTATACCAAGATTGAATAGAAAATGAATTAGATATATACAGGATATATATTCCTTGAAATAAAAAAGATCCTTAACTTTTAGTGAAATTTGTAGCCGTTCTTCAATAAATAAATACATTTTTTTTCTTCAAAAAATATCACATACTAGTTTCTTCTATTTCAAAAGAGTTGTTAACCTCTCTCAAAAACGAGCCAAAACATAATGCAAGTTAATAGGAACAATAATATGCAAACATGAAACGTAACAAAACACCTATAATCCTATTTACAAAATTAAGATATAGCAAAACGAATCGGCAATAGTATCACATGAAGCATGGGAAGACATATTCCAAAACCCATCATTTTAACCGAAACTTTGTACACGAGATCTCATTCAAATGTACCCTGGATACAAAACTAAGAACTTTTCAATACTAGTTTCTCATACGTATTGTAGCAACCAACAAAGTTTCACATAAATGTAAAATCCATTGGACATTGATGTGCGATTTCTGTGGAATGAGCGAAAAGAATATGCTTCACTTTTTTTGGGAATGCATGTATTGTACAAGATTTCTTTGGAAAGCTCTAGATCTTTTCAGAGAAAATAATATAGATTTAAATGTCAATTTATTTAACGTTTTCTTTGGTGTGCAATGAAATGACAATGAACTGGTTAACTTCATATTAATTTTATCAAAACAGCTTATTTATGTGTGCAAATTTTCTAAAAAAAAAGTCCTTCCATTGAAGGTTTTCGCTCGATTCTATATGATTGATACGACATAGAAAACAAAAAATCAGCGGTTTTCATCAAAATAAATTAAATAAGATAGAAAAGAAATAGATGTATACAATGAAAATAAATTGAATCCAAGTATAATGCTAAAACAATTAAAGTCCACTTCTGTACTGAACTCACATAACATTTTTTATGAGTGTACATTTTCTTACGCAAAAACAAGAATATAAAAAAAATTAAAATTCTTCCTATGCCATATATGGCCAAACAAAATCAGGACACATAGGCAAGTTCTGTGTTTAATTTTGATATAAAGAAATCTGAATATGCATTAATTTAGCAATTGCGAATGATCTTGGTCAAATACAACTACATATCCGTTTATATGTTTTATCCGTTTACTGATATATTCATACTTATTGAAATTAAATTGATAAACATTTTAATTGAATATAGCAGCAGTTTGACCATTGTACATATGCCCCCAGATGTCGGTGACGGCAACGTCTAACTTACCATTGATTGGCATTTTTAACAAATAGATCGGCTATCCAACGTTGAAGCTCAAGGAATAGGTTTATTTGGCAAGTGTAAAATATTTGGGTTAACCAAATTCTTGCGTTACAATATTTTGTTAGTAACACGCAAGGGATATAGTGATACAATTTTCAGATTTAATTTCTTATACATATACCCATTTCTGCATACCATATTCCGTATTAGGAAAGTATTTAAAGCCGGAGAAATGTTGCGAACATCATCAAAATATGTATATCCTTACATTTGGACAATTACAAGAAGCCATTTTTGAAAATTTCATTTGGTTTAAATCTGAATTTTGTATTAACTGTAGTTGGGTCTTATTTATTAGGAAATAAAACAGAATACTTGTCATGGTAATAATGATCTTTTGTCTCGGAATTATTTTTTCGTGCTGAACATCAAATGTACTCACTGGGAAGAGATGCACTTATTTCTGTACTCAAAACAACGATACTTTAGTGCTGTGTTGGAATGCTTTTTATCACATAGCGTTCATATCTTCTGATATCACTATATTACGTCATAAATATCGTATGTGACACAACGGCATAACACCTAACAAGGGCATTAGGTGGCAAAACTCATTGACAAACTAAATGTCTGTGAAATTATGTCATACGGAGTCTCAAACTTATCTTCTAACGTAAAGGACTTTTTTTACTCATTGTTTACCATGGGTCATCTACACATCCCCGCCATTGTACTCAGCTCTGATGTTCTTTCTATATCTCCCACCAGGTATATCCAATTAGATTTAATTCAACCTCTACTGATTTTTTCCAGCGGTTTCTTGGTATGCCTCTTTTCCTGGAGCCTTGGAGGTTCCGACTTAACGTTTGTCTGGCAATGTTTGTCCAGTGTTTACTAAGTGACTGTACAATTCAGCCCAACCTACTTCGTTTGATTTGTCGGTCCACATTATCCTGATATGTTCTTTTCCATAGTGCTTTATGATTCATGATTACAAGCAGTTAATTTTCGAATTGGTTAAAAAGACTTATTGAGAAACAAAACTTGGATTCTTTTGATGGTCTTTAATGTTCTCCGCGTTTCAATTCCATATAAAAGCATACATTTCACATCTGTGTAAAACAATTCTGCGTTTTGGGCATTCAAGATATTTAACTGGAGTTTTAGGTTTGCTTTGCGCTAGGAATGATGTTCTTGCTTTCCCAAATCTAGTTTGTACATTGCCTTTTACGGCTTCGTCTTTACCTATGATACTTCAAACGTATGTAAACATGTCAGCTTCTTCGAGGGTTTCACTGTCTAACATTATTATGTCTTCCTGTTGTTGTTTATGTGCATAACTTTGGTTTTGCTCTTTTTGATGTTAAGTCCTACTTTGTTACTAATTTTCCTTCTTTGAAAGTCGACCAATCTGATATAGAGGGAGTAATTCCACTCAAGAGATTGCTCGACGATGATTCGCAGAGTGGCTATGTGATCTGTGCATGGCCTATCTTGTAACAAATCAACTTGTTCGTTTTTAATTTATTATCCAAAGTTATCTTTATTCTTTCCAAGATTGTCTTATTCAAGACTTTTCCAGGTACTGATAAAAACACCATTCCTTTGGAGTTCTTGCATTACCCGAAATATTAGTTTTTGTTAAGTTTTATGTGATTTCCCTTCGTCCAATAATTGTTATATAAGTATCTGATTATAATCAGATACTTTTTCGTCATCCCAGATCGTTCCAAAAAGATGAATTAGCACGTATGTTGATGTTTTTCTGTCTACTGTAATCACTTCTGCTGGTATGTGGGTAGAGCCTGGAGCTTTTTATTTCTCAACTTATTTAAGGTTGAGTGTTTTTTCCTTGAATGGCCGGTTGATGATCACGTCTGTGTGTGTATCTATAAGGTGTTCCGTCATTTTAGCTATTCTGTCATTTTAAGATATGGAAACAGTTTACGCACTGATTAAATTTCATGTAGCATCGAACGGCAAGAGGATGGGAAAATCGTACCAAGAAATAGATATTCCGTCGCAGTAAGCTATTCAATATTCACTTTTTTGCAAGCACCTAAATGAAGTATCTTACGTTTAATAATGTTTTACTTAAGAAGTTGAGGACACAAGTATGGAGCTAACGGAAGCATGTTTAATATATTATGGTCTTCAACGAATTTAAAAGATTTAATTTGCAAGAACTTTATTTTTATATTATATTTATAACATCATTCCAAATGACTTCTACTTCTCCATGACAATGATACTGACTGTAATTAGTATCGTAGCACAATCACAATGTGCTCTCAATATTTATGGCAGTCATGGTTTTATAGCTCTGTAGGAAAAATGATTTATTTCAATAAAAAAAAACATCGCAGTTTTACAAAATTTGCCAAGATTTTCAAGAAAAACAGATTGCTAATTATAACCCTGCTTCAAACGGTCGTACACCAACATGTCTAAATAATAATTAATTGACGTTTCTAATGAATATCATACAAATTAAATGACCTTTCATTGATGGGGATAAAGTGACTGGAATTCCAGAATATTACGCCTGTGCATTATATTCAAGTCGACAACTATTGTTGCGTGACTATTGCTCTGATTTTTTTATGCATTCGCTTGTTGAGGAGCATATCAAATGTATTTTATATTACAATTACCAACCACACCCTCTCATCCAAACTCTACAAGATGAGAAATATTCTAATATGACGTTCTTGTTACTTTAAAAGTTGTAACATCTTGACTATTTACGGGCAGCTGTTTCAGGATCAAAAATATCATCGCTCAGGATCCAGAGCGCAATGACATTTTGATTTCGCCTGAATGCTATTAAATCTGGCTGCGTTTTTCTTCTTTCGGGAAATAAAGAAGAATATTCGAATATAAACAATAGTATGTCATTACGCTGTACATCTAGGGTGTTTATTAGAAAAAAGATGTATTCGTTATGAACACTTTAAGCAAGGATATCTAAGTGCAAGGAAGTATTGATTTTGATCACATAGTATTCGTCTCTTTTTATATCAGTACATTAGGTTATACATACCGTATGCTTGATTATCGATTATGTGTAAAGCAAATTGACCAGAAAAAGTTCCTATACATGTTTCATTGTACTTGCACAAAAGCCAGTATATGTACGATTATGATGCTCGAAAGAAGTGAAAATCGCAAGTATTTCATTTATTCCATTTGATATCCTGTTCATGGAATTTCCCTCAACCTTATATGGTAGTTCCAGTTAATAACGATGATGATGCTGATGCCGGTTATAGTGGAAATATAAAATAATATAATTCCTATACACCCTTCTTCCCGGAATGTTGACATATATCTTATTTCTATTAGAAATTGATAGTATGCTACCCCAGTCAAACTAACTCATACATAGTACCCTTAGCAACCGTTTGATTTGATTTTTTTCTTTTGTGGGATTTAACGCCAAGTTGTAGCACCCGATAGGCTATGCATGGCGACCAGTATATTTGTTGAGGAAGAATTCGGTAACCGAGACTCGAACTCACGCGGACAAAGGTGAGATGTGTGAGTGATTTATAAAGGCGAGCACATTAGACCACTCTGACACCCGAGGCCTTCCTTAGCAACCGACGGACTTTCAGACGTAATGTCCGTCACCGATCTGACTGCCACTATATATCATATACAAATTCACGTCATCATAACTTGAAAACATTTTCAATCATTTTTCATGACCTTTTCAGTCTGTACTTAAAGATTAACACTAATTCACGTGTTACACGAATTCTTATAACTTGCTTTGCGTCTATGTTTGCCGCTGAAGACACCATCCTGTGTGAGGGTCTTATCGTCAACGCCCAAGAGTCATGATTGTCAGCGATCGTCGGCTTTCGCAATTGTAACTCGCACGATACTTAGCTTAAAGGCGAAAAAACAAAGCCATGGGGGAGCGACCATACATAGTCAAGAAACACAATTGATTTGTGCTGCTTGCTAATCGTGAAATATTTCAAAAGGAGGAAGTATTGATGCAGCTCGCAAAAAGGTGCATGACACCGACAAGGAATACAAACCACTTGTGCGAGAGTATCTGTGCCTCCTTGGGGTTGACACGTACCGATTCAGATTGGGGTGGAACGAGGATGGAAAGCAGAAGGACATCGAGCACTGGTGTTACCCGGAGCATCCTAAGCCAACATCGAAACAGCTAAGGTTAATTCCAATTGCTTTGTCAGAACAACAGCCAAACTTACTACCCACATGGACTCTCGGGCGCTATTGTTACTACAATGACAACGTGGTATTTAGCAAAACGTCCTCGGCGACAACCTTTCCTTCAGGGTATGTAGGGCCCGCTATCATTCGTCTCACCGGCAGAAAATACAACAGAGTTATATTCGAAAAAGACGCCCTCTGCCGCATCACAGTAACCGGCCAGAAAACAAACAGGAGGTAAACCTGCGAACATAGGACATAGTATTTGTAACTCTTGGCGGTCGTGTTGAAGACCGTATTATTTAGAGATCTAGTGATATCAAGCAAACTGACGCCGTCTTTTACATCACAGCCGTCTTGCCAGTAAGCCACGGGGACAAGTTAGAGTGCTCGTCGGCAAAGGAAGAGCTAACTCCCACTCCTTCAGATCAATTAAAATTTCATATCACGATGCTTATAGAGGAATTACAATGTCGGTATACTCAAAAATCGAAATTCCACATGAATTTCGCCTGATCTGCGAGATTGAAAGCGCCGTACAGTCAGAGCCTGAACAGCTGGGCGCTCTGTACAAAAAATACAAGAGCGCAGTAAATGGAGTGTATTGTGTTGACGCCACATGGGCGGTTGTTTTTATGTGCACCAGTGTGGCCGGGATTGGAATATTGTCAACAATCATTGCTGTCTCTATTGCGATTGCCCTTGTGATCACAGCTTTAAGTTGTGGTTTTATTTCTGTAGCTGGAAATTTTATCAGCCGGCGAGTATCCACGAAAGCTAAAAAGCACGACGAAATTCGCGTCTTGGCCGAAACAAAGCTCAACACAATCGCATACCACATATCTAAGGCATTAAGTGAAAACGCAATGTTCGAGGAAGTATTCAAGCTAATCCACTCGACAAATACACAGCCATGAAAAATGAAATACGGGTTGATTTGCACAAGGCATACCCTTTGGTTGTAATCGACAAAGTGGCAATATCAAACTAACAACTTGCGGAAGAGCCAAAGCTCTCAGGGAGATAATGAAAAATGTCGCTGGAAATTTATAATAAGCTGTGTGTCGTTAGCGAAAACGACAGAATCGTCGTAACGACAACTTGCTGACTCCTCAACGTCTATTCCAAGCGCACATCCAGCATACGATGAGGTTTTTCAATAACCCGTCAACACTGCCTTAACTTCGGGCTATATAAATAGATTTTTTTGTGTTACGAATACACGCTTCTCTCCATACACGTTGGCTAGCATTCACAGTGTTTAAAGACCCGGATCTTACTATATTTCATAATCGTTGCATATATATACGCAGTAAAAATATTGCTGACTAAAGCACGCATGATACAGTCTTTTTCCTTTTTCATAACAGTAAAGACGCTTTAGAGATGCAGGGGATGTTTTCCGGTTGGTAGCCGAAAGCGGGGCGTTAAAAGAAAACGGTGATTGGTCGCTTTTTGTCGTTTTGGTTAGTCGGAAAAGGCAGTGGGAGGCGCTCCAAAGGCGATGTGCCTCCCAATAAGTTGGTCCTATCACCCTTCCGACTGCTCATAATATTCGAGCAGACAAAAGTTGTTGCTTGTCCTTTTTTCTCGTCAATATACGCTTCATACATAGCAAAGAAACACAGGGATAAATTTGCAACAGAAACAGTATTAGGGAGTTCATGTTGTCAATGTGAAAGCCTTTAATAGCTTGACTATGTTGTTATATGCAGACAGCTAGATAAGGTTAATAAACATTATTCCTTGGGAGCCATTCTTGAAAATCTCATTTAGTTTCAATCTGAATAATATTAAATCTGTCTGGGTTCCTTTTTTATTCTGGAAATAAAGAAACATATTGTTCATAAAAATGATGACGATATTTAATAGCGGAAATGATTTCATTACGCTGTAGATCCCTTTGGAAAAAAATGCATTTCGTTTATAGACTCTTAATAAGGACATTTCAGTTCAATGCTGTATTTATTTTTATTTACTGGCATTCATATCCCGTAAGATCATACATTTACGTCATAAGTATTGTATGTGATAGTACTTAGTGTTATGCTAGAACATGTCTTCAGTCTTTATGACACTGTACTGATTTATTTCTGTTAAACATTTCAGTAGCAGATGTTGTTAGTAATTGTGATGGGAAATATCAACCGAATTTTAATTCTGTCTCGGTCTCAAACGATTGGTAACCATATTGTCTAAATTATCATTCATTGTCCTTTTTAGTGAATGTCAGGCACACTGACTGTCCTTTAGCGACGAGGTTGAAAATATAGGATTTATGCAGCGGGTACCCAATATTCGAGCAGAAATACACTGTATCTTGTTATGTTATCTTTGCTCTGGTTGCTACGAGCTAGAATCTTAGAAGATATTTTTTATTGCTACATTCTTTCCGAAAAGTAACTTTTATTAAAGTCAGGTGTTCATCTTCACAACGTTTTCAACCATAACATTTTCTTTTCTAAATGTATAAAAATCCAGTCGGATTTAATAGTATTTAGATTGAACCAAATGAAATGTGCGAGATGGCTCTTAGCCATGGTCTTTATCGAGCTTCATGTAGCTGTTTACATATAAGAAGAGAAATACTTACGCACTTTGCAGATTTCACTGTGGCTAGATGTTTCATCGCAGAAATGATTATATTATGTTCTATATGCACGTTATTCATAAACGTCACATTATATCATTGTATGCAATGCTGAATTGATTTTTACCCATATCATCCGTTTTCTCACCTAATTGATTTACATTATAATATGTGATTCCTGAGCACAAGAACTTGCAACGTTACTTCGTAGCACAAAATTTTTAAAAATAAATGTGAAGTAATGTTCATATTTAAAACGTTCAAACTTCTATTACTAAATACATATTTAATGACAATATAAGCTCCCATTTTTCTCTGATTAACAATTATTTATTCCGTTTTCTGTTTGTCTGGAGTGTTCAGCATTTCCTGACTCATAAACTACTCATAAAAGTTTCGCCCTGATCGAATTTGCTGTTTTATCAAAAGACAAAATCGGAAAAAAAAATTAATTACAAGAAAGAGAATACTTCACAGCAGATTACTAAAATACTCACTTTTCTCGTTAATTATGCCTATGTCTCAGGCTGTTGCTTATCTCTGATTGACAGTTTAATGAATATTATACGAAGAGATTGACAGTCTAACGCACTGAAGCGATGTATGTACGCGACAATTGTAGAACATTCGAACGGACAAACATTGTTATATTACGATTTCTTTTGGTCGCTATGCGTATAAATAAATAATAATTAAAAAAAACAGTAAAGACCTTTTGATTTTCATCCTGATAAAACTACTTCGAAGCAGGAATCTATTTCAAGTAAGAGATTCATATTTTCGTTCCGAAAGCTGTATACAACTAAATCTTTTCCTCTATGTTGACAACATCTAAAATTCGATAATAAGAAGCCATTCTTGGAAATGTAATTTAGGTTAAATCTGAATATTATTAAATCCGTCTGAGATTCTTATTGATTTAGGATATTAGCATCCTGCTATAATGACTTCTTCCCCCAATGTATTATTATGATGTAGATCTAGTGTTCTCATCTTCATCTAATGTATCTTTCTAATACTCGTTTAATTATACAAAATGCAATGACATTAATTGACTGTTAACTTCGTTTAATAAACTCAAAAATCGAATAAAACTCAGTATGATCATCTTCTTTTGAAAAATAAAATATTTTTCGGATTACCTTAAAGTGTTTTACAATTCCGTTATTATTAATAATGGTAATAATTTGTATCATGGTAGAATTTGCCGTAGTAGCTAATGGCAAGAATTGACAAAATGTTAACCACGAGAAATATAGTATATCGCATCAAAGCAAGCTATTTATTATTCAAGCTTCACAAGCTCCTAAGTGGAGGATTTATGTGAGAAAATCTTGACTCTGAATGACGCAGATGTAGAGTTGACGGGAGCGAGTTGTATGTTATGATCTTCGAAATGTTTCATACATTTCATTTTAATGAATTGGAAAATCTTTGTGACACGATTCTAAACCAGTTTAGCTAAAACTAATTCTTTGGCCGATCCGGATTAATATTGGAAATTTCCAAAGTTCTGTTGTCGAACATTGCACTTGGAAAGAGCAACGTTTTGATATGATGTCTTTGCAGGTGATATATATGCCTAAATTATCATGAATTGGCATTTTAATAAATATCAAACAAACTGATGGACGTTTTAGCCAGGGGCTGAATAGACGGAGCTGATGTTCAAAATGTATACTATTCCAGAAACTAATATTGTTGTAATTGTTATATTAACTAAATTAAAACAAAAACAAAAACCAAAAACAAACAAACAAGTTTTAGCTTATTTGTGAGTGTAACTCTAACCATTTATGCTCTGTCTAAAGGTGATGAAATTTTTAAAGTTTGTTTTATTGTTTGCAAGTTACATCCATCAGTATTCACAATTCGCCATTCTGTTTTCGACCCTCAGTTTTCGTTCAGGAATGGGAGCAACCCCCCCCCCCCTTCATTATGCATCGGAGTAGGATAGGAAAATTCGACCCGAGGAAACGTTCCTATCCTACACTCGACATAAGCCTCGAGTCTGCCGCAAAATTCTGACCCTCTGGTCGAATTTTCCGATCCTTGACTGATGCACGTGAAGGATTCTGTTAATTTTTCATCTGACCTAAAGTGTTTAAAATCAAATAATCGTATACTATGTTAATTACTGCAAATGCTTCATGACAAATTAAGTTAAAACTAATATTGCCCATATCTAGGGCTATCAAAACTGTTACATGAACGGCAAAAATCGGGCAAAATTTAACCAGGAGAAAGATACTCTTTCACTGGCTGAACAAGAGGATTTTATGTGAGTGATTTTTACTTATGATGTTAATTAAACAAGTACTGAACTGACGGAAATGAATTATATATTATGTTCTTAACAAGTTTAATACATTTCACTTTAAGAAACCTTTGCTTTAGATTATATGTATCAAGGCAATTACAGAAAATATTAAACGTATGATGAAAAAATGGTTTATAATACTTTTTGTTTTATGCTACACTGTACCTCGATCTTTTGACGGCATGCCACAGCTCTTCTTCGATATATATATATATATATATATATATATATATATATATTTTTTTTTTCCGACGAAGATTACTATTGCACACTAACAAGGTTTAGCTGTTAAACACTGCGATGGGAAATATCAGCTGGCTGTTGAAACTAATTATGCCCAAGGACGTAGGTGCCCCAAACGTCTTAATTATTGTTGATTGGTATTCACCTTTTAACAGAAATGGTTTCACAGTAATGCACATTAAGCATATTTATCTGAGAGCGATGCATGTGTTTGTAACATTGTAAGTAAAAATATTAATTTAAAGTAAAATACATTGATTTTTATCACATAACATTCATGTAATATAATATAATTCATATACGTAATAAGTATTGCATGCGAAAATATGGCATACCATCTAACAATATTACTAGCTGGTGACATAAATACATCGAAACGTCGGAACAGTGATATGATAAGAAGTTTTTCAAAATCAAATTCGCGAGATATAAACATAAAAAGTGGTTTAATCACATCATATACCAAATACTGCATTAACTCATGGAATGGTGACATTAAAACGTTCAAACTCGTTTGATTAATTGCAGTCCTAATCAAAACTCAGTATGATCCATTTCATTGATAAAACACTTTCATTGTTTTCCGATTGTCAGAATTCAAAAGTTCCTATCGTACAAGATATTGGAATCTATTTTGTATTGCCTACAGATGCTGTATCATCAAATGGCTAGAATTGGCGACAGATTAACCAAGAAAAGATCCACATTCACAAGCACCAAAATAGAATATTTTATTTGAGACATCAGCTCTCTATGATGTTGTTTATACAGGTCATGAGCAAGATTAATATTTGTTTTCTTCAACACGTTTCATACAATTCATTTGAAAGAACTAAAGTTATAATTCCTTTTTCTAGTCTGTTACTGCAGAGAATGGGCAATGTTTCATGAGCAAAATATGTCATAATACTTTATATTACATGATTCCTGTGAGAGATAGTTTTTATTCGATGGCACAAAGTCACGTGATATGTGATAATTCAAGGTCAATATATGTGTAGAATATTATACCACCGCACGCTACTCGATTATTATTACACTATGTGATAACACGTTTGACCCCTATCGGAAAAAAAATTAAAGAAATTGAAAAAAAGAAAATATACAAATTCGATACAGGTCATTTCCCTTTCTGCACATTTAAAAATACGTTGTTAAACTGCAATTGGAAAGAGCGGCATTTTGTTGAAAATGACTAGGTCTCTAGCACTCTATGACCAAAATATAAATTACCATTGATTGTCATTTTAAATAATGTCAATTTTTGAAGAAGAAAAAAAGGCTACTGAAGTTGGGGGTGGGGGTATGTTACAATTATAATATATTAGATCAAACCAATATCATTTTTTGATTATAACTTTGGTCCTCATATAATTAATGACACTGCATTCACAATATTTTTACTACAATTTTCTTTCTGTTGGAAGTAATTCAATCGCACAAAGATGATATTCAGCTTGTCCCGGTGAATGTTGTAAACAACACCTAACTTTAAGATGTTTCTCGAAGATTGCAGTACAGAAGCCATCTAGCAAATGCTAATAGGTTTCAATCTGTATACTGGTAAAACTGTCTTCCTATTTATGAAGGAGCTAAAGAATAATACTTTATCTAAAAATAATGATAATAATTCATCTTGGTAATGATGTCATCGTATTGTACACATTGGGTACACGTTGGAACAAAGATGCATCAGTTTCCAATCATGTGAAATGCTGTATTGACTTTTTTATGACATTAGATTCACGTGTCCAAGTATCATTAAGTTATGTCATAAATCTGATATGCGACACTGTGGCAGAACACCTAACGCCGTTACGACAGATTGACACGAATCACTGAAAAATTCAAAGTCCTGGCAGTTGTATTAAAAAAAATATACTATCAAACTCACCTTCATCGAACGTATTTTTAAAACATTCGGCGGCTCCCTCCCCTTTCCCCGCCCCCATAAAAAAGCGCAAAAACAACCAGATAAACGCTTAAAATGCAGGAGTTTCCTGGACTTCGCCCCTTGAGCCCCCTCTATTCCATTACCAGCATAAATTCTCCAACTTGTTTTGCCTGGTCTGCTTTGTGACATCGCCGGGTGTCATTCAATAATAGGAATGTGACTATTATGGCAATGTGGTCCATGTCAATCTTCATAGCAATTGAAGCATTTATAAATTCATATGAATTACAGTAGTTTCATTCATTAGAAAACAAAAAATGACGATGGTACGATGTGATGAAAAATTTCAAAGCAAAAGAATTTGGAGTGTCAGAATGGGGCTGCTGCAGTAGATTATTATCACATGTCTTGTATGGTGATATGCAAACAATTTCCCTGTATTGTAGTGCCTTGTTATTAATTTGCACAATTTCCCTGTATTGGCGTGCATTGTTCTCAACAATGTCCCTGTATTGGAATGCCTTGTTCTTAATGAGAACAATTTCCCAATTTCCCTGTTTTGGAGTGCTTTGTTCTTAATGTGAACACTTTCCCTGTATTGCAGTGGCTTGTTCTTAATGGGAACAATTTCCTTGTATTGGAGTGCCGTGTTCTTAACAATCTCCTTGTATTGGAGTGCTTTGTTCTTAACAATTTCCTTGTATTGGAGTACCTTGTTCTTAACAATTTCCGTGTATTGGAGTGCCTTGTTCTTAATACGAACAATTTCCCTGTATTGGACTCTCTTGTTCTTAACAATTCCTCTATACTGGAGTGCCTTCTTCTTAACAATTTCCTTATATTGGAGTGTCTTGTTTTTAACAATTACCCTGTATTGGAGTGCCTTGTTATTAATGGGAACAATTTCTCTGTATTGGAGTGCCCTGTTCGTAGCAATTTCACTGCATTAGAGTGCCTTGTTCGTAACAATTTCCCTGCATTGAAGTGCCTTGTTCTTAACAATTTCTCTGGATTGGAGTGGCTTGTTTTTAACAATTTCCCTGTATTGGAGTGTCTTGTTATTAATGTGAACATTGCACCTGTACTGTCGTGCCTTGTTCTCAATATGAACAATTTCTCTGTATTGGAGTACCTTGGTCTTAACAATTTTCCTGTACTGGCGTGCCTTGTTCTTAACTATCTCCTTATATTGGAGTGCCTTGTTCTTAAAAATGTTTCTGTATTGGAGTGCCTTGTTTTTAATGTGAACAATTTCTCTATATTTGTGTACTTTGTTATGAACAAAATCCCTGTATTGGAATCCCTTGCTCTTAACGATTTCTTTGTATTGGAGTGCTTGTTCTTAACAATCTCCCTGTATTGAAGTGCCCTGTTCTTAATAATTGTTCTGTATTGGAGTGCTTTGTTCTTAACCATTTTCCTGTATTGGTGTGCCTTGTTCTGAACAAAATCCCTGTACTGCAGTGCCTTGTTCTTAACAATTTTCCTGTACTGGAGTGCCTTGTTCTTAACAATTTCCCTGTATTGGAGTACCTTGTTCTTAACAGTTTCTCTGCATTGGATAGCCTTGTTCTTAACAGTTTCCCTGTATTGAAGTGCCTTGTTCTTAATATTTTTTGAACAACCAGTGCAGTTCAAGGCGAAAAAAGAATCGATGCGTTAGCGAAATAGACTGTCTTATTTTGTAATGTAGTTAGATGTTATAAGGGCAAATGCCTTGTTTATTGTACACCGAAAGTAAAACCTTAAAATTATGTTTCTATATATTGCTATATAGAGAAATTAAACGTTATATGCCGGAATTAAACTGCCTCGCCTAGATGAATTAAATTGCCTGATTCTCAATATGAACACTTTCCCTGTATTGGAGTGCCTTGGTCTTAAACATTGTCCTGTATTGCAGTGCCTTGTTCTTAACAATCTTCCTGTATTAGAGTGTCTTGTTCTTTACATTTTTCCTGCAATGGAGTGCCTTGGTTTTAACAATTTCCCTGTATCGGAGTGATTTGTTATTTACATTTTCTCTATATTTTGCAGTACCAAAATTAAACTGCCTCCCCTAAATGAATTAAAATGCATTAGTAGCATGGAATATTTAATAATAGGACATAAATTAGTTGATGAGATTGGATTGCTTCTTCCTAATCAATTAAATATGTCGATGTAAATTATTCTGATATTTTGTCAAATTAAATTCTTGGCATTAAGGAAATAACCTTGGGATTAGCATTGGCATGAACAAGACAGTAATAACTACATCACATATGTTGTTACGTAGGATCTTCGTGTTTTATTTTGTGATAGTATTCCCCGGCTACAGATATTTACGTTCAAACATTGATCGCGTCTGAGTAAAGACACATCCACTCTTTATTTCCTGCAAATTAACTGACCTATTCATGATATTATTAGACCTATTCATGATATTATTAGACAGCGTCGATTACTGTTAGCTCAAGTTAAATGGTTTAATTTTCTTTAAAGCAATATTTTATAGTAAGAAAATATTTCTGCAAGAGATTTCTAATTTATAACCAGAGCCGGGTTTGGTTAAAATTATTTTTCAAATAAACACATTTTTAATGAATACAACAGAGGAACATAATGTGTTAGGGAACGATAAAGATGCCGATAATGCAAAAAAGTTAATGAAACGATGAAACACGAAATTGCCACCACAATGTTCATTTGACAAAGATATTCTTTCCAAATCCTAAATGATGGAAGTAAAATGGCCGCAGATTTGCATTGGTCAGGACCCAAAGCGATATACTGACTGCTCATTGAAACGATATCCTGGCCCGTTAGTGTCAACCTGTGATTGGAGCTGACATGCAAGCCCCTCCTGGCATACTCAAAGAGAGAGAGAGAGAGAGAGAGAGAGAGAGAGAGAGAGAGAGAGAGAGAGAGAGAGAGAGAGAGAGAGAGAGACCCAGTGTCCCCAATCTGAGATGTTCCGACTAACTTGTCTTGTCATATCGTCTTCCTCGACATTAGGTGGACTGAACACTAGCTATCGGTAACGAAGGTCGGATGGGGATCTAATACCAGGGCTAGATGGACCTTGGATCCGTAGCAGTCACCAAGAGTCCCGGCATATAAGCGGTCTTTAATCGCTCCTCCTGCTCAGAAGGAAATGGCATTGAAGTAGTAATGGTACAAGTAACCAGCTTTATCCATGCATTAACTATTAACGTGTATAATGCGAGCCAAACATCTGAAGTGACTATTTAATCTGTTGGTGTAGATAGGTGCGATCATGTAATATACGTCATTTTCTTTGCTATACAATGACTACTATATATCGATTGTAAATCTACTATACCCTTTACTACTTGAAAGCGGTATACACTGGCACATTTTACCACTTTAGTAGCAAATCCTGTTTTCCTGTGAATCCAGGCACTATTCTGATAGACAATATGCCCAATACCTCTGCAAAAACTGATCCCTCCAGCCTCCAATTATTGACTCTGACCAGATTAAATCTTGACAGTGACATACTACACTCAATGATACTAGCCATTTATTTCCATGGGTCCCACGTGTTCCTCAATAAGGGTAAGCACTGTAGTGTTAATGTGGTCCACACTTTAGTGTGGCTGTGGTCTCCATACCGTAACACATGCGAAAATGAGCATGGCAAGTTCATTTTACTTCAGTAGTATGACAGCTAATGAAATAAGTCTCTGTGCAAGATTCTAATTGCATATATATTTGTAGAGATATTGAACACTCTTTTGTTGTTAACTCCTCTATGTAAAAATATTTTTTCACAAAAGTAAATATTAAACCAATGAACATCCTAACCTCAGATATTTGTCATCACACACACGCAACCTTGTACCACATGAAGCCATTAAGAGGAAGAAGACGACTGACCACCGTATTGGTTACTTCAAACTTCCAGTCTTTGCATCAAGAAACACCCTCTCAAATAACTGGTATTCGTATGAAAAGGTTTGATCCATTTTCAAACAGTCAATAAAATAGTTGGAATGGCGATGCTTTGATCAAAAATATAACGTTTAGTCATTTCGAAGTTTAAAATATATGCTGAAGGAATTTAAAGATGTGTATTATCAAACTTGCTTCTTAATTAGTATACTTAAGCTGAACCACTCAAAGCGAAGTTGTACGTGTACCTTCAAAGTATGAGAGTTATGTCCATAAGACCAAATTATTGCATTTGCCATAATATTCTTAGCGTTTAGAAGTCATGAAAAATTCCCTCCCACTTGATTCACTTTCATTAAATGCGGTTAATACTGAGATTCTCACTTAAACAACCCTTCCTGAACAGGATAACGATCTCAGAGATAAGAACATTAGATAACTATCCACCTCAATTTGTTTTTGTTTCAGTTCTTTTTTCTCAGCAACTTCATTGGATTTTATTTTCTTCTGCTGCATGTTAAAAACCTAAATTGCCATCAAAGACTAAAATTTGGAACCTCTCTACTCACAGAATGATTTTTCCCACAGTGTATTTTAACAAGCTGATTCGAAACTATACAATATGGTCTTAAATTATTTTTAGCTAGCATGCTTTGAATCAAGCAGATGGAGAAGATGAAAGCGTCATTGATTTATCCCTGTCACTTTAAAGCAGGGATGTCTTTTTTGTTTATGAATTACGCTTTAATTTAAAGT
Organism: Margaritifera margaritifera; assembly: GCA_029931535.1. Taxonomy (NCBI): domain Eukaryota; kingdom Metazoa; phylum Mollusca; class Bivalvia; order Unionida; family Margaritiferidae; genus Margaritifera; species Margaritifera margaritifera. Next base: position 868,062 of record JAQPZY010001485.1, on the reverse strand, counting down.
CAAAACTGTCATCTCTCTCTCTCTTTTCTCTGTATATATATATATATATATATATATATATATATATATATATATATATATATATATTTGTTATCTGAAATTAGTAACGTTTTTAATTGGATTGAAGCATTTAGTATGTTCGCTCTATGATTCGCCGCTCGTAGAAAATAAGTCGAATTCACTATTTATCGATTTATCGTGGATTACAATGTCTGATTCACTATTTATCGTGAGTACCATATTTGGTAGATTGCGTGGTTGCTACGAATTAAAAACTCAACGAACAATGATCCTTCTGTGATAGCCATACGACGCATTCAACAGTCCACGATTTTAAGTACTGAGCAAAATGTCACTTGTTAACCAAACCATGAAAATGTATATCAACGAAAATAAATGAAATCACAGTACTGTGTTTCTACTTCACTCGTGCAACGCATTTTATATCCTTTCAAAACATGCCTTTAGCATCAATTTGCCTTACATTTAGATGCTAATCATATATACATCAAGCATGGTTTTATTATGCTCTTCAACCATAGTGTATATCTAAAAACAACACATTGCCGCCATGCACATTATATTTGCCATGGGGTCTGATATCTAATAAATACAAGTTACACTACACCTATAAATCTGTTGAAGCGTTTTATTTATGGTTCATAGGATTTAGCTGTTCAACATTGCGGTTAGAAAGAGAACAAAAGCATTAAGAGTGAGAAGACTTTTAAATCTGTATATGTCCTACACTTTTCTTCTTTAGGACTAAATCTTCAGCTAGAAAATGATTTTACATAGGTTCATCTCCTTCGTGTAAATGTTGCTTACAGTTTCTGACAGTATCTGCTCTTTTAGACAAAAGTCTGTAAAGATCATCGCTCAAACGCCATTTCACAAATTCCATTGGGTTTTGGTCTGAATATTATTGAATCCGTCGACGTTAGGCAAATATATATTCATAGTTAGTAAAATGATGATAATTTATCACTATAATGGTTGCATTATGTTATACATGTAGTGAGTTTTTTGGAAAAGATACAATAATTTTAAATACTCTAAACAAGGCTTTAACTGTACTGCTGTATTGATGTTTAGCACATAGGTAATCCAATGTAATTACTTGACGTCGTAATTATATCATATGCAACACTGTCTTATAACACATAACAACGTCACTTATGGACACTAAATCATTTACAAATTCAAAATATTCCATTACACAAATTTCAAACTGACTTTAATCTGGAGTCATTTGTTACATTTCGTTCCATATTTGAAGTAAAAGCAGTTCATTGCCACGCTAAAAACAATTAAGCTAGTTATGTAATTTTAAATCTGGTAAAAACTCATATACGAGTCTTACATTCAATGATGACACAATCTTCACCAATATTTCAATCTGCCTTCAAATGTTCGTCAATGTCATTGCGATAAGATTTTAAAATAACTGTAACCCTGGTCAAATTTGCTGCAGCATCAATGGCAAAAATAAAAAAAGACATGGCTATGCAACAAACTATTAAAGCTTTAATGTTTCATACAAATAGAAAAGGAGCATCCTGCGTTATGTATATGTGATGAAAAGTTGATGAAGTGTGAAGAGTTGACAAAAGCAAGTTCTATCTTAGATACTTCGACACAGACGTTGCATTAAAAACAAACATTTATAGATATTGATCGTCGTCTTTGCAAAGAATCTTTTGATAGCAAATATTTTCTCAGACATTGTTTATTTACAACATTCCAGACGAATATTTTGAGTTTTACATAGCATTTAAAAGTTGACATTGTAACTTGGACCTAATGTGTCAGTTATTATGGATTGCATTTTCTTCATCATAAAACGTTTCTGAGATTGTGCGGTTGGCAATTTCCTTTTTATTCATGCAAAGAGTGGCTTCTTTAATTTAAACATAAATCAATCCAAGCACATAGGTGATTGTTAATGCTTGATAATGGTCTGTCTTTAAAGTTATTACTCAACCAAATGCACTCGGGGGGCCTTATTATACCCACGTCAGAGGCTTGAATTGCATCCTTATGATTGAATCTTTGATTCATCATGGAAAAATAATATTACTTAAACTCATAAAGGCCGGCAGATTATTTCATTTTTACCGGAGATGGGGATAGAAGACAAAGTTTCCTTGTTACTTCCGATTGAATGAAAGCACGTCTGATTCCGAGAGACTTTCGGATTGGGAAGTCTAAAATCCGAACTCAAACTCCAGTTCCGAAATCGACAAAATGTTTTGTCCAAAACAAATCTGGGTTACAAATTCAGCTTTTTCGGTCGTACTTTTTAACATGAGTAGAAGTTCTAAATTACTTGACATTATTTAAAAGCTACATCTTTCTTCTTTTGTTTGATACAACCCACTTGGGTTTATTTTGAATTGTGATGACGTCACATACCCTGTAACAAGAATACTACCCCATGACGCAAACTTATGGCATTCAGCTTTAATAAGTTAAAAGCAACATAAAATCTTGAATTACCAGTGGCACAACTTTGTTAGATAGAAGACTTTTGAATGCTAGTATGCAACATTCATCACGAATTTGAAAGCTCACTTTGCAGGAAAGAAAAACCAAATTGGAAATAACTTGCCCACCACATATGTGTTTTCAATTACGAGGACCGTTACTCAATATCAAATTATTATAAACTGATGGTTTCATATCATGGCATTAGTAAAATTCGAATTCCATAGATCTATATACCTGATTCCAGAGCAAGATGAGTGTGAACACAAATCGGAGCTTTAACACTATTGGTGCTTTGTTCTTTACGATTATTGAGGACGTACCTAGCAGTGCATACTGCATCAAAATGCCAACAATAGCACAATACGCTCTAAGTTACCTGGCAGTGCATATTGCCCAAAAGAACTCAATACGCTCAAAGAAAATTAACTATTTCTTGTTTGTTGAATGTACCCTGAGGATATCCCAAACCAGATGACATCAAGTGATACATTATACGTACTTTTTTATCGAATATGAGATTCGATCTTTATATAGTAGATTTTCATTGCAAACTTAATATTGTTTTGGACAAAGTGAAGGGGCTTGATTCAAGGTTTGAGGAAATTCAAGGGAAAAAAGAATGGTTTGAATATACTGTTCAGTTTATGAGCACATCTTACAACAATATTCAAAAGTAAAATGTCCAAAACAAAAAACATATGGAAAATGATCTGTTTGATAAAGTCTCATCCCTAAAACGAAAGATGAAGAGCGAAAACCTCAAAGAACAATTGCTAGATTTATTTACATTCACGCAATATGAGAGACAATCTTATTTTTTACTGCAATCGAGGACTACGAAGAGCAAGGTAATTGAGAGAGAGACAGAGAAAGAACAAATAAATAAATATATATAAAAAAACAACAACAAAAAAAAAAAAACAAGAAACAAAAAAAACCCAAAAAACAAACAAACAACGGAAGCAATTCTCAAACAATTTATTAGCGATAAGCTAAAAGTGGAGTAGGACATATAATTTGAAGGTGTACATAGCATTAAAAACAATCAATAATCCAAACTCTTCACAGAACCCAAATAGTAAACGAAAACCATGACCAATGGAAGTGAAGTTTTCGCAGTTCAGGAGAAAGAAGCAATAAGAACAATTGCACCTAAAGCTTTACGTGGAAACAAAAACATTTCGGAGTTCATGAGCAATTCCATTAATAAAACAAATGTCAGAAGGAAACTTTTGGCTTAATGAGTATGAAAAGGCGAATTATGATGTGCAACGAAATTGTCCCCTGTATTTAATGGTACGGTCTGGTGATTTAGACCCTGGAAAATAACATGGAAACTATTGTGATCACCACTCTATAACTATGTATACACTTACGTAATGATCGAGAAAAGACAAATTTAAACATGCGATCTCGGCCTTGCTATTGAGATTTTTGCATCTTATAATCATATATAAGCATTCTATAAGCATTAAAAGAAAAAATTAGATACACAACTAATATTGAACCTTAGGTCCAACCTTACACAATCTTGTCCTGGAGACAACACTGAATACCTTTATCCTTGCTAGAGAAATATAAGAAAACATTCAAAATCTAAAATAAATGTACAAGAAATTTGAACCATGAAGAAATTTCATCATATACAATATTGCTTTATTAATGTACATTATAGTGGTAAAGTGACCATGCTAATTGTGTTCGTTTTTGGGGGAAACATTGGGTGATATCACCTTCATCTCAGTGTCCGTCCATCTGCATGTACATATTTAACGTTGAATGTAACCCCCAAACATGCATTATCAGTGGCGTAGCAACCGCCCAAGCAACCCCCGCAAATGAAGGGTTGGGGTTGGAGTAGGGGTGGGGGCGGGGGCGGGCCCAGGCTAAGTGTGGGCCCCAAAATTCCCGTAACAAACTTTTTTTATTGGGAGGGGGCCCCAATAATTAAGTTTTGCTCGGGTGGGGTGGTTGTTAGCAGTACTTCTTGCTACACCATTGTGCTAATGCAACTGAAACTGGAAAGAGGCAGACTGATAGCTTTGGTACCATTTTGTACCCCTAAACAGAGACCAGCTTTCTATAAGATCATATTTGCATCGGAGAAGGGATGGCCATATAAGACAGGGACGACTGTATATATCATATAATATTAAAATATGTGCTCATGGAATTTTCTTTGTTGGTAAGATGACCTCTGTTTTGTTCAAGTGCTGTTGATAATCAGTAGGACATGAAGAAAAAAAATGCACAAAATTACATAAGTAAACAAATCATGCGCACAGTCTACATACATATTTTTAAAACATCAACCACATATTAACATTAGATACATATATTACTGAAAAGGTCACAGACGAAGACACGTTTTGATACTGATATCTGATCTCTCTCTCTCTCCATTATACTGTGTAACTACTCAGGGAAATGCAGGAGGTCTTATTAATGGGCGTATTTCGTGGCGTGGCAGTGCTAATTCTGGGAGAATAAATTCAATGTTGAAGGTTTGGAGCATGGGGTCCATTTTATTTATCCAGAGGAGTTTGAAATAATAAATAATTGAACAAGCATTTAATATGAAAGGCTTCGCCTAACAACAAAGTCCAATCATTCATATTCAATGATGCTCAACTGACCTTGGCATTGAACGTAAAACGCAGTACCTTTTAACATAATTTCCCTTCCCTGTCAACTTTGAAACAGAAATTGGTCACTTTAAGAGCAACTCCGTACAAAGACAGCTGGTTGTTCTTAATTACACTTTTAGTCTCAAGAAGACAAACCTTTCCATTGTTTTCAATAATCTTTAAGTTAGTAGATGCAGCTAGGCAAAGATGGTCTCTACCAATCACTAGGTGAACTTTCTCCGCCATAGTGCAATCACCTTTCTGCTATTTGTGCTCAATTATAGTGTCGCTTTCATTTACCAAGCCTCTTATGGGGAACTTATTGCCGTATAAATTTGAATACAAGACATTTTTCTCTGATAGGTTGGACACGTTTATAGTTTTCAGAGACATCACTTTTCCAAAGTTCGAACTGGTGAGCTTAATTATTGCCCTTTCTAAAGCACCACACGTCTTTGCAACTGACTATAGCAGGATCAAAACTTACTTACCTAAAGTCTTCAAATGTCACAAAAAGAAACATCAAACCATCAATATTTAAATATTTGCAAGAAATGTGACTGAACCACCACCAATATGTATATAAACAATTCTACCAAGAAATTTCAATTCTTTCCCTGCACGTGGCCTAATCGTCACACCATAGAATCCATTGTAGAAACACACTAACATATATATGCACAGATGCAATACTAGCTTCACTGAACATGTTATCCTACACTTACAGTTTATAATTCACAATTATTGACAATGGCAAAATCCGACTGCAATGAACGAAAGACGCTCTAAAGTATGCAACTTCTCATATATCTTTCCTGATCAGTTCATAGTTTTCACAAAATTGCCTTTTCACACAGTAGCAAAAATAGATCCTACATGAACAGCAGTTCAAATGATCAAAAGCAAAATTTATATATGTATCATTTACTATTAAAGGTAAGACATATTTCTAATATTCACCTTATTTAAAGTACTTTTGATTATCTTTAGACGGTTATTAAGAGGCGACAAAACATGACAGCGGAAAACATCGAGTACGGCAGATTAATATTGACAGGACTACATGCGCTGAAACGACAGCGGTAAAACCAGTGAAATATAAACAAAGGTTTGGGTTTGGTTTGGTGCTTTACGGCACAGCAACACAAGTAGGTTATTTAGTGCCGAGGCAATTGGAGAAAAGTGCCTTGCCCAAGAACACACCATGGTTGCTGACCCAGGCTGGTCCGATGGTAGGATTCGAACCCGCACCCTTTCGTTCGTGAGTCCGGCACGCTAACCACTGAGCCACCACGGCTCCTATAAACAAAGGAATTACTCAATTGATAATATGCATTTAATACTGTTTCGGACTTTTCTTTGATAATAATAGTATCGACCACAATGAATTTTCTATATGGTACGTTTGAGAGCGACAGGGTTTAAGATAGGCATTTAATATGACTTTAATTCATGGACCTGTATTGGCAACGGAAAAGACCAAGATGGTGGCCTCCATTAGCTGGTACCTTGATGAGCATGACAAAGTTAACGCACGTTGCATCTTGTCCATTTCGAAAGACAAATTATAATTATAATGCCATCGCTCAAGTATATCCATATGCCGTTATCTGTTGCGTATTATATGCTATGTAAAGTTGCCTCTTCTAGCTCTTATAAATGTCTTTTACAAATAAAGAGGTTGTACCTGCGTATTTGATTTAAAGTGTAGTGATTAACTAATGTAGTGTTATCCAGTTATAATGTTCTTTACATGATAGTTAGCTGTACCATACCAACCCACCCTAAAAAAACCGCTTGGCATTACTCATAACCCTTAAAGGACTTAGATTACATGAACTGAAAAAGCATTTATTGCTTACCAAAAAAAACACGTAATAGTACATCGGGTCGAATAGAATTGTGCATTAGAAAATGTTAAAAAATATACATTCATGAAATAGAGAGCAACAGTGATTTTGTATACTGGATGAAAATGGATAATAAAGGCTTCCATGGTGATCGTGATATAACGTGTTGAGTAGTATATATCCCACATGAAGAATCACCATATACGTCAGATTATGCATTAGAACAAAAAGAAAACAAAATCCATGACATGTTGACCAAGGACAAACGTCTTACAAGAAATATACTATTAGACACTACAATGAGGAAGCTTGGCATACCTTTAGATAGTAACGTTGCTCTTGGACTTTTAGATATAAATAAATGAATTAATGCGGTCACACCATCATGTAGATGAAATGAAGATGATAAAATGAACAATGATGACTATAAGTTGATTGAATTCGGAAATCTAATAATGTGTACAAAGCACATGGCAGAATTGGTGATGACAGGCATTAGGGACAAGTGAATAGTAACTGTAAGAGTACTAAAGATTCCATTATTGCTGTTTCCGATGCACTAATCCTAGTAAATGATTTGACTAACTTAGACTATTGTCATTTAATCTTAAATATTCTTTGTATACTACCTTTCAGTTCAGCAATGCTGTCTGAGAGCGCCAGTCAAACTAAAATATTAGAATAAAAACAAAGATGGGATCCTGATAAAAAAAACAACAACTTATTTTCATTTTTTGTATAAAAGCATAAAAGATACAAAAAACAAAAACCAAGCCTGATATTCAGAAACTTTTGAATCATATTAAATGGATTTCAGAGACAACCACTGCTAATAAAACAGAACAAACTGGAAGGACAGGAACAATATCTATCGAAAGCGCAGAAAAAAATGTTTCTTCAGAGTTGCTCCGTGAGAAAAAGAACAAGATTAAATGCAAAACTGCCAAGAACAAATATTGTTTAGTCAGAAAAAAATATTTGCTCGTTATAAAACTGAAGAAAACATTATCAATATGAAAGCTGAATACAAAAATGCACAAAAATTATTTGACACGTCCATTCTAAATTCAAAACATCAATGCAAAATGCAGACAAATGAATATTAATAACCGAAGAGGTTTTTGGAAGCTTTTTCATTCGATAAATAAGGTAGATACAACTATTCAAGCTGATGAAATGATTTAAAAGAATATTTAAAAGCTCTAAATGTTAAATATTTGGAACACAAAGACTCTGTCGATGCTTCAGAATTTATCAATATTCAATCTTCGTTACATGACCCAATTGCTGAGAATAACATTCACAAAACATTGATCTTCTTTAGATGACCCAATTGCTGAGAATAACATTCACAAAACATTGCTCAATTAAAAAAAAAATTATAATGCTGTAGGATTAGACGATTGGATAAATAAGACCAATATATAAAAGGAGACCACTAACAACCTAACAATGACAAACCAATAACACTGCTTACCTGTCTCTGAAAACTTCCGTCTTTAATAATATAATAACAAATCATTTTGATAATATGCCGCTATTAAAATAATTACAGGCAGGTTTTGTATCAGGTTACTAGACAAAATGCAGTATTTTTGTTTTACATAGTCTTATAGAACTTACGAAAAATGCAAAAGATAAATTATTTTGTTTATTTGTTGATCTTGAAAAGGCCTTTAATAATTCATGGCGAATTGGATTATGGAAAAAAGTTATTAATATTGGAATAAAAGGGACGTTATTGAAATTTAATATCTAATATGTATCGGTATAGTAAAACATGTATATACGGTAATGGGAATGTTTCTAGGTTACTGTTTTCTTCATGTATGAAAGGAGTTCGTCGGGGTGAAATTCTTTACCAACTAATCTTTTCACTTTATCTGAACGATCTTGAAGATTACTTAAATCAAGGAACTATGATGTTATCAAATTGCAAGTACCAGATGAAGAAATCATCCGATATCTAAAATTATTTTACTTTTGTATGAGGATGATATGGTTTTTCTTGCCAATAATCAGCAGATCTTCAGTTTATGATCAGTACTTTTAGTAATTAATGTGATACTTGAAAACTCAAAGTTAGCGTTTACAAAATTAAACTACTAATGCATGCTAGACATTGCAGAAAAAAATTAATTTTACATATAAAGGTCTGAAATTAGAAGAGGTAAATTAATACAATTATCTTGGAAGAATTTCCAAGGCAGCGAAGGCAAAAAAAGCTGTACTCTTGTTGAAAACAAACGTATTATAAATCTTGACCTACCAATTGTTTGAAAACTGAAACTATTTGATGGCAGTATAGTACCTATTCTATTGTATGGGTCAGAGATTTTACTTGTTGAGAAAATGAATATTATTGAGATTGTTCACACATATATATTACGATTGATATTAAATTGCAAGAAGAGTTCCCCTTTATATAAGTATATATGTTTATGGTGAAATAGGATGAAAATCACTTATAGTTTATTTCAAAAAAAAATATTGCTAAATTTTTGTATAGATTGATAGAAAGAAGTTTATAAAAGTAATGCACGGTATATAGTGAATAATAGATGAGAGGATAAAGGATATAAATACATATCGGTAGTTAAATTCTAAAAAATAAAATGAATATGTGATGAATGTGGATGGTTTATATATATATATATATATATATATATATATATATATATATATATATTAATATATATATATATATTAATATATATAGATAAATATATATCGTAGAACCTCCTAATTTCGTGGTTCTCCTTTAATCGTGCGCCATGTTTCTCGCGACCCAACGCGCTTCTTTCGAGATCTTAACATAATCAATTGTAAGTATTTAATAAGTAAATCAGACAAAATGTGATTTAAACATGGAATTTCATGTAATTTAAAAAAAAGTCAGAATGAAAATCTATATTTTCACTAATGCCTTATTTGTGTCCGACATTTGGGCCTTGAATTTTGTATTATATGCTAAAGATAGGTCCACTGATCACATGCTGGCATTGTTTACATATCTTGGTTTTAATCATGTGGGGTTCTTGTCCAACGTAAGAAAAATCTACACTGGACTTTTCGTTTAAGTATTATTTCATAATAAACATATTTTCTACATCAAAAGACATTGAATCTATTATAGTAAAATGTGTATCCATTCACCAGTGTCTATTTTTAAATTTCTCTCTCCCTCTGTCTCTCTCACTGTCTGTCTGTCTCTCTCTATTGATTGATGTATTTTATATGGTAAAGAACAAGCAAGCAGTAATGTAAGAGCACAAACTGCATATAGAATGAACGGACCCAAATTCATTTTTAAATATTTTTTTTTAAATTTCAAAAACACGGAGACACTATAAAACTGATAATATCCATACCCTCGACTATCTGGCACTTTCTGGTCATATGCCACGTGACTTTTTAGACAGTGTCACGAACCATGGATGCTTTTCCGGAAATAAGTAAACTTACACCCGCTCGGAAAAATGGTAATTCTGAACTAATGTACATGAATGCCAAATTTATTTAACGATGATTAAATGTAGTAGATATAGTTGAACACTTTCTATGGTTATTTGAATACATTCTCACAATATTATAACGAATGCGTTAAAATTCACGTTAAGGTCACGAAATATGGCTGTTCAGGATATATATGGCATAAGAATCTTTCCCTAATAAACAATAAAACATCTTCCAGTAAGGGTACTACCTATAGACTTTTTAAAACAGTCTTGAATCTAGAGATTATTTACTTTGTCTACCTGGTGGGCAGTATGGAGACAAATTTGCCTGTATGGGGACAAATGGGAAAATCCACTCTCCGAACATCTTGGATTTGGCCATTATGGGGGCAAAGGAGAAATTTAATGATTACTATCGTTAACCAGTATTGGAATAAATGGGAATTTAACATGGAGAATGAAGCTATGGGGACACTTATTGTAATTTAGCATGTGGGATAGTATATGGACACATGGGAATGTATCATGGAGTATGATCCTATGGGCAAAGGGGATTTTGATATTGTGGTCCACTGTGGGCAAAAGGGTAATTAAACATTGTGGGACGGTGTGGGGAGAAATGGGAATTTAAGATGATGGACGATATGGGAAAAATGGGAATTTAACATGCTGTACACTTTGGGGCTCTATTGGAATTCATTATTGGTGGACACTTTGGGGCATTATACGAATTTAACATTGTGGGCCACTCTGGGGATCTATGGGCAAAAGAAAATTGAGTCCAACACCCATTCTTACTGACTAACAACCACACCTATTGATCATTCCGACACCAATTGACCAACACCGACTCCAACTGGCCAACACACAGTCTTACTGACCAGAACTCACACACTGGCAAAATGGGATAGCTGAAGGTCACTGACACAAGTCTTACTTACCAGCACCAATACCACTCACACTTATCAACACATAGTCTTCCTGACCTTTTTAAATCCAGCATGGCGTCCATAAGACAGAAACTAAAAGTAATACTAAACTTAACAAACTGCTACAGATTTTAGCTTAAAATTTTTTAATACTATTAATTAAAATGGCCGAAACTAAAAGTATTATCAAAATTCCGAATTTGAAAGTAATTTTAGCGCAGACTAACAAAATCCAGATTATTATACTAAAATGACTGAAACTAAAATTAGTACTAACATTTCTGAACTGAAACAGAATTTAATAGAAGCTATAAAAATTCGGAATATTATTTTAAAAAATATAGCCTAGACTTTAAGTCGTACTAAAATTCCGAAAGTGAAACGGAATTTAGCCGCTGGAAAATATCCAAAACATTTTATAAAAAATATGGTCATGACAAAAAAATCTTATTTAAATTTCGAAGTCAAACTAAACTTAGCAGAAACACAAAAAAATGAAAAATGTTTAAAATTGTAAAAAATATAAAACTTTAAAATGAAATTAAACAATTTACAAAATTGTAAAATCAAAATCCAAGACTTAAAATTTGTAAACACATTAATAAATTAAACATTTTGAAAAAGTTACAACCTTGACAAATTATCAACTAAATTTTAAAAAAAGCAATTTTAAAAGGTTTTATGAAGTTATGAAAAATTAAACAAATTCAAGATTTAACAAATTGCAAAAGTAGGTAGAAGAAAAGAAAATGTAACATTTATAAATATTTTAAAATTTAAAATTACGAAGAATCTAAAAAATGTTATAAAACTTTTAAATCATTTTAAATTTAAACATTTTAACAATTGTTGGAGATTTACAAACTTAGAAATCTAAAAACCTTTAAAATGAAATTGCCAAAAAAAAAAAAAATACAAATTTGAAATATTTTTAAAAAATTTACAAATTACACAATTTATAAACAAAAATTTTAAACTCCTGTCCATGTCTGGGTCTGTATAATGATATGTATGATGTTATATAGATGTGTGTGTGTGTGTGTGTGTGTGTCTATATGTTAATAATATTAATAACCAAAACAGTGCATCTGTGATTCTCACTTAACGTTTGTTATATTGTCTTGTAATAATAATCACAATGAATTTCACTGATTTCACAAAAGCTAATTTTTTCTTGTTTGTGTCTTGTTTTAAATTTTGCAGAGGGTTCTTTTGCTTCTTCTTCTTCTTCTTCTTAAATATATTTCTCCTCTGTCAAATTTTCTGTGTCGGGGGGGGGGGAGGGAGATGAGAGAGAGAGAGAGAGTACAATCAAATAATATAACACTTTATCTGACATTAAATTTACAACTGTTAAGGATTCTGTTATTCTTGGACGATCTTGACACTCTCTGTCGTGGTGGTGATGCAGACGGATCGATCGATGCACATACAGCTGTCTCTGTCAGTCAACACAGAATGCCATCATAGTTGGCTTGACTTCAATTGTATATTTTCGATATAGATTTTCTGCGATCGTTTCATGATAGCATTTGCTTGTGGTATACCAACTTTTATTTGATTGTATTCTCTCTCGCACTATATAGAGATCCGACGTAAGATGGTAATATCGTTTAGTTCCACTTAGACTTTCAACCTGTGAAGACAGTAGAACTATAAAAAGCCACACTTCTAGTGAGAAATGTACGTAAAATGGTTTTAAAATATACAAACGTCAACTAAACGTATGTTGAAACTCAACACTATTCCAGAGATAAAGTGAATCTATCTGTTATGTCTGTCTAGAGAAAGGGCACTGGTCCTCAGAATGTCCCCAACGTTTATGAAAAGAAACCCGTTCTCGTAAGACAGGGGAAAACCGGATCACGAGACAAAAGCCAGGACAAATATTTTGTGTGTTACAAGAAAGGACATTGGTCTCTAAAGTGTCGAGAACATCAAAGAAAAGTGAAGGAAGGTAAAATGGATCAAAAGAAGAAATTTCAGAAGAAGAAAAAGCTGAAGAACCCTATACAATTCAGGAAATTCAAAGCAAAACATAAACAAGAACAAATGGACTTATTGAAAAATGATTTAAATTTCATTGTGATTCCTATATCACAAAATACATCAAACGTATCTGAAAGAAAGAAAAAATGTCTTGATTGATTTATTTATTATTATTATTATTATTATTATTATTATTATTATTATTATTATTATTATTATATAGGTACACACACCTTTTAAAATGTTTTGCATTTTTATTTTGCTTACTTCAATATTTAAAAGAACTAAATTTCTTTTTAAAATTTTTAAAACCTATTTAATCTTTTTAAATTTGCATTTTTATTTTTTGCAATTGGTAATTGTTTATTGTAAATTTTAAATTAAAGTTTTCTTAAAATTTTAAAAATATTATATATTCATTTTTTGTTAGACAAATTTTAATTTTATAAATGCTATGTTTTGTAAATTTATTTTATATATTGTAAAGTTTTGAATTGTATTTACAAAATTTAAATTTTGTAAAACTTTTATATTTTATACACAATTTTAATTTTTCATATTGTTAAAATCTCTAATTTAAAAAAATGGTTTTCTTCAAACAATTGTTTGATCTATTTTCAATTTCATTAATTTTTTTACATTGTTGGTACAATATTATATTTTGTTAAATTTGTATTCAATTTTTAATGTTTAATTTTTTCTCTAATTTGATTAAATTGCTGAAACTTTTATCCAATTTTGAAATAAATGTGCAAATGTGTTAATCCTTTGACAATTTTTTTAACTTTTGTAATCCTTTAGGTACAATTTTTAAACTTTTAATGTTTAAATTTGCTTTATTTTTTTTACAATACTTTGCTATATATTTTTGCTATATTTCGGTAATTTGTTAATTTTGTATTTGTTAATTTTAAATTTGTTTTTCCTAAGTGTTTAATTTTTTATTTTGTTTTTACAAGTTTTATGTTTTTCTTTTTATTTATTAGTATACACTTTTAAAATATTTAAAACTTAAGTAATTTTAAAATTATTTCACAATATTAAAAATGCTCAGTACTTTTTTAGTCCTCGTCAAATTACCTTTTAGGTTTGTAATGCTTTTACTACTTGTGCTCTGGGATATATTGTTTGATATACTATTCCTAATTTTATATCGACCCGTGGGTCCTTTCAGTTTAGGCTAAATTCCGGTTCAGTTTCGGAAATTTAGTTTTATTTTTAGTCTCGGTCTTATAGCCGCCATGTTAGATTTAAAAGGGGCAGGAAAATTGTGTGTTGGTCAGTATATGTGGGCGTTGGTCATTATTTGTGGATGTGTGAATGATGGTCAGTAGGATTGGGTGTTGTCAGTAGGTGTGGGTGTTGGTAAGTAAGAATGTTTGTTAGATTCAATATTAAATTCAAATAGATTTGCAGAGTGGCCCACAATGTTAAATTCGCATAGGGACCCAAAGTGGCCATTAATGTCAAATTCTCTACGTCCCTCGTGCATCATGCGTCCAGCAAAAATTGTTTGTTACCATTATGGAAGCCATAGTTCTGATACGATTTTAATAAGATATCCAGTGAGTTTTATTATGAGCAAGATCTACACATATTACTGAGGTGATCTTTCATCTGACTCGCTGAAGTTCTAACCACTATATAGACAGTATTTCTGACCTGAGTTTTATTATGAGTAAGACCTATGCATATTTATGATCTTGCATCTGATTGGCAGAGTTTAGTTTACCACTCTAAAGATTATAATTTTGATACGATTTTGATCCAACTTGGTCATTAGGCTTAAATCATCAAGAATATGACTATTAGCAAGATTCACACATATTATTGGGATTATCTTGCATATGATTGGCCGAGTTTGTCAGAAGTCTAGTCATTATTGTTTCAAATCAATGTTTGATTAAACTTGTTCAATAGTCATATATTATATAGCTATTGGATGAGGTTGATTATGAGCAAGATCTACACATGTTTAGGAGGTAATCTTGTATCTGATTGGCTGCTCATGTTTACCACTCTGAAAATCGAATTGTAATCTGAGTCTGCTCGAAACTGGTAAAAACAGCTTATATCGTCATGGTCTTAGACAGGTTATATAATAAGTGACATCTGCGCGTATTAGTGAGATGCTTTTGTTTCAAATAGGCTGAGATTTTTTACCTCTCTAGAGACTATATTTCTGACTCAACGTAGATAAAACTTGGTGAATAAGTTTATATTATCAAGATCTTAAATGAGTTCGATACGGGCAAGGGAATAGGCATTTTAATTATGCCTTTATCTTTGGAAAGAATGTTTTATCAGAATATAATATAATAATGAAAATCAATAGGATATAAAGTTTGTGAGATAGTTTACTTACGTTGTGTTCTAACAACCCTACATAAGCCCCCGAAGTGAAACTGGTTGGGCAATACCAGAGTCACTTGGGCCTCTTGTTTAGAGCTGTCTCGAACACGGTTATAAATGACAAGCATCAAGATAGTCTCACACTAATACATATTTTTTTGGAATGAAAAGATTGTCTTGATTTTTAAAGAAAATATGTATAATTATCTACGTCTCGAAATCCAGATAATCAAAATAGAATAAAATATGTGACAAGGTTCAGTTCAAGATTGTTTTAAAGTGTTTTGCCCCAAGGGAGTAGATGTCGGACATTTTTGGACTCTTTTGTTACCTGCGTTGGCCTAATAGTGTGACAATAATTGGTCCAAGATTCGCTTTAAAGTGTTTTGAACCAAGGTTGTGGATGCCAGACGTTTGTACTGTTCGGTTACGTGCGTCCTACTATTAGTGTGCTATCCACAGGCTATTTCAGTCAGTCAGTCAGTTCAACGATCGACGCTTCATTTGATGCTATTATTTCATCTTTTTCTCATTCTTTGTCTCTAAACGAATAAAATATGTATATGCATTTTTAAAATTCTTCTAAGGGTAATTTTAACCAACCTCCACCGGTTTTATGTCACGTATACACACTAGTTACTTTTAATCCAGACATTTTTCTGTGTGGTATTTAGGCAAGTTTTCATTTTCGATAGAACAAAAAATGAATCTGCTCTTTTTATAGAAAATAAGGAGTTCTTTTATTTCTTTTAGCAAAGACAGAATTCCAGACTACTATATAGTATGCATGTTTAAAGATTACCAGCAATGTAGGTACTTTCAAGTTGATTTTGTCCAATATGTTAGGTGAAGATAGCAATAATTTGTACAGGCCTTAGTACCCAAAAATAAGATACATTAGATCAATTCAATTGACATCAGTTTTCATTTTAAAGGCTTTGGGGAGAAGACATGTAAGTCATTTTATGTAAAAAGTACATTTTTTTACCAAATTAAATATGTGGAAGGAATATATGCTTTTCGATATTTTCCCTTTAAAAATTCTTCTGAACTACTTTATACTTCTGATTGCCGTAACGTTTCCTCTTTCCATAATTAGAGCAGAGCCACTTTCAAAACCCAATAAATTGCTCATGACATCCGTCATATCTGTTGATTCAATATGGTACCGTATATACTCATTTATAAGTTGATTCCAATCGTAAACTGCACAGACACAGATCGGCCGTCTTATAATGCACCGGCATATCTGGATCCATGCAGTTTCTTAGGTGTAATCAGTAGAACAAACAACATAGACCTTGACATGCAGCGCATTATGCAGACGATAAATCACGGTCTGCGTTGTTGAAAGTTTGATTCGACTTACGAGCGTGTACACGCTGTATATTGGGACTTCGAGGAATAATGTGCTGGAAATCATATACATCTGTACCCAATTCAATTAATTTACCTACTTAATGAAATGTCAGTACTAATTATAATCTTCTAGTATTATTTCTGAATTGATGGAGAGCAACTTGTACTTTGTTTTCCCCACAACAGAGTGATCGCAATGCAGAATATTCTGATGACTCAGAAACTCAGGTTATCATGATTTTGAAAGTACACATCCAGGCAACTCCTTTGAATGGCAGTGAAAATTCACTGTCTACATACTTGCAATTGAAGCACATACATTGTTTTTGTGTTAAACAAATATGCTAATAAGGTGTAAAACAAAGGTGAATTTAGTATGTTAGTAGTGTTAAAATTATATTGAAATCGAAATTTGCAGGTACATACTTATATAATAAAATGTGCTTCGCATTTAACGAGAATATAATTGCTGCATTACTAAGGAGACTCCGCTTGGGAGTCGATCATCATTTCATAAAATATTAAAGGGTATATTTGCCTATCATAGTAACGCCAAGTAGGGCGCAGTAAGCGAAGCGGTTACAGTTAAGTCGAATTCACCTACAAGATGGCTTCCAATCAACGATTTCCATTATTCTCGTGCATGGTTAGCATCAGGAAAGAAAATACAATTTCTTTAAAGATGTCAAAAAGACAAATGGAAAATGTATAGCTTTACTTTGTTTCCCTGTCACAAATGAAGTTTGCAGAAAGGATTATTAAATAAGTACTAAATTGAAAAGGCGCCTCAATAAGTCTAAAGCACATAAAGACAGAAACATTTGTCATAGAACATAATGAATCTATTCGTCACAATTCTTGTCAGAAAAATGTAGTTTAATGCTTTCATCACTCATGTATAAAAAAAATAAAGAAAGAGATCATAACACTCCTTTAAAAATAATGTCAGGTCCTCCTTATGAAATTTACTAACGATTCTGAAGATGTTTCAGTCAATTCCCACTTCGGCCCTAAGTGGTTGTCTGTTAAGATAAGTAACATTTTAATTAATATAAATTTCCTTGTTCACTGTACATTTTAACTAATTATTTTCGCTGAGGAAGTAGTTAGTTCAAAAATTGTTTGAAAACATTTATTGTCCGACTATAGTCAAACGTAAATTATAACTTGTCTTGCAAAATCTATTAATTAATACCGCCTGAGAACATTTTCAATCATTCTTCTCGGCCCGTATAAAAGTTAGCATTCACGTTGCTTAGTGAATAGTCTGATTAAAAAAATAGAAATTTATTGGTGAAGTATTTCTCGTATTATTAAAATATATCCTTTATATATTTCACATGTGAAAATATTATTTTCCCATCATGCCATGCGACGTCAGAACATATGTTCCTACAGGGGTTATACGAACGGCAGAAACAACAACTGCTTTGTAATCTAAATCAATATATGCAAACTGCATTTCTTTCTCAGACCGATTTTGATTTTGGTTGCCTAAGATATTTGATTCGCTATCGGTCTCTTTTTTAATAAAATGATGTCCCCTGCAGCTACCTTGTCAAGAATGTCACAACGCATGTGTCTTCGCGTTCGATCCGACCTGCTGTTGTAGTCAGATATGGTCAAAATGTTTCAAAATTTTCAAGACATTAATTCATTGCAACATATTAGGTCATCTCATAATTACAATTCTCATGTCACTGATAGTTTTACGATAAGTACCTTGAGGCCGTTTTAATTAAGGTAAACTTAGGAGGTGTAGGGATAAAAGTGTGAATTCAGTTTTCTCAACTTCCATTCAGAAACACCATTATTATATGATGGAAAGAAATATTTATATTCCCATGTTATATGTTTAGCACACTGGCCTCTGGCGCCAGAGGTCACAGATTTGAGTCCCGTTGGGTGCAAGAAGCTCTTTCTCCGACCACCTTCATTAGCATCATTGGCGGGTATGAAACTAAACAGTGTGCCGTCCCGTCGGATGGGGACATTAAATGGCGGTCACCTGTACAGGGAGAGTCACACCCTGTTCATCTAAAGATGCCTCATATGGTATGAGTAAATGCTTTTCGCTGCCACAGAAGTTTCCCCGGTACACCGGGGTGTACATAATCATACCTGCCCGCAATACTCAATATAAGACGGTGTGGCAGCAATAGGTAGATGGACAGATAGATCGATTTCATCTTGTGGTACAAAAACATCAACCTTTTACATGTTTATTGTACCACACGATCAAACATATAAAAATGAAAAAATAAAAATAAAAAACTTCCTCGACACATTGAAAAAGAAATTTCCAGGAAGAATAAAAAAATATATTGCACAAACTGGAGCCATATCTTTTATAAAAGAATCGTTATCAGCACTATACAAAGGTTATACAGTTCTCCTTTGATTAGCTTGCTTTTAATTTTATTGACATAGCGAACTTTAGATTTTAATTTATTTGTAGCAAATATTGGCATGTTTACTTTTTGTAATGGATTTTCTAATTTATCTCAGATTGTTCGGTCTTCCCAAGATAAGAAGGTTTGAAGTGAAAATTGAATATTCGAGCCAAGTTCGTTTCCGTATAGAAAGAAAGTCGTTGTTACTCGTGTATTACACAAACCTATCTGAAAGCATTTTAGCCCAGATCTATCGTCGCTTAATGTACCTGCAGATCAGGGTTAATGCTGTTTGCTTTATATTACTAAAAAAACAACGTAGACTCTCATCTGTCCACACCTTTTACCTCAGTAGACCAGGAGCTACTTTATCCTCAACTGGCTGCGAGTTAGACACAGGTATGTAGGATAAATGGAACCGAGTAACTTAATTTTTTTAAAATTTCTTTTTATGTTGCCGTTTGGTTGTTTAAAGAATTAAAAGACAATATTCACCAGGGGAATGTTGACAATTACTTAGATATTCATGGTTGTAACTTTTTCCTCCTCTATTAATTTCTCCTGTTATGGTGATAGATCCCATTCTTGTGGAATTCATTTTTCCAGGGCTAATATATAGTTCTTGAAAAAGTCGTGTAGCTGTGTTGGCACCCCTAAATCTACTCTACAATACCATCAAAACGTTCATCATTTATACAAGATTTTGTATTATTTTCAATACCTTTGATTTGTTGTTTGCTTGAAATTTATATTTCTTGACAGGCATGAATTCAACCATGGCCCTGCTTTAAATATTGTTGAAATATTGATACATAATGAATGCCACTGATGATGACCTATCGTATTGCCATCATCTCTAATTATGCCTTAGTCATCAGTAAAGTACTCATGATTTGCTTTGACGTATCATCAATTGCTCCTCTGATTCCTGATTCCATCATCAGGAACATATCACAGTCTATAGGTAATTCTAATTCTACTCCACTTGTTTTCACTCTCGCAGCACGAGCTCGTCCCGTTGCGCTGTAATAATGTGAAGGATCTAGTTTGTAATTATTAATGCAAAAACCTTCCTAAACACATCAAAGATGTTACACAACATTAAAGTGTCTTTTTTGACGTAGTAGTCATGTAAGTCACCTAGTGATTATAATTTTAAATGTTTCGTGACAATTTTAACATACTAGTAATCCTCCCCTGTTATTACTGATAATTGCAGAGAATACACTTTATCAATTGGTGGTGATTTTGTTTCCATAAGCTTTTAAAATTATTCTTGTAAACTTATGGGTAAAGGTCTTTTTTCCCCCATATTTGGCTTCAATGTTTTCAAAAGGTTTCATGGTTTCCGTGAATTTGTCATCTTAATAATTATTTGTAAGTTGTACAGACAACTGTGCCATAAACCTGTAATTTTATACAAATCGAATTGTCCTGTTTATAGCAACTTTTCTATCCTTTTCAAATTTATTAAATACAAAATCCTTTCTAAATGAAATGTATGTTTAGTTATTATTTGGTATTTGTTTAATTTCTAGATCCGGGTCGTTTTTCAACAATATCCTAATAAAATGGTGAGAATTACATCCAGATAACTTATGGATAAAGAGTGCTATATGTATTGGGTGTATGTAATTTAAATTACTTTTGTTCGGTGCAGGAAATCTGTACTTACCAGTTAAATGATTGTGATCTCTTAGTTGTTTTGTTGGTTTTAATTTCCTTTTCATGAAGATTGATTAAAGAGGTGTTCATGTTTTCTTAAATTGTTTTTGAAATTAATATAATGTATTTGTGTGTGGGTGGGGGGTGGAGGTGGAGAAGCAATCTTTTTTGTAGTACTATTTATTTTATATACAAATGGTATGAAATTTACTTTATTGCGATTGTACACTGATCGCCTTGTTCTAGTTTTTCCGCTCTCGCATGCAAAATATCTTTGTTTTCCTGATCTTAACATCTCCTCCATTACGATACAAATTTGATTTTATCAAATTGGCTCACTGCTTACACCATTGGTATTTTATGTTTCTTTTTTTCATTCTGATTGACTGACATTTCTTCTGTGATCTGTTAGTAAACATTTATATTCTACATGAGGTTTTTGCAAACATATCTGATGTTACTATTGCTTTCTAAAACTATGTGCTATGCACACTATTTAAAGTTTTTAGGTAATCGTTTATTTTATTTATTTTTATCTGTTTACACGTATAAAGAAATAAAGACAATCATTAAAGAAATAAAGACATCCATTAAGCGACTAAATTATTTGCCAATCAGAACACGTGAGACAAAACAAAGCCGGTATGATTAATTAGCAGTGTTTCAAACGGCTTCCTTGTACTGTGTTTATTTAAACAAGATCCTCACGAACGACTCAATCTATGATTTTAATTCAGCGAATCAATCCAATTAAATTAATGAAATGCACTTTACCGACATTAGTGTCAGTTCCCTTTATGAACTGATTAAATGGCAGTGATGATTTGTTCATTTTGTAATTGATTTTACAGAGGATTAACTTCGACGTGCGAAATTGCGTTTGAAGCGAAACAATTACGCTAATTAAGGAGCTGCCTCTGTTCATATTTAAAGGACACAATATATGTTATGATCATTTTAGAACTAGTTGTCAAGCAAGGTGATATTTACTATGTGGATACAATGAGTTCGCTAAATTTTTCTTCAATGAAGTTAATAGGGAAGAGTTGGAGAAGGAAAGTTAATGTGAAATTGGAGGGGTAAAACGTAAGACTGCCACTGAGTGTGAGATAACTATTTCTCCAAAAAGACGTAAGCCAGACTCTGTGGCAACAACAAATGTCAAAATAGACACTACTAAGCCACATTGGGTTGATAGTATCTCTGGCTTGAATTAATTGACTCAGAAGCAAAAATGTTTTGTAATAATTGCAAACAATATCCTAAACTGGTACAGGTTGGAAATTCAACCAGTGTATTTGTCAATGGAACTGAAAAATTCAGAATTAAACCTATATAGTTTCATAACAGTTCTGGCCCTCACAAGGTCTGTGGAGTTTGAGAAAGTCTAAATTCCAGTAAAGTCCTTTCCATTCTTGCTGATGGAAGTACTGATGCTACCGTATTGGAACAAGAAATAGTGCATATAAGATACCTGGTCAATGGAAAACTGAAAACCTCTGATTTAACAAAATGTATTATTTTACGTATGTTTTTGAAAAATTAAATTCTTTTAAAAAATAAATATTTTGTATATTATTTCGTTCGTTCTTTCTATGGATTAAAGTGCAAACATCTCATCAAATTGGACAAGTGATTTAAATTTGGGACAAGTGAAAAGTGATAGTGAATTTATGAAACCACTTGTTCTGGACAAGTGGATGAAAAACAAAATTTCTCAGCCCTGCTTTCTTAATGCAATATAATCCTTCATTACATAATATAGGCCTTACAACTAAAACATATTAGAGTCTTATCAACTTATCAATTAAAAACAGCGTAACAACACTTTACAAAAGCAAGCCAATTATTGCCTATAGAAGACCTAGGACTTTGCAAGATTTTTTTATCAGAACAAAACCGGCAGAAAATATAAAAAAGTTGTTTTTCATCATTCAAATGTAACAGATGTCGATGCTCACAATGTACAAATATTACAGACAGTTTATATTTTTGTAGTTCCAATACGAAAGAATTTGTTTTTTCTATGTTATAAAACTGAATGCATATAAACTGATGTAATTTATTTGATAACCTGTAAAAAAATGTAATATGCAATATTTTGTACAAACACTTCAACAAGTTTATAAGAGAACGAATAATCACCACTTTCACATAAAACATTGTATAGATCCTCAGTTCTCCTCGAATATTTAAATACATTTTAATAGAAATAATCACTCTTTCATGTCAATTGATATTGTGCATGGAGACATGAACAGACTGATTAAAGAAAGTTACTGGATTCATCGGCTAGATATTTTGTATCACAATGGTCTTAATAACAAGGCATTATATAAAATTGTATATAATTTTAATAAAATAATTGATATGTTGTATACAAATATATTGATTATAAATATATAATTGTATGTATGACTATTTGTCTCTATATTGTGATTTCACTGATTCAGTTTCCATTAGAGACCCATTTATCTTTTGATAGCGTTATACATATGAGATTGTTATGATAATGCATACTATTTATGACGTTTTGTTAACGACGTAATTTTTTTTTATAAATATATAGTTGTCATCCGTTTCTTTCAAAATATTTTGTGTCTGATTAAGCATACAGTAAATGCGAAACTAGTTGCTCAAATTTATCGGCGTTTGTATTGTTTGTTTACTTCCAGTCTGTGTTTTAATATGATTTTCATCATTGTATTTTGAGAAGGTTCTTTATATTTTACAGTGACCATTTTATGTCTTCCATTTATATTAGTGACATTATGTTTTAGGGGCTTCCCAACTGTTAAAAGAATTGTCATGTTCTTTTTATTTCACCAGCACATATTTCTACCTTTCATTCTTCTTGTCTTCAAAATCTCTTCAACATTGTACAAGTCATCTTCTTTGTTTTACAGTCACAGCTCCTCCACATAAAATATTTCCATCCTATTCTCTCCCTTTTAAGTCTCCAAATCTGTACACAACCGCGTCACATAATACCACCTGTTTGAATTAGAAAATGTTCTCTGTAACACTAGATATGTATCTTCTTGCAAAGATATATTTATTTTTGAAATTTTAACAGTCTGAGCAACCTTATGTGTAGGATTTAGATCGGATCAGTTGATTTGTAACCAAATATAGTATTACAGACTTTAGAGTTTGTTTCGTTTTGCTTTCTTCGACTAGTGTCATATCTATTGACCTGTTATAAGTATCAGTATATCCCACAATCAGCTTAAACACTACACATACCCATTATATAGTCTCATTTTTGTGAACAGTATTACAGAATTCTAATCTTTAGTGTCCCGTTAAAGCTCTTCACACCATAGGCTTTCTTGACAGAGTACATACAAAATATTCGATATTTTCTTTTTCTAACAACTCCTAAATCGGGTGATTGTAAAACTATTGTATTTCATCAAACTTTGTCTTTTCTGGTTTTTGGTCTTTAAAGATGTCTCTAAATACGTCATATATAGCATCCTCTTTTTTCTACTTCAATTTCTCAGTCCATGCATATTTGAAGAAAAATATATATCATAGTCAAAAAATATCCTTTGTTCTAATTCTTGTATACATGCATGTCAACAATGACTGCCTAAAATTGATTGTCTATGTGAATCTTTTTCTCGCTGGCTTGTCTAATGTGTACGCAGATTGTTGAATTAACTATTCTTTCAATTTCATATTCTTAGCTTGTTTTATTTGCTGCCAGAGATGACTGATATTATCCTGTAAAAAAGACTTTCCGGATCATAGTACAAATACGTCAAACAATCTTCTTTATCTGCTTTTTATTTTTAACTTTTTGCCGCAATTTTAATTACGTATATCGCGATCGATTGTAGAGTTTTGGGAGAACTGATCGACACACTTGTTAACTATGGTAGTAAAGCAACGATGTCGATACCTGAAAGTATTGTTATTTATTTTTTACTCTTAATGGGTATAGATATGGTCTAACATATTTGTCTTGAAACACAACACAGCACAGAATAGAAACATTAATATATTGATCTTTAGCATTGAAAAGGAAATTGCTGAAAGTTTTAAAAATTCATATAACTTTCAATGATAATGAAATTGAAATTAGCGGGGTTTTAATTCTTCACACTGGGTTAAGAAAAACCATAAGCCTGTAAAGTTTGAAGCAGTTATTAATTTTACATTTGGTAGAAACAGCTAAAACCTTATTCAGCTCTATTTACATTACAGCTTAAATACCTTATAACTTTTTCTAGATTGGACAAAAGTAGAAACTGAATTTTGCAAAAAGACAACAATATTTTAGACAGTGTCACGGACTTACATTTATGAATTGCCTCTGATATACTCGACATTAGAAAAAGCAAAATTTTAGCAGAAACATGAAGTCACGTGCAATCACTTATGAGTCATAAAAGCTTAAAACAAAACATTGTAAGCTATTACATGTAACATTTCCAGAAAGTTCCAGTTTAATTTTACCCAGTCGGAATCCTAGATTCAACGGCAGGAGCTCCCGAATTAATTCATGCTTTAGTCAAAGCGAATAATCGTCCCAGAGGACTATGTTGCACAGGTACTTTCGCATGACTTGCAATCTGAATCAATCTCTAAGTCCCTTGGTACCGGTTTGATGTCATTCTCCCAATTTACTATTCATAGCAAACAACCTATTTACAAAGTCATACCGTCGACGAATTGACGGGAGAGGGCAGGTGTGCTCAGGTAACAAAGAAATCCTACACGGTTAGTGTGGTTGAAATTTATATTCGAAGCATTTGATCCCTAGTCCATCGAAGCAGTTTTAAGTCAATGAGTCTTAGAAAATAAAACAAAAACGTTCAATTCGAAGTTTGGGATATGAGTTGTTTCATGTTACATACATCATGCGGTCTCAAAATCATTCAATCTGTTTAATTTAATACGTTTATTTCAGTTTAAAATCTAGGTAACCCGAGTTTAGAAACTGGAAACATAATGCAGCATACATTTTCAGTAATGATTCATCAAATTGTATTCAACAATATATAATACATGAATACCAAAATCATCCATTATATTGATCATTACTTCCGGATATTTTGAAAACTATTGATACATGAAATATAAATGATTCAAATATAATTATTTTTTACTGTGTACGACATACAAACAATTATAAAAAATCATTATTTAAAGTTTGTACAATCTGTAACACGTGTACATACAACACAAACATATCGCTATAGATTTTCTCAGAACTGCAAATACATTTCTGGAAATACATTTCGCATCCAATAATATCGTACGCAAATCTACCTAACAGTAACAAGAAACACTAACAAACATACACCAACAAAATGAAAATAATTCCCACAAGAAATTCCAGTTTATGAATTGAGTCTCTATCATGCGGAAACCGAATGAGGAAGTATATTTCTCAATAAACGGATACTCTTTATTCTCTCCCATTGCCTGATACTTGTATTCTTCTGTATGACATCGTATATATATATATATATATATATATATATATATATATATATATATATATATATATATAAATGCATATGTAAAACAATATTTCTCCAGATCTCTGTTCCACGTTTATCCATCTCTTCTATGTTCTTATCTCTTTTGCACTTCTATGTTCTTATCTCTTTTACAACTGTCACATTTTCAAGTTTCCATTTATGTACCAAACGAAATTTACGATAGTCGAAGTAGCAGAAATTGGTAGTAGATGGTTGGTGATTATCAGTCACATTCTGCTGACATACTTTTATAATTTTCGACTGCAAAGCCCTTGTTACAAAGTAGCTCCAATAGTTGAAAATAGGTGGATGGGAATTATAAACCATCCTAATAATTATGTATATACGTACATATTGCCCCACCCTCATTATTTCTATAAATTAGTTGCGAACGACAGGTAAAAGCTACATGTGAGATCATCTGAAGACTCTTCAGAAAAAAAAGTGTTCTCTTTGCTATTACCTAACAATATCGTCCTTTTTTTAAAGGCAACACAAATGTGTTCCTCTCATCACCTGTATTTCTCGCTTGCTTTAACACTGTTGGTAACAAGTAAATCTGTAATGAATTATTAATACACCTAATTACAGAAATGTTATTGCAGAACATCAAAGATTGAAATGGAATTCAAGAAATATATATAAAAAATTAATCCTTAAATATAGCAAGTTAGACTGCAAGCAGTATATACATTTCTACCAAATGAGGAACGGATCCATCTTTTCTCAGTTGCATTTGTATCTGAAAATGCAATAAAAAGTTACCAATTCAGTGGCAAGATTTGCTGGAATTTCTAATATAGGGAAGACCTATCACAGCTAAGAGATGTAAAAAATACACATAGAAAATTATAAGCTTTTAAAATTAGCTTTAAGATTTATTTTCAAGCATTAACGTCAAACACTGAATTAGAAAGCACTCCTGCAAAGAGTAGCTCTAATAGGTTATTGAGCTTTTTTTAAAAGATCTCATTCCAGAAATTGGGCTTCTGTTTATAGTTTTATTGTATAGAGCCAAAAAGACATACGGCTTCACTCCATCACATAGTATTCAGTGCATAACCAAGAAGAAGCTTACATCAAAATTTAAATTGCCTTCGATTTTGGACATAAGAGAGTGTAACAGGCGGGGACGTGCATGCAGCTAATAAAAACCACAAGGTGGGTCCCCCCTCCCTCCGCTCCCACTCTCGGTTTCATAGAACCTAGTAGGACTCCTGAATGAATTAGAAACAAAAACTTTAACATTTCGAAAGAGGATGCCTCGCACAATAAACCGATCCAAAGTTTTAAATACATATGGCATTTTGTTTATCAACACAAACGCTATAATAAATAATTTTAAATGAAATTCAGGTTCCAATTGAAAACCAAACTACATGCCCTCATCAACCTCAAGGTCATCGTTTCTCATGGATAATATATGCGTCGGAATGAAAATTTAATATTTAATTAAAAAGTATTATATAATTGTGTTGTCTAACTATCGCTAATATTCAATAATGTTATTGATCAACAAACTCTGGGTTTTCTCTCAGATATTTGCATGTTTTGTACTTCTCCGCACCGTAAGCTAGGAAGAAATTGCTGACACGATAGAAAAATGGTAATTGGTGGTTAGTGGTATTATAACAAATGGCAGGTAGGAAACCTTCATGAAACTCTAAAAGCCGAAAGTATCACAAACAAGGATATATAATGTTATAAATTGATGTATGAGACGATTGCATATACATCTATATTATTTCAGACTTGCGTCTACAACTTTTTTAACACATAAAAACATCAGCAAGATTTCTGAAAACTGAGTGAATTCCAGTTTTTTAGAGCTCAGCTACATTTATCTTTAGGAGTAACTACTTTATCAGAACCTCAGTACGAAAAAACATTACCCCGTTACTATTTTATTCAGTCTCTCGCACCTACAAATAATATTGGTTAGACAATGGTGTTATAGCCGTCACAAATAATTGGGCATTTTGCTCGGTTTCTTTTCCCATCAACTTTATATATATATATATATATATATATATATATATATATATATATATATATATATATATATATATATATATATATATATATATATATTGTAACGGTCCAGATAATATTACATTGCATGAAACTCTAACTCTTGATTTCTTTTCAACCATAACACATAACACAAGTTGATTCATTTATTAAGTGTTACGGCATTATGTATATGTATTATCTTTAAATTAGAATAGTTTTCATTTGGGTTTATATACATTGTATTATAATTCCTTAGTTCAGTAGCCTACGCTATTTGTAAAGTACAATGTACTTCAACATGTTTACATGAGTCATGCTATGTCCTTGGAAAATCAATAATCATGTCGGTCAGCTCAACCCACAATGAAGAAATCACGTTTTTGCGGCTGCAGATTTTATGACCTGAATCCTATGTCAACATCATGTTGATTTGTAATAAGGTATTTTAATTGTAGTACAAAGGCACTACAAGCAGTAAGATGCGCAACCTAGTTTCTGATTGGTTAAAGAAGGTTGTTGACAGAACTCATTTTAAGTCGCAGTATTAGAAGTTTAAATTCTCTTTTACGCCGTAAGAGACTATATAATATAACCACTGAATGTGCATTCTTTGCAGTTCTCCAGAATCATAAGGTTATTGGGGAAGATTATTATTGTTTGTAAAATCAGCTGGTAAAAATCTGTTATCTACATAGTACATTTTGGATTTAAGTACTATTCTTCAAGGAACTTAACAATATTTTACATTCACAGGAGTTTACCTCGGATTAATAACATTTGGATTTAAAACTGTGTTTCTTGTGGCACATCAACACATTAGTGACTTCATTCGGAATACTTTTGATTAACTTCCGGATTATCAAAATTCAATAGGACATTTAGGATTATTTAGGAATTTCTAAACTGTAAGTTTTTTTTTAATTCTTTCACTTTGTTTGAAATATTTAATAGTTTAGGAAATTAAATTTATATTTTATAAATTGTGAAAGCTTGTTTGAGTCGTTCTTTCTTTTGTTACTATTTCTAACCCCTAGAGGTAACATAAGAAAACACATGAATAAAGTTTCAAAGCATAACCATAAAAGTATTCTTGTTTTTATACAATGCCAGCATATTATCATCGTCTTGAAGTACAGGTCTGTATAGGATAATCTCACATAAGGTCATGGTAAATATTAGCACCATGGTGTTAATTCATTATATTAATACCACTTTTGATGAATGTAACATTGTACAAGATTTACTATGTTTGGATTGAATTGCAATAAAGTTTACTACAGAAGAAAATATGACTTGATTGTAATTTGTTAAATGTAAAATCTGCAAGGAGAAGACTTGCTTGACTATACAGTTCAACTATAGCATAGTACTTATTTATATTGAAATTATATAAATGGCATTAAATTGAGTGTGTCAAGTCGGTGAGGATAACACTCATAATGACTTAGACAAGTAGTGCATTATAAAATATTTGATATATTATGTTTTTGGTGTGTTAGATTAATCAGGTATTGAGTTGAATCGAATTGAAAATGTCAAGTCGGTGAGGATAACGCTCACAATGACTTGGTCATTCGAGCTTCTTATGACAATTCTGTAATTATGTTCATGAAGTGTAAGATTAGGCAAGTATTTAACTGGATCGAGAATGTCAAAAAAAATATTATCTATTTGCTGCGTAACGAAAATTCTCAGGTATATAATTAAACAAATAGATCTATTTCAGCTTAGAAAAACATCATAAAGATGCATTTAACTTCATAGAAATAAGTAAATACAGAAATTAATACATAAATAAAAAAAATTATTGATCAGTAGTGAGGACAACACTCATTTGGATCATATAACTGAGTTCTTATAACACATTATATAACAATTTATAGTTTGCTTATAAAAAAAGTTAGAAATTAATAAAATTCATATAATTTAAAAGAGAAGAAAGCATGGAAAATTCCAAGCCATTATACAGAAAAGTAATATACTAACAAAAATAAACAATAAATTTTAAAAAGAAAGTCGCAATATTGTGATGTGACTAGTTTGAAAGCAGCTGAGCCGACTGCCATCAAGCAGCCCACAACGCCTTATATACTTTCGACTAAACCCACAAAAGTCACAACCCACAAAGCCCACAAAACACACAGAGCCCACAAAACTCACACAGTTTGTTAGAATCTACCATCAAGCATAAGCTACTCTAGAAACAGTACATTTAGTAAATCCGCAAAGATTATTTAAAGAAACTCGATATTTTACAAATAATTATCTTAAAACTATATTACAGATAAAATAAAATCAGTTCTTTTTTCGTAACACATACCGTATTTACCACTGTGGCTCACAGAGTAGTTGCTAAATAGCAGTTTTGTATTTTTTTTTACTGATCCAGATCAAATCCTCACCCCACATGACCTTGTGCTCATTACGCGGACCAACACGCAAATCCGCGAAAGTTACCAACAGGCATCCATGCAAGCAGATAGTCATGTGGGATGGAAGGATTTGACCTGGATCAGTAAGAAACAAACAAATGCTATTTTACTACTACTTATGTATACACGTCTTTGAAATTGTAATGTGAAAAATACGGTCACGACATGGTCACGGTCACGATCACATCCACGGTCACGATCACGGTCACGATCACGTCTACGATTATTTAATATGATTAGGGTTTGCATTAATGTTTGCGTGGTATTATAGGAAATGTTACAATACACACAGACCGGGCATAACATAATCGGTCGATTGACCAGTTTGTGAGCTGGTATCCATTTATTCCTGGATTTCAGTTACAATGTCTTCTGCCATATGTTTGCCTTTTTTCCTGATCGTTATTATATATTATATTCTATGAGTTTTGTCATAAAGCGTCCGTATTCTGCTGACATCTTTATAAGTATTAGGGTCTTATTTAATGGCTTTAAAAGATTAACTTCCATTTTGTATAATCTTTTATCCATTTCTAATATTTTTTGTTCCATATTATAGGATCCAATCATCACTGCATCGCTAATGTTAAGTATAGGTTGTTGAGTGTCTTGGTCGACGGACTTAATACTATCAATTATACAATGTATATATTTGAGAGCATTCCTTATCTGATATAATCTGCTTGAGCTGATTCCATACCTTTCTTGGACTTCTTTTGCAGAAATGGAACCATGCCGGAGTTGTATTTCCGCAATAGTTTGCGGAGGAATGTCTGCTTATTGTCTTGGCATTTATATATATTTTTTATGTTTTAAAAGTAAATTAATCGACTTTAACTGTCTACAAATCAACTACCACCCGGTTGCGTATCTGTGCTCTGAGATGCCTGTGATTTTCCATTTCCGTCTTTACAGTCTCGAACTCGGCCACGCTAATTATTTTATCGTCGATAGCCACCGAGTACAGATTCGCAATCATATTGAGATTACTTTGTGCAGCTGCGAGAAGTTCTGAATAGATACGTATTCGCGAATTTAGCAGTATGTAAATTATTTTGCTAGCACCACCAGAAATACCGGTTACCATTGATATAGCCTCAACAATAATTCCGATTGGTGCACCTATAATAGCTGTCGTGGCGTGATTCCCGCCAGAGGCAGCAACCCCACAAATAGCATCAACGACCGCACACACGCGTTTGTTTGTATTTCAAGAGTAACGCTGTTTTCTTGACGACTTTATCTCGCAGTTGCAGTTTCGCTTCGATTATTTTCTCACGCCGGTAACATTGAGGGTCCATTATAATTCTTTTAATAATAATATAATTGCGTAGTACAATTGCTCGACAACTATGCCTTGTTCACGTGCAACACGCACACGCACTTCTAACCAATTACCCGTTTTTACTGGCACAACTGCTATACAATTATAGAAAATATCTTCCTGTGGAATACTTGTATCTCCGGCAATTGGGAGTTCCTGAGGCTGGCACTAGGTTCATATAGAACCATATTGATTACACCAATGGTTGGTGTGTGAAACAATTGTGCTTGGTTTCGTCCAAGTGCATCCTTGTTGAATAGCAGTCGAGTTCTTTCTCTCTTCGGTTGAGTCAGTGATGGTTTAACAAATTCGTTGTGGAATTTCACCTGGGTAGATTCACCACTAAATATTACCTCATCATTATTGAAACAATCCCTGGATGTTTTTACGCCTGCTAGTGCAGTCAACGGTCGGGCATTTTCACGTGCTAATGCTATGACTCCAAGCTGGCCTCGAGTTGGTAATGATCCCAACGGTTGATTTCTATTTGACCTTCACTTAGATTATATTTGAGCATATACGAAGGCCTTGTAACACCATTCTGGAGAAGATATTCATTAACAAGTGGAACAAACTTACTGTCGATGTTAATATACGCTGTCAGCTGGTCCATCACCCCGTTGGTAAATTCCGCAACTTCATCACCGCGGTCAGATTCCATCACTTATATGCAATGACAAATCTTAAACATAAACGCCAAAGATGGTTAAGAACCCTTCCGGATAGACGCTAACTAGTTCGAAGTGAATTTCATCTGCAACTACCAATGATCTTGATAATGCGAATCCGATAGGTTCTAGACTAATATCGTTTTTGGTGTTATACGGTTGTGCTGTAGAAAAACCCAGGGCATTATTTAACGTTAGTATTATTACACCCCACCCACTTTTATATCCATATATAATGAATAAATACGATCCAGACTCGCGCACCTTTAAGATATGAGGTTTAGGTCTATCAAAGCCATCCACGTTAGGCGGCCATTTATTAAGCCGCTTTTTATTTCCTTTAACTGTGCTCCATGAAGTTACTACGCGTGGTTGTGATGGTACCTTGGCAACCATTACATTTACGTATTGTCTCGTTACATCATCAGCACCATCCACGTATTGTTTTGTCTCTGCGTTAGCATTATCAACATCAATAGACACTTTAGAGTCTCTGATGCGCCCGTTTTCAGTGATTTAAGCCAGCGTGGGATGATAATTAAGAGTTCATCGCGGAATAAAGACACCTCGGAAATTCTTCACTGACTTTGTCATCACTAGTAAATCAAAATTAGTCAATTGACGCGCGAGGCCACAACCAAAGACCACTTCCGCTCGGAAACCTTTGGTGTACACGCCTAGATAATCGAAGACCTTTTCCTTTTATGAATAGATTTTTCCACCTCGAGAGGCTCCGCCTCCAACTGCCTTTTTCAAAGCCATCCCCGATGCAGTTAAGACAGCTCCTAACGCAGGTGCTTCTGCAACCACAAGAGCCGCAGCCGTTAACAACGCTGGGATGGCCGCAAGGAATCGAAATATTCCACCGGTCATTTGCATTTATGCCACCTCGGACTTGGATAATTTTAATGTCACCGAGGTGTTCTTTTGTTGGCCACATTAAGCTGATCGAGTTGCGTTTGGGTCAACCAGAAAAGGATAATTCCAGTTAAATTTGCTGTAGAAAGATTTAATGTGTCCCCACAATCGTTGCGTATTGCGCTTTTGAATTTCGTAAGCTGCTTTGGGCTAAGACCAACCTTTATTTTTTTGATAGGACATTATTATTTACAAATTTAACAGGTTAAATTACAAGTTTTCAACAGATATGTGGTGGATATGTCGCGAAAAGTACAATAACCCTCATTCGACTACTCAAGTCCTGCAACATCAGAGTCTTGTCGGAGAAAATTACAGCAATGGATATATCAGCGGGACCTACACGTGCTTTGAAGTACATATCCGTCACGGACTCTTGAACCAGGTCTAGATGCTCGAGGTTAAAGTAATAAATCGAGTACAAAGTACAAAAGTCGTGCTAGGAAATCTGCAAGTCTGTGTTAACATCTTGGTCTCGGTCCAGGTATTTTAACAAACAGTCGATGATACACACGAGCGATTTGATAGTTGTAAAAGTTGAGCAAAATATGTTCGATGGGTTCTTGGTAGCCGTTTAA
This sequence comes from Margaritifera margaritifera, assembly GCA_029931535.1. Classification (NCBI taxonomy): domain Eukaryota; kingdom Metazoa; phylum Mollusca; class Bivalvia; order Unionida; family Margaritiferidae; genus Margaritifera; species Margaritifera margaritifera. Next base: position 833,522 of record JAQPZY010001485.1, on the reverse strand, counting down.
TCTAAGAGAGACCTCAGTCACTTCCAGATTTGCAAATATTGTTGAATTTTCCAGTTGGTTGTTCAGATGGTCTACGCTTAGAAACGCTATAATACGTGCCGTGGTGCGCTAACAAATTGTTGAATACTTATTTGCCATGAAAAGTCTCCTCAAGCGTCGCCCTTTGTTTGTGTCTGTGGTCATTGCGAAAAATAAAATTATAGATGGTCCGCCAGTCGCCATAAATGCTGTCAAACGTTCGTCTATGGCTACTGAGGGACTTATTGATGGCATCCAAAGTGTACATTTGGATAATACAACTCTACCTGCATTAGGAACACCATCGCGCTGAATTGCATCTTTGGCTTTGCCCTTTCTGTTTAACGTGACTGTGTGTTTGGTCCCGAAAATAACCTTGTGAAAGTCTCTTCAAAACCCAAATATGTGTGAGAGTGGAATCGTGCAGGAAAACTCCCCGCGCGCGTTAAGCTGGGCTCGATGCTATGCAAATCCACCGTTGAACTCAAGATTGTCTCCAGTGACCGCAGTGTGAGCGGCGTCAATGATGTATTTGATATGGTCAGGACGGCTGCATGTGTCTTTGACAAACATCATAGACGGGCCAGCAGACCTTGCGTAATCGTCACTGTAACGGGCGAGTCCGAGACTTGTTGTAGCAACGTCAACATTATCGAGAATTGCTTCGATTTCCTTTCCTTCAATGAAATAACATGCGTTGCTGAACAATGCCATTATGCCGTTGTTGACAGATCCAACTTAATCACCGGCGCCGTATGCAGCATTACTGTCGTGCACACGCTTTCCTTGGACTTCCAAGAATGCCTCACACGGAATAAAATAAGAAGAAGTGTCATGAACCTGAAATTCTACTGGCCCTTCCTTGTTTGGATCCCTAGTCTCGAACGAGTAATAGTAGTAATTTTGCTTGCTTCGATCTCGCAACGCAGGCGCATCTATGTCAAATACAGGATTGGATACATCTTTGAATTGAGCCATTGTTTATACGTTTATGGTTTTGTCTCATACCTTTTGCGGGACAACCGTAATCCGCTTTTCATTGCCAGATTTGCAATCGCTAAATCAGACAGACGTTGTTGGGCCGCTTCATTGATGATTTTGCTGACTGATGCGGGCATTGTTGCTGACGATGGTAATGTAACTGTTTTTGGTCGCGCTCGACTTATTAATCGTTATAGTCGATCTCGAATCAGTTGAACCACCTGCGATCATAGATTTTATGTTTTGATGCTATCAACAACTCGCATTGCAACTTGTTTAGCAATTGCTTCAGCACGCGAAGAGAAGGCCGCGAGCACTTTTGGAGCGCCTGTAAATGATTCATGGACAACATCGCCAAAGACAGTTCCGTAATACACCGCGTAACAGGGTTTTCTCGCGTTCTACATACAATTGTCATGATATTTAAATATCAGGTCGATCTCTAATGTACAGTTGTACTGTAATGGCCTCACCGCGCAGTGTGGGAGTAATCAATATCAGATCACCTGGGGCCTGAGTTGGGGCAAATCCAAACAATATATAACCGAGGATGAGACTTCATAACTGCCACTAATGGCATTACAGGTCAGATTAACCTGAGCCATGGCCGTAATTCTGACAATGTCTGGTGCGAAATTGCAACTGGTACCATCGGGTCCTGCGCGTACAAATCGGTCGTTTGATATAATCTCTTAATATCTTTAGGTCAACTAAGAACTTTTCTCAACGATGACTGCGCAATATAAACCGCGTACTCACGAGGTTTAATCGAGAAAGCAGAGTTGAGTGTGGCCTCGTGTTCACGTATGAAAATGTTAGGGTCTTTTCCGGTCAACAATGTGATTCTGTCGGATCTCATTATTTATTGATTCAAGCTCGTATGCGCCAGTGCAAAGGCCAGCAACGTTCCGGGTAGTGCCACCGTCTGACAAAAAAAGAAACGAGTTATTCGTGGGGAAGAACCTAAATAGCCGCGATCGAATATTTGACCAACTACAATAAACGCGCAACAACGCTAATCCGATCTCGAATGTGCTGGATTCCCCGCATTGATTGGTGTAGGAAAAGTCACAAAAAATTCTGGTTTCGTTGATGAGATTGTAATCATCGAAGTAATGCTCGGGGTTGTATTTGCAACGACACGCTGCAACGCAGCATTGATTTCGCGTAAAACAGGAAGCGCATCAGAATGCATCATCGGTGTGATATAAATCATCGACGTCTTCAATAAGTTCGTGCATCAACGCGCTAAACATCCAACGGTCCATAATGTTGACGGTGAGCAACCGCTGACAAATCCATGCGGCCTCATTAATAATTTATGGTGCGTTGATGTCCATGCGAACTGATCCCACAAGCGGTTCCATCCTGTCCACGAGTTCAATATCTGCGGTCGTGCAATCACCGATACCTTCATCAGCGTAGTCATCTTCTTCCGGTTGCTGTCTCAGGAGTCGACTTCTATAATCTTCGACATTTATGTGAAATTCCTTCCACTCTGGGCCTGTTGCCGAATGCTTTATAAACTTCTCCCGATATAAACCTAACCCAACTGTCAGATACTATATCATTGATGAATATTTTATGACATGATTCTGCTACATATTCTTCCAGTTGGAAGGAAAACGATTGGCAAAATCTAGGACTTCCTCCTCAATTTATTGAGGTTACGCTCGTAAATATATTAGTCTGTGGTGTCAGTGACTTGCGCTTGGGCAGCATTGTTGCCCCTTGACCCACAGCCTCCTCGTCTTGGACCACAGGGACCACAGAGCGCGCAATCTGCAACTGTTCAATAGCTCGGGCTGCCATAAGTTTATCTTCTGTTCCCATCATTACTTCAATGGTTCCCGCGACTTTGTTCACTTGTTCTGCGGTTTCACGCGCTGGTTTGCTCAGCGGTACAAACGTTCGTTCAAAACCCACTGTAAGATTTTTCCGTTTGGCCTGTTGCGATGCAAACATATCTTTGATAAGTTCACGATCATGTACAACTTTGTCGCGTCGGTCAGCATACTCATCTATTACATCGCTGGCGGTTTTTTCCATTGCTATTATATGGTTGTCAAATTGATTTGTTTAAACCAGCGCGATACTTATGCGACTCATCAATCAAGTCAATAGTGAGAAAACAATGTCGATGCTGGGTGACCTACGCAAACATATTCCGAAACTCATCCCACAAGTGATAAGTGGCACATCAGGTCCAATGAATGTTTGAGAGACCATGCGCGTATATATCATTAAATATCATTAACATCTTACATTTTCTCGTATTACTTTAAACATATGTGCAATATTGTTGGATGAAATAGATCACATCTATGTTTCTGAGTCGGCCTCGGGAAAATATTCGCGCGGAATTGATATGGTTTTCAAGCATCACATTATCGTACACGAAAAGATTGTTTGACCTCGGATCAAGGTTATCAATCGTAGGTGTCTCGTCGATTGTGGAATAAAAATCAACCGTTGACGTGGTGGCTATGCCACCCAACGACTCCTGAAGCGATTCAGTAAAATCCTTGAATACATCATAACAGGGTTGAAAGTCAGCCGACGGCGCAATCACGTACAGGCGATCCCACGTCAACGATCGTAAAATCATATTCATCAACAGTTGGGTTTTTCCTGATCCAGCCAGACCAATGAACAACGTATGAACCGAGTTTGGAAACACGGAACCGTGCTTGAGTGGTTTGGGCGCTGCCTGCGCCGAAAAGTCAATGACAGTAACATCTTTAGCATCTTTGACTTTTCTTTTTCGTGATGTCCTGTTAAATATCAATTGTTGTATAACACAATTGTTGTATAATATAATCATGCCTTCATATTGTGTGCGATGACGCACAAGAACACGTACTGCGAATACATCAAGGGTTCAAATACGTAATGGTCAAGCCGAAATCTCAGGAATTTGTGTTCAATGTGGAGCAAAGAAGTGCATGTTTGTTAGACCCTCGATGTCCACCGGTAAACGCAAACAACTTTTTAAAAAAAACCTTGGTGGCGGTGATTGCGCTGCTGCGTCAGCGAAGCTACCTGGGACACCTTGGAGTAAATATCCTGGTGAAAAACACATCCTTGGATACAATTACTGTGGACCTGGTACATGGCTGAATATACGAGACTTGATTCAAAGAACCAACACATAACGAAGTTCACCAGGCTGATCTTTCTTTCTTCCACATGATGAGGTACGAAAGCGACAAGGTCGTTTGCGACTGTACAATTACGTATTAACCGTCGTAGATGTCGCCAGCAGATAAAAAGAAGCGGAGCCGTTGACGTCTAAAGATTCAAAAAATGTCGAAGATGAGCTTAAAATTATTTACACACGCGGACCACTTACAAGTTGATCAGGTAAAGAATTTCTCGGGTCCGATGCAGCGTTGTTGACAAAACACCAGGTGCAAGTCCGTGTTGGACATGTTAATATACATCGTGACCAAGCTATTGTGGAACGATTTAACCGCACACTTGCGGAACGATTATTCGGACATCAGTAATCACAAGAATTGTTAATGAGATTTCGGGCGGAGGGGGCTAGCTCCCCGAGTGCTCGATCTCGGATGACAAAGCTATCGGTAAAACGGCTTCGTTCAGTCATAGCAGCGTTGAATAATGAAATCCCACGCGCGATCAGATTAAAACTCGCTGATGCAATTCGGCGAAATACTAACACTGTTACTTATAAAATGATTTATCAACCACCGCCATTACCTGGTGAGTTAGAAGGTGGACAACATCGTGCTACTGACAAGGTGTGGTCGGTCAATATATTTGCAATCGCTAATCGGATTGACTTTCCAAGGCAACCAACACGTTATTATTTGGCCCCTGTAGATGAACAATCAGCAAAGTCTCCTAGTACAGCATTTGTGCGAGAGGAATTACAAGTCGTTCCCGGGAATACAGATATACCACCAAGATCTATTTTACGCTAATGCATCGCATCAACGTCTGTCTAAGTTGATTTGCAATCGCATGATGTCTAAACTTAAGTGGTAATTCCGTCGGGAAATATCCTTTGTTTGGTGTGAGACAAACACACCTTTGTGCATCGGTATAAACCCATGGGATGTTTCCGCGACCAAATCATGTTGGCTGTATGTGTGTATTCACGTTTCTCGTAAAGACATTCCACATATATCTCGTGTGTGAGATCCTTTTGCACAATAACCCGGGGGAACTCCTTTCGCCTTTTTAATGTTCTTTAGTCCGACAACAATCGAGTACATTTTGGGGCTCAGTTCCACGTATTATTCGATAGCTTTACCCGCACATTCATCATGAAATTCGGCCACAACTTTCTTGTGTTTATTGTCTGGTAGCATATGATCTTTGGGATAATCGCTGGCGTCAAATTCATTATGCAATGGTGGCGACAAAATGTCATCGTATAGGTTTTCGATCGTTATGTGCAACAAAAGCGAATATGTATCGGTGTAAAGCATCTTCAATTAATCGTTGTAAAATGGTTTTCTTTTGTTATAATAAAACTCATACACGAGCAGCTTCGTTGACTCTAGCACTGACGCGCCAGCATAAATTGGCTTTGTCAACTTCAATTTGGATTTTACAATGTACGGCAAGGAGTCCACCCTTGAAGATTTTTGGCATTCGAATGCTGGGTCTGCGATGAGCCTTCGAAGCTTGTCTTGTTCGGTATCACGGACAAGGTCAACGCGAATTCGCTTCCGCAGATTGTCCATCGTTTTGCCAAACACAGAATTGTTCATTAGTTTAAAGAAATCTTTTTTATATTCATTTTTAGCATCCGTTCGCAGATTCGTATTCGTCTGGATTTAAGAAGCCATCCAAGCGTGTTGGCGAAATCTAAGCACCATATGAATTTTGCTTGCACGCATTCTCAATCGCAGATATAACTGCATGCTTCGTACGTGAACTACATAGTTGATTTTTGGTCCTAAGATTGTGAACAAGCTTGGTGCAGTCGGTAAACTTAATTTGGATTCGTCTACAATCCAACACTGATATGGGGACAGCCATTCACGGGGCACTGACAGCGCTTCCGGTGCCAGCCGGTAGTAGTTGGGGGCTTGATGAAGCTCATTCGGATATTCCAGATCAACTTCAAAGAAGTATCAGTTGTCGCTGCTGTTCTCATATTCGTGTACGTGTTTTTATACGTCCACATGCGTGGGATCTCTACGCAAAAACCCACCATCGGACAGGGGCTTAATAATTGCCCTTTCATAAGGATTGTGGGCGCCAAGATATGTGATGTAATTGTTTGGGACAGCAGGGTCATATCCGTCCACGCTGGGGTTATTCGCGCGCGTATCGATGACTTGACATAGAAATACATCCCCGAAGTGAGTGTTAGATAAACAGATGCTAGTCAATATCGGTGAGCAATTCCAACTCGATCTTGGTTTTCGACAGAAGAGCGTCTCAAGTCATTCCCGGTGACGTGAAATAGTGCGATGGTACACACTCATGGCGGTATCGCTAAACGCCTCAAAGACATCCGCAAGCAGCAACACATCGTTTTTGCATTCAAATACGGACCAAACTTGTTGGTGGAAATACCTTCGCGAGACGACGACGAATGGAATGCCTCGAACTGTGGTAACTGTGTCTCACCAAACTTTTTCCATCTACTCAAGTACTGGTATGGGTACATTCCTTTTCGTGTTATCAACTTCAAGTTGTCAGCGGCGGCACCAGCTCGACTGGTGATTTTGAAGCTTTCTGCCGCAAGGTTGCTAACTAGCTTGTCCAGACTGGAATTCCCACACTGCAGCGAATCAATTAACTGCAACTGACCCAGTCTAAACGTTATATACTTTCTCACGTTGTTGGGGATGACGCTTATTGGTGCATTCGATACCGCGGATACTGCCTGCATTTGTAAGTTTACTCACGTAGGTTATGAAACAACACAGGTGTTGGTATTTTATTTTTGCGGCAGTCTCGGTAGCAATGGTATGTGTGATACGGCGTCTTTTTCATCACCAACTACCTGTGCTATTTCAGTCCGCTTGGCCCGTAGAGAAATCTTGATATTGTACTGCGCTGCTATTTCATGAAGTTGTTTCACAGTTAATTGTGGCCCATCAGCGAGTCCTAACATTATAAGCATGTTATCTTTATTCATACCGCTTCGAATCCTTATCCCACTCTCTTGCGCAAGTTGCCTTAGTTGATTCACATAGTTGGCATACTGTTATATAAGGGGAAATCTTTGTCTAATTGCAAATTCCAGTAATAAATTGTATAAGAATTTTTAATTTACCGGGCTTGGAAACGGCAACTACTTCAATCATGGCAACTGTTTCGTTTACTTCGGTATCGTTTTCAACAGCGTTCTCTGGTATTTCTACAACAGTGTCGGGTATTTCCGCAATAGGTTCTATTGCGGTTGTGCAGGCAAATCTTTGACGGCGCGCACGATGATACTCGAAAATATATCCACATGATCGGCAAATCTGGTTACGAGACTTTACTCCGATAAAACATTTGAGAGATGGCCGAGCACCCGGACCAACACATAACGCTAGCAAATGTGTTCTGCAGCATAGTTCACGTTTCCCAAGGCATACACCTTTACATTGATTTCGTCCAAATGCCATTGAACTTGATATATATGCAAAAGTTTATCTAATTGGGGCAAATTAATTTTTCCACTCGCAGCCCTTTTATCTCCACCTCTGCATACGGTGATACACAGATATTGAGGACAGGCGGATAGCAAATGTTACAGAGGCCATTATGCGATGATTTCATGGTAATTCAACATTGCGAATCACGCTTTTTCAAATAAACAGGCTTATTATTTCAGGGATCATGAAATAGGCTTGCTAACCTGGCTAAAGTATATTCCAACCTACTATCGGCCCAAATGAGCTCAAATGACCCATCACAGAGTATTACACCAACTCGAATACGACCAGACTTTGTACGTTTATATCCAATAGTATAAAATGTCTTAGAGTGGTTGTAATATTCCTCAATAGTTTTTGCGTCATTGTTTTTGGTAGTAGCTTCTGAGAATTTCTCGTCAGCGCATAGCTGCTCCACTTATGCATCGTTGTACCACTCTTCATATATCTTCTGAAGATTTGTCATCGCCATATTAATGCCAAAGACATCTCTCTAATTGATTTATTCTTGATGATCTTTACTACTACTACTATATTCGCTCGATGTTTCAGTTTCAAAGTATTCATCCGTTTCACTAGTCAACGCCAGCTATCATATAATGACATTTCAGATTTTTTGTTGTATTGTTCTCCAAGTCTGCGTAGTTGCGATTGTATTATAATTTCCAAGTTGATTAATTTATTAAGATGCTCCGGATACGTATTTTAAACATCATACAACAACATCTGTTGAGCCTCATTTACAAAAAAAGTATGACACATTTGAACGAAACAACGACTAAACCTTTTCTGTAGCTTTTAGAACACTCCATTAGTCTGGTAAAATGATGCCATAATTGTTTATATCCATACGTGTCGATTTGTAAAATTTTGCGACATTATATATAACAAAGC